>CM029640.1:28573916-29773916 GCA_017311315.1 Dendrocalamus latiflorus | reverse complement strand
AGAATATAAACTCTTAAATCTAGAGAGACAAAGTCCTCAATGAGTTTTTTTGCTAACCTTGCTTACCTTTAGTAGAAGATCATTCTTGAAAAACACCTCATGATCATCCTTCATAGCCACTCCACACATGCTATCGGGTTCCTTTTCCTCCTTGGGCTCCAAAAGTTTCGCATCCTTGTCACTAGGACAAGACCAAAAGAAATGGCCAACCATGCCACACAAAATGCAAACATTTCCCATTCTTTTCACCAAATCATTTACAGAAAACATGGGCTTCTCTATGGCTATGTCATCAGCCAAAAAGTTATAAGAAGAGAAATCAATAGACTCACAAGACCCCATAGTAGCCACCATGCTTATGATTAGTTAAAATCAATCAAAGAGCAAACCTTTCTTTGATACTACTTATAGGACCGAGAACGGTGACTAGAGGGGTGAATATAAGCCAATATTATTAAAATCTCTTCCACAGAAGAAAACAAATCTCTTCAGTACAATAGCTATGAGAAATTACGAAGATCAGAGACCAATTACCTACAAGGAAAGATTCAAGAAAAACTAAACCAAAATAGGACTTTATCTTTCTGGTCGGTTAGATCGCCAACTAGGGGTTAGTTTGACTACTACAAGCCCAGTCTGACTAGTCCAGGCTGGTTTGACCGCAACATGGCTAGTCTGACCTCTCTGTCCAAGGCAGAACATATTTTCAGCACTATTTCAAATCCAAAAATCGACGAAACTTTTGATCCACAACTCCAAAAGATCTAAAACATGGTTGCATCTTCTTTGGAATATCAGGAACCTATTCCAATCATGGATCATGAAGATCAATGCTAAAGTTCCTACCATTATCTAAAACAAAAAAGATTGCACCACAACCGGGCAATTCTAAGAACTTGCAAATAACAAGGGCTTTGATGGATGAGATCTGATCTTCAAGAGAAATTTTCATCACTTACTCATCCTTGGTACATATCAAGATTAAGAGGGGAAGGAGAAACACAAAAAATCAAGCCAAATCAAGATTTCATCACTTGAGAAAAGAGGGGAAAGACTTAGACAAATTTTGATCTCTATTTATACTTGAAGATGAATGTTTATAGCCACTCTCTAGCCATACATAAAGCCTAATAATAACAAAAAGTTCAGTCACAAGAGTCTCTCACATCTCTTACAAGTTTAGGACCTTAGCTCCTCCCTGAGTCTAGTCCCGGTCCACCTTGCCTTGCCCAGCATGTGCACCACCAGGAGCTCCTATTCAGGTTCCTTGTCTTTCCAATTTGTAACTACCCCGCTAGCCTCAATCATCTTTAGTGGCACCTTGATTGCTCTAGGCCTCAGCTCCTCTAGCTTAGTCATGATCCTTTTGTAAGACCCGGATTTTTCAATCCAGAATCCATTGTGTTTCACTGCACTATTCCCTGAATCAGTAGATAGTACACACAGGTACATTGCTGTATCACATCATACATCGCATGAACAATAGTAATATTACAGAATTAAGTTGCACCACGTCGGGTGATAGTTTACAAAAGGGCCACATAGGCCAAATGTCTTTATCACAATTAAGCGGCGGAAACGAATGCAAAAGTAAGACCATAACCACAGGCAAGCGACTGGGGGTAATGTGTGCATTATATATTACCCAGACTTAGATAATATATGTGCACACAATGCCATAGGTCTAACTTGTCTATGTTCAGAAAACGTAGATGTCGCTCTAATTCCCTTCATCATTCCTTCCTTAAGTAGCAGGGGTATCCTCATGGTCATAATGGTCTTGTGTCCTTGTTTTTGTTTTGGTAATGCGAGTGTGAGCACAAATCTACCGTGCTCAGCGAGCCAACACACAATATGCAATAGATAGTATGCAAGGTTTATCAAGGAAGGCTTGGGTTTATTTTGATTGCCAGAAATTGCCTTTAAATACGATACTTAGAAATCCCTATGACCTAGCAGTTTCAAAATTTACGACATAAATTTGGTGAAGTATAGTCAACATATTAGCGATACAGATTCCATCCACCGTTACATGGCATCTGCACCATATAGCATCTTTCAGCGTTATAGCCGCTTAACTTATCACTGGGACAACACCCAGGGCAATTCAAACTAGGGCTTTCTGTTGCCCTCTACATTTCCTGATCCCATTCACCAAACATTTTTAAATAGAACTATATCTAATTAAGTCCCCATGTCTGCCCTTAACCGTGGGCACGGCTATTCGAATAGTTTTGACTCTGCAGAGTTTGTACACTTTCACCACAAGAGACAATCAACTCATTGCCCCACATGATTCCTTAGTCATGTGGTTGAGTAGACCATCACAATGACTGTTCAAAATATCTAGCCCCTTTTGTCATCTCACCCTATGGGCCGCTCCCACTTGCGATGAGTCCCATACGTTGCACGGGATGTTCACCACGGTTACTAGCGTTATTCGGGCTCCACTCCCCACAACGCTAGTACAATTGGTAAACTTCACCCTTCACTCGGTGTCCCTTTAGGCCTCCCGTTGCCCTTGCATTAACCACACCTATCCACTACTGGTGAGATGAGTCTGGGAGTTTCGATAAAACTACTTAGCCAAGTTGTATTTTACAGACTAGTGGTTGTACTGTTTTACACGGGATAACATGACAAGATTCGGTCCTTAGGACTACCTGGGTGGTTCTACCACATTTCATAATTTGTGCTTCCACTGCACCACATACCAACCCCAACCATCCACCCAGGTATTTAAACAATATTGGGGTTTTTCGGGAGCATAAAATAACCATACCAATATACTCTAGTCACTCCCACCATGACTGCCCAAATCATTTCCATATTTGCAAGTGATGATTTTGGGATATTTAGGTGCCCCCGTTTATCTAGCAATACTAAGTAGTGCGATATAATGTAGACTTATTTGTGAAAGCTACATTATTATAGTTTTGCTACAGCGACAAGGTTCAATTGTCCAAGAGTTTCAACGGAGTAATGCTAGCAAGAATAATGTTGGATTTATAACTAGCATCTTAAAAGTGAACGTAAATTATCACATAAAATAACAGCATGCACATGGATAATTTAAAAAGAAATTAAGTTTGCATAAACATGGGTTCAATATGGTCAAAGTGTTAACTCGCCTTGGTCACAGGGGTCTTGGTCTTGAGCATCGGGGTTTGCTTCGGCTTCCTCTTCCTGAGCCTCGTACGTTATTTTTACGTGCACGAAAATTTGGATAAAAATCAACAAGCCAAACAAAATATCACCAAAAAGTCAAATGAACTCTAACATTCATGGTTTCAGTTCCATTGGATAGTTCTTCAATTTAAATAAATTTAGAAATTTGTTTCATTCAATTTGGAATTAAAATGAATAAGTTATGCCCATTAAATTTCTCAGTCCAATTAAATCCAGAAAATATTAAAATCTGATAGGTGGGCCCCACTTTCTATTTTTAAATTTTACTTTTATTTTTACTTTCTATATACTGTGTATATGACAAGTGGGGCCAGCTATTATTTAAATAATCGGGGCAGGGCCCACATGTCAGTGAGAGTTTCATGTATTAATCCAACCTTAGCAGTTATGGTGATCATTAATTACTAGTTAATTGTCATTAGCATCAACTAACCATGTCTGAACATTAATCATGCTTATTTATATCCTAACTAATTTTTTATTAGTTATAATTTATTTTCCCAAATTTTTCCTCATTTTTCTTTGCAATCATTCACTTGGTAAAAATTCAATTAAAAACCACACCTCGGCACTGCGGAGCGGGGGCTCGAATGCAGGTGGCCGAGGCGGGTTTTAACACTAACGTTGCTAGCCGGGCGGGACGCGGGTGTTACCTGATGGAGGTGGGAAGCGAAATCAATTGAAGCGTGCAGCAGAGGCGCAAAGTAGAGGAGGTCGGGGGCGGCGTGCGGGCGGCGGTGCCGGTGGCGAGGGGCGGCCAGAGAGGTGCGGGGGAGGGCCAAAATGGGATCCCGGTGCTGCGGTGATGTCGGCAGAAGAGTCGGCGGGGACCGGGGAGCACGGTGGCGGGCTGACGGCGTGCGGCGGCGGCTTGGGAAGGGGCTTTGGCGCCGGCGAGGTACCGTCCACATGGAGCTTGGGCGAGGCCGGGAATAACTTCACAGAGCTCCGGAGATGGCTCGGGAGGGTGGAATTGCGTTTTCTCAGCGGGAATCGGCGGGGAGCGTGGTGGCCGGAGTTGGGGGACGAGGGTGGCGCCGGCAAGCTATGGGTGATGGGAGTTCAATTGGGCTCTGTGGGAGGATGTAGGGAGCGTGGCGATGCGAACGGAGGGGCGCTCGGGTTTTGTAGGCGGCGGGGAGGGGCTAGCAACGGCGTCTGACCGAGCGGTCTCGTCGGTGTCAGGCGACGGTGTCAACGTAGCGGGATTTCGGGGATTCGGCTGCGACATCGCAATGAAGAGTTGCAGCTCTGTGCCGCGCGTGCGACAACGAGGAGGAAAATCGGCTACGGCACAGATACTGCCGGCGGTGGCGCGATTCTCGCTAGCGCGCCAGGCGTGATGTGTGCTGACCCGGGGCGACGCGGGTGGCAGAGCAGGGGAGACGACCTCGACGGGACGGCGGTAGGCCTTGGTGATGTGAGCTCGGGGCGAGCCGGGGACCGTCGGTCCGAAGGGACGCCGTGGGGAGGAGGTGGGCTGTGGCTTGGGTAGAAGCAGGCATGAGCAAAGGAGGAAGAACAGTGCGGGTAGGGGGAGTGGCTGGGCCGGCTCGGTAGAAAGGGAACGGGGTTGGGCCGGCGGGGCACGGAAGGAGCGGGGAGAGGGGGTTGGGCCAGGCCATTCGGCCAGCCTAACTTCCTCTTCTCCTTTTTTTTATTTTATTTAATTGCCTGTGTATTTCATGTACATGTATATATTCCCTTTATGCATATATATACATTTATTTTTATGTTTTGCTCATCTTGCTGGGCCTTTTGCATACATTTTTGTATATGGTTTATTTATTTATTTTTGCTGCCATTTACACTACTATTTCTAAAATGAAATTTTATATTTTAATTTAAGTTCCTCCCTCCTTAGGATGGATCATCTTTTCAGATTCGAATTCAAAGTTATAGATTTCTTGTACTTCCATATTTTCTTTATGGCTTATTAATGTTGTTTTTATTTTTCATGAATTTTCTTCAATGTTTTGGAACCTCAACCAAAATTTAGAGAAACACCAAAGAGGATTCAAATTTCCAAGAAAATATACTGCAAAATAAATCAAAAGTCTCACATTTTCAAATTCAAAATTTTAGGATGTTACACCTTTCTGCCTCACCATGACTTAGCTTCAGAGTCCTACAACCAATAACAACAACAAACAAACCATCACGTAGCACCACATAATACACAAAATTGTCAATTGACACAATTGATGACCCACAAACACTCTTCACACCAAAGCATCTCCGCATGCTTTGACATGTAGCCTGTAGTGCTCAATGGCTAGTCATTACATCTTCATGCATTCGGTCTCTCTCAAACCATCTCTACATGGATTATCCTCGTCACTTGACGCACCATATGCACCAACTCGCCTCTCTATAATCCTTATCTTCTTTGTGCTCTCACTTTAGCCACGTAGTCTCATCTGGACTTATATGACCACTTTGAACCTCAGCTTTCCTGCCTAGTCCTGGTCTAATCACGTTGACTGCTATGTCCTCCAAACCACCTGCACATCTAAAAACCGAGCAACTATGACGAGCATAAGTTCCATACACTTGGCTTACGTTAATCAAAATAGTGCATCATACAACATGAATGCACCCAAGCAATGGCACAAGCGCCATGAACACACTCAAACCAAGCTTAGTTCAAACCAACTCGCTCCAAACCTCTAGGGCTAGTCTGACCGCCAACCCTAGGCTGATCAGATAGCCCAAATCTACTTAAGAACCCCCGGTAACATGGGACCGTTCTGACCACGTCAACCATACTAGCCAGACCACCCTACTCCCATCGGTCAGACCGCTATGCAAGGCTAATCTGGCCACCTCTATAGCGATCAGACTGTCTCTATAGACCGATCAGACCGACATCTCTGAGACAACAAAACCAGAGAGCAAATTATACTAAATCAAACTCAAACTTCAACATCGACACACAAGTAAAACCAAATACTTATCACACACATATGGACAACCATGCATTAACACTAGATTACTAGTAGCCAGCTAAACTCTACCTCAAACTTTTCTATGTATTCCTTCAGTCATCTTCAAGCTGATTTCGTCGTAATCCACTAAAGCACTAAAGCAGTATACCCTCCCTAATGGGACACGTATCAGATCGAGGAAACGCCTTTTATCGCCAATACGGTAATATCCAAACTGATTGGTTAATAGTCCTCACTGATTTTTATGAGGTGCGAACATACTTCAAGATTTAAAATAGTTTTAGCCAAACACGGAGCTAAGTCGCTAATGATTTTTTACTTAATTTACAGCATCATTATATGAAAAATTACTTTTATTCTCGCGCACTTGCCGACAGTGTTAATTCTCTACATGCCGCGGGATGTGACCGTGAAGATATGCTGGAAGTTTATATATCCTTCCTAAGTATGCTGAGCTAGGATTCCATTCTAAATAACCCTAGCTTCATCATATGCTTGATTTGATTGGCTTGTACAGTAAATGAAAACTCCCCCAATAAGAAAAGTATCGAAATCAACATATTGACCTATATATATTAATTATATCAGTTTGGCACCAATAGAAACACTAATATATTGCTGCAAAACCTAAATCACTTTATTGTCAATTTTAAGGTTCAAGTTATCATGGTTCCCCGGTTGCCACATAAAAGAGAACAGAAAGCAAGGAGAAAGCAAAGGTCCACCCATATTTTATTGCTAGAACACCACTGGTGACTACCTTAAAGCAAACCACTGGTTAGTTTTGCTTAATGTGCTTAGTGGTCAGGGCACCATCAATAGTGATCCCCTACACAAGGATTATATAAAAAAAGACTCATCTGTGTTCTTCTGAATATTGGAAATGCAGATATATTGTCGTAACTTCAGTTTCGGTGCTTGAATAAAAAGGGGGGCATTCAGTAGTACTGTTACACTGCTGTTTTTGCCATACAATTTTGATCAAGTTTCAGTAAACATTGACAGTTAATGTGGATTCTGAACAATGAAAGGATGAAGTTGATGAGCCTCCTAATTTCAGGCATCTAAATCTCGTAGATCTCCCACTGACTCAGATGGATCCGGAAATCTTTGTGCAGTTCTATTAATTTCCCTGCTCGATCGGATAGAGAGAAAACGTCGACTGATGATAGTGGATTGGGAATCCTTGGATTTGACAAGTGAACAGCATGGGAGGTCAAACTGATTGGATGCCTACCCACTTAAATAGCAAGGAAGGAATTATTGCGACGACTGATGGTGAATATTCCAACTCCCTCCTAGCCGTTCGGCATCTAAAAAATCAATTCTAGATTAGATTTCACACGCATGCGATCAATCCTTTTTATAAAGATTTTAAATAGCTAGCTATAGCTGTGGTACAGTAGCTTTTTTGAAACCCAAGTGCTAAGCCGCAAAGCCGCGAAAATCGCGATCTAACACCTTGCTTTTTACTCATAACATTGATAGGCATCAAAAATCAATTCTAGCTAGCATGCATATCTTGATATTCTTCTTCTTCTTGATTCCTGAACATGTTAAACATATAGAAAATCGTGTTGTATGTACACGAAAGACCAACACTTTCTCTCGTTCCTTTTTACTTATCATTTTGGACATCGATATGGCCCCTGATATACACATTTGATCATTACCTTTTCTAATTATATATTAGCAATAAAATAAAATATAACGATATAAAGTGTTTTTTTATAACAAATCTAGTTATTTTTATGTGAGAAATCTAAACACTTTTAGGCGTATAAGAGGACAAAATTTTAAAATATTGGTTGCATGTATTCTAAAACATCTAAAAAAGAACGGTGATTATACGCAAGATATGCGCTGACTGCATAACTACAGTATCCCCTGCAAGATGGATGTGTGATCTCCCATTTAGGAAAGTGCAGACAAGTATCTATGCAAATGTCGTGTTGTGTTGATCAACAGAACCTATATGCATGGTTTATGTATCTTAAAAATGCGCTGCTAAATCGCACAAAATCTCTTCGCCTGTTCGGTTACTAGAATAAAACATGTAATAAAAAAGATCCTTGGATTAGAGATCAAAGGGCCTCTTATTTTTGAAGGGGTGAGTTTGTTTCAAGGAAGAGAGGGTAGAATTCAAGGGGAGGGAAGAATTCATGGCCATTGGATCTCTAATCCAACAGTCATAAATTTGGATGATAGTTAAGAAGAAAATATTCGGATGATGTTTAACAAAACCCAATAAAAAAATAACTTTGGTGAATACTATCTTTGCAAATATTTTGATCGGTCGTATGAAAATGATGTAACAGAGTCCTTGATTATTGATTATTTAGTAAGAAAAAGTAAAATATACCTCAATAGGAAAAAAGGTAACAGCAGCAACATATATTCACCTATATACTCCTTCCGTATTTTTAAGTGACGTTTTTTATTTTTTACTATCTCTAATATGTGACTTTGTCTGTCACTTTTTGTAATTTTATTTTATTATTTATTAATAAAATTACAGTATTATGAAATTATTTTTAACGATAAATCTAATGATGTATTTTTTTATATAGCTAATTTAGATATCTTTAAATATATTAGTAGCTTGACTACACGGATTATAGTACGTCACTTAGAAAGGAACGGAGGGATTGTCTTTTTCCGAAAGATATTGTATTGACCTGTAATGCTAGCTTACTTTGCCAGCAATGGAAGCACTGGTCGCATCTCACTGTAAGGTTCATGCAGGTCAGCGATAGTATCACTGTGATGTCCACGTATAAAAGGGAGAGAAAAAAAGGTAGTAATAAATTAAAGAGAGAGGAGTCTGCCCATAATTATGCCTACAGAACAAAACATTGAAAAACAACCTTAATTAAGCCACAGCGCTAGGCACTAAGCTTGCTTGCTTCTTTGAGGAAGAAAGCACTAAGCTAGCTTTGCTTGCTTCTTGGTGGCTGGGGCACAAACAACGATCCCCATCATCACGAGCATACGGCAAAAATCTCCCTTGTGGTCTTCTTTGCCTCATTTACACAGACATGACCGAACAAAAATGCAGTAATTAATATTTTGGGGTCTGCTAGGCATCAGATACATGCATGTTTGCTCCCCCAAAGGCAAAGTACTCCCTCCGATCGTCAAAGCGAGACTCGTTCTAGCCTCGTTTCTTTGGCTCAACAAAGATGCGTCGTTGTGTGTGCATTATGCGTATCTTGTCAGCTGGTGGCTCCCTGAGGCCAATTAATGATCAGTGCTGTCCTTAAGCAATCGATTCTCATGAATTATCGAAACTTTAATTTGGAATATAGAAGAACTCTGGGGGCATTCCTGCCACAAACATTTGAACTGTACACATAAATAGTATTATAACTTTTTTTTTAAAAAAAATTTAGCCCCGATTACACGATTTTGCTAATTTAGCCCTTTTTGCGGAGTTAGTGAGCTTGACAGGTACATGCCGAACTCCTCTAGCTTGGCAGTACCAGCCAGCTGCTATGCATACTTAATTAGTATTTTAATTAGTGTTAATTATATTTAATTAATACTAATCATAATTAATTAGCGTTAATCACCTGATCACTGAGAAGACCACCTGATCACTGAGAAGACACCACATCCAGCAAAAAAAAAAAATCTTCTCTGTGCATGAATTTTATTCTCTTCAAGGACGGTAACAGGCGTATACGCTTCTGTGCTAGCCGTGTGTGACTTGTCTCTTGTGCTTTGCTAGCAGAAAAACGCTAATATCATGAGTTGACCCCAAAAAAACAATTTTTTTTCTTTCTTTTTTTCAATCAGTGCTTCAGTGCTTGCGCATGCTAATAGATCTCCAACGGCCTGGAAAAAGCGTAGTAACATTACCCTCCATGAGCTTACAAAACAAAGTTAGCAAAATGAACCAAAAAAATTAGGTGATGTATTTGTCGTAACTGTCTTGTCTCGCTCTCTATCTGACAAAAACATTTTTCTCTTCTCTTCTCTTCTCTCTAATCGAGATATGTAAAACATTTTTTCTCCTTTTTTAATCGACATGCGTAATTAGGTGATCGAGACATGGATATGTAAAACATTTTTTTCTCTTTTTCTAATCGACATGCGTAATTAGGTGATCGAGACATGGATGTTGCTACTTGCAAGTGCGCCACGTCTGAAAAACAAAAATGCAAGTAGTGCAAGCATGCAACAGGGCTCTTCTTTTCTGCGTCAGCTTTTAGTTTTTCTACAGTATATTGTTTTCTACCGTAGCTAACTTTCAAACGACGTATCTTCTCAAAACGGAGTTTACAAATTAATTACAATAGACACTGTAGCGACTTCATCCATATTGATCAAAACAACACAAGAGTTTTTCTTACTCCGTACTCTCTTTTACGATTTCTCTATCAGCTGTTACTATTTATTAGCCACAATTAAAAGCCACTAGCTACAACAAAAAAGAATGATTTTTGCCTCCACCGACTCGCAAGCATTGTCCATCGCACGCACGTACTTATTAAGCCATGATTAATACTAATTAATTATGACTAGTATTAATTAAATATGATTAGTACTAATTAAGTATATACAGTCCGATCGACGACCTACCGCACGGTACGCCTATGGAGGGGGTTAGATTTAGAAAAACGGATATTCAAAGGCTAAATGACAAAAATAGCTAATATGATAATATATAAACAGTTCCGAACATTTAGCCTCAGTATGCATAAACATATCCTAAATATAACTCTTTAGTGACCGAAGGGAGAACATTTTTAACAGCTTGAACATGTCAAGATTTGTGCAGCCCTAAACCGAATGCTCACCCCTCCACTCACTTCCAATTCCGCTACCGCTCCGTCACCCACGTGCCTCCTCCGTCCATCTTGTCGGCGCCACCGTAGCCCACCGGTGTACCAAGGTCCCGCTCAATTAGGCTTGGGCCACAGAACCCCCGATGCTAAACAACAAAGATCGCTTGAGAGGACGCATTTGTAGCACAAATCTTGAGGAGCATATGATGGTTAATTACACTGGATGTGAGAAGAGAAGAGAAAGCAGGTACTTGTAGCCTAGAAGATGCGGCATTTCAGTTAGTATAAGGTCTTTTAGTCCCGGTTTAGGTGGCTTCAATTTCGGTCTTTTTTTGGCTTTCGACTTATTTAAACTAGAAACAACTTAGAGCACGTCATCTTTTAATTTTTAACTTATTTTAGTTTTTTGGTTTTTTGTGTTTTCTTTCCTTTGCATTATCTATGACAATATAACGGTTATTTATTTATTTAGTTGAATGCCTAAAAAAATAACAGCTGTTACAGTGCAATTTTAGCCAAAGCCATAAGCTAGAAGCTTAAACTATTTGGAGTGGGCCCTAATATATGGACGTAAGTGAACTCTGTATTATATATTAGTATAAACTAGCGGAATCCCTCACAATTGTGCGTATAGATATGGCAATATATTGTATTTTTATATAACTCTATTGCCTTTTAAAAAATATAGTTTTATCTGTTATACAATTGCAACAATTATAATATGTATATATGATTAATCAACACTGTTATAATCTAGCTCCACCAAAATAAGTATTGTGGATTCTCTCTCTCTCTCTCTCTCTCTCTTGATTAATGAGAGAATTTCTTATCTACATATGTTTAATCTGCAATGTTATAATCTGGCTCCACCGAAATAAGTGATGTTGATCTTCTCTTTTTGTATCGATTAATGAGAGAATTTCTGCCTTACCCGTATATGATTAATCCGTACCGTTATAATCTAGATCTAACGAAATAAGTGGTGTACATCCAGGGGCGGAGAGGGGGGCGGGCAGGGGCCTGGCCCCCCCCCAATGGTCCACCAGATGCATTAATAGGACCCCTTAGGATGTGTTTGGTTGGAGTGATGAAAGTGGAATGGGATGGGATGGAATAGGATGAGATGGTTCCACAAAAAAGGTGGAACCACATGGTCCAGCATCTAAGAAGAATATTCTCTAAATTTGCACAGGCTCATCCCACTTTGGATCATTCCATCCCACCCCATCCCTCAAACCAAACACACCCTTAATCACTCTTAATCACAGTCAATTAGTTAATATGAGCATAAATACATATTTTTTATTCTTATGGTACATATCTAACTTGTTTAACTACATGTCGCAATTTGTAGGTATGTGGATGTGACCAAATCTCGGAACAAAAATGATAATACCACCACTCTTCACCATTATAAAATAGATGTGTTTAATGTTGCAGTCGACCAACAGTTGATTGAGTTAGAAGATCGATTCAGTTCTCAAGCAACAGAGCTTCTATCACTTTGTGCCTCACTAGATCCAAGAAAAGATGGCTTTGACATTTCAAAGATAAGTACTCTGGTGGAAAAGTACTATCATTTCAAAGATAAGTACTCTGGTGGAAAAGTACTATCCCGCTGATTTTTCAAGTCAAGATCAAGCTCAATTGGAGTGTCAACTACCACATTTTCATCTTGATGTATGCAACCATCCAGAGCTAAGTACATTGCCATCACTTGCTGATCTAACAAAGGGACTAGTGAGATTAGGTAAAAATTCTATTTATCCAATGGTTGATAGATTGCTAAGATTAGTCATAACTCTTTCAGTATCAACAGCGACCACTGAGAGAGTCTTTTCAGCCGTAAAACTTACCAAGACACGTACTAGGACTAAAATGGGAGATTGCTTTTTGCGAAGCTACATGATAGTTTATATTGAAAAGGAATTGGCAGCCAAGATTAGTTCCAATGATATTATCAAATCTTATGATCTAGTTGGTAATCGTCGTGCTAAATTCAAGTTAGTGGAGATGTAACAAATTCAAGTTTGTGGAGATGTAATGAAAGTACCTTTCTTTTGTGTTACTAGACGTATGCTACATTATTTTGCCATATGTGTTATGATTGAATTTATATGACAATATATATGCGTATGTTTAATTATATATGTGTATGTTTAATTTTGCCGACACGCGGCACCTAGGGCCCATGACACCGGCGCCTTGGCGGGTCGGCCCCCCTTGTCTGGATCCTAGCTCCGCCCCTGTGTACATCTTATCTTTTTTTTTTGTACCTTGAATACCACCCATTGTTTGTAGGTTAGATAACTTATTAAACTAAAGGCATATCGCATTCCCTCGGAATGACAATGCGGACTCTGACTTGACAGAGAAATGCTCTTTCCACACATTTCCTTGATATGGTTTCTAGCGCCTGCTGCCAGCTGCCCACTTTTCCTCCTCGCATAGCAACAAAACCTGTACTGATGATAGTGGATGGGGAATCCTAAAATTTGCCAATTAATTGAACACTTTAAGAAGTACTGAAATTGATTTGATACCGACCCTCCTGGCTAAGGAATGCAACAATCCGCATGCATGCAAGGTGACTTCAGGCGAATCCAGCAGCCGTTTTGGCTTAGCGTGTAATAAATAAATACGGTGCGTTTGAAGTTTACATATGCAATAGTGAATAACCCCGTCCTGCCGATTAATACCGCTATACTGCTGGGTACTAAAACAGCTAGCTGTCGGTCTTTTTTAACTGAAACCTCAAAACACATCCCTCAGTTTCAAAAACTAATCACGACTTTGCATATGTGAAAGGCACTTGTCAGCTGTTGGTAGCATATATAAGTGATACGGGATGCTCGATCTTTCCAGCGGAGGATCAAAGATAATTTGTGCATCCTGATGAGTTTGATGTCGTCAACCACTACTCGTGCAATGACCTACGACATATGAACTCATCCAATCACACACTTGATTATTCTTCCACCCAACCACGAGGAAGTGGAAGACGCATTAGCAAATTACCGCAAGGGAACAGCAAGAACACGGTGTAGAGAGCACCTAATTCCCCTCCCTAGTTGCTGCGCAGGTCTAACAGAAGAACAAGTGCCGTAGCTCTTTTCTGGAATCAATCTATTAATCGTGTTCTGGTGTTTACAATGGGGCATGCGGTATTTATTCTCAAGTCCCACGCACGGTGGCCTAAGGCCGACTCTAAACACAATTTGATCAAGAGACCAAATCAATCTCCTAAACATAAACTATAGGATCGAATACTACAATCAGAGGGGGTGAATGATTGTCGCAGTTTTTTGGAATCTCCTGACGATCGATCGATGAAGATTTCGATCACTTGTCACACGACTACCCGAACGATCACTTAGCTTCGACTGCTCGCCGATCGCTCTGTTCGACTGCTTTGTCCGTTGTAGTAAGAAACAATCCACCTGCAATCACTAGCTCTCTTCAAGCAAATTACGAACCAGATTGATTCATAAAGTATCCTCACAAGCACCCCTACAAGTTCTAGCCAAAAGCTAAACCTAAAACCTTCTCAAAAACTCTTTCAAAAACCATCCAAAAGCCTTGCGCTAACCCATAGCCTCTCTCTGCTTTTATAGGCTAACGTACCAAACCATGTCTACCTCAAATACGGACTCAAAACTTAATCTCTTCGAAAACAAAGGGACTCGAAACCCTTTCGAACACGGTTTTATTCAAACTCTCAACCTTCCCAGTTATGGACTCCTTCCACAACTCCTAACTTATCACGTGATGAAGCTTTTAGGACTGCACCTCCTGTATCTTCATCACGCATCATCTATCTTATGTGTCGAAGCCTCCTAGACCGCACCACTCGTAGCTTCTCCACGAATCACCACATTTGATCTCCACGTGCTCCAGCGTGAGCCCGACCACCTCGCATGACATACTTGACCATCTGGACCACAGACTTTCCCATTCTAGTCCTGGTCCTCCTCAACACTGACCATGACCATCTCCACGCCCACCTACAATGCAAAGACCAAAAAATATTTTTTTCGACACAAGTTCTTCACAACTTGACCAACATTAGTCCACATACTCAAAACACACCTTTAAAACCTATTGCGACTATGACTACAAAGTAAATGAGTAAATATGATAAAGACATCTTTACTACATATCATTTGATTTCTAAGACTTGGACATGATGTATTATTTGACAAGTATAATAAACAAAGCTTCCAATACATTTAAACACCAAGCCCCCCTCAGAATAATCCCATATCATACAACACATCCAACTCACTTCACACATTAGCAAACTGAGAATAATCAAGCGGTTGGGGTGAAAATATCAGCAACTTGAGAATCGGAATCAATAAAATGCAAGACAACATCTCCTTTTTTCACATGATCTCTAAGAAAATGATAGCGAATATCAATGTGTTTGGTTCTTCAATGTTGCACAGGATTATTAGCAATACTAATAACACTAGTGTTATCACAGAAAAGCGAAACACTATCCAATTCTAAGCTCAAATCCTTAAGAGTAGCTATCATCCAGAGCAATTGAGAGCAACAAGAGGCAGCAACTACATATTCAGCCTCATCAGTGGAAAGTGCAACCGACACCTATTTTCTAGAAGCCCATGAAACAAGATATGTCCCTAAAAAGTGACATGTGCCAGAAGTATTCTTCCTATCAATTTGACAAACCCAAAATCTGCATCTAAGTAAGCTCTAAGTGTAAGACATGAGAAAGAATAGTACCATAAGCCAAATTCTAAAGTTGGCTAAAGATACCTGAAAATTCATTTTACCACTTGACGATATAAAGCGCGAGGGGAAACTTGAAAGCGAGCACATAAATACACAGCAAAGTGTATGTCTAGCCTTGATGTAGTGATATCCAAAAGAGAGCCAATTATGCTTATGTATTCCTTTTGATCAACATGCTCTCCATCTTTGTCAGGATCAAACATAGCGGTACATCCCATGGGCGTGGAAATTGGTTTGATTGTCCTCATATCAAAGCAATGAAGTAGATTTTTGGTGTACTTAGTTTGATAAATAAAAGTACCCAACTTTGATTACTTGATCTAAAAGCCTAGGAAGAATGTGAATTCTCCAGTCATACTCATCTCGAATTCCCTACTCATAATATCTAAAAACTTGGAAACAATAGCATGAGGAATTATATAAAATGATATCATCTACATAAATCTAAATGAGTAAAAGATTATTGCCATACTTGAGAGTAAAGAAAGTCTTATCTACCTTGCCCATTTGAAAGTTTTTTTAGCAAATATGATTTAAGCCTATTATATCATGCTTTGGGTGCTTGTTTTACACCATATAAAGTTTTGGACAATTTATAGACATGATCAGGAAACTTACAATTCTCAAAACCAGGTGATTGTCTAACATAAACTTCCTACTCATTATAGCAATTAAGAAAAGCACTTTTCATATCCATTTGATATAGTCTAAACCATTTTGATGCAACAAATGCTAACAGAATTCTAATGACATCTAATCGAGCAACAAGAGCAAATGTTTCACCAAAGTCACGACCTTCTATCTAGGTGAATCCTTGAGCCATAAGTTTAGTATTATTTCGAATAACAACATCATCCTCACTTTGTTTGTTCTTAAAGACCCATTTAGTTCTAATACTGTTTTGACCATGAGAAGGTGAAACCAAAGACCAGACTTTATTATGCTCAAAGTTTTCTAATTTCTCATGTATGGCATTAATCTAAAACTCATCAGACAAAGTGTGACTTACATCTTGGGGTTCAAAAAAGGAGACAAAAGCAGAATGAGCATATGAGGCACTGAATTTATACCTGTTGTGAAGAACTCTCTCATTTAACTCACCGATCACTTGCTCAAGGGGATGGCTTTGTTGTGTATGTAGAGGCGCCTATGAAGTAGTCGTAGGAGTGGTCGTAGATGTAGTCAAAAAGGTTGTAGTGGTCATAGTGGCCTCTATCTTATGAGTGGTCGTAGGAGTGGTCGAAGGTGTCGTCATGTGACCTGGGAACTCCCTGTTGTCATTTTCGGAGTCATAAAAGATGTCTTCGAGTGCGTCAGAGACCTATATACCTGCACTGTCAGGTCTAGTGCTAGGACTAGCCTCATCAAAAGTGACCTCGCAGGTCTCAACGATTTTATTAGTTTCTAAGTTGAGTACATGATAGCCTCGAGTGTGAACTACATAACCAAGAAAGATGCCATCTGAGGATCTAGATTCAAATTTACCAAGATTTCCATGTTTAAGTATGAAACATCGACATCTAAACACCCTCAAGTGAGAAACATTAAGAGAATGACCAAACTGAAGCTCATAGGAGGTCTTATATAGTTTAGCACGTAAGAATACTTTATTCAAAATGTAACACGCAGTTGAAACAGCTTCAGCCCAATACTTCCTAGGAGTAGCATGTTCATTTAACATTGTTCTAGCCATCTCGACCAAAGTTCTATTCTTACGTTCGATCACACCATTCTGTTGAGGCACTCGAGATAACAAAAATTGATGGTCTAAACCCTTTTCAGCACAGAAAGAAGCAAATGATGTGTTCTTGAATTTAGTTCCATTATTACTTCTAATTGCTCTAAGTGCTCCTAGAAGTTTATTAGCAAGTCTAAGAGCTAGCTCTCGAAAGTGACCGAAAGCTTCGTCCTTATAAGCTATAAAATATGCCTAAAAGTATCTAGAGTAACTGTCAACAATAACAAGAATATATCATTTATCTCCAACCGACTGAACCCTAACAGGACCTACTATGTCCATATGCAATAATTGACCCATAGAATCAGTCATGTTAAGAGTGAGTGGAGGATAAGACGATGAGATCATCTTACCATGTCGACAGGGTGAACAAATTAGATCCATTGACTTTTCAATCTTAAGGCTAGGAATTTCTCTAACCAGATTAATATTACTAAGCTGAGTAAGATGATCAAAGCCAATATGACCTAATCTACGGTGCCAGAAGAACAAATATTTAGAGTTTAAAGAAATAAGACACCTAAGATCAGAAGAAGCTGAATACGAAAAGTCACCCTTAAATAGGCGATCAACTCGACTAATTTTGCATACAAGATCACCAGATGAATCCAAAATATAGCATGAATGCTTTTTAATGTTCACCTCAAGATTATCATTTACTAACTGTGAAACGGAAAGCAAATTATAGCTCAATTTATAGACGAGAGCGACGTTCTTTAAGATAAACTTGTCATTGATGCACACGGTGCCTTTAACAAGAACTCATCCTTGAGAGTTGTCTCTAAAGGTGATCATCTCACCACGGGGGCACAAGGGAGGAGAACCATTGTGAGTCTTCGGTCATGTGGCGAGAGCAACCGAAGTTAATCAACCATATATTCTCCTTTCTCTTGCAATGAGCCTACAGAGCACGAACAATCATTGGCACCTTATTACTGGAGTTAGACAATAAAGATTTAGGTATCCAGTACTAATATACTAGATGAACAGGAGAAAACACATGCACTAGTAAAGATTTAAGTGAAGTATTAGCATTTAACATATTTTGACTAGACAGTCGTTGGCACGCCGGTTCGACCACAAGAAGTAGCTCGTCGAAAACACTTCTTTATCTTGTCTTTTTTTCTCCTTCTTTGATTTTCTAAAGTACAATTGAACCAAATGACTGTCTTTATCATAATGAGTGCATTGATACTTGACTTGATGAGTGATCGTATCTATCGATTTCACATCACTCAGTTTGGTACATAACTCTCTTGCAATACCAGCAGATCTAAAGACAATTTATTTTGGTTCAGATTCTACTTTAAACTTTTCTAATTCAAGTACCTTGACAACTTTAGGAGGTTGTTCTTAGCATGCTCAATAAAATTAAATCCTAAACCATGATTTTTCACACTAGTTTTTAATTTGTCTAGGATCATATTCAAATTATTTCTACCAAAAGAAAACCTCTCTAACTATTCTTAAGGTACTCGTTTTCTTTAGATAGTGAGGAACATAATAAGCAGTTAATAGATTCATAAGCAAGATCATTAGAAGTACTAGAGTGAGCCAATCTCTCTTTTTTAGCAAAGTTATTAAGTTGTCTAGTCAATACTTTATTTCACTGTTAAGCTTAGGGCAATTAGAGCAAGAAAGAGTCTCATGATAAAATATTTATTGAATTGATTTTTGAGATTAATTAAGTCTAGCTTATAGTAACCTACACTTAAAACATGCTTTAGAAGAGTCAGACTTTAGTTTTTCAATTTCTTCAATAGGAAGTTCATGTTTTCCATCGCAAGAATGATGTGCCGTTCTTAGATTATCAAATCTATTAGTTACATCTCTAAGTTGAACCAGATTAGTTGCATTAATAGATCTAGTAGTTTCCAACTCAGAATGTAAGACTTGACAAGCTTCACAAGAATCATTTTTAGGAATAGATGCTCTAAGTCTATTAATATCAGAATTCAAGATTTTGACTACACAATTGTTTTCTTTCAATTTCTTTTTAGTCTTTTTCAATTCAATAGTAAGTTTAACAAGACCATCTTCAAGCTCATCATATGATGGTCTTACCTCATCGCGATCATTGTAGTCGTTGTCGTTGATGTTGCTTGCCATGAAGCACATGCCCGTGAAATCGTCGGTACTCTTCTTCTTGCATTGGCATCATCACTGTTGTGGTTGTCATTGTCACAGTTCTCAAAATCTCTGTCACTCAAGCAAGGTGCTCGATGGCTGATAAGACTTTTTCAGAAAACTTGCGACAGAAATTTCCACTCTTGGAGTTATTCTTAGATGATCAACGATGATAATTCTAGTTTTTCTTGACCACTTTCCCTTTGAGTTGGGGCAATCCATCTTAATGTGGTCTGGCTCGCCACACTCAAAGCACCAGATCGGACCTGGAGCTGCACCTCACTTTCTCATGCTCCGATTATTGAGAGCCTTGTATGCTCATGAGGAGAATAAGACCAAATCTTCTTTAAAGAGCTGCTCGAACTGGTTGGAAAAAGAGGACAAAGTAGACAATGAAATACAAGACAAAGCATTCGCCAAAGCAGCCTGCATGGGGTTAGTCACAAGTGCTAAAGATGAAGATTTATCCGTCTTAGATGGTAAAGCTTCTATCTCATAGGTTTTCAATCTAGACTACAGATCCTCAATGGTCATAGTATCTAGTTCGACAGTTTGATTAATAGTCGTGATGACCATCAATTCCACTCTGAACCTAAAGACCTAAAAATTTTAGTTGCAGTATCTCTATCAGTATGTATAACACTAACTCCATGTAAGTTACTCAAAAACTTCTCAAAACGAGCAAAAAGATCATCAATAGATTCAGCAGGTTTCATAGCAAAAACTAAGTACTCTTTTTTATAAAGATTCTGATGCACTTTCTTAATCTTAGTTGTTCTTTCATGATAATCGCAAAGAGTTTTTCATATTAAGTGGGCAGAAGCAATATGAGCACGCGATCAAATTCTTCGTGAGAAATTTCTTGAAAAAGCAAGTTACGAGCATGGACATTTAAATCAACATCTATTTTATTTTCATAGTAACATCAGAAGGAACTACATAAGGTTGAGAAACTTTTTTCAAACATCACAATCTTGAGATTCCATGTAAGCTTGCATACGACACTTCCGAAAAGCAAAATCAGTACAATCTAGCACAGGGGACGATTCACATACCTCTCTGATTCCATCGATGCCTACTTTGATACCACTTGTAGGATCGAATACTGTAATCAGAGGGGGTGAATGATTGTCACTGCTTTTTGGAACCTCCTGATGGTCGATGAAGATTTCGATAGCTCGTCACACGACAACCCGAACGATTGCTTAGCTTTGATTGCTCGTCGATCGTTCTGTTCGATTGCTTGGTTCATTCTTGTAAGATAGAATCCACCTGCAATCACCAACGCTCTTTAAGCAAATCACGAACCAGATTGATTCAAGACTATCTTTTATTATTGGATTTTCGTGGATTTACAAAGTGCCCTCAAAAGCACCCTAAAAGCCCTAGCCAAAACCTTCTTAAAAACTCTCTCAAAAATTGTCGAAAAGCCTTACGTTAACCCATGACCTCTCCCTGTTTTTATAGGCTAACGCACCAAATCATGTCTACCTCAAACACAGACTCAAAACTTAATTTCTTCCAAAAACAAAGGGACCCAAAACCATTCCAACACGGGTTTTATTCAAACTCTCAACCTTTCTAATTATGGACTCCTACCACAACTCCTAACTTATCATGTGATGAAGTCTTTAGGACCGCACCTACTGTATCTTCATCACACATCATCCATCTCACGTGTCGAAGCTTCCTAGACCGTAACGCCCGTATTTTCTCCATGAATAACCACTTTTGGTCTATATGTGCTCCATTATGAGCCTGACCACCTCACATGACATCCTCAACCACCTAGACGTCAGACTTCCCCATCCTAGTCCCAGTCCTCCTCATCACCGACCATGACCGTCTCCACGCCCACCTGCATATGCAAAGACCAAAGAACATTTTTCCCGGCACAAGTTCTTCACAACTTTACCGACATTAGTCCGCATACTCAAAACACACCTTTAATGATCCATCAACATCAAACATGTTAGCCATGACCACAAATTCCATCGCTTTCTAGAAATCAGCCTTAGACTACTCATTACGATCAGTTATACCCTCGATGCAAAGTCTGGTCGCTAACTCATGGAGTAAATGAAAACAAAATTACTCGGGAAATACTATCACTCAGAATACTCAAGAATCACAAGTATCGTAGCACTCCAAGTCTACAACTGCAACCATCAACTAGTAACTGCACCATCGACTACTAATTATCGACTAGGTACTGTAGCACAGACTATTATCAACGAGTACTATAGCACTGACCACCGAGTACCAACCTAGTAGTATAGCATTGACCACTGACTGGTTACTATCACTCTTGACCTGTCCACTGAAGCTCATGATCCATCAGACACAAGGACTTGAGGTATTCAAAGATCACAAGAATTGAAGCACTCGTACTGACCGTGAAGTTTACGAGTACTAACCATGAAGCCTACGGCAACCGATCACAAAACCTATGACAACTGATAACTAAGTCTAAGACAACATATTGCAAAGTCTTCAACTACCAATCACCGACCAGAACTTTCACGAACACAAATTTCAATGAAACCCAAATATCAATTATTCATCATCACTAAATGCACGACCACCACATGGTCAAACAATAACCTATCTAGAGTCTTCAATCCTTTTAAGTGGTTCAGACTCAACTAGCTAAAACAAGATTACATGACTGAATCAAAGTGGTTTCGGTCTAGAACTTAGCATGCAGGCCTTCGGATTGCCTACGTGTGATGCACTTGGTTTTTGTGAGATCCCTTGAAAAAAACTGTCTGGTTTTTTAGAGATCTCCCCAAAACTGAGCCTCTTTCTTGTTGTGCATGTCAACCATTGGTTTGGATTGGGCCCCCATGGCCTTGGGCTTCTCCATGGGATGCCCCCTTCTCCTATGCATCCAGCCGCATGGGCAATGCCCTTCTCCTCTAGGCCACATGGCCATCATCTCCTCTGTTCTCCTATGCGCTTGGTCGTATGTGTTGCTACTCCTTCCTTCCCAAGTGCATGTACACAACACCTTGTGCTCTTCCATTGCTTTGGCTCCGGACTCCCTCTCCTCCCTCTCGGTTCCAAAAGCTTCAATCTTGTCAAACCTGAGAATGCACAAAGTATTTGCATGAGGTAGTACCCAATTCTCATGTAAATCACAAGGAAACTCATTAAGAAATAAATGCACCTATTGGTTTAATAATTTGACTCTAACTCTTGTCATTAGACCTTTAGGCACATCATGAACAATATCATCATGTACACTTGGAGAGATGAAAGATGTAGAAGTGTTGGGGATGTCCTCATTACTAAGTCACATCTGTAAGTTTATTTTATGATCAAATGTGTTGCATGTAAATTGCAGAAATGATTCTTATATTAAAGGGTCTGTGATGGTTGCTAAGATTAAAAATCATGGGTTTGAAATGCATTCCCACTCCCTCTCCCTTTAAAATAGGTCGAATTGGACCTATTGAAAATTGACAACAAATTGCAAACAAGTATCTATGTAAATTTCATGTCATGTTGATCGAGGAAACAGCATTCATGGCACAATATTGTGTAAATGCAGTGGCGATCTTGTTTTAGAAAACTGTTGGCGATCTATTGAAATCGCATAAGATCTCTTCGATCGCTGGCCTGTTCTACATTCCAATCAAGACCTCCACATCAAATCAATCGAACATTGATCAAACAGATTAAGGAATGTAAAAAGGGGCAAAAAGAAAAAAGTGGGACATATTAGGAAAGCAAAGCACACATTCTATGGGCACAGAGGGCGTTGATTTGCCAATTTGGTGTGCACATGTTGTTAGACCAAGTGATGGTTGTGATTAAAAGTGATGATAAATAATTGACATTTAGATTGCTTTAGAATTTACATTTGCAAAAGTTTCAGTCGATCGTAGTCAAAGGTCTTGAATTCGAGTGATCTCCTTTAGTTCTGAGTTGCTCCGAGCGGTTTCAAGTGGTTTTCATTGGCTCCTAGTGGTTGTGGTTGCTCTGAGTGATTTTGGCATGCTTCGAGTGGTTTTGGTTGGCTTCAAGGGGTTTTTATTGCTCAGAGTGGTTTTGGTCTGCTTCGAGTGGTTTCAGTCGGCTCCGAGTGGTTTCGGTCGGTTTTAAGTGGTTTTTATTTGCTCCAAGCGAGTTTGGTCTGCTTCGAGTAGTTTTGGACCAGTCTAATCAGGTACAAGTAGTATCAGACAGTTTTTGAGTAAGCAATAGAGGATCAGACGGTGTTGAAGTGCCACCAGAGAAGCGGATGGTGTTCAAGTGGCCCAGGAGGATCGAAAGGCATTCAAGTACCACCGAAAGGTCAAACGGCATTCGAGCGGCATGATCAAAGATTCAGAGCACCGATCGGTCAAAGCTATAGGTTTTTTTCTACGGTCGAAGCTATAGTGATTTGGAAAAAAAAACTATACAGTCAAATGAACAGTACTCGAAGGCGAACAATGATTTAGCTGGCACTCAAAGGAGTATTGTTGTAGAGCACAGCTTTACAACCATGTTCAACTTTGACTACTACGGCTTTTGACCACGGCAGTACGAGCGCAGCAGCATGACTACGGAAGAACGACCACATCTGTTTTCGACTACGACTGGCTTCGATCATGGCATTTTGACTATGGCATTTTGACCATGACTGACTTCAACCACGTCCAGCTTCAACCACGTTCGACTTCTACCATGGTAGAGTGACCATTGCAAATAATCGTAGCTACAATACTTTTTCGTAGTTGTAGTACAGTACTTTTTTATGGTCGTAGACTTTACTGGTCATACTCGATAGTTGTAGATTTTGTGATCAATAGTCGTAGACTGGTGATCGATAGTCGTAGACTTTGCAGTCGATGGTCGTAGACATTGTGATCAATAGTCGTAAACTTTGTGGTCAATGGTCATAGACTTCACAGACTGCTATCATACTCATAGACTTCATAGTCTGCGGACATTGTCTTCAAATTTTCGATCGGTTGTTGTAGACCACATGATTGGTAGTCAAAGGCTTTGCTATTAGTTGTCGTAGGCTTCATGGTCGGTACTTGTAGACTTCATTATTGGTACGAATGCTTTACTTCTTGTGATTTTCAAGTATCTCGAGTACCCATGTTAGACCAGTGGGATGACTGACTGGTGCTTGGTGGCCACGTGGTCGTGGTACTTGGAAGTCGGAAGGACCAAGTACTCTATGGTCATGGTTTTTGAGATCATGGTTAGCAGAGGTGTTGCGATCGGTAGTCGTAGTTGTAGCGATTGGTACTCGGTAGAGGATACTCAGTAGCTCTATAGTCAGTAGCGATGCGGATGTCATTCCTGAATGTTTTGGCATAGCAATAGTATTTCCTGAGTACTTGTGGTTTTTGAGTATTCATTGAGCTAGCGGTCGTAAGAAATTGTCTAAAGCTGTTTTGTGGAAAGCGATAGAATGTGTGATCGTAGACGGCCTGGTTGATGGTCGTGGATGATTTTGTTCTTATCTATGGATGCACAAGGGTGGTGTGAGGGTGTGTGCTGATGTCAGTTAAATTGTAGAGAATTTGTGCCAGGAGAAAGATTTTTTGGTCTTTGCATGTGCAAGTGAACGTGGAGATGATTATGGTCGGTGATGAGGAGGGGGTAATCTGAGGTCCAGGCGGTCGGGATGTCACGCGAGGTGGTCGAGCTCATGCTAAAGCACGTGGAGAATGAAGGTGAATGATGTGTGGAGCCGTGGAGACGGTTACAGTCGGTAACGAGGAGAAGTGGGACTAGGAAGGGGTAATATGAGGTCCAGGCGGTCGAGATGTCATGCGAGGTGATCAGGCTCACGCTAGAGCATGTGATGATGTGTGGAGAAGCTACAAGAGGTGCGGTCCTAGAAGCTTCGACACGGGAGTTGGTGATGCATGATGGAGATATAGGAGGTGCGTCCTGGAGGCTTCATCACATGGTGAGATCGGAGACGTTATGGAAGGAGTTCGTAATGGGAAAATTTTGAGATATGGTAAAACTAGTGTTAGGAAGAGTTTCGGGTCCCTTGATTTAAGGAAGAGATAGAGTTGTGTATTTGTATTTGAGATGGACATGGTTTGGCCATTAGCCTATAAAAATAGGGAGAGGCTAAGGCTAATGTGTGGGTTTTTGGAGGGCTTTCATCGAGAGAGCTTTTAGGGGTGTCATGAGGATACTTTGTAACCACATCCATGATACAGAAATAGTAGATCAGATCTATTCTAAGAAAAGTTTGCTGGCATCGGTGACATATTTTTCGAGCATCATTTTTCTTCTATCTCCAACGTATACTCATTCGAGCGATCGAAGCGTTCGAGCGGTTGAAGTCTTCAAGCGGAGGGAGATTATGATTATGTGCTTCGGTGGTCGTAGCGAGCGATTGAAGCGAGTGGTCGGACGATTGGAGTGTTCATTGAGCACGTGCGAGCGAACCAGTGTCTTGCGCTCATAATCTACATATGATAATTTAGATTATTTTTCTTCTGCTTTTAGTTTTGGTTTTATGTTTCAAAAGCGGATACAATCAATCACCCCCTCTGATTGTATCATACGATCCTACAAGTGGTATCAGAGTAAGGTTGCGATGGCATCAAAGAGGTATGCGAATCGTCCCCCCATGCTGGATGGTTCTAATTTTGCTTTTTAGAAGTGTCGGATGCAAGTGTATATTGAGACTCAAGGTAGTGATGTTTGGAATAAGGTTGTAGACCCTATGAAGTTCTTGCTACTGTTACAAATCTAAATAAAATAGATGTTGATCTAAATGCTCAAGCTTGTAACTTGCTTTTTTAAGGAAGTTATTGTAAAGAATTTGATCGTGCAGATCATATTGCTTCTGCTCACTTAATCTGGAAAACTCTTTGCGATTATCATGAAGAAACAACTAAGATTAAGAAAGTGCATAAGAATCTTTATCAAAAAAGAGTACTCAGATTTTGCTATGAAATCTGGTGAATCTATAGATGATCTTTTTACTTATTTTAAAAAGATTTTGAGTAACCTGCGTGGAGTTGGTGTTGTTCCTACTGATAGAGATAACACAACTAAAATTTTGAGATCTTTAGGTTCTAAGTGGTTAATGGTCATCACGATTATTAATCAAACTATCGATCTAGATACTCTAAGCATGGATGATCTATACTCTAGATTGAGAATCTATAAGATGGAAGCTTTGCCACTAAGAATGATAAATCATCATCTTTAGCACTTGTGACTAACCCCATACAGGCGGCTTCATCGAGTACAATGGCCTATGTTTCCTTGTCTGCTTTGACTTCTTTCTTAGAAGATCAGTTTGAGCAGCTCCCTGAAGATGACTTGGTCTTAATCTCCTCACGATCATACAAGGCTCTCAACAATCTGTGGATGAGAAAGCAAGGTGGAGCTCTAGGTCTGATCAGATGATTTGAGTGTGGCAAGCCAGGCCACATTAAGATAGATTGCCCTAAGCTCCAGGGGAAAGTGGTCAAGGAACAGAGGACTAATCATTGTCGACCATTCAAGAGTAACACCAAGGGTGGATCTTTCCGTCGCAAGGTTCTTGCAGCTATTGAGCGCCTTGACTTTGAGTGATGTAGAATCTGAGAGTTGCGACAATGACAACCACAACAATAATAATGTCAAATGCAAGAAGAAGAACACTGACGACTTCACAGGTATATGCTTCATGGCAAATAGCAACAACAGTGATGACAGCTACAGCAATCCTGATGAGGTAAGACCATCATATGATCAGCTTGAAGATGGTATAGTTAGACTTGCTATGGAACTTAAAAGACTAAAAATAAATTGAAAGAAAATAATTTTTTTGTTGAAAGCTTGAATTCTGATATTAATAGACTTAAAGCTTCTGTTTGTAAAGATAATTCTTGTAAGTCTTGCCAAGTTTTACATTCTAAGTTGAAAACCGCTAGGTCAACTAATGCATCAAAACTGGTTCAACTTGGTGATGTAACGGCTAAACTTGAAGAATTAAATGTGGCACATGATTCTTGTGATGAAAAGTTAAGACTTGCAAATGATAAAAGTGAAAAGCTTAAGTCTAATTATTTTATAGTATATTCTAAGTGTGATTTGCTTCAGGCTAGATTTAATTCTTTTCAGGAGTCAATTCAACAAATGCTTTGTCATGAGACTCTCTCTTGCTCTAACTGTCCTAAACTTAATATTGAAATAGAAGTTTCGACTAGACAACTTAGTAATTTTACTAAAAAGGGAAAATTGTCTCGGTCTAGTGCTTGCAAGAATTTAGTGAATGATTCTGGTAAATGCACAATCTGTCTTGCTTTGGCTAAAGAAAATGGGTATCTTAAGAACACTTTAGAGATGTTTTATTGGCAAGAAGAACTTGAATATGATTCTAGATCATTCAAAAACAAGTGTGAAAAAACATGGTTTAAGATTTAATTTTGTTCAGCATGCCGAGAATAATCCTTCTAAGATTGTTAAGTTTCTTAAACCAGGAAAGACTGAGATAGAATCTGAACCAAAACAAATTATGTTTAAATCTATAGGTATAACGAATGATCCCTCTACCAAAGTGAGTGTTGTAAAGCTATCAGATATGACTTCTCATCAAGTCAAGTATCAATGCACTCACTGTGGTGGAGGGTCATCTCATTTGGTTTTTTTCTAATAGCAAAGGAGAAGAAAGATAGGTTAAGAAAGCATTTTCAAATGGATCTGTCCAAGCTCTTTCTCATTGCTCTACTCCCTCTAATCAATCATCTATAGGTTGTCACTCTAATCAATCATCTGCAAGTTTGGGAGTCTTTGCAACGATCGATCGGACTGAGGTTTTCAACATGGTTGGATCAGCCTTGGGTATCATAAGTGGTCGTGCGACAGTCAGACTACCCCGTGGACAGATGCCCCATGGTCGAATGTCCCATGGTCAGATGCCCCTATGTCGAACCAGCATTTCGACCAGTACTTTCTACTCAATCAAAACGGTCGATGGTCAGACCAGCTTTCTCCATGGTCGAACTAGCTTCTCAATGACCGTCTGGTCAAAATTTGTTAGATGCTAACGCTTCACTTAAATCTTTATCAGTGCCTACTGTTGCTCCTATTCGTTGTGTGTCACAGTACTGGATTCCTAAAGTTTATCTCACTAACCCTAGTACTGTGAGACCGATGTTTTCTGTGATATAGGACCAGATAACGTGGGATGGAGAACATGTGCTTGATTGGGTTACAATTTTTTTATTTTGTTGGAACATTTGATGGTTCTTCATCTTCTTTGATGACTCCCAAGAGATTTCACCTTCTGGTTAAACTTTGTAGAAAAGGTAATATTGTCCTACAGGTGGTATTTTCTTAGATTGCTCATTCTCATTCTAAACTGCCTGATTCTTTTCTTTATACTCGGTTGAGTTGTGAATTGGGTTGTTGCCTTCTTTTGGGATTATTCTGAGGGGGACCTTGTTGTTTGAAGTGTTGTGTAGCTTTGATCATGACTAGTTATAATTAAATTGCTATACTTGAACTAAAATATAACATGGTAGAAGACTTTGACTAGAAATATTATAGCTAGCACTTTGCAATGTTGATCTAAAAGGATTAGCATGATTATGAGTCTTATTTTAATTCTTGACTATGAGGCTCCCATGTTTCATATTGTAATCTTTTTATGATCACTTAATTGGCATGTTACATATAAAAAGGGGCACAAAAGTGCACAAATGAAAAATGTATACTTCAAGCATGCCATAGTCAAATAAAAGAAAAGGCACAAAAATTATTCAAGTGAAAAGAAGTATGCTTCGAGCATGCCATCACAAAAAATGCTTCAAGCATGTTATCATGAAAAGAAGTATGCTTCAAGCATGCCACATGCCTATGTATGGAGCAATAGGTTGCTATATGAGATTACTAGCTCATCTAGACTTAAAGTTTGCTTCACTTTTAGGCTTTGACTTTTGATGTGATATCTCATTGTGCTCTTTTTTAATTGGTTTGATCATTGTTGAAAAGGATGTCATAGATATAAATCACTTAATCATACTAAAAGACCTGTTTTGATCTTGCTATATGATGTATGACTTTATATGATCTAGGAAATTATACTAAAAAAAGATGGCTTGGTTAAATTCTTAAATTAATACAAAGTGACTTGGACAATCCACAAAGCTTTTGGATGTTTACTCTCATTGCTCCTTAGAATAGTTCTCTCTCTCTCTCTCAATTTCTTGATGATTACATTGCCAAAGGGGAAGAAATTAGAAGAAAGTGGGAGAATTTTCAATTGCTTAAGAAAGGGGGGGTTTTCGAGTGGTTTGCTACTGCTGTGTTTTCAAGTGGTTTACTGCTGTTGTGGTTTGCTTTGAAACTTTCTTTTCACAAATTCTCTCATACATATTTGCGGTGTTGTCAATGTATTCATCAAGCAGGAGATTGTTAGACCATGTGGTGGTCATGATTAAAAGTGATAATGAATAATTGACATTTGGATTGCTTTGAAATTTGCGTTTGCAAAAGTTTTAGTCAATCGCAATTAAAGGTCTTGAATCCGAGTGATCTCATTCAGTTCTAAGTTGCTCCAAGTGGTTTCCGTTGGTTCCTAGTGGTTGTAGTTGCTTCGAGTGGTTTTGGCCTGCTTCGAGCAGTTTTGATTTGGCTTCGAGTGATTATTGTTGCTCCGAGTGGTTTCAATCGGCTCCGAGTGGTTTTGGTTGGCTTCAAGTGATTATTGTTGCTCCAAGTGGTTTCAGTTGGTTTCGAGTGGTTTTGATTTGCTCCGAGCAGTTTTGGTCTGCTTCGAGTAGTTTTGGACCAGTCCAATCGGGTCCGAGTAGCATCGGATAGTTTTTGAGTAAGCAATGGAGGATCGGACGGTGTTTGAATGCCACCAGAGGATCGAAGGGTGTTCGAGTGGCCTAGGAGGATCGAACGGCGTTCGAATACCACCGGAAGATTGGACGACCTTCGAGCGGTGTGATCAAAGATTCAAAACATAGATTGGTCAAAGCTACAGGGTTTTTTCAAAGGCCAAAGCTACAGTGATCTGGTAAAAATTGTACGGTCAAATGAACAGTACTCGGAGGTGAACAGTGATTCAGCTGGTACTCGGAGAAGTACTGTTGCAAAGCAGAGCTTTACGACCATGTTCAACTTCGACCACGACAAACTTCGACCACTGTGGCTTTCGACCACGGTTGTACAAGCATCGTAACTACGAAAGAACGACCATGTCTGTTTTTTACTACGACTGGCTTCAACTACGGTAATTCGACTACTGCATTCCGACCATGACTGACTTCAACCACGTCTGGCTTCGACCACGTTCAACTTTGACCACGACAGAATGACCACTGAAGATAATCATAACTACATTACTTTTGAATGGTCATAGCTACAGTACTTTTTCATGGCCATAGACTTTACTGGTTGTACTCGATAGTCTTAGACTTACTCGATAGTTGTGGACTTTATGGTCGATAGGCGTAGACTTTGTGATCGATAGTCATGGACTTTGCGGTCAATGGTCATAGACTTTGTGATCGATAGTCGTAGATTTTGCGGTCAATGGTCATAGACTTTGCAGACTACTGTCATACTCATAGACTTCATGGTCCGTGGTTGTTGTCTTCAGTTTTCTGGTCAGTTGATGTAGGCCACACGATCGGTAGTGGAAGGCTTTGCTATCAGTTGCCGTTGGCTTCACGGTCGATACTCGTAGACTTCATTGTCGGTACAAGTGCTTCACTTCTTGTGATCTTCGAGTACTTCGAATACTCATGTTAGACTAGTGGGATGACTGGCTGGTGCTTGGTTGTCAGGTGGTCGTGGTACTTGGTAGTCGGAAGGACTTAGTACTCGATGGTCGTAGTTTTCACAATCATGGTTAGCAAAGGTGTTGCGATCGGTAGTCGTTGTCGTAGCGATGGTACTTGGTAGCCGATACTCAATGACTCTGTAGTCGGTAGTGATGCAGATGTTATTCCTGAGTGTTTTTGGCATAGCAATAGTATTCATCGAGTACTTGTGGTTTTCGAGTATTCGTTGAGCTAGCGGTTGTAAGAAGTTGTCTGGAGTTGTTTTGTGAAAAGTGATGTAATGTGTGGTCATGATGACTTGGTTGATAGTCGTGGATGGTTTGTTCTTGCCTATGGATGGACAAGGGTGGTGTGAGTGTGTATACTGATGTCGATCAAGTTGTGGAGAATTGTGCTAAGAGAAAGTTTTTTTGGTCTTTGCATGTGCAGGTGAGTGTGGAGACGATCATAGTCGTGATGAGGAGGGGGTAATCTGAGGTCCAGACGGTCGGGATGTCATGCGAGATGGTCGAGCTCATGCTGGAGTATGTGGAGATTGAAGGTGGATGATGCGTGGAGGCATGGAGACGGTTACAGTTGGTGACGAGGAGCACCGGGACTAGGAGGGGGGTAATATGAGGTCAAGGCGGTCGAGATGGTATGCGAGGTGTTCAGGCTCATGCTAAAGCATGTAATGATTCGACATGGAAGTTGATGATGCGTGATGGAGATATAGGAGGTGCGTCCTAGAGGCTTCATCACGTGGTGAGATTGACAATGTTATGGAAAGAGTCCATAACGGAAGGGTTTAGAGATATGGTAAAACCCATGTTTGGAAGGATTTTGGGTTCCTTGATTTGAGACAGGGATAGACTTCTGTATTTGTATTTGAGGCGAACACGGTTTGGACGTTAGCCTATAAAAACAGGGAGAGGCTAAGGCTAACATGTGGGTTTTTAGAGGGCTTTCATCGAAAGAGCTTTTATGGGTGCCGTTAGGGTACTTTGTAACCACATCCATGATACAAAAATAATAGATCAGATCTATTCCAAGAAACGTTTCTGGCATCGGCGACGTATTTTCTGAACATCATTTTTCTTCTCTCTTTAGCATGTACGCGTTCGAGCGATCGAAGCGTTTGAGCGGCTAAAGTCTTCAAGCGGAAGGAGATTACAACTACGTACGTCAGTGGTCATAGCGAGTGGTTGTAGTGAACGATTGAAGAGAGTGGTTAGACAATCGAAGCGTTCATCGAGCACATGCGAATGAAGCAAATTCTTGTGATCGTAATCTACATCTGATAATTTAGATTATTTTTCTTCTACTTTTAGTTTTAACTTTAGTTTTAAGTTTCAAAAAATAGAAATAATCATTCACCATCTCTAATTATGTCATATGATCCTACACATGTGCATCGAGATCATGCAGCCGATCAAATCAGCATTCCATTTAGCCAAGCAAGAATCTGACATGGTATGTCGCTAATGGGCGCCTGAAAGCTCTACTCCACGTACACTAGTTGGTACTAGAATTATTTGATTATATTATATTATCCTAAGTTCAAACTTAACCCCTTTATGTGAAAATTAGCCTTTCTATCGTTGAACATGCCATTCCATATATGCGACCACGATTAATGCTAATGAAAGATGGAGGATAAGCCTACCCACGATGAACCAATCCATCCAAAAACAAAGTGAAGTTGAATTACCAACAAAGTGAAGTTGAGGTAATTCATCACCAATCAAACCATATGTAATTAAGTTGACTAAATTGTGTGTATTAGGCCCTACTCGTTAGAGCTTCAGCTTTTTAATTTCATCTTTTTTTGACTTTTTATATTTTTGTATTTTTTTCTTTTATTCTTTTATATTGTTCGTGATAATATATATATATATATATATATATATATATATATATATTAATTTAATTATACTAAAAAACTAACAATAGATACAATATAAAAAAAAATTAGAAGCTCAAACTTAAAAGCTGAAGTGAGCACCACTGCTTATTGGTTTGTGCGTGTCCGCGTCCATTTCCACATGTGTCCCTGTGAATTGGGATCTCTAAGAGGAATGTAATGATGCGAAGGCAATGTACAACACGATATGTGCATGCACTACTCGATCGGAACAAAGCAGTGTAAAGGTCATTTAAAAGAAGAACACAGGCTAGATGGACTGCTCATTGCAATGATTTCAGTTAGTGACACGCAATTCAAACTTTTTTTTTAAGAAACACAATTCAATTAACCTTATGTATCGGCGTATCGCGATATCGTCTACGCCTGCAGGAAAAATTAATCTAAATAGTTTGATAAGTTGTCTCTAATGTTATCTCTAGCGGATTTGATATTTGTAAGTGGTCTGAAATTTTTCTAAGTCAATTTTTGTGGCCATACGATCGATTGAATGTTGATTCAATAGAGAAAAAAATGCGACCTGTGTTTAAGAAAATTCCAGTCGCCTTATAAATAAACAACGTTATTTCTGGATGTTACGGAGGCTTTGGAGACAATTATAGGAGATATGGTCGACCGTGGATGCTAGCCCTCTATTTATTACGGAGGCTTTAGAGACGAATTTTTGGTACAAATAATCCATTTTTTATTTGAAATTACAGAAATATACCCGCGGGAAATTTTTTTACAAAAATAGGCTCCAGTCGCCCAATGGTTGAGCGACTGGAGCCTTTCGCCCAACCAGCGGACGACACAATAGTTGTCGCTCTACCCTCGGGCCACTGCATCTAGTCGCCCAACCATTGGGCGACTTTCATGCAGTCGTCCAATGGTTGGGCGACTACACTCAGGGGCCGACAAAACTGTATGTACCGATCATTTTATATACCGATGCAATATAAACAACTAGTCTGAAAAGATAAAATGGCAAAGTTCTATATGGCTTATATATACTCATTTGAAAGGTTTCGACGAGATCTACAACTTTTCAGTTGAAGAAAAATCCAAATTCCGAAGGGAAGAATAAGAAAAAGGGCAAAAACAGAAAGAAAAAACTTGCGACGCAGGTTTAGGTCCAAAGATAGCCGATTTTCGGGGTCTTGGAGGGTGACTAGCACAAACGGGTCGTTATTTTTGGATCGGGCTCATCCTTAGCTTTCCAACGAGTACAAGAACGTCGAAAACGGACACCGTATGCAAAAGTTATGCCCGTTTTACTGAAGGTGTGTCGGAAACGGACTCGAATTCGTTTCGGCCTCAATTGAAACTGCTATAACTTTTGATCCCATGGCCGAAATTGCTCAAATTTGTTTCTGGAGGCTTTTGGATGTATGAAGAACAGCTCCACCAATTTTCACTATTTTTGGCGAAGGTTTGATACACTTTCCAAATTTCGGCAAAATAGACTCTTTCCTCTCTTTTTTCTCTCAGGGACCTGAGTGCAGTCGCCCAACCATTGGGCGACTTTTATGCAGTCGCCCAATGGGAGGGCGACTGGATGAAAGTCGCCCAACGGTGGGGCGACTGCAATTAATCGCCCAACGGTTGGGAGATTTTCCAGTTGTCGCTGCTGGGTTGGGCGAAAGGCTCCAGTCGCCCAATGGTTGGGCGACTGAAGCCTATTTTTGTAAAAAAAAATTCCGCAGGTGTATTTCTGTAATTTTGAATAAAAAATAGATTATCCATACAAAAAATTCCTTTAGAGACAACTAGGATATATAATCCACCGTGGATGCTAGTCCATCGCAATCTAATCACTACGTACAGTACAAGTTCCTGCTGCCATCTTGTCCGCTGCCTGACTAGAATTTAGGGACGACGATCATGCCGGCATGGAAACGATCGAGAGCATCGAATAGTCTTAAATATAAATATAAATTTATATTTTTAAAATAAATACAAATATAGATTTGAATATTTTTTAATACAAATACAAATTGAATGTTATAACGGATACGAATTCGAATTTAATATGTACTTAATTCGGTCGAATACGAATATCCTCCTACAACTTCTGTAACAAATCTCGGTAGAACAAATTCCTAACGATTTTGTCAGTTTTTTATCGGTTATCGGAACGGTTACTGGTTTCAAACCGCCTAAATTTAAATTTTGAATCACAAAATTCGTCTGGGTTTTCCCGAGTTCCGGAAACTAATTAAATAAGAATCAAATAGTTTCGAATACGAATACTCTCAAATACGAATATGAATACAAATATTTTCAAATACAAATTTTACTAATCACATTCGTATTTTCTTAAATAAAATATTAAATAAATCGGCAGATCACGGTATGGTCGAAAGTGCTACCTATCAGGTGAGAAGAAGTCCCTATCCCAACGGCCCAAACATTCGCCTTTGAGGAGTTTGCGGTTTCCATGGACGACCTGGACCGAAAATGGGAAAACCTTTGGGCCCTAAAGCACCAGTACTAACTTGGCCCACCCCAAGGAACTCTCATACGAACGTTACGTCGTTGCTGCCCTGCAGCCAACTCGATCGATTCCTCCCGTACGTTTCCCTAGCTAGCTGCTAGCTTCGGTCAATTCATCCATGGCGTTAGCGCCCATTCTTCCAGTTTTTTAATCGGTTTTTAACTTTAACTTTTTTTCTTCTTTCGACAATTAATTTTTATTAAAATAATAAGATACAGTTAAAAACTATAAATCATAACATAATGCTAGTGGTAAATGAGGAGCCCAATTAGCTTAGCACAAAGCAGCTAGTAGAAGAAGCTAAGCTCGGGAATGTCGAATAGCTAGCAAAACGAAATGTGACCGTTCCCTAATTAGGTTTCTTTGCTCGATCTCTTTTTTCTTTTCTTGAGTTTGACTCGCTAAGTTGGTTTTCTTGAGTCGCGTTGCTAGCTGAGCTGGCACTGTATATCATGTGGACAAGGACACGAAACTGCATGCTTCCACCTACGCGCGTACGTACGTACTCGGTCGTTCAATATTGTTCCATCAGTTTACGTGCTAATATAAGAATGTCTTATCTTGATTTCCTTGCTCTAATTGAAGTATGCCATCGATTCTCGAAAGGAGAAAAAAAATTAACAAGCATGCCATATGGACAGTTTAATCCTTTAGGCCCTGTTTGGAATGCGGGAATTTTTCCCAATTCCTGCGGGAATTGAACTGTTTCCTGTAAAATTCCTGCAAAATTCCTCTGTTCCAAACAGGCCCTTAGTGTTGAATACTCCTACCTAAATACTTAAGCTTTGGATTAAAGATCAAAGGGTCCCTTGTTTTTGAAGGGGGAGTTTTTTTTCAAGGGGGAGGTAGAATTCAAGGGGGGGAGAGAATTCATAGCCATTGGATCTCTAATCCAATGATTATAAATCTGAATGATAGTTAGGAATAAAATATTCAGATGATGTTTAACAAAACTCAATACTTAATTATAGTTGCTCTTCTATTCATGCGTGACCTAGCTGGCTAGTATAAAAGCTAAACTGGACTCTTCATGCCACTAAACTATTCCCATTTGCCACAAATATAGCTACGCGGGAATGCTCATTTATAGCGATATATCCCAGGTAAGGCCATTCTTGGAGATGTGGATAGTTACGTTACGTCCTATCTAAATCAAAACAATGCATGTATTCATGCCGCATTTACTCCTTTGGTTACAAATACATTTTTAATATGACATGGTCCTTAAATATCACTTTGATCAATAATTTCTATTATAATGTATATAAATAAAATCAAAATATTATGAAATCATTTTGAGACAAATTTATACATATAATTTTTATATATTTAATATAAATATTTTAAAAGATATCAATAGCTAAAGTTTTGATAACTTGATTATACGTATTTTAAAATGATATATATGTGTGACAAAAGAGAGTATATGATTTGAAGGTTTAACCGCACCTATCTTAAAGCGACGTATATGTGTATGGTTCGGGAATATGGAATTGTCACTTGCACGTTTCCGACCAAACATTTGGTGTAGGTAAGGTTTACCGTTCCACGCAAATGTTTGTGCGTGCTCATCACGGTGTAATTAATGGCATACTACTACTAGTATGTACGTACTAGTGTGCTAATTAATACTTATACGTAACAAAAGGCAAGCTAAATTAACCGGGTATGACAAGTCAGTCGGTCGTTGCGTGTCACGAAAACCACAGAAAATTTGTACCCGGGTTCACCAAAGTTCCCGTAGTGCAGATGTTGCCTACCATGTATATACGTAGGCATACATGATTCGTATCTTGGGCTCATATTTGCAAGGATGACAGTCGTCACGTGGTATTTATAAAAATAGCACTTCACCATAAGGTCACCGTGCGGCAGCCCCAAGGGTGATATATGGGCATTGCCGTACGGCAGCCATGTGGCAGTGCGAGGTCATTTGATACATGCAAATTTATGTAATTTTTCGAGGTCGTTTGCTACATGCAAAAATCTCTACAAACAACACACTTTAATGAATTTTTGAGTCAAATTTATAAGGGATAAAATTACAGAAAAATTATACAATGAAGTACACTATGTCGTGGACCTGCACATAAAATTTCGTAATTTTTAGAGATTATTTGCTATATCTAAAAACTCGTACAAGTAGTGCAACTAAACGAACTTCCTAATTAAGATTAAGTTAGCGCCAATTACCCTAGCTAAGCGGCCGCTGTAGGGTGGCCATGTGGTCCTCGCACTGCCGTGCGGCACCGCCCATGTGTCGTCCCCCGAGGCTACCACACGGTAGATACATTATTTTTACAAATATGGCATGATGACGGCTATTTTTGTAAATACGGATAAAAACCAAAATGGCCAAAAAATCCATGGATCAGTAGGATAAGGCCCAAGGAAGAACAGTCCATGTGTCGTGGTTGGCTCCAAGGAATTGATAATATAATTTTTCGGGTTGTTGAGGAACCGTCGCTGGCGAGTCCAGTCTGATCGATTCCTCCTATGCAAAATAGATGAATCAAATACATAATAATATAATAGAACAATAGATTGAACATAAGAGATGAGAGGGGAGCTCCTTCTTTATTTCTTTCTCTTTTCACAAGGTACATATAATGACAATTAGGACCCCCCTATTTATAGACTAAGTTGACAGACCAATGGGCTAGGCTTGCAGGCTCAGACCCAGGTTTCCCAACACTTCCCCTTGGGCACTCATTTGGTACGATCATGCCTCATCAAAACTCCATAAAAACCAGTGGAAAAAAATTAGAGAAAGAGTACATGATACACGTTATGTTGTGTTGTACGAATTGCCTCATTAAAAACATTGGCCAAGAAACTTCAGGAAAACTCGTCAAGGGAAAAAGAGTATAATCCACCTAATTCCATCAATCTACAGGATTTATTCTTTAGGCACTTGTAATAGCCCAACTATTTATTTCAAAATCTTCAAAAAATAATTTAATTTAAAATCAAGTGTACTTTAGTTGCCTGAATTTTGGAGATTTTATTTGCCTGTTTTCAGACTTTAAAAAGGCTTTTCTTAAAAGTAATTTAATTGAAAACATAAAAATAATAATAAATAAAGAGTATTTTAATTTATGTAAAATTCTATTTGAAATTAATTATTTTAAAGCATTGGCTTTTATTTGGATTTTTGTACTTTTCTAGATTTTAAAAATTAATTTCAAAGCTAAAAAGTACTTTTATAAAAGTTAAAAGACAAACTTTAAGTTGGAAAAAAATTTCCTAGGTCTAAAACATCTCCAAGAATTTCTATAAATTTTTCTGGAATTTTTAGACTTTATTTTCTATTTTCTAAGTGTTTTTGAAAGTTCCTGAAAATCTAAATCGAATTTTAATCTCAACCTCTCTCCTCGGGCTAACACATGTCAAGCTCTAATTCAATCCACCCTGCCTAATCTAATCCCAGCCACCCGCTTTCACTTAACCCTTCGTTTTAATCCGACGGTGTCAATCCTTTCCTTAGGCCGCATGTCGATCATCCGGCCGCCCGCCTCTCTCCTCTTCTCCTCTTCCTCTCGCTGACATGCGGGCCCCGCATGTCAGCTCTTTCTTCTCCCCCTCCCTTCTTCCTCCGTCCGCCGCCATGGCCGCTCTTCACTGAGCTTTTAATTAGCACCATTAAATGCGGGCATTCAATGCCATTGTTAACTCCCATCACTCCCCTCTTCATTCCGCACTCATGCCGACCGTTTCCCCTCCTTTAAAGTCCGCTAATCATGTTGATCTCATTTTGTAAATAAAATTATGTTGTGTTAAATTATTCTGCATGCAAATTTTTATTAATTCAACGTATTTCAATCCAATTTTAAATTTAGTTATTGCCTGCTTGTTAATACCTCCTTTGATATTGATTCCTGAATACCTTGTCACCCTAGAATAAAACTCTAGTTAGTACACTAGTATGGACTAGAGAATTTTGTATCAAATGCTTAGACCTGCTTAGACATAATTTTTGTTTTGGGATAACTTTTTCGCATAAAATGATAAGTTTTTGAAATGTACTCTTGATTTCGGTGAGTCAAGAAAGATTATGAGTTATTTAAAAACAAAATACAAAAACTCGGTTTAGACTTAGGTAAATGGTTAGGTGGTGGGTGCTTGCAGGCATGCATTGTTGTTTGGTAACACAATGTTGATTGCTAGGTACGAGGGGTATGTGGTTGGTGCCTAAGTTAAATTAAGGACTAGTCTGTGAGCTACTGCTATGAAGCCTTTTTGTTCTACCACAAGGCTGGTATGGGACAATCCTGGCTAATTAATTTGCAAGTCCTAACCTGAGTCTCGCTGTAGGTTGAAAGTGAGTATGGCGTAGGCCATGAGAAGTCTCACTTGGCTCAAGAGGGGGTCCCAGTCTGGTGGATTCGTTACTAGGGTGAAACCTTAGTGTTGGTTTAGCCAGGTTGAAGGCATTGTCATGATCTCCTCGCCACACATCAAAGGAAGTGTGCTTATCTAGTGGCAATATGGGATGATCATGTCTTGTGGATAAAGTTGTACAACCTCTTTAGAGTGTATAATCTATCCTAGAAAGCCGTGCCCACGCTCATGGGCGAGCTGAGTAAAGTTTTTCATAGATTAGACTTTGTTTTCAAAATGGTTTACGAAAAACTTATGGATGGATGGAATCCATGAGAGATTAAAAAGCGTATAGATGGATGAAATCCATATGAGATCTTTTGGGAAAGATGGTCCGGGTGGGATGCCCGTAGATAGGTTGGTGTGGGGGATGGACCTGCACTAATGGTAACTATTTTGCTTATAATGTTGTTTTTATTTACTGTATTAAATCCAGCAATTTCAATGTATTTACTGTATTTCTTAAATATTGCTTTATGCTCAAATAACCCTATATGCCTTCACTTGTCAGCCTTGCATTATTGTGCATTTTCCCATGTAACTTGTGGAGTACATTTTATGTGCTCACCTTGCTTAATTCTGTTGTCAGAGAACAGCTTCGACTTCGGTGAGGATCAGAATGTATAGGCCATGTCTTATTGTCGTTTGCCTGTAGAAAGGCTCGTTGGGCTTTTTCCGCTTCGATTTTTCCTTTCGCTGCTTATATTTTATTTTGGCTTATGTGCCATGGATGCAAACATTGGCTGTCAGGCCCATATTCAGTTAAATAAAGTTTGTCATTGTGCTTTATATGTATCCCTGTTAACACTATGTGCACTAGCTGATCTTGGACTAGTGCGATTTACATAAAGGGTTCTGGAGTTGTTGCATCGGGATCTGACAGCACTCAATTTTCGTTATCAAGTTTTAATAGTAAGCTTGAGAAGAATCTTCCCCTGAATTCTACACTTCCCTAAGTCTCATCATTCCAATTCCACGTACACATCTTTCAAAACTAGATGCTAGAAGTGACTTAGTTAATAAATCTGCAATATTTTTACATGACTTAGTATGCAATACCTTAATTCCGTCCATCTTTTGCAATTCATGAGCATAGAAGAACTCGGAGTTGATATGCTTTATGAGATGACTATTCACGTAGCCCGTCTACACTTGTGCAACACAAGCTACATTATCTTCATAGATAGTTATGAGAGCTTGCACGATATTCAACCCACATGACTGCTGGATGTGGTGAATCATTCGTCGAAGCCAAGCATATTCTCGTGTAGCTTCGTACAGTGCTATGATTTCCGAGTGGTTCATCGAAATCGATACAAAACTTTGCTTAAATGATTTTCATAAAATTGCAGTTCCAGCACACAGAAATACATAGCATGTTTGTGACCTAGTGGTATGCGGGTCTGATAGGTACTTGGCATCTACATAGCCTATCATATTCAAGCCTTAATTCTTTCTATAGAATAGTATAAGATCTTTGCTTCCTTTGAGGTATTGAAAAATGTCATTTACTTCTTGCCAATGCCTTTTAGTAGGTTCTGCACTATACCTTGCTAATAGGTTTATGACAAATGCATTATCCGGTCTAGTGCAGTTTACTAAATACATAAGTGCTTCTACTGCACTTAAGTATGGAAATTCTGGTCCCATGACTTCCTCCTCTTCTCTAGATCAGTACGGATCCTTGTTTTGCTGTAAAGATCGCTCAACCATTAATACTCTCGAAGGGTATGCCTTTCCAAAGCCAAACATTTCTAACATCTTTTGAGTGTATGCTGATTGATGCACTAATATCCCTTCAGGGGTATGCTCAAACTGCAAACCTAAGCAATATTTAGTTTTACCTAAATCTTTCATTTCGAACTCTGACTCCAAGTAAGAGCTTGCTTCCTTTATATCTTCTAGGGTTTTGATGATATTCAAATCATCCACATATACTAAGATTATACAAAATTCATTTTGGGATCATCATATAAATGTACAGGGACAAGCCTCATTGTTCGTGTAGCCTTTCTTATATAGAAAGCCACTTAAGTGATTATATCACATCTTGCCTGATTGCCTAAGTCCATATAGTGACTTTCTGAGTTCCACACTGTGTATGCTTCTATTTGCTCTGTCTTGGTTCGGGACAGGGATGCCTTCAAACACCTTCATATAAATGTTAGAATCCAAGTTTCCATAAAGGTATGCCATTACCACATCCATCAATTTTATTTCTAAGTTTAGGTTTACTGCCATCGAGATTAAATATCTAAAGGTAATACCACCCATGATCGGAGAATAGGTTTCTTCATAATCAACTCCTAGATGTTGAGTGAAATCTCGTGCAACAAGCCTTACTTTATATCTTACAACTTCATTTTTCTCATTTTTCTTTCGAACAAATATCCACTTATGCCTTATGGGGTGCACACGGGGTGGCATGTGGCTTACAGGCCCAAACACCTCTCTTTTACTCAGAGATAATAATTTAGTTTTTATTGCCTTTTTCTAATCCTCCCAATCTGATCTTTTCTTACATTCAATGAGTGATGCAGACTCTAGATCAAGATCGATGATTATGACAATTTGCTTTGCAAAATAAATATCAACATTGGCGATTGTCCTATCCATAGCTTCTCCCATGTGCACATAGTTTATAGCTATTTCATCACAGGTTGATTCTTCTAGTGCTTCTATTTGCTCACCACTCCTTCCAGTTGTGGGGGTAAGTCCCTTTAGTTTTTCAGCTCCGATGTGTATACACACATCTATGCTGATTTCCCCCTCTGTAAGAATGTTCAATCCGGTATTCCCTTTTCTGAAGGTGCCATACTGGTGCCAAGTCTCAAATGGCTCCCCTTCTGGTTCTGGGGACCTTCAGTGATTGGCTATGCCAAGTTTTTCTTATCCTTTTTCACCATCTCGCCGTGCGTCCTAGCCGAGCCTCTCCTAGTCCCGGCTCCAGTGACTTGTCAGATCCTTGCTCCTTAATGGGTTCAGTTCGAGTGCATGGATCCATACAGGATCAATTAACCTCACTCCACTCTAGTGTGGTCTCCCTTGCTGTCAGTCTAACCTAAGTCTAAGATTGGAGGACGGTGAAGAAATTTTGGTGAATTATAGCCTGTCTAGGTTTTATTTCTGATCCATAAAAAAATTCATAGAGGTTAACTCCTATGTTTTAGACAGGCTGCCCCTAGACGTTTTGTTGACAGAGAGTACAAAATAGACACACACACTCAACATACATCACACACACATGTACACTTTCCCTACCCATGCTAGGAAATTATTGGAGGCACCATAGGCTAGGGGTGGGCATTCAGTTTATATGGTTATACCGGTTTGGTTTATTTGGTAAAAAATATTTTGGTTTTTCAAAGTTGCCCACTGAATTAACTAGACTAAAATACAAAACCGAACCTCATTAACTAAAATAAATCAGTTTGGTTAATTTGGTATTTCGGTATACTGAATGCATAGGCAAGCTAGTACAAAATACATCTCAATCCAAGACAAGCTACATAAGAAAAATCATCAACATGCTTAAACGAGCCAAAGATGCAAAAGGGGGTGGGGATTATGTGATCGTGAATTGGTGGGCGTGCTGGCAGTGAGATGGAAGAGCAGGATAACGCTTGCAACTTGCACCTCACCGGTCGCTCGCCCCTCGTCGGCTTGCCACTGGCCTGCATTGGCTCGTCGCCATCAGGTAGAGTTTCCATCACGAGCGGAGGGCAGAGCCTGCTGTCGTCTACCTCCTTCGATCCTCGTTGCCACTGGATCTGGAGTAATCTCCATCGCCTTCATCGCGCCACTTCCAGACGAGGTGGATTAGCTTTGTGTGGGAGGCCATTTAGCCTGATCGAGGGATTTGCTGTGCACATGGGGACACCCAAACAAGCAGTGGCAGAAGGCAATGGCATTGAGCTACCCCCTTGCTAATGAGCGAGCCCAGGAGCATCTAGTACTATGTCACTCTAGTATTTAAATATGAATTAAAGCAGTAAGTGTTTAGCATTTTTAGTTTGTTAGGATGGCTATCGTGATGGAATGCAAGCTGCTCATGGTCCAAATGTTCTATGGGTGATGGCCCCTTTGGACGCACAAATTACGTATGACTGCACTGGATGGAAGCCGCATGGGAAGTTTGAAAAAGCTGATGGTGCTATTGATAGCTCGGAAGTGCAGCTGTCCACAATTGCTTGTCCTACTCAAACCCAGAGTTCAAGCCATAGGGAGAGTGCACTATATCAGGAGATTCAAGATCTAAAGCAAAAGCGACAGGATGATCAACAATCAATACAAAATGCACTCGGTCATTTCAATGAACAACTAGCTGAGGTATTCCCTTTGCATATTAGTGCTGCACAATTACATCATTTCTTATAAAGCATATGCATAGCACTGTAGTTACTAACTATGATAATGTTCATTAGTACATGAGATAAGGATCTATAAACACTCTTCCACCTCAGATCAATTTGGCCTCATTGTTCTCTAGCCATTCATCTCCAACTACTCAGCAAGTAACAATCTTAAGAAAAATGTTTCTGTTGTAACTCTTTAGTACTTTGAAGTGTTCCTTGTTGGTTAACAAATAAATCCCAGAGTACTAACAATACATTCTTAGTTTTGTTTGAAAGACATGGAAAATAGCTCTTGAAATGTGTTGTTAAACACCCAGTAGTAGGCCACTCTGAGCCCTTATCAGCAGGTAATAATCTTAAGCAAATCGTTTCTGTTTCAACTCATAAGTACTTTGGAGATATCCTTGCTGATTGGAAATAAATCTCATAGAAAATGTACAATCATCTTTTTTTGTGTTTTGAAGGGTGGAATGGAAGGCAACTCTAGAAATGTGTCGTTACAGCGCATGGGTGGAAGTACCCACAACACGCTGCTCCGACCACTCATCAAGACATCAACAACAATTATCACTGAGGGGAGGAGACGGAGACGAAGACGAAGACAACGATGATGACCTTGACGGACTTGAAGATGTATTCTTTAGATAGGGATTTTAGGAATCTTCTGTTGGCGCAATCAATTGATGTCCCTTTGAGGAGTGCAAGTCATTGTTTTATGTTTGGTTAAGAACTTTAGGCTTTTGATCAGTACCTTGTTTTGAAAATTATGTACAAGGCTTTCATTTTGCAACCTTGCAAAGAGATTATATATTTTAATAGTCAGTACATTCATTTAAATATCTCTACATCCATACTTTCATTTTTATTGTGCGTAAGCTGCCCAATGTTTGATAATGTGGCATAACTAAAGCAAGCATGGTTATTTATTTATAAATAAATATTTTAGCAAAAATAACAATGACATGCCTCTCAGGTATAATATTGTTGGCTATGCAGCTGCATAGTGGTCTTCACCAATAGTGCAGTCATGCAATAATGGGGCCATGATTCTTTTGACGCTAGTCCCAACACTATGTTACCTTGACAATGTGCACTTTTGGCAAAGAAGCCCAACAACATGGCTGTAGGCATTGGAACTACATCCCCAACAGAGCAATCCTGACAGGTGGCTGTTGGGAAAGTACACCCCCAACAATTTGCCAACCATCCCCAATAGTTTTTGGCTCTTGCTGTTGCTACAATATGGTGTAGTGATGCCCGTGCCTGATATATGTATGTGTGTGTGTGTGTGTGTGTATATATATATATATATATATATATATATATATATATATATATACTAGCTGAATGCCCGTGCGTTGCTACGGATTTTTAAAATTTATCGTACTACATATTTTAAAACTCACGGGTACATACAAACATGTTCTAGCTCTTAAATAAGTCGTATATCACATACAAGATAACTATGAGCATGAAAGGGGTAAAAATCAAAATGTCAGAGTTTGTCAATAAAACAAGGTAAATTCAAGGAACAGACATCAATGTCAACATTGCTTTACACTAAGAATTTCTAGTTTTCGATCTTCATATACTACCTAATTACAAACTACAATGAACCTAAGTAGAAGAGCTGGGACTACGCGTTAACTGCCAAGCGAGAGCCCTAACTGGAGAGCAACACCATCTCAAGAACTTGGCACTGATAATATGTACAGAAGATATGGGAAAACAGTTGATTAGTCACGTCAGGAAACAGTAATAATCAAAATACCATTAGGGCATGGATAGGCCCATGTATATTCACGCATGCTAAATAACAAACAATTTGTTTTCCCTTCAAAATAAGCGCAACAGGCAAGTTACACATAGCATATATTATTCTAGAAACAAATGTTTGGAACCTGCCTATAGCAGCTCGACAGGCAAGTTACACGTTCTTGTGCAGAATTTGGGGCATAAGAATGACCAATGAATGGGCACAAAGGTTGACAAGCTCACCGTTCCCTCAAGCATTTTTAACAGGGCCTGTTGAACACCTTCACCTGAAACATCTCTACTAAGGTTGATATTTTCAGCCTGCAAGGCTTTGAAACATCAAAATCCAAAAAAAATAAAATATATGATGAATGCATAAGTGTACCCATAGTTCTAAGTTCTAACAACAGTACCTTCTTTGTTATTTTATCAACTTCATCAATGTAGACAATCCCTTGCTGAGCCGCAGCTACGTCAAAATCAGCAGCCTAGGGTCAAAAAGAGAAGGGTAAGAAAGTGCTTCAGCAATGCAGAGAGAAATTTCAAAGTCTAGTCATAGTTTGTAACATACTTAGTAAAGGTCTTAGTCCATCCCCTAGAAGGAACATTTTAAAACGACTCTTAAGACTTCTTATGAAGAAACATCATTTAGCTTAAGAGAGAATTATTAATCAGCTATTAGTGCCTTGGGCACAGGTTCAACAGAAAAAAAGGCAAAATGGTTACTACCTAGATCTCTTACAAAAAAGTCAAAAGGAGCTTCAACTCAAGTCACATAGCCAAACATTTGTGTCAGTACAAAAATACACGTACAAATTTCTTTATAAAAAGGTCATTATACGCTCCACTACAAGCTAAACTTTTCCAAACAGTCCTTTATCAAGGTTGCTCAAGTTGATAGTTTGGTTTGTGAACATATACATTATATGCCCATGGTTAAGATGGGCAAACAAATTAGTTTCAGTAACATAGAACAGTCTGTTAGCTAAGTCACAAGTCGATCGTACCTTGCTTAGTAACATAATTAGTAATTTGAGATGTTAGTGTCATTTAAAAATTGTCTCGTTAGATTATACATGTCAAGGTTCCATTTTTTCTTAAAAAAAGCCTTTTATCCAAATTACTGTCTTAACATTTTCAATTTTCCCGGGCAAAAAAACTGTGGTCACTCATTTTATCCTAAGGAGATCATAACTCAAGAGGCAAATTTGAAGGTCATATATAGGGTATCTCCATTTTAAAGCTCATATTGTTATTTTGAATTTCAAGATTTTGGAGCTTTGCTCTTAACTCCTCCCATACAACATATGAGCTCAGCTAGAGAGCCAGACCTATATGCCTAGTTGCTTACCACTTATGCTGCCTATCAATAACCAAAAATAGATAGCTTTAGTATTTTATTTTTATGAGACCACATTCATTAATTTGTAATAGATTCTTGAATCCTCTACAGGTCAGCTATTATTATGTTAACAGGTTTTATGGGCACACCTAGTCACCAACCATGACGCATATGAATCTCTAATGTAGATATCAATATATGTCAAGTTGGCACCAGAATGCAGCAAAAGATGATGTGGTTATGTTCTTTTGGACTATAGTTGATAGCTTTTATTTGCGTTTTTTGATACGGCAGGGACGTTGACACGGGTGACATACATGGTTTTAGACTCGAGAAACCGTTTAGAGAAGCCGCTTCAAGAAACTATCCCGTTTGTTAAGCTTCCGAAGAAGCCGAAACCAAAAGCCATAAAAAAAGCCAAAAAGAACATGACCATTGACTCTACAGGCTCAAGAAGCAAAAAAGTAGTCATGTGCCTGTGCATTTCAATAGAAAACAAACCCTAGGAGTAAATATTATGCTGCAATTATATATTCTTGCTCAAATGAATAAAAGTTTGTTTCTGCTTGACTATATGACCTACCTCTAATATAACATACAACCAAATGTATGCTTAGAATGACCTAAACATCTCAACTAACCAAACACCTAAATCCGAAATATTTTTCATAGAGCCCGCCCTTGGCATAACCACACAAATAACATGGATCGAAAATAATTGAATGCAGCAGAACCCACAAGGGTTCCTAGAGAACAATGTGATGACAAAGAGCAAGCCTTGTATCTTGTAGTAAGGTATTGCCTTCTCTTTACATTTCCATTGCTATGGACTAAAAGAATCATGATACACGTTCTAAAACCTAAAAACAAAACAACTATCATCGCCGTCGCTTTTCAGTCGAGATACCAAACATAGGGAGCAAGCTTTAATAAGAAATAGAATACCATAGCAAGAAACAACATGATTGATTGTTATACCCATCACAAAGACTAATAATTCAAGGTGGCAGCCATTTCTAGTGCCACCATGATTAGGCATAAGACATATTCATGGGCTTTCAATGCACAATGTACATGCCTCCCCAACTCAAGTATTATCATTGGAGAAAATTGGCTACCTAGGTAAGATAAATTTGCATGGGCTCTATTAAAGACTAATATTGTTTTCTTAATTAATGTTATACCAGCATGATTAATTAATATTTTTTCTTCTTATTATTACATGTATATTATATGTAAAAGATGGTAGGGGTACCATGGTGGCCTTCCAAAGATTGGTGGTGAACTAACACGGAACAAACGGATACCATCCAGCATTAACTTGTGTAAAGTAGTTGACCTCAATGTACAGGATATTTAATCTTCTTTTATCTTTTGTATTTCATTTGTCCAATATAAACATTTAACTTTAACTAACGATTTTGTTTGTTTCCTATAGTTCAAGAAATGTACCTCTATATTGTCGATGCACATCTTGCATGGGAATTTTGCAAATCTTGAACATGGCTATGTGATGGGTATAATAAATCAATCATGTAGCGTCATGCTATATTATTCTAATTCCTAATAAAGTTTGTTCCCTGTGTTGGGTATCCTGTAGCAATGTACAAGTGTTCAACTTTCACATGAAGATCAAGTAAAAAAACTGACCAGAAGTTTCTTCATTATAAGGAAGTCGTCCCTTGACAAGGGTGTCCACGAACAGCACGGCGAGTTCAGCACTGCAAGTAACCTAAAATTGGTAATAATATAGTCACACTAAGTTCTTTGATCGATAAGGCAATAAAGTAAACCTGAACCATTAATTGGGCTAAATGCCAATTTAGGACATTAAGTTGATATGTGTGATTAGCCACAGGAAGCTTTGAAAATCACTCCCTCCCCACCAACACACACAAATGCACGCACACATACAGAGAGGGTTGGTTGCTCCAGACCAGAGAGCCATCCTACAGAGGAAGCAATTGAACACGTTAAAATAACCAAGATTGAGCTTTTGGGTTGTTTTTGGTTGGTTGTGCAGCCTCTAGATTTTGCAGAAAATATTTACAGTTGGGTAATTTCACAGACAAAGGAGAAAGCATAGGTTGACATTGAATTAATAAAGATCTTTGTATTTAGTGATCTATGAAATTAGTTGTAGACAGTATTTGTTAACTTACCCCGATGCATCTAAGGAAAGAACATAACATGCCCATGCTTTAATTGAATTAAAGCTCCTGACTGAAGTATGCCCAGGGCTTCCAAATACCTCTAAGAAGCAATGTACCTGCATGAAATGAGCTGAAACAAGTTAAAACAGTTGGCTTGTGTCTTTTGGTCCTTGATATTATATCCTTTCCCCTCAATTGATTTTAGTTAGATTTATCTACAATGTATACCCTCATGTTACAGTTGATCTAATTACTTTGCATGCAATGAGCTTTTAGCCTAAGACAAATGGACAGTTTCGTGTGAATGGCACTTGCCATTGTGGTCATATGGAACATAACTCTAGTATCCATGCAATGCTAATATGCCAATGATAACATTTCGGGCTTCGGGCCCTTGTTTTAGATTGAATTTGCTTTAAGCATGTCCTGGACTCCTTGCATGAGTTTATTTTAAAATGTTACATTACCCTAAATAATTGTAGTAGTTATAAAACAAAGATGTTACATTAAACCAACTCGTATTGTTTAGTGGATCCAATTAAAGAAATGTGAAGGAGTAATTGAATTATATTCCTCTATTAAGAAAGTTTAAAATAGACAAAACACAAGCAAGATGGTTGAAATAGTGAAAGGCTGAAAGCTTAAAGGGGAGCCAACCACTCTGGCTTTGGTTAAATTATATACATAGTACTTTGTACTTGTGGACTTGTACATTTGTTGGGCTTCATAGTAATATTCTCCATCCACCATATTCTCAAACTTTTCAATTGTCTGAAAACGCACAACTCATAATTACAAAAACTGCTAAGAAACTAATCTAGAGGTCCAGTGTGTAAAATACTAATCAATGTTGCCAAAGGAGCATGAGGAACTTGCCTAGATGCTAACTTCTAACGCAACACTTCAGAGTGGATAGGATGAAGTGTCATTGCTAATGCACTTCCTCTCTGCCCTAAGGCACCAAACAACATGGTGATAGGGCGAGCATCTCATTAATATTTTTACCATTAAAACCCCACACCAATGAATTTTCAAAATGTTCTTTTCTCTTAACAAAATAATGGTTACTTTCTCTGGCTAGTAAGATTTAGCAAGGACTTCTGGATTTCAGAAAATAAAGCACATAATAAATGAACATTGGTTCCAAGGTCAATATGAACCTTCAAACTGGTAGCAAAAGCATTAATAGTGAAATTTTATCTAGGGTTACTCATTGCTGCCAATCTTTTTTCTTCTATAAATACAAGCGCAAGTTCTATCGAACCAATTTCAACATCCATATTGAAATTTTATCCTCTCGCACACATGCCTATGCCATGTAATGGAGGCACTGAACACGAATCGGTAGAACCCTAGTTCCAACAAATTCGCCATGGGAGGTGACTCCTCCGCAGCGTAGGCCTCACTACGATGAAATCCAATTTGCATGTCATGCACACGCTCAAAAATCGCACATTATCGCACTAATGTAAGAAGAGGGATCCCTCACCTCCTGGGGAGGCAGCAGGTCGCTGTGCAATTTCATGCTCATCGAGTGCAACATGGATCTTCGGTGAGCTCGATCACCACAGTGGTGGCAGTGGTATTGGAGGAGGTAGATGCGGTGGTGATTGGAATCGCGGCGTCGCTTCACAAATTCGCCTTCGAGACAAGCTATGCTTGGCAATACTTCGCAGTCATGTCCTCGTTCTTTGGCCGGCGCAGCCTCTGGCGGCGCGCTCTCGACAGATCCGGGCTTCGCAGTGGCGCCGTCGGGGGAGGAGGAGCGGGAGGAGGAGGCGGCGGCGGCGGCGCGGGGTGGGGGAGGAGGAGTCGGCGACGGCGAGAGGAGCGAGGAGGAGGCGACGACGGAGCGGAGGAGGGGAGGAGGAGGCGAGGGCGGAGCGGAGGAGTAGGGGGAGGAGGAGGCGGCGGCGGAGTGGAGGAGCGGGGGAGGAGGAGGCAGAGCGGAGGAGTGGGGGGAGGAGGAGGGTGGGATGGGCTATATCGGTGGGGTCTATGGCGAGGGTCCACCCGTACGGTGACGCGTAGAGGCGGCGGCGGCGGTGGTGCGCCTCCGCGGTGGGGGCAAGCATCCGGAGGTCGGGGTAAAGGCGGTCCTCCCGGGGGCAGAAGAAGAGCCGCGACGGGGAGGACGGGAGGAGCAGCCACGGCGGCTGCAGCGGGGGCGCGGTCGCGGCCCCCGCCGCCGCTGCGCGCCAGGAGGAGCAGACGAAGCGGAAGCACGCGATGTCGGCGAGCTCGGTGAGTCCGCCGGCGATGTCGGTGAGGAGCTCCGATGGAAGATCCGACCAGCCCGTGGCGGCCATGGCAATCACACTCCGAACTGGGCGCTTCTAGGGTATGCAGCGGGAGTAGTAACCTCTCTCCGATTTATGGGTCCGCCCCCGCCGTTGCCTCCTTCCTCTCCTCCGCCCCCAACCGGCGCCGCCCCCGCCATCGCCTCCTTCCTCTCCCCCGCCGCAGCCGCGCCTCCTCCTACCTCCGCCCCCAACCGGCGCGGGGTGGGGAGGAGCAGCGGAAAAACCGAGGGGGCGCGGGTGGGGAGGGGAGGAGGAGGCGGCGGCGCAGGGTGGGGTGGGGAGGAGGAGGAGGCGGCGACGGCGCAGGGTGGGGGGAGGAGGAGGCGGCGGCGGAGCGGGGGAGGAGGAGGAGCGGGGCGGCGGCGCAGGGTGGGGTGGGGAGGAGGAGGAGGCGGCGGCGGCGCAGGGTGGGGGGAGGAGGAGGCGGCGGCGGAGCGGGGGAGACGGAGGCTTCGCGAGTGGGGGGAGAGGAGAGCGGGACTGCGGAGGCTCACGCGTAGCGTAGCGCAAGTTTTTTAGGAGGACAGCGAGCGTAGGATTGACCATCACCCTCAACTCGTTCTTTTATTAGTTTAGATATATATAAAGAAGCGATAGAGAGATAGCCGATGACGATAGGGTGCATCTAAGAGAGAGCGAAATAGATTGAGGAGTGAAAGTGGGCTGGCCGATGGGGGCACTTGTGCCGTTGTGCACCGTGGGTGACGGCTAGGTTCATATGGGAGTTGGGACTATGGGAGATAGGCGATGGGTTGGCTACCTCGGTTGGGCTTAGGCCTTGGGATTCATGGGTGCTAGCCTACTGAGTTGTTTGGTAATATGGCTTATTCGGTTTTTGAGAGATAAAAACCGAGCCTTATACCGAATAGCAATAAATTCAAAACCAAGTAGATCACCAAAAACCAATTTAACTAAGAATTTGGGTAAAATCGGTTCGATTCAATATTCTGATTTTGCACATAGAGTGCAGGCATGCACTTTCGCACTGAACGCCCATGCATGTGTATTTTTAAAATTGATGGACACCAGCGCCAAATCTAGAACTTAAACCCTTATAGGTTAGATACATATCAACACATCTAGCTATCTGGCCACAAGCCAGCTTCCCTTAAGACGTTTTAGTACCACCTTATTAAGCAAGCACTGCTGGTGATAGAATAAGGAACAATAAGTTGGGATGATCAATAGATCATCGCACTTGAGGCTCAAATACATCGATCTACCGATGATCAATATAGATCACCTACGTAACTAAACATATGGAGACTAATCCCTAACTTTAGAATTATAGTACCGTGCCTAGCTCTTTCATGCTACTCGATAAAAAGAAAATCTGACGCTCTAGATCAACTATATATAATAGCGGTTTTTTAGTCGGGATAAATTAGTAGTACGAGACACTGGTCACAACTATTGTTGTACCATTTTCTCACAAGGATCTACAGCAATATCATCACCGTGGTGCACCACGGTGAGATATTCAGAACCAAAAGGAGAAAAAAGAAGTCCCTGCAAAAAAAATATAGCAAAGAAAAAAAGGAACTCAAGGTGGGGAAGAGAGAGGTTCCAACAGCCACAAGCCTTGGTTGGTTGGTACAATTTCTGCCCCCCTCTCACTAGGCCCTGCTCCTCGGCTCCCCACCACCGATCGATCAACCAATCAATCGGCAATCCGACGGAACCTCGTTACCGAGGTCAGGTGGCTAACGATAAACTAATCCTACCCTCATCCACTTGGCGGTTAATTAACTAATTAACCTAATCACCTCACAAAGCGGCAGGCGTTAGACTAATACCCCTACTCGTACAGCATATAATGCCTTTGTTTCCCTGCAGATTCTAATTCTAAACTTTGACTCCTGACTCCTGCGTATCATCACAGGCAGCCAATGGAGAATTAGAAACGAGGGTAGGGAGTACGATGACCGTTTGTCTGTCTCCACGGCGGCTAACTCGTTTAATAAACAACGCTGCTTTCTGCACCCCAGGGCATGCACCCAACAGCAAAGAGGTCTCCGTAGGTCAAGCTGTGAGGTGCGCACTGCCTGGCTGGCTAGAAGGTCTTCTTGGGTCGCTTGTGTGTCGTGCACATCCAATCTGGCTTTGCTGGAGGAATTGACAGGTAAACCTAAGACAAGTCAAATGCTAAAACCCTTGAACATGGATTCTTGGAGAGTGTAGCTCACTTGTCCTCACTCATGCTTTAATTCTTATTAGGGTGTTCAAATCCGCTTTGATTTTTGGATTCTGCCCGAAGAAGCCGAAAGCATATTGAACACCTTAGCTTCTAAAAGCGGGTTCTTTAAGCCATTTCCAAAAACTATCGGGCATCCTCTATCGTCTCCTCCCTGTCTGTGTCTTTTAAAAGTCGTTTTTCTAAATTTTGTTTCAATAGCTACTCCTTCCGACCATTACTATTTTATTTAAACCAAAAGTCATCAGCTTCATCCAATTAAAACACCCTTCAGCCTTTCTACGGTTAGCAACACGTGTGGGCCGAATTTTATGCACTAACAGTCTCCTTAGGAGTCATGCGTCTGGCGCATATCACCGGTGGCTTTACAAGATGACCTGCTAAGGCCCTGTTTGTTTAGGTTTTCTCTGGCTTAAAAGCAAAAAATCCTAAACATACGAGTAGCTTTTTATTGAGCTTTTAAAAAGCCAAAAGCCACCATATAACTAAAAGTCAAAAGCCAGTTTTGAGATTTTTTTTGCTTTTGCGGAATGAAAATAGCCCTTTGCCACTAAACTTCGCCAAAATTACCCGCTCCTACCATGTATAAATAGTTCTCTATCTCATCTCTCATCGTCCAGAACCCACCCGGTGCCTAGGGTTCCAAGCCGCTCCCCCCACGCCTCGTTCGCCGCCACCTCTCCTACTCGTCGTTCACCGCCGCCTTCTCCCCCGACGTGGCTGCCCCCGTTGCCTCATTCTCCCCCAATGGCACCGCCCTGTCACCTTCACCGCCACGGCCCCTCCTCGCCGCCTTCTCCCCCAACGCGGCTGCCCCCGTCACCTCCTTCTCCCCCGACAACGCTGCCCCATTGCCTTCACCGTCGCGCCCCCTCGTCGCCTTCTTCTCCCTCGATGGTGCCACCCCGTCTCCTTTACCGCCCCGGCCCCTCATTGCATCCTTCGCCGCCGCCGACGCCATCACACCCATCGCCTCCTTCTCCCCCATCGAGCCCACCATCATCGTCACCTCCCCGCCATGGCGAGCATGGCCTCAGATTCTAGATGTCCTCAGGGTCATCGGTTTGGGATCTGGTGCCCTCGAGCCCACCGTCGTAAATTTATGGAGATATGCCCAAGAATTCTTGCCGAGGATGCCTGGATCCAATGGATGGTGCTTGTGGATGGTGTTGGCTCTGTTCTTATGGATGGTGCTTGTTGTTCGTCAATTGGTTTCAGTTCTTGCTGTTCCCTAATTTTTTTTGTTCATCAATGAAACCAATTGCTTGTTTATCGTTCATGACAAATACGATGGTTAATTCACTCGTTTGTTGCTCATGAACAAATATGGTTTGTATTGGATTTTGATGAGTAGTAAGGAACAGAGTAATATGGATAGGAATGCAACACAAATGAAAAGTTTGAAATAGATGATAATAACTCTATCAGTGAATGAATAAGTGGTAACTTGTATCAAGGGTATTACAGACTTTTCAACTTTAAACCATAGCTTAGGAGGTCAGAAAAGCCAGGTTACCAAACACACTAGCTTGGCTTAAAAAGCATAATACTTATAAGCTGTTTAAACTAAAAGACTAGTTTTCACCTAAAAGCCAAAAAAATCCAAGTCTAAACAAATCGGGTCTAAGTAAACTTAAGACAGGTCAGAAAAATATCCTTGACTATGGAGAGTGGATCACCAACGGTTGCTCATGTCTTTTCCTTGGTCTTTTCCACTCGATCTTGGCAACACGCCTGGGGTCAAATGTTATGTGCTCATTGGCGTGTGGATCGGTCATTCTTTTACCAGCCTGTACGCATGTTACATGAAAAAGACAACAGAAACATAGCACTAAAGAGACGTCAAAATAATAACAGTAACGATCATCAACACCTAGTTAAATTCGAAGGTGTTAACACACAGTGCAGGGACTCTCATCAACATGATGGATGCTATTCGTCTTGTATATCACACTAGCTAGCTAGCACTCTTGAGGAAATTACAAGATGCAACAAAAAAGCTAGGCAGGGCCTAGGTGAAAAAGAAAAAATAGAGTGAACGGATATATATGTATACACACACATTAATCTACGTGCAGGTGTAAAATGCGCATCGAAAAGTCACTACTGTTTGTGAGTAAAGTTACTGCCAAACATATGTAGAGTTACTATCAGTACAACATGAATAGTAACTCTACGTGGATTTGATAGTAATTTTACTCACAAACAGTAGTAATTTTTTTGGTAAAAAAACTACGTGTATGCACTGATTAGCGTGCCCGTGTATATATATTGTGTGTGTATGTATATATATGTATACATATACACCACCACCCGCAACCAACGGTGCCGTTGTTACCTCGTCGCGCCACCCCCCAACCTAACTGCCATAGTCGTTGCTGCCACCGCTCTCTGACTCTGCCCACTACCCTCCTACCCCGCCCATCCCCCTCCCCCGCTGCCCACCACCTCCCCTCGACCTCTTATGCCCAGAGAGAAGGGTGAACCTATAGCGGGACCGGCGATGGCACCCCTCTAAGTCATTGAATCCCGCGCGCGACGGGCCGGCAGTGGAGGAGAGTCGAGGGGATAACGACGGCGAGGAGGGAGGGAGAACGAGAGGAAGCGGGGTGAAAGAAGTCCGGCCGTGCCTCCTTTGTGAGCGTGCGGCTGTGAGAGCAGAGCAAAGCAGGGCGATGAAGAAATAATAAAGCTACTTTGAGATTCGTGCAGCTTTGCATCCAACAACGGTTGCCTATCCTGTCAGAACTCTATACCGTTCGTGGGGAGACAAGCACCAAAACTAAGGTCGCTCTCATCTCTGGGTGGCAAGCTAGCTTGCAGAAGAGAGCTTGCTATTTTCAAAAAAAAAAGGAAACAGAAAGAAAAAAAAAGGAGAGCTTGCTAGCAACATATGGTGGCCAGTACAGCACAGCAACATAAATGGACAAGGACCGGCCGGCCACTCCTCCCTTTCCCATCGTCCGTCCGTCCTCGTTTATTCTCCCTGTCATCCACTGTTGCCGGCCGGCCGGTCGGTATCCCCCTCGATCTCTGTAGCATCAGCATCCATGCATACTTGTTTCCCTCCTGTACCAGCCAGATTCCCATGCATAACCATCTATTACGCCCCGCGGATTCCCCGCGCGAGGAGGCCCTCCACGTCGCCCCCAGCGCTCCCTCGGCCGGCGCGTGGCGGCAGAATTCGCGTACGGTCGGGGGAGCAGTTTTGCGAAAAAGCCCCTGCGTTTTTTCGAAATTACATAAATGTCCTTATTTCTCGCGAAAAGGTCCCTATCAGTTTCTTTCAAGCCCCTTCACTTTGCAGGATAGCGCCCCACGGTTTTTAAATTACGTACGGGTCCTCGTTTATTACGTATAGGCCCTCGGTTTTTTACGAAAAAGACCTTCGACTTTTTGAAAATACACATGTGCCCTCGATTTTTTAAAAAAAATTTAAAAAAAACTCCTCACGAATTATCGCATCTTTCACTTCGGTACACACGATGGCTGGTGCGGCGTGGTGCCGCGTCTATGAGGCTAGTATAATCGACCGGAGGAAATATCTTCTCATGTTAGTGCAATTTGACCGAATCTTTTGGCGAAGGAGATATGTATATAGTGCTAATGTACGTACGTGCAATCAAATCGCGCTAGGATTTCTGTCTGGCACTCTTGCTTGCTACATACTCCCTCCCTCTGTTGATTTTGTAGGGCATATTTTGACTGGGCATATAGACGAAGGAAACTTAAGAAAATCACCGAAAAGAATGACTAAAGTACCCATTCATTAAGGGTTTTGGAAAAAAATGATAGAGGCTAGTTTGTGTGGTTAGCTATGCATAAATGCTTGGGAAAGGGAAGGAAATAAATAAGTGCAAAAGGTAGAAAATAGCATTAAAGATGCATACAGGACTTATAATTCTCAACAAGAATGCAAACTAAATAGGTCTTATAAAGTTCAACGGAGTCGCTATCTTCATTCTTACGGCTCAAGACCGACCAAGAAGAAAGAAAAAGAGAGCATAAAGAGAGAGCATAAACTAAAAATTATTTAATCATCTAATTAATAGCAAAACACGTTTCTGTTTTTTGAATTCTAAAACTATGATCATTGGCTCAGTCTATCAACCATCGTAATGTACGCATTAGTAAACATGTCCGCAAAAGTGTAAATGTAGCAAATGCTCTAAAATACTATTTTCATTCTTTTTTTACTTATTATTTTGTACATTGACATGGTCTTCAATACACACATTTGACTATTATTTTTATAACTATATATTAGTAAATCTTATTTAAAAAATACTATTGCAGTTTACGACCACCCTGACAGTCCTTACGACCCCGCTAAGTCTGGCGACAACCATGTTATAGCTTCTCTGACCATGCCTTCTAGCTCCGACCACATACTCGTAACTTTAGCTAACGAAAGTTACGACCACATTCACGCTGCGCTATGCTCTTTCGACCACGTAGTAGGCTCGATCACCGTAGTAGTAACTCGATTACGACCACATTCACGCTGCGCTATGCTCTTTCGACCACGTAGTAGGCTCGATCTCGATTACGACCACACTGTGACTCTATCGATCACCATGATCGTAAAGTTTACGACCACGTTGAAGACCTGATCATTGTGGTCGTAACTCGTTTACGACCACGTCTTCTGCTCCGCGACCGTGGTCATAACTCGTTTACGACCACGTCTTCTGCTCCTGTAGACACCTCCGCTTGATCGCTGTGGTCGTAACTTGTTTACGACCACATCTGCGAACACGTCGAACTGGATACTCGATAATTCTCCTGGAGCCAAAACTGCTCCTTCTTCTCTTTTTTTATTTCTCTCTCCTCTCGTTCGATCACATCGACCGCTTCGATCACACCGATCGCTTCGACTCTTTGTCTTGTCTTTCTCGTGACATGACAGTGTGTCTTTTAAAACCTACATGCACGGCCTCTCTACCCGACTTTACGACTACGACACAAACTCGAAAACTGACTCATACTCGTACACGACTACGACTATGATGACTCATACGCAGAACAAACTCGTACACATATACGACCACCAAAATTGACTCGAATATGATTAAATAAGATTACTAACTGTAACAAATACAATTGTATGACAACGATTTTGATGGAAAATCTAAAAACATTATTTTCACACGATAAACTCAAATATTGTTATGTATATTAGAGGTTAAAGTTTTAAAGAGCGACTACATATATTCTAAAATAACATATTAGAAAGAGAGAAAAGATCATTGAATAAACATTAGGGTGCGGCAAGGGTTCATGCAAAGTAGAGTGCATAGCACGACAAGAGCCTCGAATTATTTACCTATCGTAAATGTACAAGAGATATATCTGTTCTTTTAGGTTACGACTTATAGATTTTGACTGTTCGTGAGAAGTATGAAGTATGAGAAACTCGTGTGAGGTTTTAACCGATATAAATGAATTGTAAATTCTATCTTAAAAACGCTCATTTAAATATTAGTTATGTGAATAAACCGACAAACAGTATTAAAAAGACGAATTCACGAATCACGCAGTAGCTTGGTACCTGCAGATGGGAGTAAGCTTTTCACCGCAAATAGACTACGCTAGCATCCGAATGACAGGGTGGACCCCCGTATTTGGAGGGTAGATGCGGCGCTGTGTAAAGATGAGTGCAGTAACAAAGTATCTGAGGGTGCTTTGCTTGGGGCCGCGATGCGATGCGATGCGATGCGGGTGGCGCTGGCGGTGGGATGGCGGGCCGGCAAGGGAGGGACATGCATTAAACGGCACCCCGCGCCGCTGACGCGCGGGCCCAGCCCCCGGCTCACGGCCCCCGAACGGCGTGCGTGGAACTGGCTTGCTCGACGGCGTCATCTCGGCGAGTGCCCGCCCCGCATCGCATGCCTCCCTGGCCTGGCACTGACGGCGCACCGCCGTCACGCGGCGGGGGTGGGCTCGCTGTGCTCCCGCTGCGTGACCGCGACGCAATGCGACCCTCCTCGATGCGATGGCGAAACTGATTCAAGAAGACTCGCTGTGTCCTGTGAGATATATCAAACTATACATACATACATACATACATACATACATACATACATACATATATGTATATATTGTGTGTGTGTGTATATATATATATGTAAAGCTTTTACGTACTCTCGAAAGTGCATACTTCAACTTACAATATACTACTTAAACAAACATGTTAAACTTCTTTATTACTTTTGGTATTGTAGGATGGATCACTGCAATCAGAGGGGAGTGAATGATTGTCGTCGCTTCTAGAAGTATCCTGATAGTTGATGAATATATTTCACCGCTTGGTGATCAATCGTTCTGCATGACCACCCACTCGAACAACCGATTTGTTCAACAGTTGCAGTCAATCGCCTTGTTCAACTGCTTCTCCCGATTGCTTCGATCAACCTCCCCTATTGTAGTAAGACCCGAACCACCAGCAATCAATAGCGCACTTCAAGTAACTCAAGAACCAGATTGATTTAAGACTATATTTATTGCTAAAATTTCATTGATTTACAAAATGCCCTCACAAGCACCTCTAAAAACATTCTCGATGAAAGTCCTCTTAGAACTGCACTAAAACTTTCTCAAAAGGCACACATTAGCCCTTAGCATCTCCCTGATTTATAGGCTAACATCCAAACCGTGTCCGCTTCAAAACACGAATACAAAACTCTTCCAAGTTACAGACTCTATCCGTACCTCTTTAGTCTTATCAGTTATGGACTCTATCCACAATTGCTAACCCAACACGTGATGAAGCCTCTAGGACAGCACCTCCTAAATCTTTATCATGCACCATCATCGCTCGTATTGAAGCCTCCTGGACCGCACCATCCGTAGCTTCATCACGAATCACCATGTTTGATCTCAACGTGCTCCAGTGTGAGCCCGACCACCTTGCGTGACATCCACGACCACTCAGAGCAAACCAAAACCACTCGGAGCATACCAAAACCATTCGGAGCAGATCAAAACCACTCAAAGCATATCAAAACTACTCGGACTAGATCAAAACCACTTGGAGCAGACCAAAACCACTCGAAGCAGACCAAAACCACTCGGAGTAGATCAAAACTACTTAGACTGGACCAAAGCCACTCGGAGCCACTCAAAACTGATCGAAACCACTCGAGTTCAAAACTTTTGACTGCAATCGATCGAAACTTTCATAAACGCAAACTCCAATGAAACCCAACTGTCAATTATTCATCATCACTAAATACTCGACTAGCGCATGGTCTAACAGGTATACTTAAATACTAATTGTAAAATACTCTAATGCGACATGGTTGAAAAATTTTTATTGGAGCCATATATTTTTGCTATATATCCTTTTCCATATGTAAAAGGAGTATATATGCAAATTATGTTATAAAAAGTGAACTTTGATAAAATTTTTCATACAACTCACTTTGAATTATCTAAGAAGCATTATTAGAGTATGCTTAAAAGATAAAGAGGTATAACAACATCCTTTAAGCGATATATGAGAAGTTGGATATGTACTCTTAAGAGTATGAAACCATTTTCATATACATACACACACACTCCTGGGAGTATGAAGTCTTTTCGTACTCCCAGGAGTACATACTTTCATTTCTAATATACCATATAAACGAACATGTTATACCACTTTACCACTTTCGATATACTTAAATATTAATTTTACAGCACTCCAATGCGACATGGTTGAAAATTTTTCATTGCCATTACATACACACACATACGTACGTACGTACATATATAGTAATAACTCTACTTTATCCCTTGAACTTTTAAGATTATCTAACTTTCAATCTGAAAGTGCAAAAATGAATGTTTCACCCTCCTCAACTATTAATACATTTTATTTTACCCCTAGACCAATTGAAGACGGTTTTACACTACTTGGCACCTACTTGTTGCCAACATGAAAATAGTTTTAACATATATAAGCTTCTTTGGGTGACATAGCAGCCTGATCAGCATGATCACAATGGTGGGGCCCACCATTCAGCCTCATCTCCCTCTTATTCCCCTTCCTCATCTTCCTCTCCTCTCTCACTCCTAACTGATGTCTCTCTCCTCTATCTCTTTCTCGCTCCCGACCAAAGGTAGCAAGCTCGTGTCCGACGGAGGTGGCAAGGTCGGGTCTGACGGCAACTTGCGACAGTGACAAGAAAGAGGGCCAAATCGATCGTCGCTAATCACAAGGAAAAAGGTGTATGAATCCACCAGCCGGACAAAAGGAAGAACAATACATCCATTGCCTCAATAGTCAGGCACTAGATTCAGTGGTGGCCACCTCCTCCTCCACTGACGATAGGCCCAGATTTGGGCACAACAGGCCCAGGTTTGGTTGCATCGGTGATGGCTCGTGCTAGTGACGAAAATGAGGTATGAAATCGGTAACCCCCTTTTCCTCCACTACCAGCGCCCTTCCCTCACCTCCTCCACTACTTGTGGGCCTAGATTTGGGCATGGTATGTCCAGATCAGGCCGAGCTGGTGATGACAAAGATGGCCGAAGCTGATGACAAAGACAATGATAGAGCCAGCAACCTCCTCTCCTCCACTACTGGTGCGCTGGAGAGAGGAAGAAGAAAAAGGAAGGAGGAGAGGGGCATGCTCGTAGGGGCAGGAGCAGGGGAGGGAAGGGAGGATCAGGGACCCATGGAGGAAGAACAAGTGGGGAGGGAGAGGAAGGAAGAAGAAGGTATGGGTGTCGCTGACCTGTCCTCATCGGTGCCGAGCTGCTTCCATGGGCGCCTCTGGCTTGAAAGGAAATGGGAGAGAGAGAATGGACAAAGGAGATGGAGACAGAGGGAGGAGGTGATTTGGCTAATGATGTGGCAAAATTTGGTGACATGGATACTAACGTAAATGCCACGCTAGCGAAATCGGGATGCTTTTGGTCTTAGGGGGTAAAGTAAATGGTATTAAGATCTCGAGTGTGTCAAACATCCTGTTTTGTAGTTGGGGCTGATTTTCAGACTTTCGTAAGTGCTCTAAGAGTGTGTGTGTGTGTGTGTGTGTGTGTGTGTGTGTGTGTGTGAAAATGATTCTGTACTCCTGAGCGTACATATTCTCACTTCTAATATAGTACTTAAATGAACATGTTATACTTATTTATCACTTTTAGTATACCCTTTCTATATATTAAAGAAGTATATACACAAATTATATTATAAAAATAGACTTTGATAAAATTTTTCATGGAACTCACTTAGGAGTATTTTATAATTACTATTAGAGTATACTCAAAAGGATAGATATGTATAACAATATAATTTAAGTGGTATATAAGAAGTGTAAGTACATCTCCCTGGAGTACAGAATCATTTTAGGAAAATGATTCCGTACTCCTATGAGTATATACTCTCACTTCCAATATATCATTTAAACAATCATGTTATACTTATTTGTTACTTTTGGTATACTTAAATACTAATTTTAAGATACTTCAATGTGATTTAGTTAAAAAAATTCATCGAAGTCCTTTATTTTTTTACTATATACCTGTTTTCATATATAAAATGAGTATATACATACATTATGGTATAAAAAGTGGGTTTTGATGAAATTTTTCATAAAACTCACTTTGGAGTATATTATAACCATTATTAGAGTATACTCGAAAGGTTAAAGATGTATAACATATCATTTAAGTGGTATATAAGAAGTGGGGATACGTACTCCTGGGGAATACATACTCCCACTTCCAATATACCACTTAAACAAATATGTTATACTTACTTACCACTTTTGGTATATATATATAGCATGATGGGGATGTTTATGCTAAGAGACATTGACCTCATTTGTAACTCTTCTTTCATTCAGTTTGAAATGAAAAAAATCTACAGCTTCCCATGGGCACTATTGAAACAATACTCCCTGTAACGCACCTATTTCTGAGGCCGTTAGATTTTCTCGCAACTGCTTAGGATGTTCAATTACGGAGTACTGTAGTCGAGTGTGCATCAAACTAACACAAGCTTACTCCATAAAAGCCAAACTTATTACAGGATATAGCATAACAACCAAGTTTACACAACAGGTTGTCCAAACCCAAGTTTGTATTACATCATGAAAGAAAAACCACAGGCGTGCCTGAGCAAGGACGAGACCTAAAACAAATAATCTTCTACTCCAAATGAATCATCAAAGTCTTCCTTGAAAGGCTCTTTGTTATCTTCCTAAGTTTCTTTGTTTATTATTTTAGCAAGTATAAGTATAACCATACTCAACAAGTCACAAGGCGAATACTAATTAACTACTTGCCAGTATTTCAAAAGATGGGATTATAATGGTTTTACTCCTATATTTGTGGATACATGTTTATTTGTAAACAACTTTCTAAAGCAAAATAATAACTTGTTATGAGGAAAGGGGTTTAATCAACTTAATTACCAAATTGTAAAACTTACCAAAACTACTTATGCCTTGCTGTTGGAATCATCCATTAAACATAGCTTTATTTACTGAAAGCACGGTATATCTGAATACTATAAGTTTTACTTAGCAGAGTTGTTTAGTTTTACCCACAAGATGTCTCAAACTCTCAATGTCATCGAATAGACACGCAACCAGGTAGCGTGAGACTGAGTTGAGATAATAAGGTCTTTCATTGATCTCCTCTTTCTAACTTCTATCCAGTAGGCTCATGGCCACACATTATCGGGAATCCACAGGCCAATGTGAAAACCGCGACCCGATGCTGAGTGGACCTACCATTGTGAAATATGGCAAGTGACTTTCTAGTCCCACTTCAATACCACCCGTTGTACGTGGGCCATTACACCTCAATGGAAAGGCAAACACTCCTATAAATATTCAATCAAATCGAGCAGCTACTAAATCAGGTCTGACATGTCAAAACTTGTTTAGCGATTTTTTTTATCCTATACTTAGTATAATGTTCTAGTTCTTACTTTTTCTGAGTGAGGCAACCAATCACAAACCAAGTGCGTTATGTCACTATACCACCAATTCATACCAAAGCCTCTATCTTAGGGTAAGGTCGTGGACTCCAACCATCTAGTGGTTTTTCGTAAGTCATCTTTAACCCTAGTATCATTTTTAAATCTATCGGCAAGATATCGAAATAACTTAGTAGTGTAAAACATTTGATTCTCTAATCTACTGATGATTAATTATATAGTAATTTATTATTATTAAGACTGTCGAGCAGGGTGCATGATGGCAACTGCAAATTGGGCACTGATGGTGGTCAATGGCAACGAGCGGTGGCACAGATAGGACTAGGGGAGTCTAAGGGTTCCATGTTTGGCTTGCTCAAGACCCAAGGTTTATCGGTGAGGGCTGGTGATCGTAAGAGCGCACTGGAGCAAAGCCATAGCACGGCGGCGCTCCGATGATGTTTCGGTGAAGGTCATGATGGTTTAGGCATCCATGAGAAACTATGGATCTAAGGGCAAGTAGCAATTTGCACGGGCTCGGCCAGTGCCCGTGGCTGTCCATGACAGCCTAACTTGGACAGCAATGGCGCACGACGTCGGCAGTCCAAAGGCCACAGGAGGGGTTGGTAAAAGTCTGGGGTGGGTTCGCAATGGTCGAACGGTGCTAGGGCTACGATGAATTGAGTTTTGGTCGAGGCTAGCAAGGGATTTGGGTTTAGAGCTCACCAGTGCAAGGCATGGCGGTGGCAGCAATTGAGGTCATTGTTGGGAGATAGGGAGCTCGAGAGTGCAATTGAGTGCTAACATGTGCTAGCTGGGTGCTTGGTGTGGCTTTATAGGACATATAGCGGTAGAGCAGTGAAGCGGATGTGGAGGAGGCGGCGCTAGCGGACGGGGAGCTTCAGCGGCGTTGCTGGTAGCGGCGCTGGCATCTTAGGTGTGCCATGTCTCGCTAGTGCAAAAGAGTGAGCTGTCGGAGCATGTAAAGGCTTGGGCACACACTAACCGAGCGACGGTCAAGATAAGAAGCGGTGAAGTAGGCAGTGGCAGAGCACGACACATGCTCGGGAGGCGAGGTGATAGGCATTGAGGGCGTGTTCGGGGAGGTGGCAGCGTTGTGCTTGCGTTGACATCCGTGGCAACGGCGAGGTGGCGCGGAGCGCTGGCGGCGGCGAAGGGCGAGTGGCCAGATGGTAGCATGGCATAGGGGAGGAGGCAGGGAGGGAAAAGGTGCTAATGGTTAGGAGAAAGCGGAAGAGCGAAAAAGGAAAGCAGTTTGGCTTGAGGGCTTTCCAAATTGGGCAAGAATCCAAATTCAACCGAAATTCAAGAAGAACTTCAAATTTTGTGAAATTTTGTGGTATTTCACTCCCTTCGAAATGGACCTAGTGAATTTGCAAAATGGAACAACTGAGCTCAAATATTTGCCATGAAGACTACTTTGCCAAGCAACCTGTAACTAAAGTGCAAAAAAAAAACACATGCCTTTTGTGATGATCACGCACCGATAAGACGCGCTGGCTCTACCAAAGAAACCCCGGAGCAGTTTTGGACCTGGCTAGAAGCGTGTACCATCGACCATGCACTAAAAGGGCAAAGTCCGACGACACGGGACGCAACATGCGTGGGACTAGGAGGGAGTGCCGCAGAAGATCCGCAGGTAAATTAAGCCCGGGAGAGGCCAGCCAGTCGGATCGGTTCTGGGATAGAGCGACACGGGTGGGACCCGCCGCCCGTTTACCCGCGGCATCAAGCAAATCAAACGCGACGACACGAGCCTCGTACGCCCACCCGCACGCGACACACGCCAGGGAAGATTCGCGTCAAGTCTATGAGACACTGACGTGCGGGCCCGTCGTGGTAGGGACGGTCCTGGATTTCTTCGGTCGTGAGCGGTGGACGGGCTGGATGTGGCTGTGCGGGCCAGACGCGCCGTTGGATCTGGGAAGCGGGCAAGCGGGAGGCGTCGATGGCGGGAGCCGGGAGGTGGGCCATGGAGTACGGACTACATGGTGCCCGCGCTGTGCGTTGCAGCGCGAACCCGTGAGCCTTAATGACGGTAGTTATGGCCGCATTAATGGAGCTCGGGGATCCTTTTTGCGGATTGTGAAGTGGGAATTTAGTGCGAGAAGAGCGAGTTAACTGTGAAGCTGGCCCTGTTTCTTTTGCTGTTTCCAAAATGTAAAATTTCTGACGCTACGTATGCACGGAAACCGAACATTGGTGAAAAGTGTATACGATTATCTATATTATATGATTACCATATTTGATAAGATATAAATATGGTATAGATTTTTTTATCCTATTAATAATTTCTTTTCTATTCATATTTGTATTTGATGAAGCAATATATATTATTACAATACGAATAATTAGTTAGATAAGTTTTTTAATTTAATGTTAATTTTTGTTTCTTTAGGTAAAGCAAAATTAATTTGAATGATTAAACGTAATTGTACAAGGATAAAATGATATTAATATCTTCATACTACATAAGTTATGAGGATATCCGAATCTAACCGATCTGAGTAGATATTCGATTCGTATTCATATTCAAAAATATTTGAATTCATATTCGTTTACAAAATACGAATACAAATATGGTCACACAGTATTCAATCCCATTCTACCCCTAAGAACAAGTTGTATCGGTATTTCTTTCGAGGGGGTATTTGTAGCCTTGTATTGCAACTCTTTTTACTGCAATCTTTTATAATAACTACAATAACATTCCAATTGTATTTACTACAAAATTTAAAATTAAACTGTTAACATACGATACTCAGGTGAATTCTAAGGGCGGTCTATGTACGTAGTAGAAGAGCGCTTGGTTGTGTTGCAAGAAGATGGGCACGAGTTCAACTCTTCGTACTCCTTGCAAAATACACGCGAATTTAAATAAAATTAGACATCGAATTTTTAGTGTTAACACAACAGAACACTGGGCTTGCCTTTTGGTTTTGGCTTTTGGTTTATGATTGCAGTTTATAGGTTTTAGGCTGATCGTGAGAGAGAGTGCAGTGTCATAGAAACTCACGTGAAGTCTTAGTCGATATAAATAAAGTTGCTATAGTATATACTATAATCAATTTGTACACTATACTTTAAAAAGATACTCTATTTAAAAACTAGTTACTATAAAAAAACAAAAAACAGTTTTTTGAATCTAAAAAGAAGAGGCCATAGCAGCGTACAAGATCCGACGAAGCCAATGACTCAGAGACTCGGGGTACACTCCCATGTGTACCCGCAGTCCACATACTGCCTAGCACCCCGGACACCGTTACGACCACTGACGGCCGCCGTTAAATATTTTTTTTTCTGAAAAAGATAATCCGTTTTAAAAAACCGAAACAAACCAAAGCACCCACCCACCCGCACCGCAACACTGCCTCCTCTGCTCCCGCTGTTCGCTCGCGCTAGCTCACGCCACCTCCTCCCCGACCCCGTCTCGTCCGCCTCCGGCCCCCGCGAGCTCCTTCCGGCCGCTCCGCCGCCTCCGCCTTGTCGTGGGGTACCCGCCGGGCCGCGCCTCGCGGGCGCACACCGCCCCTGGTGAGATCTCGCGCCTCCCGCCTCGCCGCCTCTGAATTATACGTTTCTCGGGGTTCTGCCTGACGTTCCGGTGTTGCTGCGGGGACAGATCTGTGGAACTGGGCATGGGGTGAGCAGATCGGGAGGCGGCTCGGTTTTCTCCCGCTGAATTCTGGTCGGGGCTCGTCTCGGAGGTGCGGCGGAGGATGACGAATTCCGGCGCTGCGGGCGGCTCAGGTTCGGTTCCTTCAGTTCGCTCGCTGTTTCTGGCTTCCCGTGCGTTTCCTGGGCTGGTTTCTGCTTGAATTGAGCTACTTCCGTGGTGAGTAATGGAGTTGCTGGGCGGATGCTAAGGGAGTAGAGACGCGGGCTTGGGCAGTTGACTCGTTTGTGAGGAATAGAAGTGGTGAAATTGATTAGAATTCGAGGCGACTCAGCATTGTTTTAGTCAAAAAGGGCCTTTTTATTCCTTTTGGGCTTTAATTTTGTTGTTTAGGTTGGAGGATTGTTACTTTTGGCCGGCGAGAGGGAGAATTTGCAATTCTGAGTATGGCCAGTACATTATCTGCTCTCGTTTGGATGCTTGCGAATTCCGATCTGTGGAATGGGGGAAATAGATACGCAATTACGGATCTGAAATCCGATTTTGTTTGTCTAATTACAGAGTGTTTGGTTCTAAAATTCTTAGGCCCTGTTTTTATAACGTGGGAATTTTCCCTGATCCCTGGGGAATTGAACTGTTTCATATGAAATTCCTGCTAAATTCCGATGAAATAGGCCCTTATAGTTAGCTTGATAATTCGTGCTACCACGTTGATGCAAATGGTGAAGTGGTGGATCTATGCATGCAGTGCTACTTTAGAATTTTGTAGTAATTATGATTCAATTAAATCATAATCAGCGGGTAGACTGTCACCATAAAATCAGAAAAAAGGCCCTTGATTTGCATGCCTGCACTCTTGATGAATTTTCTTTTAATGAAATCTAATGCCTTTGTGTAGGGAGTTCTAGCGATGCGTTGTACAGGGAGCTCTGGCATGCTTGCGCTGGGCCGTTGGTCACAGTGCCTCGCCAAGGCGAGAGGGTTTACTACTTCCCCCAAGGTCATATGGAACAGGTAAATCTCCCCATATGCGTATTTCCTCTTCTTGATGACCCATAATCAAGGAGCTTGCTGCTTACTTGCAAACAGGAGCCGTTTGTATTGTAAAAAATGTTGTTTGCTCCTTATGTTAAAATGGCCGTATGGTTTGGTTTCTCAGGAAATAGAGTTCTTTTGTGTCTGTCTTGTCTTCTGATCACGAAATGTTTCTTCTACAGCTTGAGGCGTCTACAGATCAACAGCTTGACCAGCACTTGCCTTTATTTAATCTGAAGTCTAAAATCCTGTGCAAGGTGGTGAATGTAGAACTTAGGGTAAGCGTTTTGATCCCTTTTGATCTGGTGTAGTCTCCCTTCATGCAAGTTTCTCTGGAATGTTTAGTAATATTTCCATTAATGTAGCTGAGATCCTGTAGTTTGCTCACTGGTTTTCCTGTGGAGTGCAGGCTGAAACTGATTCCGATGAAGTTTATGCTCAAATTATGCTGCAACCAGAAGCAGATGGAGTAGGCTTTCTTATGCATTTTCCTTCTGGATCACAGCTTCCTCTTTCTGCACCTGTATTTCTTTATTTCTGCAAATTAGTATTTTCATTCTTGCGACTAGTTTGTCTAATTCTATTGCATTGTCATTTTATATGCATATGCGCTGATTTGTTTTCCCTGTATTCGCTTGTTAGCAAAGTGAACCCACCAGCCCAGATCCTGAGCCTCATGAACCTGAAAGATGCAATGTCCACTCCTTCTGCAAGACTTTGACTGCTTCAGATACAAGCACCCATGGTGGATTCTCAGTTCTTAAGAGGCATGCTGAAGAGTGTTTGCCCCCACTGGTTAGCATAAAGAGCTTTTATAACTGCATCCACTTGTACATAATCATATTGAATATATTTGTTATGCGTACCCGTAACATCTGTTGTACGTGTTATGGTTTTATCTGTAGGATATGACTCAGAATCCACCATGGCAAGAACTGGTGGCTAAAGATCTCCATTCAAATGAATGGCATTTCCGTCACATCTTCCGAGGTGAGTTTGTAATCTCGCCATCTGCTTAAAACTGTTTTCACTTTTTTTTTTAGTATTGCTGAAATTGTTGTTATTGCTATGGTGCAGTATTTTGTTTCAATTGTATTTAGTTCCCTTACCCGCTTCCATAAAGAAAAAGGTCCCCAAAATTTTCGATTTCATGCAGAGATTTAGGTTGTTATGCCTCATAAAGGGTTTTGTCTGTTGTTTCTTTTAGGACAACCTAGGAGGCATCTACTTACAACTGGCTGGAGTGTTTTTGTCAGCTCAAAAGGATTGGTTGCTGGTGATGCATTTATATTTTTGAGGTATGCGATAGCATCGAATGTTGAGGCCATTTAGCACATTTGCATTTGTCTCCTGGATCTGCTGAATTCTGGATGAACCTTCTATTGTGATTACTTCTGCTAACCATTGTTCGTCTAACAGAGGTGAGAATGGAGAGCTACGAGTCGGTGTGAGGAGGCTCATGAGGCAACTAAACAACATGCCGTCATCAGTGATATCAAGCCACAGCATGCATCTTGGAGTCCTGGCAACTGCATCCCATGCCATCTCCACTGGAACTCTCTTTTCTGTTTTCTACAAACCCAGGTTTAGTTCTTTTCATTTTATACCCTCTGCTGTGCTATGCTTTCTGTGGCTCTGTCATCTTCTTATGTTGTGGTGTACTGTACTTTGTAAAATAAACTAAATGCGCTGTTATCAGTTTGCCTGAGGTGACCCCTTCAATGTCTATTACAATTTACATATCGGATAGTTTTTGTTTGTTCACCTGAGTGTTCATAGCATTACAACTTTGTAAGCAACCGTTGTTTATAGCATTACTATGATTCTATGTTGTGAATGTACGTATTATGATTTTGCCGTATCAGGCCTTGTTTCTTGTGCTAAACAAATGTTGTCCTATTGGTTATTGATCGAAATATGCGTCCATTGCAAACTCGTACAGAAAAACTTACATTATTCATCTAATTTTGTTTCAGAACAAGTCGATCTGAGTTTGTTGTGAGTGTTAACAAGTACCTTGAAGCTAAGAATCACAAGATGAATGTTGGAATGAGGTTTAAGATGAGATTCGAGGGTGATGAAGCTCCTGAAAGAAGGTGATTTCAGATTTATTTTCCACACACTGATGTTTCATTGACTCACAAATTGTGTGGGCACGCGCATCTCATGTATGTTTTCTTCATGAGTTACAGGTTTAGTGGAACAATTATTGGTGTGGGGAGCATGTCAACATCTCCATGGGCAGATTCTGAATGGAGATCTTTGAAGGTAATCAAAATTTTTGAATTTGCGGGCAGAATTCAAAATTTTCCTTTGCTCCTGCCACTGAAATACTTGAAGAAATATGTCTATTGCAAAATGCTTACAGTTGTATTGTCATGTTTGTTCTTCTATCTTCCAAGATCTCAACCCATGTGTTCACTACTGACAGGTCCAATGGGACGAGCCTTCTGCTGTTCCCCGTCCAGATAGAGTTTCACCATGGGAACTGGAACCCCTTGTTGCAACTAATCAGCAGCCGACTCAGCCTCCTGCAAGAAATAAACGTGCACGACCTCCTGCTTCACCTTCTATTGCTCCAGAACTCCCTCCAGTTTTTGGTATGTAGTTACTAAGCTATTGCTACAAATTAGTGTTCTAATTCATGCCAATAGTAGTCAGTTTACAGATGCAAACCTTGTCACTTGTACAGTTTCTCAATCAGTTATTGGCTGCATCGCATATCTAACCTCTTCTATATTTATCTCAGGTTCGTGGAAATCCCCGGCTGAATCTACTCAAGCTTTCTCTTTTTCGGGACTACAGCGAACTCAAGAACTATATACTCCGAGCCCCAATTCAATCTTCTCATCATCATTGAATGTTGGATTCAACACAAAGAATGAGCCGTCCAGTCTAACCAACAACCAGTTTTACTGGCCAATACGAGACACAAGAGCAGACTCCTACTCTGCTAGCATTAACAAAGTTCCACCGGAAAGGAAGCAAGAACCTACTATGGCTGGCTGCAGATTATTTGGAATTGAGATAAGCTCTACTGTGGAAGCAACATCACAAGTGGTTACTGTTTCTGGTGTTGGTCAAGACCAAGCAGCTGCCTCAGTAGACGCAGAGTCTGATCAACTTTCGCAACCATCCCATGTCAACAAATCTGATGCTCCAGCAGCAAGCAGTGAGCGTTCTCCTCATGAGACTCAGAGTCGGCAAATCAGGAGCTGCACCAAGGTGACGATGCGTTATTATATTATAATATTATGTTTCTGGTTAATGCTGAAAACCCTCTTGTAGATGGCGGTGTAACTGATAATTGTTCTTCCTGCAGGTAATTATGCAAGGAATGGCAGTTGGAAGGGCAGTGGACTTGACAAGGCTACATGGATATGATGACCTTCACAGCAAGTTAGAAGATATGTTCGATATCCAGGGAGAGCTCTCTGCCAGCCTCAAGAAATGGAAGGTTGTTTACACCGACGATGAGGATGACATGATGCTAGTTGGGGATGACCCTTGGCCGTACGTACCCTTACATCCCTTTGCAATTAGTTCTGTTTCAATGCCTTGGATTCCTAACCGTTCGCGTTTGGGTGCAGTGAATTTTGCGGCATGGTGAAGAGGATATACATCTACTCGTACGAGGAGGCCAAGCATCTGACTCCCAGGGCCAAGCTGCCGGCCATTGGTGACCACCCCATCAAGCCAAGCCCGAACAAGCCATCGCCCGAATCTGACATGCCGCAGAGCGACCTGGACAACAATGCCCCGGTTACCGATAAGGACTGCTGAATGCTAACTCGGCCCTATCTTTTCTTTTTTTGGGGACGTTGATCATGGGGGCCAATGCCCATGATCCCTGAGACTGCTAAGACTTATCCGTTGGTTGCGCCGCGGGCCCCAAGGACGTACGTCGTCCGCATCCGTCTGTCTACCTTGGTTCGTGCATCATGCATGCGTGCATGGCTGCCGTTGGACCGTCGGGGGGTCCCTTGCCAGCAAGCATGGCCGGGAGGCAGCAGCGCCGTTCCCTGTGACATCCGTCCGTCTTTTTATTTGCTGTGTCTGGTAGGAGCCAGGGCGTTCTTGTTCTTGTCCTGTACTCGGTTTTGGTCTGGGGAAAGACGGCTGGTTTTTACCTGCAAGATGGGAGGGGAGGGTGCCGCCGGCCGGCCGGCCGGCCCCATCTCCTCACCCAGTAAATAGGAGTGTTTACTGCTATCGACTGGTACATATCAGCATCATGTTCCTTGCTACCCTCCTACATATAGCATAGCATCTGCAGTTAGTCTACCAGCGTTGTGCTCACCTCGTCGGTGCCGAATGCTTTCGGCGCCGCGCGTGCATGCGAACTTTTGTTTTATTCCGGCAGCATCCCCTTTTTCTTCCCCGCCGGCGTGCTGCCGTGGTGGTTGGTGTCATGCTTTTGCAAGTTGGAACATTTGCTAGCTAGTACCAGTATCCTGTGCTTTCCTGCTTGCTGCCGTCTCGTTGTCTCCTTGTGGAAGCCAACCCGTCTCATCATCTGTGTACGTACATATGAATGAACGGAGCTGATGCCTTGCTTTTCGTCGATGTCTTCCCATGATTGTGATGCCTTTGTGCTTTTGCCTTTCGTGGAGCAGCGGCCATTGTGATGATCTGCTACTGATCTCCCGATCCAAAAGGAGGCTTGTCTGTCGGGATGATTGCTCCGACCAGCGGCAGCCCCTAGCACGAGGGAGTCGGGGGGAAAAATCTGGGTGGCGGTGCTGCCCCGTACTCAATCGAACGGTGATGATACGCTGGCATGTGGTGGGTGGTTGCCGGTTGCGTGTTGCTCTTGATGCTGCGGTGGTGTGGTTGCTTGCTGCTGTTGGGCGATCTGTTCAGGCCTTTCGCCGTCAAAGATGGCTATTTGTTTAGGCCTTTTTGCATCACTATATTTGCGATGGTCCTGGCCTAATTTAAACCGGTTTAGAGCCAGTTAGGAACGCAGGAATTTCACAACATCGGTTCAAATTTAGTACTAAAAAGAAGAAAAAACTTCCATGTGCGAAACAAAGCATCAACATTTTTTTTTGACGAAGGGTGAAAAATCCAAACGAGTGGCTACACAGGTGTGGTTTATTCCAAGTCAGGGCAGGCTATAGTGTTTTGGAAGTTCAAAAACCTTGGGCGTTAGCGTTACAAGATTACGACGACGCATTAATTGCTACACTTGTTATCGAAAACACAGTTTAAAAAGAAAACATCCCACAATCTGGGGTCCTACATCCAACGCGATCATTACAGCCATCTCTCAGTTTTCTGTAGAACTATGCACCAGTGGAAATTCTGACCGGAGTACAAGATTATGCCTTTTCCTGTAAAATGGGTACATCATTAGTGCAGACATTTATGTGCCTCTTATTTATCCTCCTAAGCAGCCAAAAAAATACAACATTACATGAAATAGTACATCAACAGAAGCCTTATTTCTTCGGTTTACAGGGCCGGCAGGTTGTGCTTTGCGACCCCTCAGCGTCCGCCTGAGGCTCAACGCCTACCCTGGCCGCTGCCTCTGCGTCACTCTGCGGTTCTTCACCCTGATGTGTCGGGCCCTCGCTACCCTGTTCCACTGCCTGATCCTCCTGGCGTGTGTGCTCGTCATCAAGGCCCTCCTGATACTGTACATTCGAGGAGTCGTCCTCTTCGACAGTTTGAGCTTCCAAATCCATTGGGTCAATGCTGGCGGTTTTAGGGGCTGGAAGGAGCGATACTCGACAGAGGGGGCAGGTGGTGTTTGTTGAGAGCCAGTGGTCGATGCAATCGATATGGAAGGTATGACCACAAGGAGGTATTCTCTGAAGCCGCTCATCCGGTTGATAGTCTGCTAAGCAGACAGAGCATCTGGCAAGAATGGTTAGGTGTTCAGAAACAAAAGATAACCAACAAAACGAAACAATGCATGGTAAAATGGCTGTGGAAATAAATTGATATGATAGCACATGGTTGTGTCGAGTGCTAGACTTCAATCACCTATCTCACAGAAATTTACTCTGGTAGACAAATGAGCAAGGAAAACAGTTGAAAAATAAACAGGCATGTACTTCAATCACCTATCTCACAGAAATTTACTCTGGTAGACAAATGTGCAAGGAAAACAGTTGAAAAATAAACAGGCATGCAATAAGCCTCAAGTACTTAGACAAAGTGGAGTAGTGGGCAAGGAAGGCCTTTAAGCTACACCGTTATTGAAAATAATATACTGCCCTTCATATAGGTTCAAGAGGATAAACAAGCTTTAGAACACACATGACCAACAAGCCAAATTGTAGTGGTGAGAGCCACAGCACAAAACAATGTCACTGCTAATCCTCAGCTTTGCTGCATAATTGACAAAACATTCCTACATCCTGACCAAAGGACTGTGTTACAGGTGCACACCTGAGTAAAATCATCTGCAGGCATTAATCTGGAAGCGACTGAGACTGACTCGGAGTCATTTACAGGCAGTTTCATAATTAGAAATTCTGAAACATAACTTATAGGTGATTTTCTGAATTTCAGTGCTTTATTCATCCTGCATGTGATTTCTAGAAATTTAGCCAACTAAAATTGCAATATTTGATGAAAAAACTAAGAACTTGGGCTACCCTACCTTCCTATGATTCATAAAGGACTCTTTTTTGGGACTTTGAAACCACAGGTTGAAAAGCTTGCACTTAATCACTTATGTTTGTTTCTTCAAATAAATTATCTTGCGTGCATGTTTGTTTCTTCAAATAAATTAACTTGTGTGCATATTAGTAGCAGTGAAACTCTGAATCTATGGGCAGTTTTAATGTACTTTCATATTGCAATAGAAGTATTTCCTGTGTCCTGTGACTCCTGTCATTCGGAGAATACACTATTTGTGCATGCACATGTATATATATGGTTTTTCCTTGATGGCACAATGACAAAACAGATTGTCAAAATGATATCCTTGACATAATTTTTAGCAAATGATGTTATGCATTTATTACCCTATGCTCATTAGTATAGAGATGTCCAAAACATTTTCTTAAAAAAAATCATCAAAAACTTCATTACAGCCTACTAGATATCACTAAAATTTACCATTCCCACTACTCGTTGTGGATAGTTGGAACTACCACATCCATTAATTAAGCTTATCAACCTTGTGACAATTGAAGGATCCTTATTTATTACAGTATCTGCATTGTTTGCTTCTGTTCAAGAAATTTCAAAATTTGCACATGCTGTCCTGCAGTGCTCTAAATAGCGGTTAGCAGTTAAAAGGACCAACACATATTAAAATGGAATTGTGAGATGGGCGATTGCCAATAGATGAGATTTATGGTCTAGTACACAATTATATGAACTGCACTCAAGAGATTAGGAGTGGATCACTCACTGTGTTTCCCTGATCAAGAAGCTCTCCTTGAAGATCACAACTGGCAACATTTCCCGAACCTCCTTCTTTATGCCGCACTCCAACTATGAATGCAGACGTTCAACACATGACACATCAATCAGTAAGATCCCCAATACACTAATAACTTGACAAACCAACTTATTCGTCAAAGAAACATAAAGGCTAACTTACCCTAGGGTTATCTCCCCGTATCAAATTATTAGCCCTCATCCGCAAGGACTGCCAATTTGCTCTGCGGCGCCTCAAGTAGAACAAGTAGAAGAAGAGAAGCAAGACGAACGTGAAGAAAACTGGCACAGAGAAGATGAAGGCTTGATATAGCTTAAGCTCAGGCGATGCGGCCGAGCAGTAGTCCGGTGGATCTGGAGAGGTACAAGACATCACCAAACCCAAAATGCCCTCCTACCGGCAAAGAACCAGAGCAATCGACTTATCGAATCCCCAATTGGTCCCAGAATCTCTAATTCATCCTAGTGAATTCTAATGTTCCTAGATTCTATGGGATCTCCCGCTGCGTCTCGACTCTAATCTTGAGGGAGGAAGAAGGAAGGAAGGGCACACCAAGAACCGCCCCTGCCTACCAAACACCGCAAGAACCGAAGCAGAGATAGTATAACTCAAGAACCAGCACCATTTCAACGGAATTAAACGGCTAATTGGCAGGATTGAGGAGCCGAGATTGCTGGGGAGAAGCACGGCGGCGGCGAATTAAGAGAGGAAGAGCAAGACTCAGAAGGATCTAGGGGTGGGTGGGTCGAGGCGCCGCGGTTCCCGGGAATGTGAGAGGCCAGAGCAGCAGCACTGGAGCGGTGGTGCTGCCGCGGCGGCGCAGATCGGGTTGGGAGGGGAAGCGAAGAGCAGAGAACTTGCAGATACACTCCAAAAGAGATAAGAGCCTTGGTTCTATGCTTCTAAGTTGTTTAGTACGGTCGCAAAAGAATAACGACTAGAAAAATACCATGTAAAAAGAGATACTGTAAAATACCATTGTAAAATTACAGATACTACTGTGATTTTTTATCCAGGTTAGAGCGAATTAACCATTTTAACCTTATTCCTCATTTTTTCTTTTTTTATTTTCCTTTGGTAATATCCAATCTCACGTGCCATTCTCCCCTCCATAAGCATAGCTGCCCAAAGATGACGTTCCCCATCATCCCCTTCTTCCTTTCTCTGCACTGTGCCGACGCAGAGCACCCTCCCCTAATCCAGTCTCTAATCAAACCTGTAACCAAGTGTCTAATGTAATTCCTACTCAGAATCCAGTTTCAATTATTACTTGGATTCTTACTCCCTCTCCTTCTCTGTCGACAAGCACCAGAGGGGGAGCCGTCGTCATCGAGTCCCAATCAGGCGCTCGAGCGGGTTATAGTTGTGATCACCTTGTTAATTGAGTTTGCCTCTCCCTCCTCTGTCTTACGTCCACATAAGATTCTCTTGTCACCCCCAGGAATGGTGTTGGCCATTCCGTCTTCCTCGGCGATGGGACAGCTCGGGGAGGCTGGGGCGAGTCACGGGGACGGCTGGCGTCGGCGATTGCATGGGCGCCACAGGGAGAGCGGGCGCAGAGCGGAGCAGAAAGGAGACCGGGGAGGGAAGAGGAAGATGGAGTGCGGGCGGGGGCGGGCCCACATGGCAGTGAGCGGGAAAGATGGAGTGGTGGGCTGGGCTGCGGCCGGCCGAAGCGGAAGGAGAGAGGAGGGGGGGAAAAGGTGGAGTTAGGCCGGGCTGTTTTGGCCGGCCTAACTTCATCTCTTTTTCTTTTATTTATTTATTTATGTGATATGTATATTTGTGCATACAGTTTCATGCTTGTTCACTAAATCTTAATATTTCTATTTCCTATATTACTGGTCCCTTTTTCTTGCACATGCACCTTTTGCATATATATGTTTTTATATATATATATATATATATATATATATATATATATATATGTGTTTGTGTTTTATTCTTTTACTTTTACTACTATTCATGCTATTATTTCAAAATGGAATCTCATTTTCACTCATGTTCCTCCCTCCTTATACTGGATCATCTTTTCAGATTCGTATTCACAAATTTTAGTTTTCTATCATTTACACATTCCTTTTATGGTATTACTGATGTGTGTTTTTGTCGTTCTTGAACTTCTTCAATTTTTGGAACCTCAACCAAAATTCAGAAAAGCACTATAAAATCCAATCTTAAATAGATTATACTGCAAAAATAATTCAAGAGCTTCACATTTTCAAAATTAAATTTTCGGAATGTTACACAACGTCATCTCCCTCTACTGGCTGAAACCACCCCACCGTGGGTAGGCCGCAATAGAGCTCTAGAACCCAAGCCAACCCCACTAAGACATTCCTTAATCTCTTGTGATGCCCACTGACCCTTTGCCCTCGTCGGTTAGTCCTCTAGTAGCTCTTGTGCCATGGTATTGCCCCGAGAATCCCCTATTGCCACCGGCCATCAACGATGACCTCCAAAGTGCATACCAAGCCCAAAAATGGGCTCCCTAGCTCACGTAAACCCCATCCATGCCCTTAAGTTTCCCCCGAAGCCATCACATGCATCACAATTGCTCACCATTAAGTTACTTTGTTCAATCGCTACAGTAGGCGATCGGGGAAGAAGACGATGCTATTCATTTGGGCTGTGGGTTGAAACAGTAAAAGCCTAGCCATTTAAACCATATTGGGTTGAGCCCAAGCAATGTAGCACTGTTCACTAAGGATTCAACACTATAGCGATCCAATCCTCTATGCAAAGTAAAACCCGATACTGTTCATAGTACACTCGAACCCGAGTACTGTTGCAATTGACCCACGATGAACAGTGATCGTTCATTACTATTTACCAAAAAAACCCAATATATATATATATTATATGTGTGTGTGTGTCCGTTTTGATTGTCGCTTCCAATTTAAACCATTTTTAGCTCTGATTCACCATCCTAGACTCTGATAAAACCTTAACTAGCACAGACGCTATCCCGGCCCTAGGCTTGGTATTGTTTAGGCTGTTACTATTCACCAAAAGTCTGATATACACATATATAGCCATTTAGACCGTCTCGATCCCACCTAGCCTATTTCTAACTCGGTTCAACCAACCAAGCACCATTTAAACCCCATCCACCCAAACATATTTTCTTTATTTTTTGGTTATTTTAATGTATTTTGTTCCCAACTTGCATTTATGCAAAGTGGGAATTTATTTGCATTCGTAATAGCTCTATAAATGCATTCTACTATAGGGACTTGTTGAGCACCTAGTGCACTCAATTTTGCTTATTTTCATCAGAACAGATGCCAGAAGAATAAAGAGTGCTTCAAGCTTACATGTTAGGATTACGACAGCACAAGCGTTTTTTTTGGGAATTTGCTTTGGTTCTTCTAAATGTAAGTTAACTTTTGGATTTGGATGCCTGTAAAGTTGCTAAAGTTGACTATTATGTTCTATTTTAATCAAGTTAACCTCTTTTTAAATGTTTGTAAACAGATATTTCTTTTGTCTATATCTGAACTCCTGAACTGTTATTGGACGTATGATGGCCTGTTCTGAAAAATAGGACTGTTACACTTTGCGCTTTCCTTGCGGGGAAACACACTGCGTCCCAGTGGAGCGGTAAGTACGACTGGAGAGTGAGAAGGAAGACCGAGCGCGTGCGCGAGTCGTCCGGTGAAGGCATACGGTCGAATGGATCACACTCGAAAATCAGCCTCTTCATCAAGCTTCATTGACTTGTTTCGCTGTTGATTGGATAAGTTATATGCCAAGGTTGACTTTGGCTTAGAATCTCACAACAGTGTTCACATATATCTACTCTAGTTACATATGACACTAGGTAGATATAGAACATCGGTGGATGGGAACAAAATGTCTCGTTCCCAACAGTGGTCCGTCCTTAAATATTTGCCGTCACGATTTTACCTAGATAAGTATTTTAATTATATACGGTGGTATTTCACTCGATCGCAGACTTATGGGTCTATATATATTAACCACATCTGAGGATTTTTGACTAAAAATAAATAGTGATAGATGAAAAAAGTAATTTTTAGAATGAGAGAGCGAGTGGTGAGGAAAATAAGGAAGAGATGCGTGTATGAGATGGGAGATGAGCTTGTGATATTCTGTTTTATTTCCGGAATGAGATAGTAGTGAGAGAAGTGAAAAAATTGCTTTGAGAAATAGAGTGTTTATATTGACTTTAGACTTCTTCATACAGTGTAAACAAATCATATGTATGTCCTCCACTTTGGCCACATCATTTTCGGCAACCATTTGAGCTCAGGCGTGCAGCAAAGGGAACCAACTGGCAACTGATAAGGATTTGCACCCACACATTGCGTAAAGCCCAAAGCAAAGTAAATGATGACACCAAGTATCACCTCGAGAGCGCTACATCTTTGTGATAATCTGCAAGATGCAGAGATCCCATTTCCTCATCCCATTTTGCTTGGACAGCGAAATGTGGTTAACCTTAGGATCTCATTTTCTCGTATGCATCCCTTGTTTCTTTCGCCGCCTTACTGACAGAAGAGATCCCACGGCTGTATGAGCACTTAGCATCCCATCCTTAACTAACGTAGCAACTGGCTACTTACTAGGCTCTGTTTCACACTGCGTTGGCTTTTCAAATAAATTATTTGTTATACTTTTAGATACGTTCTCTGATTGAAAGCATCTTTTCGGAGCTATGGCGGAAAAAACTTATTATCATACTACGACGAGTTGTAAAGATTATATAGCGGTGATAGCGGTGTAGCGGCGTCGTGGGCTCGTGGCGGCGTTGTGACGATAAGTCGCTGATCGGCGGACGCCATAGGGGGGTTAAGTCGAGACTCGAGTAGTATTAGTTAGACAGACTAACATACCTAGGGTTTTGGCAGCGAGGAGAGAGTCTCGCCGCTGAATCCGCCGTCGCCATCGCCGAATCCGCCGTCGCCGCAGCCGGACCGTCACAGCCGCCGGATCCGCCGTCGCCTCAGTCCAGCGCTGCCTCCTGCTTCGCCGCCACCTCCTCCGGTTCACCGCCGCCTCCTGCTTCGCCGGCCGGCTCTCCGTCGCCTCCACCGGTGAGCTTCCTCTCGCCACTCACCTCACGCTATCGCGGATTCACTCACGGTTTCGCCAGTGAATGGACTAGGGAGCGGTCCGAGCGGCGATATCGTTTTATGTATTGCATATTTGCGTTGCGCCGGTCGGCCGTTGTGATCGTAGCGGCTTACAGACTGTATTGCATGGCGCGCTTATGCGATCGGATCGGAATAACATTAAAATGAAAAATAGTAAATAGTCTGAACAATAAATGAGTAAAATCAGTAAATAGTTAGTGAATACATTCTTTGATAGTTAGTCTGGTATATATACAATTATACTGCTAATTGCTATATGTGTAGATTACGAGAAGATATGGCATATTATTAAGTATGAACAAGGTATGTCATTCAATCTATATTCACTCAATTAAATGTAATATCAAATATCCATCACTGTAATGTATTGTAACAAACTACATGTTACAACTTGTAAGTTACAAGGGGTTATGTGCTATATAGGAGAAAGTACATTGGTAGATGATGGTACTACATGAGCTCAAGAATAGACAAAATTAAGGTATGTATGTTCTACTATATTTACCAAACTAAGTTAACATGTGTGCATAGCGTTGCCACACCACACGTCATATGGCGTCGCTACGCCGCGCGCCATAAGCGATATTGTTGTGTGAAGGTGGTGAGGCGCCGCATCTCGCTGCACCGCTGTAATAACCTTGTTGTTTATACACAACATTTTAATTTTTTTCACCTTTACTTTCTTGGACAGTATCATGTTTACCCACTACATGAATTCTTCCCCACCTGCTCATGCTTTTTGTGATTATAAGTTCTAATAATTTGATGCTCAAATCAAGCCGATGATTAAAAAAACCTATTCCAATTTAAGCTTGTAACATTATACTGTATAATGGACAACCATCCATGGATACAAATAACTGACTGCTTCCAATCATTTGTAGCCTTTTCTTCCAACTGCTAAAGATGCCTGTTGCTCGTTAAAGTTTTTTCTTGACACGCTGGCTACTCTCAGACCAGCAACAGAATGCATGTTCTTTGATGTAATTCTCTCAACAACGCCTAGCAACACAGCAATGCCAGTGGCAGATGCAACAACGCCTATGACACCGGACACGGTGGAGTTCACCTCATCGCCAACAAACCCGGGAGAGGTACTCGACGTCGACCGCACCATCGACAACGTCCTCAGGTCAGATTCACCTTGTGGTTTCGCACCACGCGACCTCAACTCCGCTAGGCTGCTATTCACCACAGTTGAAGAACCAGCATCCTTCGGTGAAGCAGAGCAGCACGAGTGCTGGCACAAGGCGATGCTTGAGGAGATGAAGTCAATCGAGGACAACAACACTTGAGAGCTGGTCGATCTCCTTGCTTGCCACCGACCCATTGGGCTCAAGTGGGTCTACAAGGTGAAGCACAACGAACACGATGCCATCGTGAAGTACAAGGCATGGCTGGTCGCAAAGGGCTCTGTACAACAGGCCAGTATCGACTTCGAGGGGTACTGCTAGCTGTGGTGGTGCACGAGAGGTGGTAAGTCCATCACATAGATGCTAAGTCCGCGTTCCTCAATGGTGACCAGACGGAGGAGGTGTATGTGGCCCAGCTGCATGGGTTTGTCAATGACAACAGTGAGCGCAAGGTGCTCTGGCTCCAAAACACACTCTACGACCTTCACCAAGCTCGACGCTAGCCTGTCGATGTTGGGGTTTCAGAAGAGTGTCTCTGAGCATACTGTATACATACGCGAGGATATAGCGTATCAGCTGATCGTCGGAGTGTATGTCGATGACCTAATCATCACCAACATTGAAGTCGTTGACATTCACGTGTTCAAGGCAAAGATGAAGAAAATATTTCGGATGAGCAACCTAGGTTGCTCTCGTACTACCTCAGCATCGAAGTGAGCCAAGGGCCAAGTGGCATCTCCTTGTGCCAATAGGCCTATGCGCTCAAGGTGCTCGAGAAGAGTGACATGGAGGACTGCAACAGTCGTCAAGCACTGATGGAAGCTCGCTTAAAGATGAGCAAATCGAGCTCCTGCCTGTTGGTAAACACCACCCAGTACCGAAGTATTATCGGCAGCCTCTGGTATTTAGTGAACACGCGGAGGGACATAGCCTATGCGGTGGGCTACACAAGCAAGTTCATGGAGGAACCGCATGAAGACCACCTGGTTGCAGTCAAGCACATACTGCACTATATCGCCGGGATGCGCAACCACGGCTCTGCTATACGAGGAAGAGAGACAGTTGGTCGCTGCTGTTAGGATTCAGTGACAGCGACATGGCCGACGACGTCGACAACCGCAGAAGCACCACTGGAGTGCTCTTCTTCCTCGGAAGCAACCCCATCGCCAGTCGCAAAAGCAGAGGGTGGTGGCGCTGTCGTCCTGCGAGGCAGAGTACATCACCATAACGGCTACGGCATGTCAAGGCATCTGGCTAGCTCGGCTGATGGGCGAACTTCTTTGCTCAGAGCCCAGCGCGCCAATGCTTAAGGTGGACAAGAAGTCTGCCATTGCTTCAACCAAGAATCCTGTCTTCTACGACCGGAGCAAGTACATCGATAGTCGCTTTCACTTCATCCGGGAGTGTGTTGATGGAGGGAAAATCATCCTCGAGCATACTCACACAGAGGAGCAGCTTGTAGACATTCTCACGAAGCCGCTCGGGCGTGTCAAGTTCTAGGACCAGCGCATAAGGATTGGCGTTTTCGAGATCACAGGTGAACGCAACAAGGATTAGGGGGTGAATGTTGAATAATTCAACACGTTCACCGTTGTCGAAGAGTTAGTTGTACTAACCGTGGTCGAAATGACCATGGTCAAAGAGTTAGTCATAGCGGTCGTGGTCATAGTCGTGCGGCCGTGGTCTAAGTTGTAAAGTTACTATAGCGTTATGGTTATAGAGTTACTGTAGTGGTCGCAGTGGCTGTGATCGAAAGATCACTGTAGCAGTTGTGGTCGTGGATTCATTGTAGTAGTCGTTCGACGCGTGCTCAGTCCATGCGAGAGCATGTTTTTTGTTATCTGTTAATATCGTGTGCGGTATGATCTGGGCTCGTGGGATCGTGCAAATAGTGGCGTATAATAAGGGTTGCTTAACCACCGAGTTAGACTAGGATTTTTTAAATAGCGGTCTAATACAATAAAAAAAGTTGCCAGTTTTCCAGTAGCACAAAATATCTTGTGTTCTTGTTCTGTATTTCCAACTTCGTGTGCGTTCAAGTGTGAGCCCAAATGTATTGATCGACTAAAGTTCCTAACATTACCGAAGCGGTGCAAACATTGGTCACCGGAGTTGGGAAAGAATCTCGCCTCCGGTGGCCTACAGACGGTTTCAGAGCAATTCTCTTGTAGTTGAACTTCTAGTTTTCGCAACATTATGGTGTATCAAGATTAAAGTGTTGCCTCACTCTTGTCCGATCATTAGCTAAATATTATTGCACTAACACTCCGTTGCTGCTACGTGTTCCTCTTCCTTCCGTTGACGTTTTCAATTTTTTTTTTTAAAAAAAGTAAGTGCTTTTGGCTTATCGTCTTCCTAGCCGATCTATGTTTCATTCATTGCTCTGTTTGGTTTTTATTCGCTGCACTAGATTGGTGTGAATGTGGGATGGGAGATGGAGGCGTTATTTTCCCTGTTTTGGCAAGATATGGCAGATATTTTTCTTGCTACTAGCTTGGACGAATTCTGCTACAAAATCCTTGGATTCAATTTTGGCTTTGCGGAATTCATCAGAAGATTAAGGAAGTACGTGCCTTTGCAGAAGTCGTTTAACTGGATTTCATGTCGTTAATTAGACTAAGTTCTCTATTAAAAAATGTCTAGACGGGGGTCGTTGGGTGGCCCATTGACCCTGTGTGACAATGAGAAGGTAAATGCAACAGATTGGAAGTTTCAGCCTGTGTGAACTATATTTCCGTTCACTGCATCAAAGTTATCAACACTCAGTATTGTTCACTAGCAATATATATTGTTGAGGAACCGTCGCGGGCGACCAGTCCGAGCGATTCCTCTGTTTAGAACAAGAACGAATCAATCACAGAATCACAGAAGAATAGATTGAACACACAGAGAAATAGAGAGAACTCCTGTTCTTTTTTTATTGCTTTCATTCATGTGTACATAATATGCTGGTAAGGCTCCCTATTTATAGATTACAATGAGGTGCCCACCATGGGCTTAGAGCATCTCCAACAATGTCCTCTAAATCTCATCCCCTAAATCACTTTTTAGATGACATAATCTAGAATATAGAAGACTAAAAATATGTAACCTCCAACAAGTCCTCTAAATATGATCCCCTAAATAAAAATCTGGGTCCACAAAAACTACCAACAAAAGAATTTAGGGGATCGGACGGCGCAGGAGTGTTGGGGCCGATTTATGGGATGGTGTGCGTCCTCCATATATAGGGGATGAAAAATCAGGGATGGAGTCATCTATATTTTTGGGTACCACTTAGGGGATCTGTTGGAGCCTTTTTTTTACCTTTTCTTCTAAAATATAGGGGATATGAGCACTTTAGAAGATTTGTTGGAGATGCTCTTATACCTTCGGCATCGCGCTCGGCCCCCTATATTATTATTCTCCCTCTTCCATATCTGGTGCCATCGACCTTCCTTTCGGCTGTCTCACCGGGCTGTTGTCTCCCCCACCTTCCTCTACAACTAGGAGACACCGATGAGCCCTTTCCTAATCTTGGTGAACCCTAACCATCATATCGCCTTCGGTTGTCACCATCGTTGGGGAAAGGGAGGTGAAGCGGTGGTGGAGGAAGGAGGAAGTGAGGAGGGGTTGGTGAACCCTAACCCTCATATCACCTTCGGTTGTCACCATCATTGGAGAAAGAGGAGGTGAAGCGGCGGTGGAGGAAGGAGGAAGAGAGGAGGGGTAGTGAACGCTGTCGAAACAACTGGTAACGTACTGCTAGTCACTGGTAATATTGGCGGCGGACCTAGAAATGAAGTAAGGGTGAGACCAATCCCAGAACTCAGAATACAAGAACGAAACAGTCCAGGTATAATACTCTAACAAGCGAGTAAAAAAAGGGCAAACTTTTCGCTATCCGCAAGGGCCAGCGAATCGAGAGTTTACAGGTGACGGAGCAGAAGTGCGCAGAGAGAGAGAGAGAGAGAGAGAGAGAGAGAGAGGGAGGGCCTCGTTACCGGCGGCGAGGAGGGATCGCGGGAAGGCTCTGGAACGGGAACGACTCCAAACACCGCGGCGGAGGCGACGTGTATGATAGGCGCAGCCGTACGGAGTCGGCGAATTGGTGGGCCGGGCCTCGTCTCACGGGCTCGCGGCCTCAGGGCCCACGAGAGGAGCTAAATATCGGGAGCACACGCTCCCCTGATCTCGCCACGCATGGACGCACTCCAACGTGAACGAACGGACGAACCCGAGGACAGGTGAAGTCGTGAAGAGAAGAGTCGAGACGATGGCGGGGCCAAGGGCGGGGGTGGCGCGGCGGCCGCGGGAAATTTAACTTTTTACCACTCTTAACATTGCCACCTACTCAAATGCCATCCTCTACATTGTAATTAATATTTTGCCACTCTCCAGCCTCCGTGGCGCCTACGTGGCCGCCATGTCACGCCCGCGCCGGCCTTCCCGCGCCGCCGCCCGGCCTCCCCGCGCCCGCGCCTGCGCCGCCCGGCCGCGCCCGCGCCGCCGCCGGCCTCCCCGCGCCGCCGCCCGGCCTCCCCGCGCCCGCGCCTGCGCCGCCCGGCCGCGCCCGCGCCGCCGCCGGCCTCCCCGCGCCCGCGCCTGCGCCGCCGCCCGGCCTCCCCGCGCCCGCGCCTGCGCCGCCCGGCCGCGCCGGGCCGCCGCAGGCCGGGCGGCGGCGCGGGCGCGGCCGGGCGGCGGCGCGGGCGCGGCCGGGCGGCGGCGCGGGCGCGGCCGGGCGGCGCAGGCGCGGGCGCGGGGAGGCCGGGCGGCGGCGCTGGGAGGCCGCCGGTGGCTCGGGCGCGGCCGGGCGGCGCAGGCGCGGGCGCGGGGAGGCCGGGCGGCGGCGCTGGGAGGCCGGGCGGCGGCGCGGGGAGGCCGGCGGCGGCTCGGGCGCGGCCGGGCGGCGCAGGCGCGGGCGCGGGGAGGCCGGGCGGCGGCGCGGGTGCGGCCGGCGCGGGCGTGACATGGCGGCCACGTAGGCGCCACGGAGGCTGGAGAGTGGCAAAATATTAATTGCAATGTAGAGAATGGCATTTGAGTAGGTGGCAATGTTAAGAGTGGCAAAAAGTTAAATTTCCCGCGGCCCCGCGCGGGCGGCGGCGGCGGGGCCGAGGACGGTGCTCATCACAGGGGTCAGCCGGGGGCTGGGCCGCGCGCTCGCAATGGAGCTCGCGCGCCGGGGCCACGCCGTGGTCGGCTGCGGCCGCTCCCCCGACCATGTCCGCTCCCTCGAGGCCGAGATCGCCTCCCCGGCCCGCCACTTCCTCACCGTCGCCGATGTCGTAATACACTTACTCCTCCTCGGAACCTGTTTGTTAGATGCTGCTTGCACTGTACTGTTCTAGGGCGTGCGTGAACCGGAGACCTAGTTCTTCAGCTCGCCGGAGGTGCTCGTTCACTGCTAGATTTGGTTTGGATTTTAACTGCCCCGTTGCTTGAAATTTTAGCTCCATGCCGCTCCTACACTACTCGAATTCCGCTGCTGGAGTTTTTATTTGAGCCTCAGTTCCTAGGTTTAGTCTTGCCGCTATGCAGTACTTGGACAGCCAATTGGGGATTCGGTGAGTTCTGTACCCTTTTGGTGGAACTTTTGCTGAATGCTTTACAACTGGTAATATATTTCGTGGGGTTTGGCTGGTAGGCTGGGCTTGCTTGAATTCATTAGTCGAGCAGGCGTAATAGTAATATCTGTTGTTCTTTAGGCTTTTTTTGCGAAGACGTATACTTGATGTTCTAGGATTTCGGTTAGCTCAACGTGTTTGCAACGCGTGCTGTGGAACATGGGTGGCTCAGCTTACTGAGCTAGCAACCGATGGCCTGTTTGAATCTGCTGTTTAGGCTATTTTATCTATGTACACGTTATGCGGTTGATAAGCTTTGTTGGTTGAGAAAGGTGCTATGGAGGAAGCCAAACATGTCGCTGAGATTGACGAAATCATGCTAAATTTAGTCATGATTTCTAGTTCTATGGAGTTAGTGCATATGTGCTGCTGCCTTGCTTGAGATTTTTTGCTATTAGAATTTAGAGAATTGGCTACTGAACTCATCCACTTAACAATTTATCGAGATTCACACATCATGTGAGCAGTACACTTGTGATACTAATGGATGTCAGTAAGTATAGTTTATGAACGATGCATTTAATTGTTTGTTTGTTAGAAGCAAAGCATAATGTAAGTTATTTATAATTTATCTATACTAGATTATTATATTAAAACAAAATTTCATTATTAAGTAATGTGTTGGTGCTTCTGTTGTAGAGATCTGACAGCAGCATGGCCGAGTTGGCAAAGGCTGTTGTGGAAAAGAAGCAAGTTCCCGATATCATAGGTCTGCCCAATTGTTATATTTTCTGCTCAAATGCAAATGTGCATTCTAAGCCATCTGGAAGTTGATGAACAGAAAATATTTTCTCTTTCTTGAAGTTGATTAAGAAATCACACATTTGTATGCCCTTTCCAAATATACATGAAAGGAATCTTTAATGAAGTCTAACCATTGAGGTGTTGTGGCAGTAAACAATGCTGGTACAATAAACAAGAATAACAAGACATGGAATGTTCCAGCAGAAGAATTTGATATTGTGGTTGATACAAATATTAAGGGAACAGCGAATGTACTTCGTCATTTTGTTCCACTTATGATAGAGAAGAAATATGGGATTATAATCAATTTGTCCTCTGGTTGGGGAAGGTCTGCCGCTGCCGAGGTAGGACACAGTCAACGGCTGTTCTAATACTGGTTTCATTCTCTGAATGTGAAATCTTCAATGCATACTAAATTGCATAATGCTATTTCAGGTTGCTTCGTATTGTGCTTCAAAGTGGGCTATTGAGGGTTTAACGCGCTCCTTAGCAAAGGAGCTACCCCCTGGATTGGCAGCCATTGCTCTTAGCCCTGGTGTTGTGAATACTGACATGCTTAATTCATGCTTTGGAAGTTCAGCTGCATTATACCAATCGACTGAACAATGGTAAACCTGTTTGGCTCTTTGTTCCCTCCTCCCTCACAACTATGCAGGAAATGAGCATATGTATTCATTAACAGAGGAGAGAATAAAATCTGAACAAATTAGAGAATGTTACACCAGGGAAAGGAGTTCATGGGAGAAGGTTTCCAGGAGAGCAGACCCTAGGAGACAGGGAAAATTGCATATATTAGTAACACAATAGTATTGTCCACTGGCACATAGAGCATTCTGTTAGATCAACCTCTCCAGATAATTCTCTCCTGCATTGCACCATTTCCTCTAATTTATCTTTATCGTTAGTGCTACATTCTTCGCAGTCATAACAATGATTTTTTTTAAAAAAAAATCACCTATTCCTCTCCTTCCAAATAACACCATTTAGTCAATACGACTATAAAGACAACCTTGGGCCTTCTGGCGTTCTTTTGGTACATGAACTATAATGTGAAGCTGTTGGCAAACAATAGCCCTTTGTGCTATAGCATTTGGATACAAAGTTGTTAGGGTTTTCATATTTTAACTATCGTGCTTCAGTTGCAGTTTATGATTCATGGTACCTGTCAGATTAATCAGAGCATGACTTCTGTTTTTTAGGGCACCCAAGGCAGCTACAATGGTATTAAGCCTTTCACTAGAAGATAATGGTGCCTCACTCACTGTATGATGCTGTAGCAAATATGTGCTGAACTAATCGCTGATGGATTCTCTAGTAATTGAACTTCTAGTTTTTGCAACATTATGGTGTATCAAGATTAAAATGTTGCCTCACTCTTGTCCGAACATTAGCTAAATATTATTGCACTAACACTCCGTTGCTGCCTACGTGTTCCTCTTCCTTCCGTTGACATTTTCATTTTTTTTTAAAGTAGGTGCTTTTGGCTTATCGTCTTCCTAGCCGATCTATGTTTCAATCATCATTCATTTTAATAGATTGGTGCGAATGAGTGTGGGATGGGTGTGACTAAACCTACAAAAGAGTGTGCTCTGTTTGATTTTTATTCGGTGCACTAGATTGGTGAATGAGTGTGGGATGGCAGATGGAGGCGTTATTTTCCCTGTTTTGGCAAGTTTTTTTTTTAAGGAAGATCAGGTAGATATTTTTCTTGCTATTAGCTTGGACGAATTGTGCTATAAAATCCTTGGATTCAATTTTGGCTTTGCAGAATTCAGCAGAAGATAAAGGAAGTATGTGCCTTTGCAGAAGTCGTTTTACTGGACTTCATGTCGTTAATTAGACTAAGTTCTCTATTAAAAAAAATGTCTAGACTGGGGTCGTTGGGTATCCCATTGACCCTGTGTGACAATGAGAATGATGGTAAATGCAACAGATTGGAAGTTTCAGCCTGTGTGAACTGTATTTCCGTTCATTATAGGTGGGTGTGGATTATGGACTATGGTATAAATTTATGGTATAAATTTTTGAATTCTGGCTGTTCGCAAAAGGCAGTACGTAAAGAAAATAGTCATAATGTAATTTTGGCCGGTATAACTGAATTTAGTACCCTTTTTACTACAATTTTCCTATTAACACCGTCTTGGAAAAACGCATCGTTTGAAAGCTAGTTACTGTTACGTAAGGCATAACCCATAAGTGAAAAAGAAGGGAGCATCAAGTTATACTAGTAATATATGACGCCCTTAATGTGCGTTAGGGGGATGGCGCTACTAGCTACTTTGGCGTCGTGCTCGGCCCTCTATATTCTCCCTCTTTCTCCACCTACCTCTTTCATCTCTGTTGCCATCACCCTTCCTTTCCGATCCTATGGTCGGTGGTGCCACGGCTATCCACAGAACTGTTGTCTCCCCCACCTCCCTCTACGACTGGGGGACACAACCCTTCCCTAATCTCGGTGAACCCTAACCCTCATATCGTCTTGGGCTGTCGCTATCGCTGGAGGAAGAGGAGGCGAAGTGGTGGTGGAGGAAGGAGGAAGAGAGGAGGGGTAGTGAACGTTGTCGAGATGATTGGTAATGCGCTACTAGCAGGGCTCGTCCTGGAATTTTAGGGGTCCAGAGCGAAACTAGAAATAGGGGCCCTAGTATAAATATCTAAATATAAATCTACACACACACACAAATATATATATATATATATATATATATATATATATATATATATATATATATATATATATATATATATATATATAATTTTACCAACAAACACTTAAAATACGTTATGTATTAAAGAAAAATTCATATCAAAGAGTTTATAGATATTACCTTAAAAATTTCTTCTAACATTTCTAGATGCGAAGTCATTGATGATGGTATTGATATCAATCTCATACAATAATTTTTTCTCAATACATATAGTATCTTATCTTTACCATCAACTGATTCCTGCATGGGCAGTGAATCTATCCTCCTCAAGCATACGTTACCATTATATTCATGCAGAAGTATCTTATCTTTTACACTACGCAGTTAGTCTTGTAAACCAAAGCTACGAGGACCAGTCTTAACATAGGTGAGAAATCACAATCAAAGCACCATTACTTCACAATCATTTGCTCACTGTTTGTACTGATATATATGTATTAAATGTACCTAATCTTTTTCTGATTCTCATATGTAACTACCTTTGAACAATGATTAACGGAAGCCTTAATTCATAAGAAGGGCCTGAACAAGCCCTCTTTGTCTGTTTTACTTTATAGAACAGCTGTAGCTTTTTTTCAGACAAGTGCCTGAACAACCGAATCGTTTTCATTTCAACGTTTTTTTGGCTGCATGGGAAGAAAAGCGAGACATATACCTACACTCTATGTAGCATATACATGTATATGGGGCCCCGACACTTTGGGGGCCCGGGGCGGCCGCCCCGCTCGCCCCCCCCCCCCCCCCCCCCCCCCCCCCCCCGGGGCCGGCACTGGCTACTAGTCATTTGTAACAGTTGCGATCTAGAAATGAAGTAAGGGTGGGGCTAACTTATGACAGAAGGGGATGTGCTGTCCTATGAATTTGAAGCGTAGATATCATAAGAGAAAAGGCTATAATGAAACTCCAAAATTATCAAGCATGCTCATTTGATTGGTGAGTAGTACTTCTATGCTTTTTTCTTTAACAAGAGTAGTACTAATCAATAAAGTGATAATTAACGTATATCCATCATTCATCATACTTTAAAAATTGTGCAAATCACTATTGAAGAATGCATATAAGCACTTCCCTTGATTCAAATGTTTTAAATTTCATCCTTCCAGCTCGTTGGATACGGAAGATATTGCTTGTAAATACTTTAGAAACATCAGTGTTGAACATAATAATGTGCCATCAAACCCAAACTTTTGAACGGTTGTGGAAACTGAGCTATGTGGTATTGCAATCCGTTGTGCGCACCCAAAACCTGTACCTTCTACTAGTATTTTTGACCCATAGAAACTAAACCCTAACCAAACACCATCGTCCATAAGACTACCATCTACACATCCATTTAAATTAGCGAACCATGGAAGCTAGAAGTGAGTGCGAGTTTGTGGGCCTCACCGAATGGAGTGTGCAGCCCACCGAAGTGGAGAAGCGCCAAACGCCAGGGAGCGATGAGCAGCTCCACAACGCCGCGCAGCAGCTCATCGGCGGCGATGGGAGGGGAGTGGGCCAGCAAGACGTGGCTCTTCTTCAGTCGCAGCTCCTGATGATAGGGAAGAGAAAGCGAGGAGCTATCTCTCTCTCACCCCCGTGGTGGCGTGGATGGTGCCTGGGACCTAGAGGGGTGGAGGGCAAAAGGCGGAGTCGGAGGATAGAGGCCGAGACCCCAAAGGGGTGGAGGGGCCATGGGCGCATCGACGGAGGGTGGAGTCGGAGGGCGGAAGCGGCAACCTGGTCTAGGAGCTCGGGCACCAGAGGGAGGAGGTGGCTGGTAACGGTGGTGGCACGCCTAATCGTGGAATCGGCCAGGCCTAGGGTTGGGAGGGAGGAGGCGTGTGGGGTGATTGCATTGCGATGCGTCGTTGTGGGGGGCTACAAAATGGGAGGCGATGACATTGAAGTTAATGGGCTTGGCGCATCGGCTCAGAAGACCTATTGAAGTTAATGGGTTGGACCAGGGCTATATCCCCTAGCTCAGGCCCTAGATCTGCCCTTGATTGGTAAGTATTATCTATCTGCTAAAGCTCCCGTTAAAACTAACAGTTTGACTACTGTTTACCAAAATGTTTAGGTTTTACTTATTTACTGTTCAGTTGTTGTTGGCATGTTTGGAGTTGAATGACTGTCCAACATAGAGGCTGGGATTTGTGAATAGGGGCGGATTCGTATAGCTCCATGCAGGTGCATGGGACACCAGATCCAATTTCTTTTTTCTATTATATAACTCTTGTAAATTTAGGTATAACCCCTAGTATAAATAGAATGACATCTGGCCAGCCTAAAGATTGACGCTCTCGACCTTCAAACTCTCACTGCTCCACTCGGTGCTCCAACAGCTGGGCCCAAGATGACAACAATCGAGGCCAAGACACACAGCCTAGCATACGCAAGTGTAGCCGAGCTGACACAAGTATGGTCCAAGGCGCTCGGCTAACCAAGCCACTCTATGAAGGGAAGATAGCATGTAGAGGCCACACCTCACACGCATCACATTGCCCCAGTCACTCGCGTCTCATTTGCTCCCTTCCTCTGTCTCGCCTCACGCGAAAGCAAATTCCACCCTCTCGCTTGGTCGCAGACTCGCAGCCACCGGTTGCTGAAGCCTGAAGGTCTAGGCTGCAGCCCACCGATCGCCGCATTTCCTAGTTGTCATCACCTGTCGATCGTCTCACTGAGCACTTGGCAGTATGGATTAAATCCTGAATCGACATAAGATATTGCTAAATTTGCCCCGATTCTTTCGATTTCTTTTAGCAAATGGACTCAATTTATGGGTTATAATTCGAATGTTATTATTGTTGGTTTGGTTTTTGTCAAATTATAGGATTCGGAATTAGGGTTTTAATTTGGGTTTTTAGAAATTGGAATATCCATCTATTTCATTGTGAATTGAAGCAAAATTATATATGTAATTATATAAATACTGAAGTGATGAACTCTAATCATTTTGTTCTAGCTCTGTGCCTATTCGTGAATGACGATGGCACAACATCGTCTCCGACTCGCAGCGACTGTCTAGCATGGATGATGCATAAACAATGTGGGCTCCGCGTGTCAATGACGAAGGCACCTCAGGTGGACCCCGGAAAGGGTTTACCATTGAGGAGATCGCCACGTGGCCTTCCAGGCGTATCCCACCTGCCTCTCCCTCCTATATCTTGCCCGTACGCCGCGACCTCGACCGCACTTTTCCCCTGTCGCCGCCGCAATCACTCTAGCACAGACTCGCACATCTCTCCTCACAGCCCACGATGAGCAGTTTCTGATACTACTCAATCTGTCGTCCAATTTCGTTAATTCCATGAGCAAGCACGCGCAAACTCAAAGCACCGCTCGGTTGGGCTGAAAAATAGTGGTTTATGATTGAAATTGCACTGTAGCTGAAGGTGGCTTGTTGGCGTAATTAAATTTAAAAATAGAAAAAAATGTTAGCTCATCACAGACAACACAAACAAATTCGAAAAAAAGAACTGGCAAAAAAACTAAAAAAAAGCCTATAGTTCAGAAAAAGATGAAATTTATGAATACTAAAAAATAAGCCAGAAGCTCAAACCGAGGCTCCGCTCGGTTGGGCTGAAAAGTAGTGGTTTATGGCTTAAATTGCATTGTAGCTGGCTGAAATTACACTGTAGCTGAAAGTGGTTTATTTGATGTAATTAAATTTAAAAAAATTAAAAATAAAAAATATGCTAGCTCATCACGGACAACGCAAACAAATTGGAGGAAAAAGAACCAGCAAAAAAACTCAAAAAAAGTCAAAAGTTTAAAAAAAGATAAAATTTATAAATAGTGAAAAATAAGCCGGAAGCTCAAGCCGAAATAAGCGAGGCGAAAAGAAAGATCCTGTTGCTATGGTCCAAAATCTCAAACAAGTGCAGTAGCCCCGTAGGTTTCGAGCAACCAAAAAGAGAAGGCAGAGCAGCGCCTGACAAGAATCCGCCAAAAAATCTCTAGCCTCCTCCTTGGCTTCCCACTATCTAAGGCCACGTATAAGTCTTATTCTTTTAGCTTTTAGCTTTTAGTTTTTTTAAAAATTAAAATAAATTATACGACCTTTTAAAATAAATTCTTTAAATAGCTTCTCAAGTGTAAAATTATATGCGTCGTTTGCATTGGTATTTCCATTATCTGCTCTTTTTAAAAACAGTGATAAAAATTGGCGACCACAGCTAGAAATCATGGTGGTAGCCAAAAGAACACGCTCTGTTTGTGGCATTGATGTCGATTCGAAATAGTTTGCGGCATTGATGTCGATTCGAAATAGTAGCACCTGCCAAAAAAGGACGCGTTTAAAGCCATGGCCTTGCAGGCGCTCTTCGCTGCATGTATACATGCATCTACCACCGCTTCACTTCTGTCCGTGCCTGTGAGGCTATCCGTCCCTCAATACATTGTTTGATTCCACAATTACTGCTGGCTCTGCTCAAACGCACAGTATCCATAGCTATTCAGAACGCTCACTGAATACGGAGATACGAACTTTTGCAGCAGGCCTGATTTCTACGGTTCCAATCGTTTTGATTTGCCCTGTTTAATCAGCTGTGTATAAATATGTACATAGAATCAGATATAACGAATCAGAAGGGATGAATGGTTTTTTTAAATCTTTTCACTGGTATTAGCACCATAATACAGCGGAAAATACAAATATATAAACTTCACCAAAACTAAAAAGCAAAGATCATAAAGTCACCTTAGACATTTAGTCTCCCCGGTTGTTAGGGACGGTCTAACCGCTCTACGAACAGAGGCAAAAACAACACTACCCATGATAAAGAAAAAAACTAACTCTTAAACACTGATTCAAACAAGATTAAACTTAATATAAATCCTCCATAAGATGTTAGCAACTTATTCTAATCATTGACCGTGAAGATCATAGTCAAAGTTCCGACCTTTACCAAAATCGAGGAAGAATGCACCAAAGTTGGGCAAAAGAGGAAATCTCATATCTGCATTTATTTGGAAGTTCTTGATGATCTAGATAACTTTGGATGTATTCTCACATATCATAGAAAACTAGATCATAGTACAAAATAGGGAAGAACAGAGAGAAACCAAAAACCCCTCAAAACACCTTAAGAAAGCAAGCAAATCAAACAAGAACACAATGGGAACAAAATAAATAAGTTTGATCTTCTATTACCATAAGGAGATGAAGGATTATAATCACTCCATACATTGGAGGACAGAGTTTTCACAAGAGTCACATACAGAGCTCCTAACACAAGAAAATTAACCCTAACCTTTTCTCATCTAGCACACAGGAGATATTTTCTCTCAATGCACACAAATACTTATATAATTGAGGCTCCTCATCTCATACTAAACCCTAACAACCAACCCACACAGTGGATACAACTACTTACAAATGAAAAGCTAGGTAACCCACAAAATAAACGGATTTTACATACAATTGTATACTTTTCAAAGTGCGACTTCCACATAACTCCAATAACCCAATAATATGCTCCAAAATCCATGATATGACATAATCCACCTTAGACCACCGCCACGGTTTTCCAAACCATATCTCCACTAGGTATTGGATAATTTACACAATTGCCACTTATCGGCCCTCACGATACTTTTCCTTGAAACAAATTCCAATATGAAATTCGTGATTCCTAATAACTTGCCGCCAAGCCTAAACATCTCCTGCCCTGAATCGTCTCCACTTGAAATGGTCCAAATCCAACGACACATCACATGTATGCACTTGTCTCATCACGATTCTTGTCTTTATCCCGTGCTTCTTCACTTGAGATGTAGTATCACCCGAACTTACGTGACTCTCTATGGCCTCAGGCTCCTCTTCTAGCTTCAGTCTTGTCATTGACCACCAACAATCACCAAACGCCTAGCCCATCAAAGAACAAGCAACCGTTTCGACCATAAATGACATATGCGTAACTCTCATTAGCAAACTTTACATGGCACTCCTAGCTGTGATTAATACAATGCATAGACTTACACCATGACTAACATTTGCAAGGACTCCTGCCATGACTAATGCCTTGCAAGGACTCCCAAAAAAACTCCTATAGAACCAACACAATCGAGACAAAACTCAGCTCACTCAACTTAACACTGCCCGATCTGACCGCCAATCAACGGCCGGTTAGACCGCCTCAGTCAACCCTAGTCAAACCCTGGTAACAGGGGGATCGGTCTGACCGTGGCAGCCATGCCAGTTAGACCGCTTGACAGGAAAACAAAAAAGTACAAATAATATAAAATCAAACTCAAACTTTGATAAAGAAGCACAAGCAAAATTAAATACTCACTGTATGCTATGAAGTGACCTGAAGTGATCTCACGATATATCCATGCAATGTATGCTCTTTGCTTTGTAATTCTGATTGTTCGCGAGAGACAGTACGTGCAGAAAAATAATTACATGTGATTTTGGCTGATACATCTAAACTCATTATATTTTTTTATTACAATTGACCTTTAGACCCCCTCCTCAAAAAATACACCGTTTTTAAAAAAATCTATTATAGATATAGTAGATAAGCATAAGCAATAAACGGTTCGGAACCCAGCCGTATACCATACAGCCCAGGTTATGTTGGTTGTTCGGGTGCGACGTACATCTTGCAGTGCCATTAAATTGTCCATCGACACTTCTATAATGACTTCTAAGTATTTTACTCATTCCTGTGTCCATTCTTAATTTGATCTGAAAACTGGAAATTGGTGGCCATAGTACACATGCATGCCACCAGCCTTAAATTCTGAAGCGTTTGGCGCCGATAGTCATCTGCTTATTGTTGAATATTTTACGATTTGAGAAGTGATCTGAGAAGTGCGTTATAAAGAGTTTTAAATAAATTCTACTATAATTATAATTTCTATTTCTATTTAGATTAAGATTTCTACTCAAAATTTGAGAAAGGCTATGAGGGATTATATAGACTATAGGACGACCATAAAAAGAAACTAAACAATCAAGCCTACTCATTCAAAGCAGATGACACAAGAGAGAATTACGGGCTAGGATATTATTTAGCACTAGAATTTTGTATAGGGTAAAAATCCGAGGGTCCTAAAAGATTCGATAGATTTATGAGTGAGCAATAATCCATTATACTCTTTTGATATTATGTTTAAGGAATTTACGGTCGGGTTTGCTAAATCTTTTCTCTCTCATCGTGGTTTCTTTAACGTCGTTATTTTGGTCTTCTCTATGAGATTCATTTTTTTTGTTCTTGATACCATGTACGCCCGTGCCGTATCTCACAAACTCCGATCTGATCTGAGGGTGGCTACGCATAAGAAGAGGCATCAGAGTGTAACAAGTGGTATCAGAGTCAAGGCCGACTTAATCTAATTTGTGAGAAGGTCGATAAAGTATCAGGCAGTACAAAATCAAGATCAATATCAATGAGGTGTAGTTAAGAAGAGAAATTGATGGTGTAGAAAATTTCAGTATGTGGCAATACGTGGTGAAGGATGCCCTTGTCCAGCAGGGGCTAATCGATGATCTTGAAGGGGCAAACGAGAAAAGAAGTTCATTGAAAACTAGAAAGTGATGGAGCAAAAGATTATTAGTACAAACCATCTATATCTCTTTGATGAGAGAAAATACTCGATGACCGAGAAGAATTCACCGCAGGACTTAGAAGAATTGTATATGGCAAAGTCACTGGCAAACTAGTGGGTGCTGAAGCGACAACTGTATAAGTTGCACATGGAGGAAGGTTTATTGTTCATTGACCATCTCAACATCTTCAACATGCTTTTTCACATAGCTGACTAGTGGATGAGAAATTTAAGGAGAACAACAAGATCGTTATACTAGCATCATTTCTACTACTATGATAGGAGCAATTGGTAATGAATATTCTCGTCGGGAAAACCATTCTCAAATTCAATGAGGTAGTTGTATAAAACTGTTCACTTAGCAGATTGAAAAGAGTATGCAATTAGTGAGATGGGAATGGTTATATTGGAGATATATGATGGGGCACATCGCGGATTAATGGGAGTTCGGTATGTTCCTGGTTTAAAGAAGAATATAATATATATGAGGTCACTTGAACTTGAAGGTTGTGAGGTATCACTTCAAGGTGGAATCATGTGAGTTACTTGTAAAGGGCAAGTGATCATGAAAAGTATCTGGAACAATGGAGGATACCAATTAAAGGGTAATCTTAAAGGTGGAGCAACTAATGGGAGGTCTAATAAAAATCTTAGTCAAGAGAAGGAAACCATATTATCAATGGTAGGTACTTAGATCTCATTTGTAGTTATGTGTAGGAACAGGAGGTGCGGTTAACCAAACTATACAACAAAATAGCTCTCAAGTCAAGGGTTCAGGCAAGCTAGCCTGGTGAAAGCATTTAGACCTCTAAAAATTAGTTTTAGTAATTAATTACAATATTATGTTTGGGACTAACATGTGGCTAAGATGTGATAAAAGGTTTAGTCCTGAAGCACAGATGACAACGAAACAATAGCATACAAAGACTAACAAGAATCGACTTGGCTCCAAGACAAAGGTACAAGTTTAGCTTTTGGTTCTTATTAATTTTGCTGGTCTTGGAGCATGGAGAAAGGACTAGATTGGTAGCCTAGATGCCGTATTATAAAGGGGGATCATGGCTAGTAGATTGAGATTTGACTTTGCGCCATCTTGATCAACAAATAGTCATGCGTGCATCTAAACCTGTTTTTAGAGTCTACTATCAGGAAAATTAGTAGTACCGACTAGCACATACGGTACTACCGGCCAACGGTAATACCACCGTTATGGAGCAGTACTACTAGCTGACAGTAGTACCAATTTTTTTCTGCGGTACATTTTTTCCAGCAAGCATATTTTGATCAAATCTTGAAGCTTTAAACGATAGTACCAATCTCAGGGTGTGGTACTACCACAATACCGATCCTAGATGGTGGTGTACTGTAATGCCTCTTCAACAGCTAGCTCAAATGCATTAAATACACCAAATAAAATCACCGAACAGTAGGTGCGGTAGTACCGGCCATACACGGCAATAGTACCGCACCTACTGAATTTTTCTAGGATTTATTCCAAATGGTCGAATTTGTGGTTGGAGGTTATAAATATCCCCTCACTAGGACAATGGCATGTATCTAGGACATCATTGAATACACTAGAGCCTTGTGTGCACTCTCTTCTATTCATTTGCTCATATTTCCCATTTTTGAGTAGTTGAAAAACATTAAGTGCATTGAGTCATTTGTTGATCATTTTGGCACTCATTTCTCCTCAAGCAAGCACTCTTGGTGCTTGCCGGAACCTAGATGGTTTGGGAGGAGTTTACATGGTGATCTTTTCGAGAAGCTTATGAAGAGGGGCGACGGCAACTATGAGTGGTTCGGTGCTCTCCATCTCCATAGTGGAGGAAGAACAACCTTAGTGGATTGAGGTCATTATGCTTAATTCATGGAGCCCTGTCCAATTTGTTTGGACTTATCTTGACATGGATTAATGAAGACCGGTAAGTCTTTGATACCACAGGAAAACATTGCATTTACTCTTTTGCATTTACTTTTTTAGCTATTAAATTGTCATATCTTATATAGCTAGAATTGTACTTAGGAGAGACATAACTTGTGGTGCCATAGAAACTTAGAAAATTCTGTCTTAATATGTGCTAGGTTCATTTGTTGATCCTTGTTGTTATATTGGTCAGAATTAGAGTGAAAAATTTTTAGAACCTTTAGTCGGTTATCCTTGATACAAGTGGTATCAGAACTTAGTTTCTCATTAATTTAGACTTAACCATATAAGGGAGAAAAGGATGGCTAGCGAGTGACTTGCTATAGGAAAGGCACCTCTTTTTGATGGCTCAACTTATGCATATTAAAATAAATTAGAATGTCTATTTATCTAAAGATCATGAGTCCGAGTATATGGAGAATCGTAAATAAGAGTTACGTTATACCTCTTGATCCACCACACCACCCTGAACTTGAGGAGTGCAACGCTTATTTAGATGCTCAAGTGGTGAACACTTCGTTTGGAGCTTTGAACGCGAATGAGATCAATCAAGTGAGCAATTTGGAAATCACTCACTAGATATGGACAACCCTCCCGGGAATCCATAAGGGAACATCTATGGTCAAAGAGGCTAAATTGCATAGACTCTGGATCAAATATGAGACATTTATAATGTTGCCTCATGAGGACATTAATGCAATATTTTTGTATCTCAACAACATCGTACATGAACTCCAGAAACTAGACACCTTACTAACTGATGTTGATATTATGAGAAAAATGCTTAGAGCTCTACCGAAGAAGTATTTGACATTGGTGACTCTCTTCCTCAACTCACCCGAGTTACCAAAGATGACACCAACCCAACTCTTGAGCAACCTCATAAACAATGAGTTGTACAAGAAAGATAAGGATGAGCTTTTAGAGAAATCCTCCTCCAAGAGCAAGAAGATTACTGCTTTCAAAGCAAAAGCGGTATCTAGCGATGAGTCGGAAGACCAAGAGGATGACTCTGAGGAGGAATTGACTCTCCTCATGAGAAAAATAAAGAAACTTATGAGAAAGCACTCAAACCGAAATGCTAGCCATGACAAATACAAGAAGGGGTGCTCGTACAACAACAACAAGTGCTATAGCAACATTCATTGCTATGAGTGCGATGAGAAGGGGCACATTGCCTCTCATTATCTAATGAAGAAAGATGACAGGGGCAAGTCATCCAAGAAGAAGGATTTAAATAAAAAAAGAAGCTTAAAAAATATGGCAAAAATGAAACCCATATCGGAGAATAGGACTTCGATGAGAAGTGCACTGACTCTGACTCCGATGATGATGAGTCCTCCAAGAAAAGAGGGATTGTTGGCATCTCCATCCAGGAGACTTCATCACTCTTCTCATCTTCTACAAGCCTCAGGGTAAAAGGAAATAAGATAAAATCTTTCAATGATGATGAACCCTCCTATGATGAATTAATGGATATACTTGAAGATTTAAATGAATATCTTGGAAAGGAGAAGTCAAAATTTAAAGTCTTGAAGAGAGAATATCTCTCTCTAAAGGATTGTTATGTGGAGATAAAGGAAACTCATGACTCACTCCTTTACGAGGATTTAAGCAAATCTCATACTAGCATTGGAATTACATGTGATATTACTGATAAAATTCATAGTGTAGAGATTGCTAGAACTAGCATATCCACTTCATGTGATGATTTATTAAACATGACATGTTGCTCTAAACTTGATTCTATTCATGGTAATGCTAAATCGTATGATGCAAAGCTCATCGTAGAAACTAATGAGTTAAAAGAGCAAGTGACTAAGCTAAACAAAACATTGGAAAGATGCTTTAAGGGAAAATCCACCCTTGACAAGCAATTAAGTGAGCAATGTTGCTTATTCAATAAAGAAGGACTTGGGTTCATGTCCAGAAAAGGTAAGAAACCGACGTACAACCCACACTGTTTGTCAAGCAAAATGGCAAATATTGCAACAAGTGTCAGGATGTAGGACATTTGCAACAAACATATCCCATTGGTAAGACTCCATTCCTAGGTTTATATTATTCATGCTATATGCTTAGGAAATCTAAGATGGTAAAGTTTTTGCAAAATTTGTTGGCACTTCAATTTTAGGGTCTAAAAAGAATACTATTTGGGTGCCTAAAGCCTTCATTACTAACCTACAAGGACCCAAATAAATTTGGTTACCTAAAAGAGCTTAATTTTCTTTTGTAGGTGAACTACTAGACTGGTGGAAGGCATTGGATGCTTGACAGCGGGTGCACTCAATATATGATTAGAGACCGAAAGATGTTCCCCACCTTTCAAAATAGTAGCAATGAAAGAATAACATTTGGGAATAATTGCAAAAGAAAGGTATTTAGTTTGGGTAAAATCGCTATCTCAAATGACCTTTCAATTTCTAATATATCTCTAGTAGACACATTGAATTTTAATTTGCTATCCGTTACTCAATTATGTGATATTAGTCTCACTTGCACTTTCTCTAGTGATGGAGCTACCATTTCCAAAGAAAAGAAAATTGAGTTAATTTTCAAAGGATTTAGATTTGAAAATCTTTATTTAGTTGATTTTTCTTCTAGTAATTCATGCTGAAAAACTTGTCTAATTGTGACAAAGACGCGAGTAGAGCAGTGTCTGTGTGAACGACCTGCACGAAGGTGACATGTATGAAGAACAACAAAAAAACAGTATCTTGTGGATTGCAACAAAATACGAAATTGTCAAACTTGAGCATTTCACTGTGTGGATTGGGAATAACCGAGGCTAGGAGGTACACTAACAAGCTAGGACATGCGGACAAAGCTACCAACGAATGATGTAGCGGCTCGGCGCCTCCCAGTATAAACATGTCATTAGCATGACTGCAGCTGATGGCCCCTAGTGTGTGTTTGGCATCTTTGTATATGTTGCGGACAGACCCCAGTAGTTGTTCGATTGTGCTCAATTGATTGTAGTGTAGTACGACTCCACCCACAAATATGATGCGGCGTAGTCGATCGACCTGCAAAGATGGATGAAACAACTTTTCTGTGTATGCTCGAATAGTAGGATACAACTATGAAATTTATGTCTATTACCACTTTGTCATGTCATACTGCACGATGTCGATCCAGGCCAAGTGCCAGTTTGTCGGCGTGCATGGCTTGCATGAGGGACTGCACAGGGAGATGCATCAGCCTGCAAAGTGTTCGTGCCACGTTCGACTTGTCTGGGCCATACGGTTGTCCTCCTGCTCGACCCCTGTCCTCACCGACTGCTCCTAGGCATGCATCCGTGACACTTGTGTCTCCCTCCACTCGTCGCTCTTTTGTCCTTTCTTCGTTTGTCTATGAAAAATAGGGGTACACAACTGTTACTTCAATGGGGAAATAAATCAAACGTGAACAGTACGTAACAAACCGTATGCAACGAGGTATCAAATAAATTTACTAATAGGTGAACGTGGCCTGCTAGTGGTTGACACGGTGTTAGTGGCACGTACTAGTGAAGCCTGAACTATCTCATGACTCATTGGGGGACATAGGGATCCACCATATAGGAGAAGATGAGATGACAGGTCGTAAGACAATAGTTCCAATCTTGCTCACACTGCTTTAATAGTATGAAAGGAGCTATCTCGAAGATGAACTCTGTGATCTACATTGTCCACACGATGCTACCATTATTCAAGGTCTCGAACACATTGTAAAAATTCGGGTACACTCGTCATGGCCTCTCCCTGGACCATCCTAGCTCGCTGACAGTCCAGTCCAATGAGTACCCATGGTGAGCCTGTCCACCGAATCCTCACCATCACCATCACTGTAGAACCGCACCTCCAACTGGTATGGGTGCCCAGCACCCAAAAGTACATCCGACCAATAAGGAAGTGCTCCCACGACCATAGTTGCAACAAGATGTAGCAACTGGCAAAGTTTGGCTCACTAGTGACACACTGCAAGCTGTCGTACAAACCCCTATAGGTCATGCATAGAACAACCGAGCTTCAGCTGTACAGTGAGACCTCATCACTCGATGTCGACTAGGGACTTAGCGATGTAGATGTAGCTGGGGTACACCTAGTCTTCCTGAGTCATAGGAAACTTGACCTACCTAAACATAAAGAGCAAGTAGGTGGGACCTCACAACTTGTACAAGCGCATCTATTGGGCATTGCCTGTATCACCGTAGCCATGGAACTTTTTCGGAATGGGATGACCAAATTGGTCCACCATATGTGCCTTCCAGTCTGGTGATCTAGGGGGTGGAACCAAAGGACAACCCCACATTGGTAGACAGGTGAGGCATGTAATATCCTGTAGGGTGATGGTCATCTCCCCCACCAAAAGTGAATTGTATGGGTCTACGGCCTTCATCAGTCAATGAGTGATGACAGAAATGGCGAGTCCAGCATGAATGACCACCTAATGTGTATCATCCTTGCTATGGGCAGCAACCTGGCCCACAGCAGAACTGGAACGTACTGATCGTCGAGAGACCAGTCCTCCCGAGCTTCCTAGAAATCAAAGGGGGTGGTCCATCACCGCTCAACCATGCCTAAAAACGGTGCTACCCATCCCAGGATGGGTCCAGCAATGTGCCACACCCATGATTACCACTAGCAGTCATTCCCTACAATACAAAAAATAATATGTCAGTGCCAAACGGTGCTAAATACAACTGACCATAACCAAGAATAATCATGCCTCATACCTATGTACATATTTTGTAAATTGCGCACACGCTGAGAGCACTACAAATAACGTTGCATATTTTCTTTAGCAATTTATAAAAAAGAGAACTATTCATACAAGTGTAACTGTAGCCACATTTTTTCCCCAAATTTGGCCCTTCAATGCCCATTTTTGCAAATCACATTTAATAGTACTAATCACATTTTTCTTCTTGCACTAGCTTCCTGATGTGATTCAATGCACACGGCTTAAACAAAATATCACACATTTAATTATGTAATCAGCACTAATAAAATGCGACTAATAATAATTTATTGTAATTAATAATAATTAATCATGATTAGTACTAATTAAATACGATTAGCTCTAATTAAACGTGATTAGGCCTAATTAAAATGCTAATTAGGCATGCACAGTGCGTACTAATCCATCATTTTCAACAATTTTATGTAATCGCACGAGAGTAATAAATATATACATGCGAATAGACATTAAAAATATTTTAGCGATTTTTTCAACCCTTGTTTTGCAGCTATGTACAATAAATAAGCACACCTAATTACAGAAACACATCTGTCAACTAAACGTAGCTACCTAGGGCATTTTGAATTATAAAACCATGATTATGCTAATGAAATGCTAATGATATACTAAGTGCGTTGCTTACATGCAAAGGAAGCATACCTTTTTCTGAAGCTCTTCACCCACTCCACAATGCTTCCAACTGCGAAAGATCATAAATCACAGCTAAAATACCTCAAAATTGTATTACAAAGCCATCTTTCAATCTCTCTTTCCCTCCCCTCCCTCACTGCGCTCTCGCTCAGTAGAAAATCTCTCTTTCCTTCCCCTCCCTCATCGTGCTCTCGACGGTAGGAGGCGTTGGTTCCCATTTTGTACGCACGGTAATGTGATCACGACGACATTCCCACATGGGCACAAACAGCAGCGCGATTAATAGGAGAATAAAATGAAAATATAACATCACGTCGCATCGCATTGTCGCCCACACAATTTTGTTCATGCTAGAAGCCAAAACACGCCCGTGCCCCTACCCCCGCGCTCGTTTACCCGCCCTTGTCTGTGCTTGCCTGCCTGGCCAGCTGTCAAGCTGCAGAAGCTCAGTAGCAACCTACCGAGCAGGTGCAGCTCAGCAAGCTACTACTAAGCGACTGCAACTCGGCAACGCCTAGTCACGCCCACCTATCGCACCTTGCCATTTATGGCCATGCCCACCCGCCCTATCACATGCCACTGCTCCTACCGAGCTCCCCACATATGGAAGTTGATACATGTCGCTTGCCATGCCTTCTGGGCTCGAGGAGGGGGATCATTTTTTGCAAAAGTAGATGTTCGGGGGCCGAAATTGAAAAAATGGCTACAATGCTTAATATGTGAACATTTGATAAAATCTGAGTAATTAAGGTGGCAAGCATGTAGCAAGCCTAGTGCCGCAAGGAGCGTACATGGGAACTTCACCTTGGTGAACTGTTCGCATATTTGGCACTATAGCATTTTTTTCAAATTTGGCACCTGGACACGTATTTTTGCAAATATAGCCACATCCCTGAGCTCGATAGGCAAGTTAGATGACATGTGTTCCCTATTGTCGGAATCCAGAGCAACAACACATGGATCCTCTGTGTAAATCGCACTAGTCCAGGATCAGTTAGTGCATACAGCGTAACAGGGATACATATCAAGCACCAATGATAACTTTATTAATTAAAATAGTACAGCCTTATGGCCAGCGTTTACATTAATGCTCATTGGCAACAATAATAAAAGCAAATAACTGCGAAAGCAAACTGATAAAAAATGAAGCCCAAGCCTGCCCACAGGGAAACGACTGTAAGACGCTGCCTACTCGTCCAGGTCTTCACCATAGTCGAAGTCGTCTTCCTCTATGTAGAGATAGCATGGTGAGTACAACTTGTACTCCGCAAGTCACACGGAGAAATACAACATAATGATAAAGGCAGCAAAGGAAGGCATATAGGGTTATTTAAGCATAAAACAACATTTAAATAAATATAATAAATAGATTGAAAATTGCTGAATTTAATATAATAAGTAAAAACAGTAATAGTAAATGAAATTAATACCGTTAGTGTAGGCTCTGACCAAACACTAACCTAACCACGGATATCCCACTCGGACCATCTTTTCCAATAGATCTCGTATGGATTCCATCCATCTACACACTTCCAATCAATCGGATTCCATCCATCCATAAGCTTTCAATCTCTCATGGATGACATCCATCCATAAGGTTTTCATAAACCATTTTGAAACAAAGTCTAATCCGTGAAAAACTTTTACTCAGTTTACCCATGACCGCGGGCATGACTATCCAGGATAGATTATATACTCTGCAGAGGTTATACATCTTTACCGACAAGACATGATCATCCTATATTACCATGCGATTAACACACTGCCTTAGGTGTGAGGCGAAGAGATCATGACAAGACCTTCACAATGCAAAGCCTTCAACCTAGCCAAACCAATTATAAGGTTTCACCCCAGTAAGGAATCCACCAAACCGGGACCCCCTCTTGAGCCGAGTGAGACTTCTCATAGCACACGCCACGCTCACTTTCAACCTACGACATGACTCAGGTTGGAACCCGTAAATTAATTCGCCAGGACTATCCCATACCAGCATTGTGGTAGTACGCTATTGCTTTGCAACAGTAGCTCACAGACCGGTCCTTAATTGACTTAGGCCCAAACCACATACCCCTCGTGCTCGACAATCAACACTGTGTCTCCGAACAATAGTGCATGCCTACACCCACCACCTAACCTTTAGCCTAAGTCTAAACCAGATTTTATATTTTATTTTGAAATATTCCATAATCCTTTTTGACTCACCGAAGTCAATAATACATTTTAAAAGCTCATCATTTCATGTGAAAAGGTTACCCCAACCTAAAGTTATTTCTATGCATGTCTAAGCATTTGCTACAAAAATTCTCTAGCCATACTAGTGTACTAACCAGAGTTTTATTCTAGGGTGACAAGGTATCGAGGGAGTCAAGGTCAACGGAGGAATTTAACAAGTAGGCCATAACTAAATTTAAAACTGAATTAAAATACGTTGAATAAAATTAAGCATGCAATATAATTTAAATCAACATAATTTTATTTGCAACCTAGGTTCAACATGATCAAGGAGTGTGACTTGTCTTGCTCCGCGGTTTAGTGTGAATCGTTGTTGTAGAATTCTCCTGAATCGTTGCAGTCTACACGTGAAAATTACCCACTAAACTCAAATAAATTCAAATAAACTCTAAAAATTTAAATTGAAGGCAGAAATGGATAGATTGGAATTTTTGATGAATTTAGGAATTTGAATGGGTTCAATCGGAGTTAGGACGAAGGAGATCGGGCTCTCGGAAGTTTAAAATCAGAGAAAAAGAATAAAAGAAATTTCTGGAATTATTTTTCTAAAGGAAATTGGAATTATGATGTCAGCCCTGGGATTTCTTTTTTAGTCGAATTATTTTTCCACTGAAAAATAGGATTATGACTTCGGCATGATGTCAGCCCTGGTCGGCCGAGACTAACCAGTGGGCCCGACTCATGTGGACCGAGTCCATGGACCGAAGGAGGTGCTGCGGAGGCACGGGGGTTGCGTGGTGCTGACGGGGCGGAGAGGTGCCGAGATGGCACTGACGTGGCATCACATGGCTGCCACGCAGGCACAGGCGATGACGTGGCCGCTCCGGCCGGAGGCGGCGCTCGGGCCCAAGGGCTCACCAGTGCTCCGGCGCACAGCGGCGACCGGCGAGGGGGGAGGAGGAAGAGGAGAGTGCACGCAACTCAGGGGTGGGCACGGGTCTTACCATAGGCGGCCGAAGGTAAGTCGGTGGTGAGCGGAAAGTGGCGGCGGCGGGGTGCTCTGGTGCAGCGGCAGCGGGGTGCTCTATTGCAGCGGAGGTGTGGTGCTCGGGAGAGGGAGAAGAGGGCGAAGCGAGGTGGTGTGGAAGGAGAGGATGCCAAGGGGAGTATTTATAGGGGTTGGGTAGGGCAGAGTCGGCGCGGATTGCTCGCGCGGAGATGGCGTGGGGCGGCGGCTGTTGCGGTGGGATTAGGGAAGGGGCGGGCGTGGGAAGAGGGGGACTCGGGTGGGGATTGAGGGGGGTTGTTGCGGGCCGCTCGGGGAAGGAGAGGGAGGAGATCCGGCGGGCGAGGTGGCGGTGCAAATGGCGGCGGCGGTTGTGGTGCGAGGAGGAAAAAGGAGGCGTGCGGGGACGAAGGAGCTGACATGTGGCCCCCAGCGGTAGAGAGAGAGAGGAGAAGGGAGGCGCGGCTAGCGGAGACCAATGGATAAGGATCAGACGGGTGGGAGGAATAAGTGGCGGTGGATGGGTGAGATGGGCCGGGGCGACGTGGGCAAGATTGGGCCGTCCACGTGTCGAGTGGGGAGGGAGGGAAGGCGGGATGCCAGGCGGCGACGTGGACGCATCCTGGCCATCCACGCGTCGACGAAGGGAGGGGGCGGGGATTTAAATTTTTAATTTTGGATTTTGGATTTTCAGAAAGCTGAGGAAATTCAAAAAGACTCAGAAAAATATCAAATAAATTCAAAAAATTCTATACAAACTCACTGAAATTCCTGGAGATGTTTTAGACTTAGATAAAATATTTTCAACTAATTGGTATTACATTTTTATACTTCAAATATGTTTTAATTTAAAAATAGATTTAAAACTCCAGAAAAACCAGATAAATCCAAATAATTAATTTGAAATAGGATTTTTCATAAAAATCAAAATATCCTTTTATTTAATAATATTTTTGTGTTTTTACTTAAATTATTTTTAAAAATCAGCCAGAAAATTAGGGCAAAGAAAATTAAAATTTAGGCACCAAAACACTTATTTTTATTCTAAACCAAATTAATTTAATAATAATAATTTTTCACTCAAAAATTGAAATAAATAGCTGGGCTATTACACCTGTAATGCCACTAGAGCTTGGCAGGAGCAGGCAACCGTGGCATGCAAGCAGGAGCCAATGGGGCCCATCGGCCTGCTGAGCTCCCCTGGCTCAGCAGGTGCTAATGCCGTAGGCTGTGCACCCCATATAGCCTGTTTTGTGCTAAATCGAAGAATACCTGTGCTTTGGTAGTTGTAAAAAAATCATATTATCTTGGCACGTTGGCTTGACATTATCGGGATTTGCCTCCTAGCCCACACTGTCGGCTCTGCATCGGCGCTCACCTGGCGTGCCTTCATGCCTCCACACTCTCGATTTTGCAGTGCACCTGGTAGAGCTTTTTTTTTGTTAGAGAATTTGAAGGGTGGTGGAATTTGAAGCAAGGATTAGCTCTCCAGTAGAACGCTGCGAGCCATCGCAGAAACCCCTATAGATCATGCACAGTACAGCCAAGCCCCAACTGTATAGCAAGACCTCATTAGGCTCGTCGTCGACCAGAGACTCAGTGAGGTGGATATAGTTACGGTACACCCAATCTCCTTAAGTCATAGAAAATAGGACCCACCCCGAACATAAAGAGCAAGTAAGCATCTAGGTGGGACCTCATAACCTCTGGAGACACGTCTACTGGGTATTGCTTATACTGTTGTAGCCACAAATGTGGCACTCCTTGGATGTTGTCTAGAATGGGATGCCTAAATCTGTGCAGTAGACATGCCTTCCAATTAGCTGATATGGTGGGTGGAACCATGGTGCGACCTGGTCATCTCCTCCCCACCGAAAGTGAAATGTGTGGCTCTCTAGCCTCCACCGATCAACGATTGCCGACAGAAGCGCGCGAGTCCAACACGAATGTGTGTACAATGTGCATCATCCTTGCTATGGGCAGCAATCCAGCCCACCGTAGAACTGGAGAGTAGTGATCGTTGAAAGGCTAGTTCTCCTGAGGACCCCGTCCGTCACCACTCAACCATGTCCGACAACGATGCTGCCTATCTCGAGATGGGTCCAACAACATACCACGCTCATGGCTGTCACCAGTATCTATTTCCTGCAATATAGAAAATAATGTGTCGGCGTACACATATATACATACATATATAAACACAAATGCCAAATGCAACTTAGGATAACACAAAATAATTATGCACATGTACATAACTGAGCTACCAATTATGTCGATGGTCATGTCCTTATATGCATGTATACAGGTATACACACACATATAACATATATAAAATTCTGCAATATATATATATATATATATATATATATATATATATATATATATGTGTGTGTGTGTGTGTGTGTGTGTGTGTGTGTGTATATATATGTGTGTGTGTGTATAGGATACTGAAATGGGACACCATGGTGCCCGGGCACCAAGCCTCTCTGTCGTTAGATTGCTTTTAGATGCGTGCAGGTGCAATATATTAGGTAATCCTATTAAGATTCATTAATTCGAAAAGGCATCAATTTGGAAAGGAATCAATCATGGATGGAAAGTATTAATCATGGATGGAAAATTTTAATTATGGAGCTTGGGCACCATGGTGCACCTGTTATTTTGCCTATATATATATATATATATATATATATATATATATATATATATATATATATATATATATATATATATATATATATATATACACACACATTTCCTAAATTACGAATGCACCGAAAACACTAAAAATAACGGTGTGTATTTCTTCAGCTATTTACAAAAATCATTATTATTGCCACTAAAATGTCCTAAACATGGCTAATTACAAAACACATCCGTCAACTAAACATAGTTACCAAGCGCATTCCACACTACCAAACCACTATTACGCTAATGACATATTAAGCACATTACTCGCATGTGAATGAAACATACCTTTTCTTGAAAATCTTCACCGGTTCTACACTCATTCTAACTATGAAATCTCCTAAATCATAGTAAAACCACCTCGAAAAATTATTATAAACTGGCCTTCTACTCTCTCTCTCTGTCTCTCTCTTGTATCCCGCCACTCTCTCACTCGACAAGAAAGAAACCAAGGTGTGCGGCTTTAGATGAGAGGGCAGAGAGCGACACGACCTATTTTATGCATCCAGCAAGACGTTCACGACTGACATGGCTACGGAATCCCCACCTGAATACAACAAGAATTAGGCATCGCATCATGTCACGTCGACATGTCATCGCGGTCGACCACCTGAGGATCCCACTTCCCCTGCTGAGCCTGCCCACCAACCAAGCTCCCATTGCTTGGTAGGAGCTGGCACACCCTGCCAAGCCAGGGGAGCTCGGCCGGCCGGTGTGCCCTACTGGCTCCTGCTCACACGCCTCGTCTACCGCAATCGTGTCGCATGCCACGGTTGCTAGCTCCTATTGAGCTCCAATGACGCGGCAGGTAACACATATCGTCTGTCACACCTATTGAGCTTAGGAATAGGGCTATATTTGAAAAAACGACGTCCAAAGACTAAAATTTTTTAAAACATTGTGCTTCGGTATCAAATGTGTGAACAGTCCACCTTGGCCACCGCTTTTCAGATCCTTGCGTCGGCGATGGCCAGACGAAATTTCCCTGCACTGGGCATGAGGCAGCCTCAGTCAGGTATCCATTCACTAAGGATATCTCAAACAACTTTCTTGAAGATTAGTCAGAAGAAAAGCTCGTCGATCTTTCCTGCGTCCCAGATCACCATCTCTTTCCCTGCTCTGCTCACTTGTACGCTCACTTATGAAGGACCATTCTCCCACAGCTTGGCCTTGCTGAACGCATTCTGTCCGCCATTATTGCCATTGCTGTTGAAGCACATCGTATGTATGACCTTTCTTTTCCATATATGATTTATGACTTTCTTTGATTAAACAAACAAGATAATTTTTATATTGTTTTTTTAAAGTAGCTTATTAGGATTGTCTTTTTGAAATAGTTTATCAGGTTATTGACATTCGGTTCGTTCGTACACCATTGTTTTTTTTAAAATGGCTTATTAGAACAGTTTTTTCAAAAAAGTTTATCAACTTATTGACATTCGGTTCATTCACACAAATACTCACGTTAGAGCCGAAAGCTATCAACCACAGTTATAATCTATTAATTGTAACCGAAAAGATAGCTATCCGAGGTACGATTGCCATGGAGATCCAACGTCATTGCACATACGGTTACTAGTGCTGCTGGTCCTGGAATGCTTAATTGCGAGGCTTTGGTTTGGACTACTGCGTCCCATTCAATGGCTTCCACTGCTACGTTCTCCTCACTGCAGCCATCAAGTCCAAGTGTTCGCGAGGTCTTCGTACTCTGCGCTGCATGAATAATAATACCTATATTATAGCCGAGGAGTTTCCTGGTTATGAGCGTGTCCACGTCATCTTTTATTTCAAAAAGTCCCTGCGTTTTTCAAAGTTGCGTAAAGGTCCTTCGTTCTCGCAAAAAGATCCCTATCAGGTTTTTTTTCCCGAAAAGCACCCTCCACTTCACCGAAATTGCGTATCCTTTGTTGGATAGCACCCCGCGGCTTTCCAAAATTACGTAGGGGTCCTCGTTTAGTTACGTAGAGATCCTTATAGGTCCTCGATTTTTTTTACAAAAAAGGCATTCGGTTTTCTCGAAATTACCTGCGTGTCCTCAATTTTTTTTAAGAAACTCCTCGCGAATTACCGTCTCTTTTACTTCAGTCCACACGGTAGCTAGCGCGGCATGGCGTCGCGCTTATGCAGCTAGTTACTAAGTAGATTTGCATGATTCTCCGGCCAATCGCCTTGCCTCTGCCTGACTCGTATTCTTCGTATGGAACAACCAAATCTTTTATAGGACAGAGAATCACACTAGCCTGAGGTTGTCTGCTCTTTTTCTCATGCCAATTAATCAATATATTCTGGTAACTTCGCATGAGCTTCCTGTGAGGCTGCAACGTAGGACGGACGCTAGTAATCAAAATGTGGAGAACGATTTTCGAAATTTTATCTTAGAAGTATTGAAAATTTTCGCTCGAACCAAAGTAATAGTTATTAAGTTTAGAGCACATTAACACGGTTATACAAACTAAACCTAGAAAGCTACTAAAATTATCAGCCTCCTGCATAGGGCTGCTCAGACCGCCAACCTACGATCGATCACACCAGTAGGTCGGTTTAACCACAGGTCTAGAATTGGTCCAATCAGTACTTCGTTTTCAGACCTGAAAACTTCTCATGTTAAAAGGTCAAATCTTAAGAACTTGTCCAATTCTTATCCCAACACTTCTAAATTTTGCATTAGACTTATTGAAAGCAATAAAACCATAAAACCAATCAAGAATCATAAGGTTCTCGGGCTCAAGTTCAACAAATTAAAGATAATCAAATCTAGTTTGCAAGAACAACAAAATCTCAAATCTCAAATTACTTTTTGCTCGGGAGGATCTAAGACATGAGATCTTTTAGATCTATTCTTACATATCCTAGCAAAGTAATTTAAGTAAGAAATTAGGCTAGAACTCTCATGAACCTGAAATAACAAATCTAGCTTAAGAATAAGCAAAAGCCAAGCAAGAACACAAATAAAAACTTGATTAAGACAAATATTTGATTTATTACACTGGAGGATGAGGTTTATATATATCATAGATGATTACAAGGTGTAGTCAAAGTACCACCTTTTCCTATCTCACTACCATGGAAAGAGACAAGGTGGTAGAATAAAGACTAAATCTTAGAATCCTTGAATCTGCCGCCTCATCTCCTTCTCTTTAAATAACCTGCATAATCCTAATAGGACCAAACTATTTGTCAATTCTATCTCTCTTTCACCTAAACCGCTTCTCCTTTACGCCTCTCCGCGCCGTAGTTTTGATCAAGGCACAAACCCAGTATTTGGTCAATTACCAAAATACCCTCGATGAAACTTTTGGGCACCTTTCCTTAACTCTATATTTATCTTCATCTCAAAGTATCTCCCCAAACTTTGACACGTAACCCATAGTACCGAAGGTTGTTATGTCTTCAGGCATTTGGACTCCTCCAAACCGTCTCTCATGCATAGGCCTCGTCACTTGGCACACTATATATCAACTCGCCTCTTTACAATCCTTGTCTTCATTGTGCTTCTCGCTTGAGCCACATATCCTCACTCGAAATTACATGACCGCTTTAGACCTCAGCCTCCCGCCTAGTCCCGCTTCACTGTCACCGACAACTATATTCTTTAAACCTCCTGCACATCCAAAGACCAAATAACCATATCAAGTATAAGTTCTATACACTTTTCTCACGTTAGCCAAAATTATGCAAGATGCAATGCATCACAAACCGTTATAGCTATCACCAACCTCAAATTGACTCAGCTCAACTTACTGTGATCTCTAGCTGCAACCACCGGTCTACCACTGTTCCCACGTTGGCCTGACTGCACCACAGCCAGACCGCCAACCATTGGCTGGTTTGACTAGCTATCCAGTGTGGTCACATTTTCAATGCCAGTCACACTGGCAAACTCATCCCGGTCCAACCACCAATCATGCATGATTGGTCCGATCACAGGCGACTAACACCAAAATACACTCTCTGAAAAAAGCAATCGTCAACAAGAAATCAGTCATACCACTTTCCCAATCTGACCGCTCCCAAAATCCGGTCACTCGGGACCCCGATCAAACCACCGTTCTCAGGGTGGTCCGACCAGGAACACTGATAGCAAATTTGAGTTTTCTGAAACTATTTTAAAATTCAAATTTAACTTAACTAAATTACTAATTATTCATCATGAACACATATTTGACCTAGTGCATGATCTCTCATATAACAATTTTATTTGCCATAGAAAGAATTTCTCATCACTATTGTTCATGTACATTTTTGGAAGTTTCTGATGTTGTACTGGTGAAATATATATGTCAAATCTCATGGTCAGGTCAACATGGTTATGGCCCCGTTTGGCAGAGTTGGTCATCTGTAGCTCTAGGAAATTCTGGATCTAGAGGTGCAGGCATGTTAAGTGTATTTACATGACTCATTTCATTTATATTATATATTAAATAAAAATATTTAAATCATTTTAATTTAGTCAACAAACTACAGATCCAGCATAGATCTCGGAGCTAGAGCTGTGCCAAACGGGACCTATACAAAGATTAGGGTGGTGATCGGTTCGGCTGAAAAGCTCGTGGCTTATGGCTGAAAGCACTGTAGCTGGCTGAAAAAAGCATTGTAGCTGACAGAGGCTTATTTAGCATAATTAAATTTAAAAATAAAAAAATATGTTAGCCCAGTACGTATAATACAAACAAATACGGGAAAAAAAGAACCGGCAAAAAAGCTCAACGAAAAGCCAAAAGTTCAGAAAAAGACGAAACTTATGAATAGTGAAAAATAAGCCAGAAGTCAGAAGCCGAAGCCGAGTTGATCAGGGCCAGACTGAATTGGCGGTTACAATTTTATCTATCATATAATTTTAATTTTCCTAATATAAGGTTACAATGTAACACTGGTTATCAACTTATGTTGTCTCCTCCTTCCTTTCTATCGCCACCTCCCGCCTCCTAATTGCTCCCCCCCCCCCCCGGCGGGCGTTGCTGCCACACTTTCTATCTCATCTGTCCCGCCCTCCTTTCCCACCTCCGATGGCTACCGCCATTAGGTTTGCAATCGCTGCCCGTCGCCTTCTATCATCTTTCTTTTATCATGCTCCCGCTGCCTTCTAACATCTTTCTTTCTTCTCGCTCCCGCCGCCCGCCGCCCTACCCCAAACCAGCGGCCCGCCGCCCTACCCCAAACCAGCGGCCGGTGGTGCCACAGCAGCCATGGTCATGTCTCTGCCGCCTCGCCTGAGTCTTAATCTGGTGAAAACCCCATCCTAACTTGTAGCCATCGTCACCGAAGAAGAAGATGGTGCCAGTTGGAGCACGAATCTTCAGGCAAATAGTAAGGTTAGAAATTAGTTTGTTTCCAAAAATAATTCAACGGTTTTCGGTTCTTTAGCGATTCCGTTTTGTAAAATTATCTGTGAGAAGATTGTCGTTGTATTGGTGAAATATGTAAAATCACGTGGCCAACATGGTTATACAAAGATTAGACTGAACTGACGGGTACAACTTTATCGTCAGACAATTTTAATTTTCCAATATAAGATTACGATGCAACGCTGGCTGCTAACTCATGCTGTTCTTTTAATTCTTTCATGTGGTGTGAGGTGCAGAGCAGGTGCACTCTGCGTCCACCCGCCCAAAGAAAACGCAGGGGAAGCTTCTCTGGACGATTGCCTCAGCGTATCAAAACGATATCCGGATTAAAAACGACATCAGATACCCACTCAGATCATGTATTTTTATACAATGAGCAAAGGGAGGATATCTGCAAGAGGTTCTTCTCCCAGCAAACAATGCCCAAGAACCCCGGTTAGAATATTCGAGAAGAAATGATCTACCTAAGAGAGCTGCATGTCTGTTGAAATATAGAGGGGGAGGAAGAGCTCCTCATGCCTGAGTTACAGTACGAAAATCAAGGTTGCAGCCTTGGTTACACTCGACATTTTATCGATTCTCATGCGCACCACAGGGAGAGGAAGCAGCCTTTGGACCATCTGTGCAGGAGCTCCCCCAGGCACAGTATCGCGTACGCGAGCAAGATGAACTTGAAGAGGAACTGGAAGCAGCGTGGCAGCCCGATGCTAGAGGCATTCAGCACCTGAAGAGGGATCAAACAGCACGTAAGACCGATGAACACCGCGGTATGCTGGTACTGTTTGTCATGACGGAACAGAGAGAAAATGGGGGAGAGTCATGCCATGGCTAATCCTGTCAAGTGCATTCTCTGCTCCGAAGCGGCCTTCTTGGCGGTGTGATCCGAAGAAGGCAGCTTCCTCCTGCTCAAGCTCTTGCAGTGAGCTTCAGCGTCGGCATCCTTCGGCCTGGCGTTGGAGCAGTTTCGCAGGCGCTGTACGTCTTTTATCTTGAGAGGCTTCAGAATGAAATCTTGAGCACCCGCTGTTAAGCATCTGCTTTTATCAAAGAGGCGGTGGACCCGTTAGTGCTCATGTACAACACAAATCTAGGGCCTGTTTGGTTGGTGCCTAAGCTTGCCATGCCTAAACTTAGGCAATGTGTGGCTGCCACAGAAAGTGTGGCTAACAAAATCGAAGCCACACTTGTGGCAAAGTTTGGCAAGAAACTGAGTCTATGACGTGTGGGGCCGGGTGCTAAGAAAGTGTGGCATGCCACAGTTGCGTCAGTGAACCAAACAGCTACCTAAAAACTGTGGCACGCCTAACTTGTGGCTAGGCAACTTCTGGTCATGAACCAAACAGGCCCCTAGTTTTTTTTTCTCTGACAAGTTGCGCAAATCTAGCTTTAAGAAAGGGATTAAACAATGCTCCGTACATAGCCAGAGGGCAAAAAAAAAGCAGCTTTCTTCTCGTGCAGTCGTGCGTGTATAGGAAAATGCTTACACATTGAGAAGTGTTTTTATGAGTACGTACTCTACTTATTATACACACACACACACAGCATCTGCTTTGCACGGAATGATGGGAAAGGCGAGGAATTTCACCTGTTGATCCGCTGGGGCTCGTTCTCCGACGACATGACGACGACCGGGATCGGATTTGGAGAGCTCAACGCCTGGGAATTCAGAGATTCATCAGTCTCCAATTCGACCGAAACAAGCAAGAACAAATTGCAGGCAAAAAAGAAGCTGCATTACCTTGATGGCTTTGAGAAGATCGTAGCCGGTCATCTCCGGCATGCAGTAGTCAGTGAGCACGATATCAACGGTTAGCTCCTGCAAAGGATTGTCAAGGCGGCCTATTTTGATACTCGGGTTCATCTATTCTTTTTTTTTCTTGCAAACTAAAATTAAATTTCATTCAATACACTACTCCATGTACCATCTATATTTAGCATACTAGTAGTATGGCAATTATCAGACAGCTTCAGCCTAGTCATTCATTGTACTGTAACCAGTTCCCAGTAATGAACTTCTCTTGGACATATAAAGAGCTTGATGTGAGATGTTGGGCTGAAACAAGTTGTGTAAATTCTCTTAAATAGCTGTGACAGTCAGGTACAAATAAAATGTGTACTCTTTTTTGCTGTGGTTGATAGTTTTTGATTCTACCACAAGCGTTTATATGAACGAACCGAATACCGATAAACCGTTTCGAAAAAATTATCCCAATAAGCCGCTTCAAAAAAAACGACGGAAAAATCATCCCACTTGTTTGCTCAGAAGCCATGAGCCATAAGGTGGTATTCATTTATCTATTCCAAGTGGGAAGAGAGAGATAGAAGTAGCTTTAGTCTTGCATCTAAGGTAGGCATGTACGGAGCTTGACATACGGCTGTATTCATTTCGGCTGCGGCTGATACCTTTTGGCCATAGTGTAAGTACTTGTACAAACAAATCGAATGATGATAAATTGATAAGTTGTTTTGAAAAGACCGTCTCGATAAACCGCTTCGAAAACTATGGTAGAAAGGCAGTCTTATCTGTTTATTTGGGAAAAGCATGGTCCTGTTCTAAACAACTTTTGCCTTTTAGAAACTGGTTTTTGAACGAAGTGACTTCTTAAGGTGGTTTTTATAAGCCGTTTGTAGGAATCACTACAGGAGCCATTTTGAACGAAGTAGCTTCTCAACATCAATGCCTTTTACCCTCTCAATCTCTCTCGCAATCAATCAAAAACTACAGCCAAAAGTCAAAAACCACATGACTTTTGAACATAGCTAGCCATGCAGGGTTGAAAAGAATGGACATTGTGTCTTGTTTGTGTGTGCATCAGTACTGCAAATTTCCTGGCTGTTTGGTTGATTTCTGAGTTCTGATGGCTGAGGCGTCTCATGCATGTTTAATGATTCAGACATGCACAGTTGAACTTGCACTTGTACATGGTAACAAGTGGCAATACGGCATTGCTTGCGGCTATGGGCGTTCTTTTGTCCTAGGACTCATGATTTTTAACTATAATTTATTAATTTAATAAATAATAATTATTAGGAGAAACTAAAAAAAATCAAAATCTGTTGAAAAAATCCAAAAGAACATAAACGCCAATGAGTCTGGCCGTTTCAGTACGATGAGAGAGGGAGGGAGGGGCTCACGTTAGCGTCGGCAGCTGCAGAAGATGAATCCCTCGACCCCAGGAGCTCCATCGCCTTCTTGCCGCTGTCGACGGCGGTAACTGAAGGAACGGAAGGAGTATCAGCTAACCAGATTAGATTGCAACTCTAAGGAATGCGCACAAAACTGCGGGGGATTAAATTTGAATAAACCACATGAACGCGCCGTTGCAAGAACAGAGCTAATTAAACGCAGATGAGTGAATGAAATGGATAAATGAATCGCGAGAATATAAACACCACGGTGAGAACACGGTCAAAGATGGATTGGATTGGTAAGGATTATAGACAGGGCTGCTATTCTTATGCTATCAAATCTAATCATCAATCCTCTCCTCTCGAGAAGGTGAACAGAGGCAAGAGACGGAAGCTAGCTAGGACCACCAAGACAAAACTGACACTGTCTGCAAGTGCAAGAAGAACGTAGAAACGTACGTATCAGCACGAGCTGCTAAGCAACACGAACCAAAGCAATCCATCTTTGCAGGAGCATACGAGAATAACATAGCGGCTCTCACGCGCAGCAAGAAGCCAAAAACACACATGCCGAGAAGGTTCAAGCGAGAAACAGAGCACACGGAGAAGTGAGAGACTAATCAAGAAACGGGTAGGCGAGACGAGGGAGCTGTCTCTGACCGTGGAAGGTGGCGGCGCCGGCCTTGTAGTTCCTGAGGAGCAGCTCGACGATCCTCCGGTCGACGGGGGAGTCGTCCACTACCAGCACCCTCACCGCCTCTTCCCCCTTCTTCACCTCCCCTCCTGCCTCTCCCATCCTTTCTCCAAACAGAACAAGCAACGTAATGGCAGCTTCCCCCTCCTCTGTAATTGTATTGCAAGGAGGCGATCGCAGTAAGAGAGCTTCTTAAGGAGGGAGGAGGATGAGCGCTTCGTGGTTTGGGTCTAGATTAGGGGTGGTAAAAAAATTGAGACTTGTGAGCCGGCTCGGCTTGGCTCGTGACACAAATGAGCTGAACCGAGCCAAGGTTTCAGCTTGGTCCGTTAACGAGCCGAGTCGAGCTGACTCGCAAGCCGCTCACTAAGCTCGGTAGGCTCGATCGGTCCAGCTCGGCAGCGTCTTCGGCCCATCACGATGTGAACGGCTCAGTACGGCAGTAGTAGTATGTATGCATGACAATTTTCACACCTCTTTTGTTACTAAGAAGTATTATTAAAGTACACGTTACTTTTTTCTCTGTTAATTTCACCTATGGAAAGAAAACCATCAGATGCCATATTTGCTCATACTAGAACTGAAGTTTTCTTGACAAGTTTTTCTTATTTTGTTATGAACCTACTACGTTAGATACTCTTTCTTTTTGTTTTATGCAATTTCAGTCATAGGATTACTAATGTATAGGTTTCAATGTCACTCTAGAGAATCATAAAAGTTATCATTCAGAAAAACAAATCTGAAACATAAAAAGAAAAGTTAAAGACACACAAAAGTCAAAACAAAATATGTTCAGCTTTAATAGTGTTTTGATTATGTACAATAGGCAGTAGATTAAGGGTTCCTTTTGTTTTTGTCAACAGATATATGCTTATGGTAGTCAGTGATAACTCAGTCATATGAGCTGATTAATTGCTTAATTGCATTGCATTATGCAATTTGCATATTCACCTAACGAGCCTAATGAGCCGAGCTCAAGTTTTTCAACAAGCCGAGCCAAGCTTCTCTTTTAGCTCGTTAGTTTAACGAGTCGAGCCAAGCCTCCTCCCTAACAAGCCTTCACGAGCTGGCTTGATATCCATCCCTAGTCTTGGTCTAATCACAGGGCGCAGAGAGATGCACACAGGTAGCTCAGGCTCAGAGTGAGCAAGAGGAGAGTGAGAGGACTGGGGAGGTGAGGCCTACTGAGTGTATTCACCGATCAGTTTATTCAAAAATTTATAGGAATGTCTATATAACATTCGACTATTTTTTTAGGACAAAAACAGTCAGATTGATCTGGGGCGTTAGATCTCCATCCAACGGATCCACTCATACAAGCCCCCTAAAAAAATGACCCCTCCAAAAAAAATTGATCTAGGGCGTTGGATCTCCATCTAACGGCTCAAAATCTGACTGTTTTTGTCCTAAAAAATAGTCGAATGTTGTATAGACACTCCCAAAATTTATACTAGTGAAGAAAGATGTATAATATATTTTAACATTTTTTAATATTATGTTTAACATCTAGGCTAGAAGTGGATCACAATTATTATTTTTAAATATTGTGTTGGTGGATCTTAAACTTAGGATATATTAGCTTTGATAACATAATAAATTGTATGTTAATTAGTTTATCTAAAAATTTAAATTGACAAAAAATGTAGGCAATATACTTCGACAGTGCCCGCGTGCGTTGGGAGGATGGTGGGGCCGGCGAAACGCTTTCCTCTAGATTTGCTTGTCGCTCGCTCACTACTCATGCCTTTTCTTTTTTCTTTTTCGTTAATATTTCACTATCTTTTTATTGTTATCGTATTATAGTACAACCCGTAGTGTACATGTATAAAAGGAAAACGAGACTAGTTTCTTTTGTTCGCTTGCTTTGCGGAAATATAGTATTATTATGACACGATGAAGCGCATTTCGATATGTATCGTCTTGAGACATAGGTGATGGTTCTTTTAAAAGAAAAAAGGTATATATAACTCCTTTTTAAAAAAATATATATTGCTTGATTGAATTCGTAACTAGTTTTAGCCCAAGCATGGTTTGCCAACGAAGAGTAACCTTTCTAACCTTTAGAAAGAAAGAGTTTTGTAAAAAATGGAAACGTAGCTACCTCGCTTGGATCGTAGTATCCAAATGAGAGGGGAATAATGACTTTGGATATTAGATTCAGAAATTGTAAATAATAATAATAATAATAATAATAATAATAATAATAATAATAATAATAATAATAATAAAAGTACTGCAAGGAGCGTTCGTATGATTTTGCTATATGGTTTTGTAACTCGCAGTAATTATAGGACCTTCTATAAGGGAGGGGTATATAAAAGAAGAGGATGAATCGTGGTGCAATCAACAAAATAAGCAGTCCAGAAGGTTTGAGACTGCTGTTAGACTGTAATAAACTTCTAACATATACTAATATTGATTAAAAATTTCCACACATATTTTGGTATCTCATAAGCCTACTTAAACCTTAAAATAACTAAGGGGTACAAAGTTGGGTGCATGTACCAACAATGCGCAGGGTTCCTCCCGAGCTTACCCGCCGCGGCAATCTCTGCTCACCAGCACGCATCCACGAGCAGCCGCACCGTGGTCGTCCATCCACGGGATCCGGCAGCCATGAGAAGCAGAGTGCGACAGGAGTGTGACCATCGCGAGATTAATCCATTTTTGGGTGGCGAGATCTCCGGTGGGTCCCACCTGTCGGTCCCACATGCTGGCCACTGTCACCGGCATCTCGTCGCCCACTCCAAATGGAATGTGACGCTACATGGTGGGGCCGCCTAAGTATTGCTCACTACAACTCGCCTAATTCATTTTACTCTAAATCACATACCCTGATACTACATTGTTGTAAGGTTGTCAGAATCATAGTTGTTGTGGCAGTAGCCATAGCAGTAAGTGGTTGCAATTCTTTTTCCATAGGAGACACACACAGAGAGAGAGAGCCTAAGATTGCCAGTAATACGAGAGAGAGTTGGTTAGTAAAAATGAGTGAATGTGCTAGCCTCGTACCCTCTTAGGGGTTTATACATATAAATGGGGCAGAATAGGAATTTCTTATCATACTCTTCAATAATTGCAAAGGATAAGGGTGGTACGTTGCTTTAGACATACAATACTATGCTATTGAGTTTGCTCCAAGGCTCACTAGCTAATCTTACCGGCTCGAGGGGTCCCCCCAATAGTGATACTAAATCGGATAAGAGGTTTTTTTAGCAAGATTACGAATCGTAGGATCGATGTAGAATCTAATATCATATTTGATTCTATCAAAGAAACATTTTTTTTAAAAAAACTGGCTTGTATTTTAGCACTTCTATATTTTTAAAACTATTCTTTTATAACTTTTGTTTACATTTACATAAATTATAATGGATATTAAGAAATCAAATGTAAAAGTGTACAATTAAAGGGACATATGCAAATAATTGTTTATAATAAATCACTAGAATCATTATAATCGGGTAGGATCGTGTGGAAATTTTGATCGCGGTCCTTCAAATTTTTTATTAGAATCATAATAATATTAAGTTTCTACCAAATTAAGACTCTACTGTAGAATTGGATCGGTCTAGTCAATCTAAGTCACAGAAATGTAGGATTGTACGACTAAAATCAAGATTCTGACAACCTTTGCTGTGAGTCAGAAATTCATCGGGATCTCAAACGAACTACGCTATTTTCTGTCATATTTTTGTGAATTGTTTGTGTATGGTTTGGGGTGGTGGGGAGGGGGAGTGAGGGGCAAAATCTTTGGACAGCTATCCATATATGGTCTAATCTAGAATGCAGAAAATTTATTGTAATTTAATGGGATAATTTATGATATACCACCCAAAAGAATGACGTATCCCGAAATGACACTCTATGGAATGACTTCCACCACATATCACTTAAATTTTTTTTACATTTATCATATACCATTTCCTTAATTTTATCGCGAATCAAAGTCTTCCCCCTTGTGGCCATGGGAAAAACCGTTTTGACCATGTGTGAGTTGTAGCTAAACTATCTCTATAGGCAACCTTCAGTCTGATCACTTGTCGAGTAGAAGTGATCTACACTCAAGAATGTAATTTCTCACACATGATTGTGTATAGATGTTAGTTTGTGCATCCACAATCTTGATAATTCTGACTCGTGCAAGTATTCACAGTGCACAAAAAACATGGTCAATTTGCTAATGTGTATGTACACGTGCTGTGCCACTTGGGAAAATGCTAAATTTGGTCAGTGAGGGGAGGGGAATCCGTTGCATCAGAGGAGTGGTATTTGTTGAAATCATAAAAACATGGGGACACATGTGCAAAAATGTTCTTTCCCAAGGCTAAAAAGGGGGAAGACTTTAATTCATAATTAAATCAAGGAAATGGTATATGCTCAATCTAAACTTCTTTGGAGTGGTGTGTGGTAGAAGTCATTCTTTGGAGTGGCATTCTAAGCTATGCCATTCTTTCGAGTGGTATACGATGAATTATCGCTAATTTAGGTTGTAAGTCAAACAAGGTGGAACAGAGAGAGGAAAGAGGTTGAATGAGTTTGATACTCAAGCAAATATCAAACCCCTTATTTGAAAACTAAGAAAATAGTGGTATTGGAGGGACCTGATACTCCCTTCAACATAATTACAAATATATGTCATTTTGGACATCAGTACGGTTTCCAAAACACAACTTTGACCGCTAATTTATATTTTAATATGTTATAAACTCAATAAAATTATAATATATGAGACCATGTGGATGTCACCCCTTGTTTGTGAAGAGTATTTGATTGTGCTTGCGCTTCGGTGTCGAAGTTTGAGTTTGACTTTGTGTCTTTTTACTCTCTCTCATTTTTGCTATCTGGAAGACAACAATCTAATCACTCTATGGAATCGGTCTGACCGGCCTATAGAGGCGATTTGACCAGTCGAGAGAGTCAGTCCGACCATTCGAGGAGGCGATTCGATTGGTGTTGTGGTAGTATTGGCCTGTAGTTGGCGATAGTTATTTTTTAGATAGGTGCTCATTGTGTTGTGCAAAGTTTTATAGGAGCAGTATGACAAGCCGTGTAATGGTGGTACAACCAGAGTAAGTAGGGGGTCTGACTGGCACGAGGGCCGCAAACAGACCAGTCCCTTGTTATCAACTGGAGTAAGTTGGTATGGTATGACCAGCCGTTGGTTGGAGATCATCGTAGCCTCAGTGGAGTTGGTTGAGTTGAGTCATTTTTAGGGAGTGTGAGTCAAGGCATGAGTTCATCCATGTGTTGTTTTACTAATAAGAGTCAAGTGCATGTCATTGGTGTTCGGAATGGTTGCTTGGTCTTTTATGTGCAGGACACTTGGTGATTATTGCAGTCAACGGCATGATCAAGGTGAGGAAAGGTGTCCTGAGGCTATGGCATGTCACGTATGTCCCAATGGAGCATCATCTCAAGAGGAGAAACATAGGAGCAAGACAAGGATCGTGTGGCAAGTTTATGCTTATGGTATGCCAGTTGGAGTTGTGCGTTTCAAATGGTGGTGGTCTTCAGAGCAGACGTCTGATCTTGATGGCAAGTAATTGAGCATCATGGACTATGTTGTTATGTGATGTCCATAGGATTGGGAGTTTTAAGTGGTGACAGTCCTCTGGAGGAGGCGTATGATTTGATGACAAGTCATTGGGCCTCAAATCTTCATGTGGAGGTTGCTTTGAGAAAAAGCATTGTGAAGACTGGTGTGTGGCAATTAAAAATTATCTAATATCAGGTGGAGCGGTGGTTCACAAAACTACAGCAGTGGCCTAAGCGGTTTAGATCCTATCTTGGAGGATAGAGCATCTTATCGGGCTATTGGAGCTATGTGGAAGTCATACTTTGAAAATTGTGCACGTGTGTGTAAGTGTAAAACCCATATATATGTGGATTACCACGTTTTCCCATGTGTAAATGGTTGTATCCACTAAGTGTGTGCTGGTTAGAGTTTAGTGAGAGGTGAGGAGTCTCCACTATATACGCTTTTATATGTGTTGAGAGAGGAGAGGCTCGAGAAGATTCTAGGGTTTGTGAGAAAATTAGGGTTTTTTGTGTTGAAATCTTGTGTGTGTGCTCTAGACTTAGAGCTCTATCGTTCATGAGGGAGCGGTAGTAAAACATTCCTCTTAAAATGAAATGAACATCCAAATTTCATCCAAGTGTGTTATGCTATGGATTCTTCCTTGTGCTTTGGATTTGCTTGTCTTTCTTGGTTGGATTTTATCTCTTCTCGATCTTTCCTGGTACCAAGAATATGTAAAAGGTGGGTATATCTCTTGGAGATTAGATTCCATCCATCTATGTACCTTCTAGGGAAAGTTTTTGAGTTTGTCCAGTTTTTCTCAAGAGAGAGATGATTTTGGGGTTTTGATCTTGAGGGCGATTTGGCTTGAGTTCGTACCATGATCTAGCTTGCTATAATATACGAGAACTCATCCAAGGTCATTTAGATCATCAAGGACTCATAAGTAAGAGTAGATTAAGGTTTCTCTCTTTTGTCCAGTTTGGTGTAATCTTCTTTGCTTTGGATAAAGGTCAGAACTTTGACATTGATCTTTATGATCCATAATTAGAATAGATTCTTAACAACCTAGGGAGAACTTATGCTAAGTTTCATTGGGTTGGACCAATCGTTTGAAAGTTAGCTATTTTCTTGGATCATGTGCAGTGATGTTTCTTTGCTTCTGCCTTAGCAAGCAGTCAGACCACAGTAAGCCAAGTAGTCAGATCGACTGAGCACCTAGTCAGACTGGCCTATGGTCCAATCACATCTTGGTCGGCAGTCATACTAGTGTGAGATAATTTGTCTCTGTTGGCTTGTATTCTTTGGCTCTTATCTTTGGTGAGCTTGTAAGTTTGTGTTTCTGCTGCATTGAGTTGTTAATATCAAGGGAAGATTTTGAAGAAGTCATTCACCCCCTTGACTCTCCATATTGATTATATAATTAGTATTAGAGTCAGGTTAGCTTTTCTTTATAGATCCTAACTGGTCTTGTGAGCAATGGCGTCGACAAGGTATTACAATAAGCCTCCTTTCTTTAATGGGGTCAACTATCCTATCAGAAGACAAAGATTGCATTGTACATCTAGGCTCAAGACCTAGCCATATGGAACAAAGTGAGGAGTCCCTTTGTTGTGCCTGCCGATGACATATTCCTCAATGTTGCCATGGTAGCTGAGGTTGAGGAAAATACAAAGGCACGTAACCTCTTGATCCAAGGCTTAGGGAGAATAGAGTTCAATAGAGTGGCTTATCTTGCATCCGCACATGAGATCTAGACGACCCTCTTAGATTACCATGAGGGAATGTCAAAAATTAAAAAGGTGCGTCAGACCCAGTTCAAGAAAGACTACTAGAGGCTAGAGATAGAACCCGAAGAATCCATTGATTCCTTTTTGGTAGATTTTATAAGATCCTAAGTGATCTAAGATATGTGGGAATCACTTTCTCAGAAGCCGATAAGGTGGCTCATGCTCTTAGTGCTCTTGATATGAGTGTTTGGGAAATGAAAGTCAAATCCATCAGTGATAAGGCAAACTTGGCAGCTATAACTATTGATAAGATGTATTCACGGTTTAAGACTTATGAGATGGGTGTCATAGGCAGGAAGTCCAAGGCACCGCAGATGATGGCTCTTGTGGCTGATCCTGCCAAGCGTGGTTCTTTTCTTGAGAATGCTTCTTCTGGTTTTTCATTGTCCATTTTTCAAATCATAAGTGATGAGCAACTTGAGAGCCTTCCCGGCCCATAGATGATCTAGTTCTCATCACTAGCAATGTTTTAAATAGCATGTATCAAGAGCGTAGTAGTTAAGTGTTTTTATAGCGAATAGCAGATATTGACGATATAGCAGCAAGAAGGACTATAATAAGAACCCTCAATGATTCATCAAGCATGCTGCCACACTCAAGAAGGCAGCTCTTGTGATGCTCTCATCCCTCGCTGATAGAAACCTGAGTGATATTGATTCTTCAAGTGATGAGGAGGAGAAGATGAAGTAGAAGGACAAGAAGAAGGTCGTCGACTTCACCAGCATGTGCTTCGTAGCTCCGAGCGAGGATGATCATGATAGTAAGCATGACAAGAATGATCCCTACTTCGAGCATGATGAGGTAGAGCCATATGATGCACTCATACTTAGATATGATAGAGTTGTGGCTGATCACTTGAAGCAAATTGAGTGTATAAAACATGTCATGAGAAAAAAATGGCAAGCTTAAATCTAAAATAAATTCCTAAACAATGAAATCAATAAGCTTAGATCTCTTATTCATGTGATGATAGTTGTAACTCTTTTCTTACTTTGCATGCTGAAGTTGAGAAATTAAGATCATCTAGATTATCCTTGCTGGAACAACTAGAAAATGCTAGAGCTGAAATTATTGATACTAAGGTTAATCCATGTTATAGTTGCTTATGAGCTGGTGACACTTCTAGATCTATTGCTTTGCATTGCTTTTAACTGTGATGATTTGGAAAAGAAGCTTACCATGCAATTTGAAAAATTATTCCAATTCAGCCCTGAATATTCTTGTGCATATTATGAGTTTTGGGATAAAAGCTCAAAGAGTTAACTGACAAGCTTAATTGCACTAGAGCTGAATCTTGTGAAACTTATCCTAAGCTCACCTCTAAAATTGAGGTTCTCACTAAAATTTTGCAAGATAAATATGATAAAAAAATCCTTGCTTCTATTCATGCATCAAATAAAATTAATTCTACAAATCCAATAGCTTGTGTATTTTGTATTGAAATTGGACATGACATGCATGAGGCTTTTAGAGTTAAATTTGATGAACTATTGTGTAGAGTCAGGAATATGTCTTGTGAGGCTTTGAAGCTGGATGTGGTTGTGCATAAGGAGGGATATGATAGAGTTGTTAAGAGCTAAGCCTGTGAGTCTTGTGTCGCTCTAGCTAAGGAGAATGATTGTTTATAGAAAACCTTCAAGAAGTTCTCTAGTGAAAAAAAGAACATAAACATGATTCTAGATCAATTCAAAGTTAAGCCAATAGAGGTTTAGGGTTCAACTACTATGAGCATTCCAAGAGTCATCCTCTTAAGGTTGTGAAAGTAGTTGAGTGGAGGAAGTTGAGGTTGCCCATCCTGAACTAGCCAATTAAGATAGTATTCAAGTCTGCAGGATTTGCTCAGAACCCTTTAAACATTGTAGGTACTTCCACTTCATCAAGTACGACCCATCAAAAGGTCAAATACTAATGCACATTTTGTAAGAAGGATGCCCACATCATAAAGTTCCACTTTAGGTAGGCCAAAAACTTCATCTGTACTCAATGAGGGAGTAGCTCTAAAACAATCCTCTTCAAGTGAAATAAACATTCAAACTTTATCCAAGTGAGTTGTGTATGGATCTTTTCTTATACTTTTGATTTGCTTGGCTTTCTTGTTTGGGTTTTATCTCTTCCTGATCTTTTCTAGTGCCAATGACGTGTAAGAGGTTGTGATATCTCTTGGAACCCACAATGTGAGGAATGGCGGTGGCGGGACGGTTTTGGCCAGAGTTGGGGAAGACAGGATTGATAGCGAATTCCTGTGGTTGAAAATGAAAATGTGTGAGGAGAAGATGTAGAGCTCAGGAACACCCTTTGACGTGGTCACAGGTGGTGGGAGCTTACCCAAGCAGTTGGGGTAGTGCGTTGGAGGCAGCGAGAGCTTACTCGAGCTATTTGGGCAAGGCGGTCGGAGCAGAGAAACTCATGCTTCCACTCTATTCAGTGTAGCAGAATCAAGGAGGAGGAGGGGAGAAATGTAGGGGAGTGAGATGCAATACATGCGGGACTTGACTGGCTTAATAGACGACGAGGCACTATGCAACAGCAATGCAAGGCATGGGCGAGACGACGACGGTGCGCGGCATGATCCAGAGGGGATGCACATTCTGCGTAGGGCTGTTAGGGGATGGGGCGATGGCGATGAAGATGTGGAGAGGAGAGAGAAGATGAAGAGAGAAGAAAATAGAGTGGAATTAATCACAGAACATGACATATGAGGCCTACCTTATATTTCCCCTGATAATGCTGATTGTGTGCCATGTCATCCCAAAATTAGGCCACATGTCGAAACCTTGCCACTTGGGTGCCACGTCAGAGTAAAACTGGCTTCGGATGGCCTCAGGGGGTAAAATAAATGGTATTGATACTTAAGGGGTGTAAAACATCCGGTTTTGTAGTTAGAGACTAAAAATTAGACTATCACAAGAGTTCAGAGGAGGTAAAGTAGACTTATTCCTTTGCATTACTTGTTTAGCTAACAATGTATTTGTAATCATGATAAAAGTAATAAATGGGAGGCTTAGTAATGCATTCCAACATTTTGCACCGTGAATGGTTCATCTTGGTACAAACTACGAAGCATCATACGGTACCTTTCGTATACTTTTCAAATTTTACTTGAGTTAATTAAAGTGCTTATACAATACTCCTCATCAAAAGATGGCCTGGCGGTAGGAGCTAATGTGTTCGCTTCCTATGATTGACACAATGCCTCTTATTTAATTAGAATACATATACATGTACATTTAGTTGGAAGGCGTATGTCTACGCTCCGTGAGGTCCTAGAGCCTCTATATAGTACGCATCCTCAATGCACTCTCTCTAAAAGATGAATTTATTTTTTATTTTTAGAAAAGATGGATTTACAGAAATGTACCTTTCTAAACATCATGGCTCAAAATTGTATAGTTTGATGTATAGATGGGTCAGAATTGTATGTTTTTGAAATTTCATTTAAAAAAGAATAGACATCATTGCTCAGTTAGTCATACACCTATGTATATTTATCTAGTACAATATTTGTCTCATCACTGATATTTTTATCACTAGAACATGGGCTCCCTTCGAGTTGTATCAAAACCTTGTTCATGGGAAGAAAATTATCTTTGGATGCCCCTAATCCCTCTCTTTACAGGTCTCATCCAGTTTGCCATCTAACCTACTCAAAGTATTCCTCTCCTCTTCTCCATGCATTCCCATCTCCTCTTCTCCATCCCTGTGTCGTGGCACAACAGAGGCGAGCGGCATGGCTCGGCGGCGTAGCACCGCAGGCAGCTGATAGACGAAGGCCGGGCGGCTCACGGTGGAGTGGCTACTGCACGGTGGGCAGGCAGAGGAGGCTACGGTGTGGCAGACGGGTGGCTCGACTTCGGGGCAAGGTGGCATAGCACGGCACGGTGGGCGACGGTGTGATGTAGCGCAGCGGTAGTCGGGCGATGCACAACGGACGACGCCGAGGCACGAGAAGGCCAAGTAGCACGCAGCTCCGACATGCTGGGGCGGGAGAAGAGAGAGGTGGAGAAGACATGGGAGGGAGAAGAGAAGGGGATGAATTGCATTTAGATTCGTATTGGCTAGATGGCAAAATCTAAGATGGAGCCTCTAAGGTGGGAGATTAGGGGCCTACCTAAGAATTTTCCCCTTGTTCATAGGTCGCATCTCAATATCATTTCAACAATATTTTTTTTGTTTACAAGATCCTCGTGTGATCGTCAACAAAATAATCAGATGAATATTATTGGGCGGTTATCTCACCCAAATCCCAACGGCTCACTGAAATTCTCCAACTTGGTTTTGCTTCAGACAAGCTAAAGTTCTAAAAAAATTAGGTTCAAAGAAGTTTCTTCTCCTTTTTTTCCTGCGAAAAAAAGTAGCTAGCTCTAGTCAAATCCATGAATTTAGTTATCAAACACCTTTCTTATTCTTCCTTCATTCTTCATTTTCTTTTGAAGGATTAGAGTTCTTCTTGTATCCTCAATTCAACCGAATGGTTTACTTATATTAGCCTTGTGTAAAGAGACTTTCCTAGGAGTTGCTATATGCTTTTCGAAGTGGTTGAAGCCGTGCATGTTTTCCCTTAGGAAAACCACACTTCTTCAACCACGAGTTTGCTCTAAGGGTTGTGTGTCTCATCCGTGAGGATGCTGCGTATATCGCCATATTTTTTTTTTGGTGAGTTTTAGTTTGAACAGTGTTGCCTAGATACCTATGAACTAGTCACAAGAATTCTACATGACTAGGAAACGGGTTCATCATTTCAAATCCTATTGACAATACTGATGAACCATGTGGAGGTGATCACATGTGTATGATAAGTAATTGACATCGGTTTAGGATAGTCGAGTTTGGTTTGAGTGGTTCGGAGTCGAGTCGTTGCGTAGTGCAATGGACTCGGTCGGACTTTGTCAAACTTAGTCGTATGGGCTTAGGATGCATATTCCTTTGTTTCGACAGGTTTGGACTTCATCTGTGGTAAGTATGAGGTTATTTACGCTTTTATGTATCGAGCGGTGCTATTTGATGTGTTTCTTGTCTGTGTGGCTGCAGGACGTCGAGGCGGAGTCGTGGCGAGACACGGTGGACCGGACTAGGCGCAGGTGGCGCTGAGGTCAGAACGGTTGGGATGTGTCGAAGACGACGTGGACTCGAGGTGGTTGCGAGGCGTGCGAGGCAAGGAGCGCGGAAGCTTCCCGGAAGGTGCAGGAGGGGCGAATCGGGAAATTCGCAAGGCTGCACAAGCGGGAGCGGGCTCCGTTGGATATAGCGGGCGTAACGGGGCGGAGCCCCGTTAGCCATGGGCTATAAAAGGAGTGGAGGGGCTGCATGCCCACTAGAGCACTTGGAGGGAATTAGAGTTAGCCCTAGTCAAAAGAGGCTTTAGGAGGTGGTTTTCCTTTAGTCTTTAGTGGTTGGAGAGGCAGAGTCGTGCTCCCTCTGTCCTTCATCGATGGGTTCTAGATAGAACAGTGAGTGTTTATCCCTTCCAAGCATTCATGGTTGAGCATTGAGAGAGTGAGGAGATGGATTGAGAGTCTTGTAATCATTCCTCTGTATTCAATCGTGTCATCGGGACTCCTCTGTATTCCTTTTGGTTCAATGAATGGAAATCTGAAGTTTCATTTTCTCTGTTCGTGCTCTCTCTGTTCTTCGTTGCTCCTTTTGGTTGATTTCTGAGCTGTTTGATTTTTGAATTCTTGCTTGTTGGGAAGGCCCAAAATGGGTTGCTCTATGATGGGTTAGTGCCACAAGATCATTTGATCGATTTCCCGAAGAGCAAACTTGGTTTAATTCTCAGATTTCAGTTTTGGCCTTCCTCTGTTCATGAACTCAGTTTCTAGGGTTTTGGAGCTGCTCTTGATTCCCTTGTTGAGATGGCTTGAAATTTGGTATGGAGAGTCCAGAGGCTATTAATTAGCTACCCTCAAAATTTCATAGCCAAAGGATCAACGGTTGGGGAGTAATTTGATTTTTGGCTCGGGTTGTGCAAAAATTCAGATTTTTACCCACAATCTGAAATTCTTGCTTCTTGGTTTGATTCTCTTGTTTCCCAAGGTCCCCTTACTATTTAGTTTGTTGTAGTAAGGCCTTGGATCAAAAAGATTGAGAGCAAACCTTCTTTTTAGCCAAAAATCCGAAGTCTCAAAGTTCCAGCCTGAAAATCATGTTTGCTGTTTTTCTCGAGAGGTACTACCGCTCCTCGAGAGGTACTACCGCTCAGAGGTACTACCGCTCGTCCTAGCGGTACTACCGGTTTTGTTCGGACCAGTCTGATCGGCAGCGAAGAAAAGTTCGGACAAGTCCGATCGTCGTGCGGTACTACCGCTCCTCGAGAGGTACTACCGCTCAGAGGTACTACCGCTCCTCAAGAGGTACTACCGCTCAGAGGTACTACCGCTCGTCTCAGCGGTACTACCGCTTGCACTCAGACTTGCTCTGAATTGATTTTTCTTGACTGCTTCTTTCTGGATCTGGTTTTTCCTTGTTGCCTTGTCTTCCAGTAGTGCTTATCTTCTATCTTCATAGTTTTCATAGCTATAGGAGAAGAAGTATAAGTGTGGGTACTTGAGGGGCGAATTTAATTTTTGAGAGCGCCATTCACCCCCCCCTCTGTCGCCATTTCGGTCCAACAAATACAAATTGAATCTCCTAAAGAAAGATGGAAATTGTTCGCATTTTGAATTTTATGTATTTATTCAACCAGCATCTAAAGAAGTTGTCTTCTAAAGAACTTGAGGGCCTATTCTTTTTTACTGCGGCTTATGGCTTTTGAGCTGCTCGTGCGAGAGATTACAGAGTAACAAAAACTCACGTGTGGTTTTTGCATATATAAATGAAGTCGGTACAATATATACTACAATTACCTAGTAGACCCTATTTTGAAAAATACTCTGTTTAAAAGCCAGTTACTGTAGGAAAGCCGAAAACAGCTTTTAGAAGCTGAAAAGAATAGGGCCTAATATTGGTAACCAGCCAGTTATAGCCAGGAATATGTGGTATCCCTGCATTGCAACATGTGAAGAAACCATTCGTGTAATGTCGAGACCTGAATATGCAAATATGGACTATCTGTGTATTCTGCACTAGACTAGTCTAGGATTACGCTAGTACACACAATGACAATATAGGGCCTTTTCTTTTTGGCTGGAGCTTATGGCTTTTGGCTACAGCTTGTAACTTTTGGGTTGTTTGTGTGAGAGATTATAGAGTAACAGAAACTCATGTGCGGTTTTTGCTTATATAAATAAAGCCAGTAAAGTATGTACTACAATTAATTAGTAGACCCTATCTTCAAAAGATATTCCATTTAAACAGCTTTTAAAAGCTAAAAAGAATATGGCCATAGATGGAATATCAACCATATTCATGAATAACTATGAAAGAAGTGAATCTTATTAATTATCAGAGTAGTGATCTTATGGCCAAGCTTGAAATAATAGCCTAAAAGGCCTAAACAAAAATTAGCAGCGAAAATAAAGAATAAATATAGTTGCCATTCGACATGCCCACAGACAATCGATTGAAAAACAAAATCCTAATACGTGTTGTTGAAGCATTCCTCCTTAAATATCTCTGTTTGATATGATTCTCTTTTAGCAACTGAGCAACAAAGTATATAGCTGTGAGTGCATAGAGTACTTATCAAGTCATGTATAACAAGATATAATATATAATTATGCAAGGCTTAACAAAGGATTTTTGAGTGGTTACTTTGCATAAATGAAAAATTTAGAGTAAATATAATAAATAGATTGAAAACACACTTTAAAAATGAGTGATAAGTAAATAAATAATGAAATAAAAGGAATTGAAGAAACCTAAAAATCTAACCCTCGTGTGAAATCACCGAGCATTGTCCATAACCGGGGATATGGCTATTCAAATAGTTTTATACTCTGCAGAGATTGCACAACTTTGCCCACAAGAGATAATCAACTTATCATGCCATTACACGCTTCCTTAGGCATGTGATTAAGTAATCATTACAAGGCCTTTACAGTACTCAATCTCAAGCCAATTTTGCCTGCTAAGGTTTCACTACTAATAGACTAACCACCTAGCCAAAAAGTCCCTTCTTGCGCCATGTAGAAACGTCTAACCAATACCCACATTAATCTCAATGGAGAAACCAAAGTTGAAATATCATAAATTTAATTATCCATGTCTATCTCATGCTAGACTTATGGTTACATGATAAAGCTCAAATAAATGGTGTACAAAGTTAAGTTATTAATCATTACCCAGGTGAGTCATCACATCCCAAATGTACTAACTGCACCTCCTTTCCCACATGATCACTCGTCCAAGTGAAATCTATTTTGTTTAACCAAGACCAATAACACTATTCGTGTAATGGTACACAAATTTTGTAACTATGGCTAACTACCATGATTCAATATCTCATTAAGTCAAAAATTAATTAATTGATCAATGTAATGATGAGCCCAACGAATCAGTAAGCATGGCTAAACATACTAGACGTACAACCTAAATAGATACTTTTTGCATCACTAGATAATTAACCATCTTAAGGTGACAATGAAATCATAGCACTCAAACTATCAAAGGAGGGATTTAATCAAAATTGGTTGATAACTACCAAGTAAAATGATTTGTAATAAATTAGCAATGCATAATAATTCAAAATAAAAAATATTTAAATTTAAGATAATAGGTTCAATATAATCAAAGATCATGACTTGTCTTGGCATTGCTCAGTTATCATTCCTTGATATTCAAATCCCGCTTCTACTCCTTCGAAGCCGTTATCTAAACAGGAGAGAAAGCACAAATAAAATGCAAATAAATTCAAATAAAATCCAAAGTTAACAAAACTAGAACTGAAAGATAGAGATCAATTTTAGATGAATTTAGGAAGAAGATTCATATCAATCAGAGTTCACATGGTGGAGAACGGGCTCTTGGAAGATTTGCCGAGAAGGAAAATACTGTAAATTGAGAGAAAGGAGAATAATATCTAGAATATTCCCTTCAGAAAATAAAAGAAAAGAAAAAGAAAATTTGACAGTGGGGTCGACATATGAGTGGCTCGATTCATAGTGAACTAAGCCCACCAAACCAATCTAGAATTTTACTAACGTGGCTCTGACGCGGCAGACATGCGAAGGACACGAGGCGACATGCGACAGCTAACTCAGCGCCGAGTGGACTACTAACATCGACGATGCTGGTGAACGACGGTGGATGGTGATACAGCTTTAGTGACGATGACAACGGCAAACGGCGATGACCCGACGAACACGAAGAAGTGGAACTAGATGCTTTGGTGGTAGCGACATGAACGGGCGGCACGTGGGGATCGAAGGTTGTCAGAGTCGGCTAATGGCGAGACCAAAGCAGAGGTGGTGCTACGGCTACGGTGAAATTGATGAGATGACGGCACCCAAGCGAAGGCGAGGGCACAACGATGTAGACCTTGGCATCGCGAACCTGACGGAGGCAGCAACAAGACTCAGGACTCACTATCGATGACAGAATCGCTCGACAGAGATGGTGATAGAGGCAGCGTCTTTCAACGACAGATTCACGGTGGCGACCTAGTGCTTCGAGGCGGTGCGGCTAGCAATGCAAATCGAAGGGTCTCGAGTGGCTTTTATACATGGAGGAGGCTGCTCAGAGGCAGAGTCCATGGCAGAGATGACGGTTGCAACATTAGAAGGAAATAGAATTTGACTTGGAGAGAAAGACGGTGCCTGACCTGCGGGTCCCACCTGTCGGCAATGGTGCAACACGCGGAGGCGAGGCGGGCTGGGTTGGTACATTGGACAATGGTGGGAGCTGGGCTACGGACAAAGACAGTGGGCCAGCGTGAAAGAGAAAGGCCAGGCCAAAAAGGAAAGAAGATGGACCACATAAGAAGGATTCAGCCCACAGAGGATGTTGGAATTTCAAGGATTTTTTATTTTTGGAAAAGGGAATAAATTGAGTTGAGCTCAAATAAATAGCAAAAATTTCTTGTTACACAAGGAAAATTCCAAAAGAAAATAGAAAAATTAATTGATGTTTATTTTATTAATATTAAATCATTTTACTTTTAGAAAATTCCAATTACGCTTTAATTAATTCAAGAAAATCTAAATGGCTATTTTTATTTTAAAAAGTTTAAAAAGGCACAAAAAAACTAGGATGTTACAAACCTCCCTTCTTAAACAGAATCTCAACCCTGTGATTCAAGCTCACTAAAGAAATAGGTGAGGAAATTCTACTCTGAGATCCTCCTCGCGCTCTCAGTGACTTCTTTCCACTGAACCTTGCAAAGATAGATGACTTTATTTCTAGTCAAAAGCTTAGCTACTTCCAAAATTTTGATGGGATGCTCCTTGTAGGTGAGATCCTCTTGAAGGTCTATGGCTTCCAATGGCATTCTATTCTCTGGCACACACAAGCACCTCTTCAATTGAGACGCATGGAAAATGTCATGTATTCCACTAAAAGACGAAGGTAGCTCTAACTGATAAATAACATCTCCTCGATGCTTCAAAATCTTGAATGGTCTCATATATCTTGGTGCAAGTTCTCCTTTCATTTGGAACCTTTTGACTTCTTTAAATGGGGTAACTCTAAGGTACACTTAATCATCTGGTTCAAAACTCAAATCTCGATGACGATTATATGGATTACTTTTTTGTTTGGTCTGAGTTGTTTTCAATCTTTCCTGAATAGGCAAACTTTTTTCTCAGTTTCTTTCAAACACTCTAGGCCAAAAATATGGCCTTCCCCAATCTCCTTTCAATTGAGAGGGCCCCTACACTTTCGTCCATATAAGGCTTCAAATGGTGATATTACTAGACCAATAGCTATTATTGTAGGAAAACTCTGCAAAAGACAAACATCTATCTCATTTAACTCCATAAGCTAACATACAAGCTCTCAACATGTCTTCAAGAATCTAATTCATATGCTCAGTTTGTCCATCCATTGAGAATGATATGTTGTGCTAAAATTCAAATGAGTATCCATTACTTCATGAAAACTCTCCAAAAAATGAGAAGCAAACTATGATATGCGATTCGACACTATCTTTTTAGGTACTACATGAAGAGTAACAATCCTTGATATGTATAAATCTGCCAACGTGTCATCTGTATAAGTAGTCTTGATTAGAATAAAATGAGCAATTTTAGTCAAGCAATCCACAATTACACAGATTGAATCAAATCTTCCATTTGTCTTAAGTAATCTAGTAATAAAACACATACCAATCTCTTCTCATTTTCAATCGGGAATTCTCAATGGTAACAAGAAGCCTGCCGGCCTCTGATGTTCAGTTTTAACCATTTGACACACATCACACAAGGCAACATACTCTACGATCTCTTGCTTCATGCTAAGTCACAATTACATTTTTTTAATATCTTGATACATCTTAGTCCTACCAGAATGAATTGAATATAGAGATTCATGAGCTTTCTTGATTAACAATTTCTCAAGCTCTTTCTAATTTGGTATACATAAACGCTTCTCAAACCATATAGTTCCTTATTCATCTTCTATAAAACCCGGAGCTTTACCCTTTCTCATGTTGTTCTTAATATTTTTGATATTCACATGATCAATTTGTACTTTGCGAGTATAAGCATTCAAAGTAGGTTGTAGCTTCAAAGTAGTTAGAAAATCCTTCTTCAACCAATTCTAAGTTAAGCTTATGAAATTTCTCATGTAGAACTGGCTAACTTTATTTAATCATAATGGTATTGCAAAAAAAAATATACTTAAAGCATCATCTACAACATTGGCCTTGTTTGAATGATAATGGATCCCAACATTATAATCTTTGTTCAATTCCAACAATCTCCTTTGCCTCATATTAAGATCGATCTAAGTGAAAATGTACTTTAGCCTCTTATGATATGTATAGATCTCATAATAATTGACAATAAGATAATGACACCAAATTTCCAAAGCACATGCACAATAGTGGCTAACTCCAAATCATGCGTAAGATAATTCTCTTCATAGGGCCTTAATTTACGCAAAATATAAGTTACCACTTTTCTGTCTTGCATCAACATATAACCTAATCCTTTACGCGAAGCATCACAACAAATCTTTAAAACTTTGTTAATCCCTGGCAACGTCAATACTGGTGTAGTAGTCAAAAACTCCTTTAGTTTCTAAAAACTTTTCTCACACTCTGGCGTCCGAGCAATTTTTTTCTCTTTCTTCAACAATTGCGTGAGCAGTCTTGCTATGTGAGAGAATTCTTTAGTGAAGCGATGGTAATATTCTGCCATACCAATAAAACTCCTAACTTGAAGCATTGACGTGGGCGACTTTCAGTTAAACACAATTTTAACTTTTCCAGGTTTTAATTTACTTGATGTTTATTTTACTCATATTAAATCATTTTAATTTTAGAAAATTCCAATTAAGGTTTAATTCATTCAAAAAAATCCAAATGATTGATCTTATTTTAAAAGCTTTAAAAAGGCATCAAAAGCTAAGATGTTACATGGAAGCTGGAAACAGAATTGAGAGGCAATTTGGCTTTTTTTTTTTGCATGTGTGTCAGCAGGTGGACTTGCAGGCCTGCAGGCAGCCCCACATTCTGCATGCCGAATTTTCGGGATTTTTTTAATGGACATGCCGACTTTTCGTTGGATGAACAGCATTAGATATTCATCAGGTTCACTGTGTTCTTTCTTGGGGACGAGAATAATACTCCAACGGGTCCCAAGAGAGATCTCCATCCAACAAACAGTCTCTGGAAACAGTGGCGATGATCGCCAACGACACTGGTATCTGCTGGTGTATCATATGATTCATTAAAGAGGAAGTGCTCACTTCCTCCCTCATAACTCAAAACTGTCCGAGCGCTGCGTCATGAAGCAGCCACGTTGCTCTCAGGACATAAAAAGTTTTTTGTGTGCCAAACTAAATGAGAAAGTGACCAATTTACCTCACTAGCCATCGCAAAATTCTTAGTATTTTCTCTCGCGTTCGATCTACAGTCGCAGCCGTCTCTCTCAAGTCTCAATGGTAGGGACGTTTGACATTTTAGATTCACTTTTTCAGCCTGAATTTCTTTTTTTCCCAGCGACTTTAACACTATATTCAGGTTTAGATTTGGTTCTTTCAAAATCTGAAAGAAGTATATGTGTATAGGTGAAGTTAATGTATGCATTTTTTTTTCTCACTTGACCTAGGTTGTCTATTTTCTAGCAAGCAACCAATGATCCAAGAGGAAGAAACTTTTAAAACTTTTCATTATGTTCTCAAAAGGTTGCACTAAGGGCACATGTCAAGTCTGCACCGAAGAAGAGTAATGAATACGAGGGGAACTAAAGTTGTCAGTTGAAAAGAAGGAAAAGGGCACTATGAAAACTTGCTTTAGATCTTACCCATTTGACCTAAGCAGCACTTTAAAGATTTCCTATTGACCCTTGCTTAATAAATGTACATCTAATCATCTCACTGCATCTTATCTTTCGGTAAGTGCAAATCTTTACATTCATCCATCCATCAAAATCACACAGATAGGAGAGATGTAAGCATTGCCTCTTCCATCTTGTAGTACCAATTATGAAACCCATGTAGATACAACAGTTTAACACTCCTGCGCCCTCCCCTAAAAATAAAATAAAAGGAGGGACTCCTTTTAAAATGTTGCTTGCAAATCACACAATATCTTCTGGCTTTACAGAAAAGAAATGCCACAACGGATTTGGAGGTGGCATAAAGGCACTACCAACCCAGAGGGGATAACATAGGAAAGGTTCTTCCCCAGATTACACAAAGATCGGTGATATGGATTCTCCAATTAAAAATCCAATTCAAATAAAAAGAAAAGATACCATAATTCATAATTGGCTGGACAATAATTGCTTTTCCTTTTTTAGGTCAGAGAATAATTAATTTTCCGATTGCATGCACAGTGTTCAACACCTAAGCTGAGTTGCAGCTTACTTTTCTGCTGATTATCAAGTGCAGGCTTCTGCATTTTAAATAAATATTTAAATAAAATTGTAGTACATATTCTTCAACAGTTCTGTTTCCTTTTAAGTGGGCCCCTTACATAGTTTTCAGAATTTTAATAAAAAGTTAAGTAGCGATGCATATCAATTCCGCAAACAGAATACCATTAAAAGAGGGGGGAAGTGAACATATATCAATTATTATTTACTTTTTGCCGATATTTTTTATTTAGGCAGGAAAATAGAAATGTAAAAGTCAAGATTACTGCACAACCTAAGTAGGATACAAATGTTGTTGCATTCGGAAATCCAGAGGAACAAAAGAATGATCCCATAAACAAAAAAAGTACTGATTCCACAAACTATGGAATGGTTTATTTTTGGCATTTTGGCAGTAGCAACATATATATCCTTCCTACAAAACTAACGGGGAGAGGCTTTAATTGACTATTTTATCCCAAAGAAAGAGGCTTAGCGTAAATAAAGAAAACAAAACAAGTAGTAAGTCAATCTTCATCTCTGGATGTGTTTAGCCAAGTTTTTACTACAACTCAAGGGCTTCTTGAAGCTGAAGCTATATGCCGGATAGGTATGGCTTTTGGCTGAGAGAGATTTGTACGCGATTTTAGCTAATATAAATAAAATTGTTGCAGTATCTACTACAATCAACTTGTAGGGTCCATCTTAAAAAGACACTTCGTTTGAATACTAGGTACTGTAGAAAATCTAGTGCCTGTAGAAAAGTGGTTTTTAGAAACCGAAAATAAGAGCTAGGCTATATAGCTTCTTGATCTTATGTTACAAAGCTAAGGTAGTTTTGTACTAAAAGCTCCAATGAAGCTAACAGAAAAGGGCTTCTGAGGCTTATAAGAATAAGCTTAATGTAATTGGCTTGCTCGAAAAAGTCATGCTTGGCCAAACTGATATAAAATTTCTCACATACTACTCCCTTTGGTCACAAATAAATGCTATTTTGGATATTGGCATGGTCTTCAAAATATAATTTTGACTATTAATTTTTATTATAATACTAGTTAGAGATCCGTGCGTTGCAATGGAGTTATAAAAATGGTGAGATGGAACTTACTGCCTAGCCAACTTTACATAGAGATGGGGAAAGTGGAGGAGGTGAGCGGTTGGATCCTGAGAGATAGAGGAGGGAGTCGAATGGTCCAGATCAAATCGGATGGCTGTAGAGAGAGGAGAGGAGAACGCACCGACGACCACCAACTCCTCTTTATATAATAGTAGAGATAGTTGTATAACTTAATAAAATTATAATATTATAGAAGCCTTTTCCTAGACATATCTGTTTGTACCATTTTCGCATAATTGGTCTAAATATTTGTAAAGATACCGTAGGCAAAGAAAACATAGTTTTGACTTCACACGTTCTGAGACGACACTTATCTTTTAACTAGAGAGAGTTATCAAGTTAGCGGTAAGCAGGACAAACATATTACTTGGCAAACTAATATCCATGCAAGTAAAAACAAGTGAAACGTCTGCAGCAAATCCCCCCACAGCATCTCCCGTTCCGATCGTTGCCTATCAAATAGTGAACAGCGCTACATATGTACCTCGCCTGTGGACACAACTAGGGGTGGCAACGAGCCGAGCCGAGGCTCGTGAAAGCTTGGTGGAATGGAGGCTCGGTTCGGCTCGGCTTGGTTAGGGTATCAAACTTTTTTGTGGGCTCGGTTCGGCTCGTGATGCGGCTCGAGCCAGCTCGAGCGGGCTCGCGAGCCAACAACCACCGAGGGGAACCAACGGCAAGAAGACGAAGGCACGGCAAGCCGACGGGAGCCAGACGACAGGGAGCGGCGCTGCGGCGGTAGAAGTCAAACCGCAAGCCTAATCAGTCCACCCCAGGAGGGAGTCATCGCCAGGCGACCACCCCACCGCAAGCAAGCGACCACCACCAGCCCCAAACCCTAACCCTTCTCGCAATCACCAGTAAAAGTAAACCCCACAAATCACCATCCATGTACTACATTCATCCATTATAGCCAACATTGAACTAGAAACCATAAGCATCCATCCTCAGTAGAACACATGGAACCAATCCAAGCATATCACCAGACACCAGAGGTAGAAGAGGGGAGAAGAGGCTTACCGAATACCGACGAGGACGGCGGCTGCATGCGACCGCCGGGCGCCGGCCGAGCCCCCAGCTACCGATAGATCAGGGTAGGATATGGGGAAAAAGCACCAGATCGGCCGGATCTGGCCATAGCTCACCGGGTGGCGCCGAGCGGCAAGGAGGGAGCGGCCGGGCCGTGACTCACCAAGCAGCGCCGACGGGCAAGGAGGCGCAGGAGAGGGGGAAGCCGCACCGGTGCGACGCAGCGGCGTGAGGAGGAGCCGAGGCGCGGCGACGAGTTGAAAGGAGTCTGGGAAGGAGAGAGAGGGCCAAGCGTAGGGGAGCGCGGAGGCCGGAGACCGGAGTAGAGGCCGGCGCGGAGGAACCGAAGAGAGGCGTCGGCCGGGGCAAGGAAATAGGGAGAGGGAGGGGGCGCGTCCGCGCGTGACGGCGTGAGTGGAGAGACCGAGAGAGAGAGAGAGAGAGAGAGAGAGAGAGAGAGCCGAGTGGGGGAGGCCGGGAGCGGGTCGGGGCGTCGGGCCATTGGGCCATCGGGCAGTTGGGCCGAGCCAAGCTGGCTCGTGAGCTGGCTCGGGCTCGGCTCGTTTGGACCCCGAGCTTTTTTGCTGGCTCGACTCGGCTCGTTTTATCCACGAGCCGAGCCAAGCCTTCACGAGCCCGAGCTTTTTTGCCAGCCCTAGACACAACCACCTAAGCTCGTTATTTTCGTGTTTATAATCAGCTTGGAATGATGACGATATGGTTAGTCTATTCCATATCTCCAATCTTGATTGCCATGATCGCTAACGCGACAGGTCAGTTATTGCCAATTCAGAAGCACGTTTAGCTCGCGGCGAGTTCCGAGAGCAAAATGGCGCGAACGTCTCTGTAACACCCATGAAAGACATCAGGTTTGTTTGGTTTCGCTGCCACATTTTAGGCTCCGTTTAGAACGTAGGAAAAATTTTCTATTCCTGTGAAAAATAAACTGATTTCTGTGAAGTTTTATATAAAATTCCTGTGTTCCCCTGAGGCCCTCCCTTACTGCGAAATTGTTAGGTTTGGAGACAGAGAGAAAGAGAAGCAACAGCAGCAGAATTAATAATTCAGACACGCTCCGATGATCTTCATATCTCCGGAATAACGATCGACGCAGCAGTCCCAAATCCACCCCCCCCCCCCCCCCCCCCCCCCAAAAAAATCTTTTGCTTTCTGCATCCGCAGATCCGCAGGACACGCGGGCACGACCGCACGAGCTGACGAGAGATCGACCGGCGCTGGCGCCTGTAGACTGTAGTGACACGTACGGGGGCGGTTGCGGCGTCCACGTCGCCGGAGACACAGTGACGACGATACGGATGTGCATGCTCTACGTCTGTCTATCTCCCAAGTAACATCACGGATTCTCTGCCTCCTCTTCTTTCCTTTTCATTCTCAGATCTTTCTTTGCGATTTCATCCCACGCTGCCGCCTAAACCCTAATGGTGAGCAGTGAGAGAGATCTTGGGAGGAAATTTGGGCGACTTTTCATCTCATCGGTGATATTTTCACGGTGTTCTTTTCCTGGATCCTGTGATCTGCTTTGCAGACACAACGTGACGTTAAGGATTTCAGCATCGTGGCCTCGTGGGATTGGATGGAATGAGTCCATGACAATACACTTTCCTGTTCCCGACGGCAGGACGTGAGATTGACATGCGGGCCAATTTGCTGTAATCTTCTGCTGCGTCTTTTTTTACAAACAGAAACTACAGACGAGTGTAACGTGTCTAAATATTAGAGAAATTTTACGGTATATTATACTGCTAATAAGTGTGACAGCAGAAATAAAATCTAGCTATTGAATTGTTAATAGAATTTTGTTTGCATCCAACTGCTGTTGTGGTTGGTTTCTCTTGCATAGTCGTCATAGCAATATCATTCGTTTTTTTAATCGAACAGTAACATACCTAGGTCTGTGGAACCATTTGAAGTATGATAAGTTGAAAATTCGCAGCTGTTAATTTTTAAAATCCGGTTAGAAATCTGGAGGATTAAGGTGCTATAGAGCAATAGGTAGTGGAGGGCTGGCGTAATGATATTTATGACTTACTCTAGGTTGATATGGATAGTGCTTGAGCGTGCAGTTCTAATGCAGATAAACCCTGAGAAGGCTCGGGAAGAATTTCGGACAGCAAGTCAAAAGAATGGAGGGACTGGGGTAAAAGATTTCATGGACAGCATGGGCCTTGGGGTGCTTGTTGTGCAGGTGCGTGACCATATTTCTATTTATGTTTGCTTTCACTGCTGTACATCGTCTTTGTGATTAGAGTTAATTGCTTTGTCTAACTTCGGTTCTATAATTTCCATCTTATTCAATACAGCTTGGGGAGTTAAAGCTGGGGGAATTGTTAGACACACCACCGCCATGTTTGGATGAAGCAATAGCAATTTCAAAGGTAAGGAGACATGCCCATGGGCTTATGGTTTCCTTAATTTCATCTAATACATCTGGCTGTAGCTTGTGACTCCCTATTTGCGTGTCACTCCAGGTTATGCAATTTCTTGAAGCACAAGAGTATAGCATGTTTAGCCGCATTGTATTTGACACTGCTCCTACGGTAATCACCATATCACTGTGTATACAAAGTTGCTTTCATAATCCAGACACCCAGTGGTATTATTATCTATGATTTGCCTCCCTCGTTGTCAGGGTCATACACTTCGGTTATTATCCTTGCCAGACTTCTTGGATGCATCCATTGGGAAGATCTTGAAGGTACTGTCAACTTTGGTGTTTTATGGTATCATTGACAGGGCCATACTGAATCACTGAATGAAGTAAAAATGATTTATCTTGTATTACTCTACTTCTGAAAACCACTTTCTATCATTTTGTGGCTAAACAAATTTGGAAGTTGATTGCATCTCTGCTGCTGTCCTCCATCAATTTGTGTTTGTTTAGCGGCTTCCCATTGTGATTTTTTTAACACTCGATTTTGTAAAATTTCAAGGTTGTATATCCTGCCGTGTATTCATCTGCTCAATACATTGTTTACGAATTTGTGCCTTACAGTGTTCATTGAGTTTAACCTTTTTTTAATCAGTGCAATGAGAAGGGTCACATTGTCTCAAGATGTGAGAACAACAAGAAGAAGGGCAAACATGCATATAAGAGCAAAAAGAAATTTGATGGAAATAGCAAGAAGCTCAATCTCTACCCCTCTATAATACACCAATTTAGTTATGCATAACTGCACATCACACTTGCACACAAACATATAAACTTGTTCAGAACGAAAAGGAATAATTGAGTGATATAATCGGCTCAAGAACATACTCCTCATGTTTTTTCCTTTCTTGAGAATATCCCAATTTTGTATGTTGAGGATGGCAAGAGTGCTATCATATCTTCTGGCAACCCTTTGCTTTCAGTACCAATAGCTTCCCCTAATTGTTGCAGTTCCTGAAATACAGAAAGGGCTAGCATGGTGATGTGGTAAGTAAATAGTCCACAAACACCTATTTCCTTATTGTGTTTCATATTTCTTTATGTGACAAAAATGTTTGTTTTCTTTATAGCCTCAAGTTTAAACAATGTGGGGATGGAGAAAGTGGTTGGTGAGTGAGTCCAATGATGTTGTCGCCTCCTCAAAAGATCAGTCGTTATGTTAGATTCATTATGTGACAAAAAATATTTGGTTATAAAATATATGAGATGTGAATCTTAATGAATCTGATTGTTCGTTTTATTTTTTACAAATTTTATCTTGTTTTGTATTTTACCGTAGCGTTAGCACGGGCACACTACTAGTAATTATAATTCCTTTCGTGAGGGTATTATGGACTTACATTAAGCCTATTGTGAACCCTCTCCCATCCATTTCCCTGCAGGAGCCGCCACGAGCTCCGCCGCCCGTGTCTCCTACGCGCGGCGCCGCTGCACCTCCGCGCCGCCGCCACTGAGGAAGGAGCGCTGCCGTGTCCGTTGCAGGTTCTGTCCATCATCGTCCTCGTCTTGATCTGCCGTAGCTGACGAAACTGGGCAAAACCACAGCAATTAATCCAAGGATCCTACTTCCTGCCGGATTGCTTATGGTGATCCCCGCTCTTGGTTCCGTTGAGCGTGTTCGCTTCTTTACAAAGTAGCAGCGGGAATCTGAAATAGCCTTGTGATACGCCTTCCGTTTTTGACCCAAATGTGCTCTTGAATGCTTACTGTATATTTCCGATATTATTGTACGCCAAGTGTTCAGTTAAATTGAAACGGACAAGTATCTTCACTCATAGGTGGCCAATGGGCCGTGCTGGGCCGGCATGAGCCCGGCGATGGAATGGTCCGTTTAGGCACGGTCCGGTAAGCCCGATAACCCGGAAAAAAGAGAGAATTTTTTTTTAAAAAAAGTAGAAGATTAAAAAATTGTAGAAAATTCAGAAAAATTCAGAAAAATATAGAAAAATGTAGACATTGTTAATCATGAAAATAATTATTTTCAATGACATAATGAGCTTTATTAACTTATTAAATTACATGGGATGGCTGCCTCATTCAAAACTTTACCAAGTAAAAAATCAACTTGAGAAAATCTTGGTAAGAAAAAAGAGTACATCCTATAAAACTCATTAGTGACTACATGTGAAGAAAAATATTGAAAATCCTATTCATTGCTATCTAGATATAAATTCTCAAAAGATTCTTCTAAATCTCTATTATCTGCAGTATGTTGGAGTCTTGATTCAGCTTGTTCCCTGTTTTTGACGGTCAGAAGGACTTCAACCATCTTGTTCGAGAGACTTGTTCGTCGCTCCTTGATTATTTTTTCAGATAAACTGAATGCTGACTCCGAGGAGACTGTAGAGACAGAAACAGTCAATACATCCCACGCTAATATGGATAGCACTGGATATGATGCTTTCTGGGTTTGCCACCATGAGAGGATGTTCAACTCCTACTCGAAGCTGACATTATCACTATTGAGATAGCTTGATAGGTCTCCAGTGCTTTATCGCCTTCCTCCTCCTGACTGATGTGTACCTGCACCTGCAGAGAATCTCTATACGAAGAACCAAAAATCTTGCCCCATTGTATAGTCCCCCTAGAGGTGCTAGGGACTACCGGGTGTCTTTCCAAATGCACAGACCCAAACTTATTTTCATATTTCTCATATACCTCATATAATTTATCCTTAACTAATGTATAATATGTATAATAGTCTAAACCAGTAGCATCACTTAAAGTTGTAATACATTTATAAATCCTTGGAGTTTGGCCCTAGGATCCAAAATAAAGGCGAATGCATATAAAATAGGAATTTCCCTCCAATATTTTAAAAACTTAGTTTTCATGGCAACTACAGCAGCCCATAGTATAGGATCATTTTCAAAAGCCTTTAGGTGAGTGACAATTTCAAGAATGTTATGAATAATTAGAGGAGATGTAGGGTAGTATACTCCAGAAAGACAAAGTGTAACTTTATGAAAAAGTTCTAAAAATGAAAATATTTTTTCACCAACAACCCAATCGTCCTCAGTAAGCTCAGGGTCTCTAACTACGAGATTGATGACCTTGAGTGTGAAGGAAAACAGATAAGGTGCATAAGTATTAAACAAAGGAGTAAGAATTTTCATAGCCTTAGTGTTTGCAGCTGCATTTAATCTAGTTATTGTTTGCCTAGATACAGCACTAAATCGAGGGTTATGAGAAGTCCTAATATATTTTTGAAAAGCATCAGACTCACCAAAATTTAAAGGTAAATCTTGATAAGCAATTAATCTACAAAGAGATTCCTGGGCTACCTCTGGATTGTACTCCCACGTACGTACCGCCATCGAGGTTATATTGCAGCTGTGTCTGTCACATTTATATTCCTTGCCTTCTTTTGCAGTTTGCAGCATGTCGTTGCAGGTGACCTGTCTGACCTGAAGATTTTGCAGACAATTCATTACCAAAAATTTTACAAACAGCATAACTCATCGAATTCCCATCATCGTCGGTCTTGAACTTCTTGTCAAAATCATTCCAAACTCCTGATGTACTAGCTCTTGTTCTTTTTGCACCCGTACTTTGGGTTGTGGATGCACTTGTTGAGCCAACAGAAGATGGATCGATTGGACTCTGCACCACCGGGGCCGTCATTTCTTCTGCCTCTCCAGTTTGTTGTACATGTGGACCTTCTGCGGATGGATATGCTTGTTGAAACGATTGCATATCCTTCGTCGAGAGGCCAAATTCGGAGAGTTGAAAATCGTAGTTCTCCATTGAATCAACTGCAAATTGAAATAGTAAAGAACAATTAACTTACTATTGAATCAACAAATAATAGCAAAAAATTAAAATAAGACAACACTATTACCTCCTTTGCAGCTCTCACAAAAATCATTGAAGACTTTTGAATTTTCAATATTTTGCCCGAATTTCTCACTAATTTTACCAACTTTGCACAAACACTTTCGGATTTTTCACAGCTAAACAGAGAGATGAGAGTGAGATTTGAGGTGTGGAAAATGGAGGCCGGATGACCCCCTATTTATAGAAAAAATTTCAGATTTTTTTTCATATTTTTGCTATTTTTTGAATTTTTTACCCCCAACGGTCAAAAAACGACTATATTTAGTCGGGTCGGGCCACGCCGTGCCGGCACGGCCCATTTTCGACCGTTGGGCGGGCCGTTCCGCGCCGGGCTAGCACGGCTTGATTTCTTAACAGGCATGGCCCGGTCGGACGGGCCATGCTGGCCCGGCCCGTTTAGCTTCCGTGTTATTGTCGGGCTGGGTCTATAGTAGCGGGCCGCGGTGCGGCACGAGTAGGCCCGGCCCATTTGGACACGTATGTCTTCACTCCACTTTTCATTTTTTTCGTGCAATGTACGATTCTGAAATTATCTGGTGTTATTAATTCCACAAAATCATCATAACCTCGTGTAAAGAAAAAACTAGCCGCAAGCAATTGTAAATAGGTCTAGGATCGAATACCGCAATCAGAGAGGACAAATTATTGCTTCTACTTCTTGATACATGGAAACAATTATCAAACCAGACAAAAAATAACCTAACTTATCATATGTAGATTTCGACCGCAAGACACTCGACAGCTCGCTCGACCCTGTTGCACATGCGCGATGAAGGTTTCGACCACTCGGTGCTCAACTGCTCGATCGATCGCTCCCTGTTCGATCACTCGCTCGATGAGTGTTCGACCACTCGCTTGATCGCTCAGCTTTGATTTTTGACCAATTTATACGAACTCCAAATTTTCAACACCAAGAGCAGAACCTTTCGATCACTTGTGCTTTCAAGAAACTGGCACTTTCGAGTACTTGTATTTCCTTTATTTTTCTAGCAACAATTTGACACCTTTGCATGTCATCGTAAGCTTCAATCCAATTGCAATCACCAGCAACTTTTCAAGCAGATCAAGAACCAAATTGATTCAAGATGATGTTTATTGTTGGATTTTCATGGATTTACAAAGTGCCCTTACAAGCACCCCTAAAAGGCTAGCCAAAACTAAAGCCTCCTCAATATACTCCGCTAAAAACCTTGCGTTAACCTTTACCCTCTCTTTGCTTTTATAGGCTAACGTCCCAACCCGTGTCCTCATCAAATATGGACACCAAACTCTATCTATTCTGAAAATCAAGGGACCCAAAACGCTTTCAAATATGGGTTTTCCATAATCTCTAACCCTTCCTAGTTATGGACACCTTCCATAACTTCTAACTCATCAGTTGTACAAACCTTCAGGACCGCACCTCCCGTAGCTTTTCCACGCATCAACCACCTTTGACCTCCATGTGCTCCAACATAAACCCGACCACCTCGTGACATCCTCGACCACCTGTACCACAAATTTCCCCCTCCTAGTCTTAGTCTTTCTCATCACCGACCATGATCGTCTCCACGCGCAACCTGCACATGCAAAAACCAAAGACGCACCTCTCGTAGCTTCTTCATGCATCATCCACCTTTGATCTTCACATGCTCCAACGTGAGCCCAACCAACTCATGACATCCTCGACCGTCTTGACGTCAAATTTCCCTCTCATAGTTCTAGTCCTCCTCATCATTGAACATGATCATCTCCACGCCCAACCTGCACATGCAAAGACCAAAGAACTTTTTTTCTACCCAACCTGCACATGTAAAGACCAAAGAACTTTTTTCCTGACACAAGTTCTCTTCAATTTGACTGACATCAGTCCACACATGCAAACCACACATTTAACCATCAATAACTATGAACCAAATCATCCACGATCTCAATTTCTATGCTATCCAAAAATCAACTTCAGACCACCCAGAAAAGCCGGTCTGACCACCATGCACAGGTTGGTCAGACCGTTGACCCAACACGAGTACTCGGGGTACTCGAATATCACAAGAATTAAAGCACTCGAAGCCTACGAGTACTAACCGTGAAGTCTACAACTACCGACCGCAAAGTCTACGACTACCGATCACAAAGTCTACGACTACCAATCGCGAAGTCTATGACAACTAAGTACCGACCAAAGCATTGTAGCTATGACCACTGAATGGTTACTGTAGTAGATGCGCTTACGGCCTTCGACCGGTTCACTGTAGCTAAGACTGGTTCGCTATTACTTACGACTGGTTAACTTTTGTTTACGACGGGTTCACTATAGCTTACCATCATTGACTAGGCATGGTCGTTCTGCTGTGGTCGGTCTGCTGTGGTTGACCTATCGTGGTTTAGTGTGGTCGTTCCCCTGTGGTCGACATGCCAATCAGACTACTGACTACCGATCGTGGTCTACGCCTATGACTATTGTCCGTGATTGAAGCCCGCTGGTTAAACAACCCAATTCAGACCGCTTATCCTGAATATTTCTGCAATTCTAGTTTTACAAAAGAGTATCGACCGAAACTTTCACAAACAAAATTTCAATGCAACTCAAATGTCAATTATTCATCATCACTAAATTCACAACCTATCCACATGGTCTAACAATCTCTACTTTGATGAATACATTGACAACACCTCAAAATCTCTTGAATGAGTTGAGTTTTGAAAGAAAAGTAAAATTTACGAAAAGAAAGTTTTAAAGCTGCAGAGAAGGAATTTGACAAACCACAGCAGCAGATTAAACTCCGAAAAACTCTCCCTCAACACAAGCGAAGCAAACTTCTCCAATTTCTCCATTTTTCTCTCCTATGTTTCTTCAAATTCTCCCATTTTTCTCCCCTTTTGGCAATGTAATCATCAATAACTTCAAAGAAGGAACAATTCTAAGAAGGAGCAATGAGAATAAACATCAAGAAGCTTTATAGGTTATTTAAGTCACTTTGCATTAATTTAATTATTTAATCAAGCCATCTTTTTGAGTAGAGCTACCTAGATCATATAAAGTCATATATCATATAGCAATGTCAAAATAAGTTTTTCAACATGATTAAGTGATTTATATAATGACAGGCATCTCAATAGTGATTAAACCAATTATAAAGGACATAAGGAGATACCACAACAAAGAGTCAAGGCCTAAAAGTGAAGCGAACCTTAAATCTAGATGAGCTAGTAGTCTCATATAACAACCTATTGCTCCACACTCAATTCTTAAGTATGTGGCATGCTTGTAGTGTACTTCTTTTCATGATGGCATGCTTGTAGCATACTTCTTTTATATGGTGGCATGCTTGAAGCATACTTCTTTTTATTTGTGTACTTTTTATGCTTTTTCTTTTTTGTTTAACTATAGCATGCTTGAAGCATACATCTTTTCAACTTTCTCTTTCTCATTCATTTTTAATAACATGCCCACACGAGCCTCATAGCTAAGATTTAAAATAAGACTCATAATCAAGCTTTTTAGATGAACACTGCAAAGTACTATCTATAATCATTCTAGTCAAAGTATTTCGCCATGTCATGCTTTAGTTCAAATGTAGCAGATTTATTATAACCAATCATGATTAAAGCTACATAGTATATGAGTAAATATGACAAAGAAAGATCTACTAATTTGATTTCAATAACTTGGAGTTGATGAATTATTTGACAAGCACAATAAACAAAGCTTCTAAAATTTCTTTAAACAACAAGTTCTCCTTTAAAATAATCCTATAAGATGCAACACATCCAATCACTTCTCAAAAGAGCCAAACGAGAAGAATCAAACGATTTGAGAGAATATCAACAATCTAAAAATAAAACTCAACAAGGTGTAGAACATCACCCTTTCCACATGGTCTCTCAGCAAGTGTCATCTCTTAGAATCCATCAAAAAGAGTGAAGAACTATCAAATATTCCAACCAAGCAATGAGGTAAAAGACTAGAACCAAATCAAGCGCATGTTCTCCATCCCGCGTTAATTGTTCTTACATCACAAATAACATCGGTCTCACAGTATTAGGATTAGTGGAATAAGATTTAGAAATTTAGTACTGGGACACACGATGAACAGTTTCAACAGAAGGCAATGATAAAAAAATTAAGTGAAGAGTTAACCTATATAAGATTCCAATCAGACTACCGTTGAAAAGCTAGTCTGACTACTGGGCGATCTGATTGCCTCAGTAAGGCCGATCTGACCACTGGCCAGTTAGACCACACCACCAACGACGGTTTGACCACCCGAGGCCGGTCTGACCGCGTGAAGAACACAGGTCTAACCGGCTCTATTGCGCGAATACTTCTCAAAAGTCGCATATCAGTATCAGATACCTTATCGGATACAGATACTTCTCCGATACACTCCGATACGTATCCTGCTCGTATCCTAGTTATTTTGAATTTTCAAAAAAAGAAAGTAATTCTGATACTTCTCTGATACTTCGCAGATACCCCGTTGATACCTATAACCTAATTTCTACCCCATGCCTAGACCCAGTTACCATTCACGCCTCCACCCCTCATGCCTCCACGTCGTCCCCCGCTCGGCAGCGCCGCCTCCCCGCCACGCCACTGCCTTACCTCCACGCCACCACCTCACCTTCGATTGCTCGATCCTCATCGACCACTCCCACCTCAAGGTGTTCCTCAAGATCCAACACAAATTCTTGCTCTTCCGCGTCGACCTCCTCCAGGCCTAGCTCTAACAGGTGAGACCATTGCTTACCAGCTAGTTTCCTTCCTTCTAGGGTTTCTCTTGGCCTCATATGTTGATGCTAGCTAGGGTTTTCGGGTGGGGTCTCTCTAGACGTCGAAGGCGGAGGCGAGCAAGAAAAGGTGCAAGGCGGCTAACTTGGAGCTGCTTCTTGGGGAAAATCACTACATGATATGTCATTGATTCGTCTCCTCTAATGAGCTAAACCTAATTCTGTGCTACTGTACAATCACCATCATCTACTCTACGTATTTCATACCTCCTTTTGTACAATGCATCACCAAGGAAGTCTCACACTGGAGCACCCCCTTTGTTTCCATGGATAGCATTGTGGCTAGCCCAGTCCGTCCATCCCCCATTCAAACTGATTGCGCCATCACATTCCTTGGGTTGAGGTCGTGCTAATGCTCACAATGTTTGGCCACATTGCATGCTCAGGTGTCGTTTCTCTTGTCGCCCATGTCACCGCCGTGGCCCCCGCAGGCCAAAGCCATCGTCGGCTAGTATTTTTCGAGGATTTACCAAACAGGTTGAGTTTGTCATTGATTTGGTGCATGGTACAGCTTCGATTTCTAAGAGACCCTACCACATGCCAGTAAATGATCTAAAGTCAAGAAGCAGATTCAGGAGTTGCAAGAGGAAGGTTTTGTTAGACTAAGTTCACTACCTTGGGGAGCGCCAGTACGTCTTGTGAAGAAGAAAGATGATAGTCTTCATATGTGTGCAGATTACAAATCTCTGAATGATGTGATAATCAAGAACAAATATCCATTACCCCAGATCAATGATTTATTTTAGCAGTTAAAAGGATCTTGTATTTTCTCCAAGATTGATCTTCGATCAAGTTACCATCAAGTGAAGATTAGACCAAACGATATACCAAAAATAGGAATTTTTTGTACGGATAATCCGTTTTTTATTCGTAAATACATAAATATACCCGCGAGAAAAGTTTTTACAAAAATAGTCTCCAGTCGCCCCCCCATTGGGCGACTTCTGCCTTTCGCCCAACCGGGAAGCGACAAAATATCTGTCGCTGGTTGTTCGAGCGACTGCAAGTAGTCGCTTTCCTATTAGGCGACTGCATGGCAGTCGCCCAATGGGTGGGCGACTTATAAGCGCAGTCGCCCAATGGAGGGGCGACTTTACTCAGTCCCCGTGATTTTTTAGAGTTTTGTCAATTTTGTAGTTTTAAACTGGAAAAAAATATAGTATAGTTGTAATAAAAGTTTATGTTTATTGTATGTTGTAGGTGCATTAAAAATTTGAGAAATTTTTTTAAGAACAATTGACTGTAGAACGTTTGATATATACATTGGCAAGTGATATTTTTATGTTACTAAGAATTAGTGTACGAAGAGAACTGGTATGTTAATATTGTTAAATGACTTGCTATCTGAATCATTGATCGCGAACACACAAGATAATAACCTTATGTGAATAGAAATAAACTTCATAATACAGTTGGGAGTAACATGCCGCGTATATTTTTATTACATGCATAACATATAGCATGATATGCGACTAACCCACCCAACTGCTCGTACCACCTAGTGTGTGGACGGGGGCCACTTTGCCTTCCTCACCACATTTTGTCTACTAGGTGTAGCGTGGTTGTTTCCCCTTTTTCTCGCGCCTTGAAGATGGCTCCGCTGCATCCTTCTTCCTATCACTCTTGGACTTGAGAGCTGTCTCACGAGCTTCAAGCTCTTCCTCATGACGCTTCATGGCTGCATCACGCAGACTTAGCTGCTCCCGTCTCCTTTGCAGCTCATCCTCCTTGTCCTTCAGACGGATTTGGTCCACCCTCACGCGGCGCTCTTGCTCAAGCCGCATCTGTCGTTCCACCTCGCGAGCTTGAGTCATCTTGACAAAGTATTGTCCTTTGTTTTCCACCTCCTTTGGCCGGTTCCCTGGCCATGCCGGCGGCACCCGATCCACCCATTCGATGAACTTTTAAGGCTATGTGTGGCATGGTAGATGTCATGGATCAAGATGAAAAACGATAACGAGAAAAAAAGGATTTAGTTGTCGTCGTTACCACGAAGTCGTCATCCAGGTCTGGACACTTGAAGAACCTGCGACCGTAGTTGGCTCGTTGTACTGGATCCGTCCAGACGCACAACATCGTCCTAAAGCCGCAATGGCACTTCGGGCGCTCATGCCACTCCGGCACTCCAAATGGGTCGGACCTCCAGGAAGACATTGTTGTGTAGTAGTATTGTGATGCCTTGAGGAGGAGATGTGGTATGAGAGACATAGGAGGGAGGCCTTTATGTAGGCAGGTTATCTGGTGCAGTGGGCATAGTCCATGGAGAGGACGACATGGGAATCTTTTCGTTTTTTCAGGATTCCAGTGTAGCAATAAATGTCCCTATGAAGGCTTTTCAGAGCCTATAGTCTCGTAATAAATTCATAGCTTGGACCATCTAATGTATGTGGTACAACGTAGCCTTTTCAGTCGTTTGCAGGAAACAGTCGCTATGAAGGCTTTTCACTGTGCAAAGCTGGCATATTTTGTCATCTCACTGCAAAAAGCTAGCATATTTTGTCATCTCAGTGAGCAAAGCTGTCCTGTTTTGTCATGTCAATGAGCAAAAGCTGACCTCTTTTGTCATGTCACTGAGCAAAGCTGCCCTGTTTTGTCATCTCACTGAGCAAAAGCTGACCTCTTTGTCATGTCACTGAGCAAAGCTGGGCCGTGTTGTCATGTCCCTGAGCAAAGCTGCACTCTATTGACATCTCACTGAGCAAAGCTGCCCTTTTTTTCACGTCTCTGTGCAAAGCTGGCCTCTATTGTCACATCTCAGTGCAAAGCTGGCCCCTTTTGTCAAGTATGTACGCAGAACTGTCATCTTTTTTTTGTGGTCACTGCATGAAGGTGCCCCGTTTTGCTATAAGTAGCACGGTTGGGGTCCCATGACATTGTAAATCGAACAAAGAAGTATCCTCTCTTTCGTGGTGAAACATACTATGTCGGAAGCCGAGGGGCCAGTGGGATTTGGGTCACCGAAGGAAGACATTCCCTTAGAAAGGAGGGAGATGTTCGGTCGACAGTACCGATTGATGCCAAGCCGGCGTGCTCAACCAGCGTGGCCGAAATGCAGACACAATGAGTACGCGGTCGTCCAGATCTTGGATTCCCCGAACGATGGCGGGCGACGTTTCTTCTGATGCTCACGCTCTGGGTACAAATTAGTAATATTACATTTTTTATTGGTTATGGACCTTCGAAGTTTACCGTCCTTTTTTTGCAGATGGCAAAATGCGACTTCTCCCGCTGGATCGACCCTCCTCATGAACGGTATGTTGATCGTTATGTGGATACATTATGAGCTCGAATATGGGACTTGGAGTACCGAATGGAGAGTCTCACTGAGGAGAACAACGACCTCCGCGAACAGATGCAACGCGAGAGGGGCAACGAGGAGGTCGTGAATATAGGAAGCTCTTATGATCCCACATGTTGCTGTGCGAACCCGAGCTACATATGTGCATGCCACTACCACGACGGCCAGCTTGCAGTATTCTCTCCTTGAAAAAGTACTCGGACATGAAGTTGGAAGGATCCATGCCCACGGTTCCGTATGCAGCGAGGACATGAGAGCATGGCCTGTGTAACAACTTAAGCTTGTTGCATGTGCAGCTAGGTTCGTTTGCATGATCTCCAAGGCATACCTCGTGAGTAATAAGTGAACGAGATGTCCCAAATCCGGCTCTGTCACAGAGTATCACCTCGAAACGATGCTCCCTGTTGCCCATGACATGCACTGTGTGCAATTGACCCTTCTGTGCCTTCGTCTCCATGTACGCAGTAATTTTTGACGAATACAGGGCTCCGAGATTGGCCGCGTGAAGTGCGGCACTCGCGTGCCTCTCCCTGAAGTAGCGGATTGTGCTGTGAAGAACACCTTCCACGATGGCGACAAGGGGCTGAGAATGGAGACCCCTGAGAACCCAATTGTACACCTCCGCAAGGTTAGTTGTCATTATTCCGTACCTTGCGCCATCCGTGTCGTGCAACAGCGACCACTTCTCCAATGGTTCCCCCTCGATCCACTGCGAGAAGCACTTGATGTTTCGCGCGCTCCTCCTTCTTGGACCACTTGGGTTAGACTCATCGATTGCTGGCAAGCATTGCGGTTGTGCTGCCCCAGGAGTGACCGGCCCCTTGCTCCTCTCGTCGACGTTCTTCCTGGTGTGCTCATCCAACAACCCCCATAAAGCATCAAATTTTCTCTGCTGGTTCTGCCTAGCCAGCCTCTTGAATAGCTTCATCAAAGATTGTTTCGGGAATTGCTTGAAAAAGTTTGCCCCTAAGTGACGACTGCACCACCGGTTCCTCATGTCCGGCCAAAAAAAAGGTCTCCTCAGGGTCTTCTTGAAGTTTTCGTATCGCCTTTATAATACCAGCGTGGCGATCATGAATTACGCACACACCAGGACGGGTGCCTACAACTCCAGCCTTCACATGTCTGAGAAACCACAGCCAGCTCTCATAATTCTCACTCTCGACAAATGCAATAGCCAGCGGCAATATTTGATTGTTACCGTCAACGCCTATGGCCGTCAGGAGCTGCCCTTTGTATTTGCCTGTCAAGAAGGTCCCATCTACAGAGATCACTGGCAGCATGTGCTTGAATGCTTCAATGCTTGCACCAAATGCAAACAATGCTCTCTGCAACACTGCAAATCTCGGTGGACTTATGGACGGCTTCTCGTGCACGGCGATGTACGTGCCCGGGTTCCTTTGTTGCAACACCTTAAGCATACGAGGAAGGTTGTCGTACGCCGCCTCGAAAGTGCCAAAACATTTTTCCAACGCCTTTTGCTTGGCACGCCACGCCTTCGCGTAGCTAATCTTATGCTTGAATTTATTCTCAATAGCTACCACAATATGTGTGGCCGCAACATCTTTCTTCTCCACTATCTCCCCATACATCAAATTGGCTATAAATCCGGACATGAGGTTACGATGCCTCGCCAGGACAGTGTTTAGAATGCAGGAGTGCGGCTCCACCTTGGACACAATCCAGTGAGTCTCATACTTGGGTCTACGTGCGTGCACCCTCCAAGGACAACCAGCCTGCTCGCACTTCACAGTGTACTGCTCCTGGCTTGATTTGACGACGCGAAATGTCCGTTGCATTGAAAGGGCCCAAAGCTTGATGGCATCCTGCAGCGCTTCCTTGTCAGCAAACATAGCATGCACCCGAACCTCTGTCTCATGATACTCCCATGGTGATTCATGCTCATCATGTGCGGAAACACCCTCCGCATTAAACCGGTTCCATTCCTGGGGGATAGGAACTTCTTCATCATCGGAACTGTCCTCCTCGTCGTCCTCTACAGCTTGCTCTTCATCCCATGCCCTCTGGTCATCAGATTCCATCTCCTGCACGATATACTCATTATGCTCTCTCCTACATCAGCTTGCCCAGTTCCCTCTCTATAGCTTGACAGCTGTAACTCTCCTCTATGTACCGCATCGGCTTGCCCAGTTCCCTCTCTATAGCTTGACGGCCGTAACTCTCATCCATGTACCGCATTGCCTTCATCACGAGCAACTTCATCAGCTCCACCAACGTGCGGCCCGCCCGAGCTGCTAGCACCTCCTGAAGCATAGGCGGACGCACGAGCTTACGCAGCTGCTTGTAGTGAGCACGGTTGCACAAGCAGGACACACTCGTATCCACGGCGCCGGCACCCTTGCACAAAGCCCTTCCATGAAGCAGAGCGCACCAATGTCTTCAACTCCCATCTGATGTCAGTGGGAGACCGGCTCCAAAGCCCTTGCACAACGATGCTGCACACCTCGGGGTCCAATGAAAAACTTTGGGTCAGCCAATGCTGCACATCTGTCATTCCAGCATTCTCGTCATCCAGAAGTACGAGAGTGACTTGCGGAAAATCGCTCAAATCCACACCATTCGGACCTTCACGAATAATTCCAGCACCATAATACACTCTCAATGTAGTAGTGGCCATTAATGATGTAGCCCTACATGTATGATTGAAATTTACGACAAGTCAAATAACATCGTACAACACTAAACTAAACTTTCTATACTAAAAAGGGTAGTAAAATTTCTAGACTACAAAATATTCCATACTACAAAATGTATACTACATCTACAATTTTTACTAACACCAATATTTCATCTAAATAATAGTGTAAATACAACATAATTAACAAAAATACCTGGATCCAAATCTATGGAATAGCTTGGACTCCTTCTTCCTCCCTCACCTCCTCCTTCAACCCTGTTCTCCTCTCCTTCTCTTCTCCCCCTCCCCTCCTTTTCTTCCCCTCCTCCCTCTCTTCTCCCCTTCTTTTCTTCCCCTTCCTCCTTTCTTCTTCTCTCGTTTCTTCTCTCTGGCTCTCTGGGCAGAATGAGGGAAAAGTGGTTCTCTGGGCGAGGGAACAGTGGCAGGGGTAGTGGGCGGTCGGTGGAATATCCACCCCTGTCGCCCTACCGTTGGGCAACTGCAATTGCAGTCGCTCAATCGTACAGCGACTGCAATTGTAGTCGCTCAACCGTACAGCGACTTCATAAGTCGCCTAACGGTTTACATATTCCCTAAATGTCACCTCCCGGTTGGGCGAAAGGCAGAAGTCGCCCAATGGGGGGCGACAGGAGACTATTTTTGTAAAAAAATTTATCGCGGGTATATTTATGTATTTACGAATAAAAAACGGATTATCCGTACCAAAAATTCCCAAAAATAGTATTCTCTACCCGGGATGGATTGTACGAGTATACAATGTTGTCATCTGGCTTGACAAATGCACCAGCTTATTTCATGAATTTAATGAATAAGGTGTTCATGGAGTATCTAGATGAGTTTATGGTGGTATTCATAAATGGCATTCTTATCTACTCTAAGAATGAGGAAAAATGTGAAGAACATATGAGTTCATATAGTGTTGGAGAAACTCAGAGAACACCAGTTGTATGTCAAGTTTAGCATGTGTGAATTCTGGATGAAGCAAGTAGCTTTCTTGGGGCATCTGATTTTTCAGGAGGAGTGTCCATTGATCTTGGAAAAGTGAGGGATGTGCTTAATTGGATACAACCCAAGTTAGTGCCAGAAATTAGAAGTTTTCTTGTTTTAGTAGGATATTATCGTCACTTCACCGAAGGTTTTTCAAATATTACAAGACCTCTTACCCATTTTCTAAAGAAGGAGAAGAAGTATGAATGGACTAAATCTTGTGAGGTTAGTTTTCAAGAATTGATGAAGAGGTTAACTTCTGCATCAATGTTAATACTCCCAGATATCTAGAAGGATGTTAAAGTTTTCTGTTATGCATCCAGGCAAAGTCTTGGTTGTGTATTGATGCAAGAAGGAAGAATGGTAGTTTATGCATCAAGATAATTGTGTTCGCAGGAGGATAACTATCCAACCCATGATTTAAAATTAGCCACAGTTGTTCATACTCTAAAGATATGGATGCACTATCTGATTGGTAATCATTGTGAGATCTATACGGATCATAAGAGTCTGAAGTACATATTTACCCAACCTGATCTCAACCTAAGACAAAGAAGATGATTTGAGTTAATAAAGGATAATGATGTTGGAATATATTATCATCATGCAGAAACTAATGTGGTAGCTGATGTCTTAAGTAGGAAGAGCTCCTATAATAATCACATGATTCAAGATAATCAACTTGCACTTCATGAGGAATTTTCGGCAACTAAATCTAGAAGTAGTAGAGGAAGGATTTCTAGCTACTTTGGAAGTACAACCAACTTTAGATGATCAGATCAAAAATGCTCAAAAAATGACAAGTATGTTAAGGAAATCAAGGATAACATGAAGAAAGGTAAAGCACTTAGATTTTCAGAGGATGATGAAGGTATCCTTTAGTTTGGAAAAAGAATCCTTGTTCCTAACCAAAAAGAAATAAAGGAGTTAATTTTGAAAGAAGCTCATGAATCTGAATATTTGATTCATTCTGGAAGCACAAAGATGTATCAAGATCTCAAAGAAAGATATTGGTGGTCAAGCATACAAAGAAAAATTAATAAATATGTAGCTTTGTGTGATGTTTGCTAACGGGTTACGACTGAACACCAAAGACTCACAGGGCTTTTGCAACCTTTGCAGATATCCGAGTGGAAATGGGAATAAATTGGCATGGATTTCATCTCTGGTCTGCCAAGAACAAAGTTAGGGTATAATTCAATTTGGGTTATTGTAGATTGTCTAACGAAAGTCACACATTCTATTCTAGTAAAGACTACTTACTCTAGAGATAGACTTGTAGAGCTTTATATGTCAAAGATCATGTGTTTGCATGGAGTTCCAAAGAAGATCATGTTAGATCAAGGATCTCAATTCACCTCAACATTTTGGTAGAACCTGCATGGAATTTTGGGCACAAATATGAATTTCAGTATAGCATATCATCCGCAGACAGATGGTCAAATGGAAAGAGTAAGTCAAATTCTGAAAGACATGTTAAGAGCTTGTGCCTTAGCAATTAAAATTACTTAGGATCAAAGTTTTCCTGGCCTATGCAAAATTCTCCTACAAGAATAGTTTTCAGTCGAGCTTACAAATGTCTCTGTTTGAAGCTTTGTATGGCAGAAAATCCATAACACCATTGTGTTGGAAAGAGATAGGAGAAGGTAAGTGTTTGGACCAGATATGTTAAAGAAAGTCGAAGTGTGAGTCCACTTGATTCGAGAGAGATTGAGAACAACACAAACAAGACAGAAGAGTTATGTGAACAATCATTGTAGGATGTTAGAGTTTACACCGGAGCAATCATGTGTATCTAAAAGTTTCACCTCTCAAGGGATTATGTCGTTTCAGAGTTAGAGGAAAGCTTGCTCGAGGATTCATTGGATCATTTCCTATTCTAGCTAGAAGAGGAAAAGTTGCCTACCAGTTGCAACTTCTGTTGCAGTTGTTAGATGTGCACAATATCTTCCATGTGTCTCAGTTGAAGAAGTTTCTCAGAATAATAGAAGAACAGATGCCTATGGAAGAAGTAGATTGAAGGGGGACCTTACCTATCTAGAGTTTCTAGTCAGAATTTCGAATGAAGCCAACCATTGCACAAGAAGCCAGACCATCAAGTTCTATAAAGTGCAGTGGAACAACCATTCAGAGTCAGAAGCAACATGAGAGCTCAAGGAGGATCTAAGAGCAAAGATTCCTAGCCTTTTTCCCAGTCCGTCCGAATCTTAGGGACAAGATTCTTTCCAATGGGGTAGGTTTGAAATATCCCAAAAATTCATTGTCTTTAAAATTTTAATTTCAAATTAATTATTTAAAAGTTTCTAGATTTTATTTGGATTTTATGCGTAATTCTGGAAGGAAATCTCAAAATTCCAATTCCAATCTAAAATTCCAAATTTGAATTTAAATTCTTAAAAATTCAAATTCAAGTCTCTAAAAATCCGAATCTCTAGAAAAATATTCATTCTATTTTTGGGTCCTACCTATATTTATTGGCCCATCTTTTCTTTTTCCTCTTTTTCCTTTTTCTTCCTTCCTCTCTTCTTTCCTTTTCTCTCTACCATCAATTACTATTGATACGAACATTGTTCATCTTCTTCATGAACCAAACACAACACAGACTAAAACAGACCATGGCGCCTCTCTACCCACCCAAGCCAAATCTCCAACCAAGCTTTATCTCGATGTCATGCGAAAATGAAAGATGCTCCAAATCATGCAAGGAATCCATTCCTTCCGGTCCTTTCACAATTCATTCATCCATTTGCAACTCTTTTGATCCTTTGCATATGACCCCTTAACCCCACTTAACCCGTTCCAACCCCTGCCAAGTCTCCTCAAACCCTAGAAAAATGCAGCCACCGAGTGACCTCCATTCCCAAAATTGCTCATATCGCTCTAACTTGCGTTACGAGTACTCAGGTGATTTTCTTTGAATTCCTTTCATGTCACTTCCTGATCCTGAGTATCTTACACCCTCATGTGAAGTTAATTTGATTTTCATATAGCCATTTGATGGGAATTGAGTTTTTCTTGAAACCAATCTACTACATCCTTCATCATCAATTCATCGCCTCTGGTGAGCCAAAACTTGATTTTGTGCTACTACATGATCACCATCATCTACTCTACATATTTCATACCTCTGTTTGTCCAATGCATCACCGAGGAAGTGCCACCTTAAAACACACCTTTGTTTCCATGGACGTCATCATGGCTAGCCTAATCCATCCATCCCCCGGCCAAACCGATTGTGCCATCACATTCCTTGGGCCTAGGCCATGCTAATGCTCACCTTGTTTGCCCACGTTACATGCTCGAGTGTCATTTCCCTTATCAACCCTTGCCACCATCGCCGTGGACCCTACCAACAAAAGCTGCCACTGGCCAGCTGTGGACCAATTTTGCTGGTTACCATGCCTCCTTGGCTTTCCCCTCACCAATGCAAGCCACGGCTAGAGAGCCTCCATGAATGCATGCACTACTGCTCTACCTCTAGAGTGATGTCTCTCTGTTAGTTATTCACTTGTTTGCCTTTGAGTCTATGACGAGGGGCCCCACATGTCGTACACACTAGTAAACCCAAAAATGCATCCAAAAAGAAGAGTCCAAGGAGTATTCCCTTGTTTGATATTTTCCAGCAATTTCATTCCGATGAATATGTCGATCACTCATTCTCCATCTTTCGAACTCCGAATCTAGTTATTCAAGTTTATAAATTCATCTAAAATTGTAATATTTCTTCTAGTATATATTTTATATTGTTATGATTTTATGTGTATTTATTTGTTTTTTTGTGTTTCTCGATTTACGCGTAGAACCTAACGTCGTCGAAGAAGTTTCTAACCAACAAGAAGAGACCCCAGCCCAAAAGACAAGCCTTCCTTGAACATATTGATCCAAGTTTATCAAAGTTATTTACTATTTTAAATTTATATGCATTGCTATTTCACATAAAATGATAACTTACTTAAGTCTATTAGTTATACCGACATTGCTATATCCTCATTTGATATTGAAATACCTATACATTTGTCATCTTATGATGCCCTTGTATTAGTATTGAGATTATAATACTATTTGATGATTTTAGAATGGTAGTAACTTCTTAGACAAGCTATTCGGTCATCATAACCATTGGGTGGAAAATTGTTGTCATATGCCTCAATCTTTTCATTCTAATAACTTTGTGGCAAGAGGTATTGCTGCTATTTTTAAAGTAAAAATAAACTAGTAAATATGACTTTAGACTTGGACGGATCGTAAGATTTGGGTTGGTGCGGATGGAGCACGTGATCTTGAATTACAAATGTACCGCTCTAGTCAATTAAGAACAAATGTTTGTGATTGTCCAAACTGAGTACTACCGTATAACCACAAGTCTATATGGATATAACCTAGCTAGTTAATTTGCAATGGCTTAGCTTAGAATTCGCCAGTGGTATGAGTGGGTGTCGGGTGGACAGTTGTCCCACATGGCGCCAAAGGTGGCTTCTAACTGGGTGAATTTAACCCTTGAGTGGTGAAACCTTAGTGGGCAAAGTCTAGTTGAGTTAGCGCATTATAAAGGCCTTGTGATGATCACTTAGTCGCATGCCAATGGAAGGGTGTAATGGCCGACAACATACGTTGATTATCTCTTGTAGGTAAAGTTGTACTAACTTTATAGAGTGTAAAACCATTCAAATAGTCATTTTGTGAGATCGAGGAGACTGACTAGAGGGGGTGAATAGGCGGTTTTAAAATTCTTTTGGCTAAAATCAAGTTTATAATGCGGAAGCATAGATCAATTCAGGTTTAGCACAAATAAGTCCTAAATTAACTAGGTTCACCTAAATACAGCAATAACCTAAGTCTATGTTAAAGGTTTGCAATCCTAGGGTGACAAGCAATCAATTTAATTTTATGAATGTAAATTACTTGAAGGTAGATTAAGTACAAGAAAACAAACCACAATGACACGATTCCTTTTTACCGCGGTGTTTGAAGATTGTGGGTCTCCCCTAATCCATGTTGAGGTAAGCCCAAATGAATTGGATTGACTTCACGAATTAAGTCAAACACCTTAATTTCACTAGTGGTAGTTTTTTTCCGCTCCGGGTAGGTGAGCACCAATCTTCACAACACGTCGGGCCTTCTCATAATTTTCTTTGAGAAGATCACTGGACACGACACCTCCAATGCCTTCTAGGCGTCGATAACCTCTAAGAGTAATAAGTCAAGCCCCTTACTAGACTCTCACCACGTGCAACTAATGCACAAGCTCAAGTGGATATGAAATCTACCTCTAGATGCAACACATACAACTAGAGACCTCTCTCCGTGCTCATAAGATGCAACACATGTACAATTGAGAGGAGAGACACACACTATCTCAAGAAAGTGAAATAGAGTGCCAAAGATTATTCTCCAATCGACCACAAGGGGGTATTTATACCCTACACAAGGAAACTAGTCGTTCGAACCAAAAATTAGGAAATCCAATACTACCACCATTTTATGGCTGGTACTACCATTTTCCGCGTAACGGCTATAAAGCTAGTCGTTACTCAGCAATTATGGTACTAGCACAGTTATATGTTTGGTACTACCACACTTCGGTAGTACCTCTCAGACAAATCGGTACTACCGATTTTTAGAGGAGAGAAAAGTTTCCAAAAACCACCTCTTTGGGAATAACGTACTGCCAAGTAGAAATTGGTCCTACTGCAATGTGGTCATACCACTCAACAAAATCGAAACTACTGAGATGCGGTACTACCTTGCCACACAGGTTGGCCAGACTGCTCACATAGAGCCAGTTTGGCTGCCACAGTCATACTGGTCTTCGACCACACTGGTCTTATTCGACCACATTGGTCTTCGACTATTCTGGTCTTGTTTGACCACACTGGTCTTTAACCACTCTGATGATTGCTTCACCAACTGACATGGTAGTACCTTGATCTCAATGCTGGTAGTACCAGAAAGAGGTAGTACCGTACATTACACATCAGTAGTTCCACCCAGCAGTAGTTCTACAAGACACACAGCGGTAGTTCTGATTTTTCTGAAAAATGCATATACTTCAATAAATTTTGCAAAACACATTTGCAAATTATAATATCATACACACAAGGATCAACCATGATTCCCAACAAGTGACAAAATATATTGCACACTTTCGGAATCATGACAAAAGGTGTAAGTATATGGACTCAACACATTTGCAAAATACATTCGCAAACATAAGTCTCATGCTATAAGGATTGTGTATAAGTTTCAACCATTTACAAAACCCATTCATAAATATAAGCCTCATACTACAAGGAGTAGGAAACATGGACTTCAACCATTTGCAAAATACATTTAGAAAGCATAGTTGCATGTCACAATGATTAAGTGCATGAGCCTCAACTATTTGTAAAACACATTTATAAATAATAACATCATGCCACGGAGAGCTAGAGCAAGCAAGATTGAGCTATCAACACATGATGAGACTCAAGTTACTAAACATGACATCTCTTGATAGTACGGAGAACCTATACTAGCAATCTGGTCTTCTAACCAAACCAAAACCGGTAAAAGACTAGGAACACATCCTTAGCCCTAGCTAGGCATACATTTGCCTTGAGCATCCTCTTGAAACTTTATGACACATATCTTCACTTCAAGTACGAGTCACTGTCTTGATACGCATCAACCTATGATGCATCCTTCACTTAAACTCTATCAACCTATGATGGGGCTTTTTTTGACTTGATGATCAACTCATGATCATTTCTTCTTGGGAATCTTGATGAACTTATGATCATCTCCTCTTCTTGATGCCCTTTAACTAATGAAGTCATCTTCCATCCCGAAACTTGAGACCTAAGTCATGCTCATCATGAGACCTAACCTATTCATTCAACTCATAGAAAATGTTAGTCCCACAATTTAATTGTCATTGATTACCAACACATACCATTAACTCATAATAGCAGGTCTAGATTCTTCAATCTTTTTATTTTCGGTAATTGATGATAATCTCAACAAATAATGAGATAATAAAATATTCATGAGTATACATCATATACACAATAATTGTATACTCTAGGATAAGCTTTAAAATCAATTAACTTATTTGAATAGAAGTGTTTGTCTTTGAATTAATTGCTAGTAAAACTACATATCCGGTTGTCATTTATCATCCAATCATTAACACATAATGAAGGGAGAAAAACACATTGTGACAACCCGATTGCAAATGATTGAATTTAAATCAATCATAATTATATATGAACTACACAAGTTTTATATACACAAAAGAATATGTTTCAAGGCAGAGATCCCAAATATGTGGAAAAAGGAACATGTATCAATACTAACGAAACCGCAAAACATAGAGTGAACTCTCCCTAAATGTGTGCATACACGGATGTGGCATAGAAACATATACACATATTCAAGTTAAACTTTTGGTAGAGTTCAACCTATATTTTAGATTCTAGAAATACAATGAGATATAAGAATATGACATCGAATGTATACCTCCATAATTTTTACCGTTTCATCCAAATGAGACTAAGCAATAACATACTCAACAAACAATCTAGTCTCACATTTAGATTTATCATTAATAAATTAATCTCATATTTATATTTGTCATTAATCACCAAAACCAATATAATTGGAGGTTAATCTTACACGTGCCAACAGTCAAGGGTGGGCAGTGTGTGTTTTCACATGGTAGACTTATTGTTTTGTTTTTAAATGAGCCTTTGGGAGTCTCATAGTGGTTAGAGATATCAGGTGTGCTCTAGAAAATAGCGCCAATTAGGTAGACAGAACCAATTTTATTGAACTTTGGCGATTAGAGCCTTAATACTAGTGCTGGCAGCTAGAACCTTCACTAGAAATTATTTAATTTCATTTATTGCAATTATTTTATTAAATTGATGCTTGGGAAATCTATAGTGATAATTGAACTAAAAATGCTGCTTTGGCAACAAAACCATATTATCCTTATTTTGTTAAGCCTTACATATAATTGCATTCTTTCCAAGACATGGAGTACTCCATGTACTCACCTTGCAATCTACAAATCATCTCAGAGAAGTACGAAGGCACTAAAGGAGACTATAACTACTTCACGTGTGGATTCAATGAAAGCTTTCTAGAGGTCTAGGATGTGTATCCCCGGTCAATTGCATGTGGTGAATTAATGGGCTATCTTCAGAATTTATTTTATTTGCTTTTGCTTTGAGTTTGTATTTTTGGTGAGATTTTGTAGCCTCTTTGGTATTAAGTGGCCTTAATATCAATACTCTATTATTGTAATAAATCATCTTTGGTTATATGATCATCACTATTTCACTGTGTGCTCTAGCTTTGATCTGGGACTAGTGCGGCAATACGCAGAGGGTTCGGATTTAGAAATCCAATCCCAACAATTATCCATAGGAATTTAAATATGAACAAGTGTGAATATAATTTGTGTAGCAAAGTAAGGCTTGCACTTTGATAGACCATGTGGAGGTTACCCCGTGTGTGTGATGAGTAATTGACATCTGTTTTAGGAAAGTCGAGTTTGGTTTGTGTGGTTCGGGCCATGTCGTTGCGTGGTGCAATCCGGTTTGGTCGGACTTGGTCAAACTTGGTCGAAGCGATGCTTATTCTTTTGTTTCGACAGGTTTGGGCTTTCTCATGCCTAAGATTTCTCTTAATGCTATTGTTGATTACATTATGTCGAGCGGTGCTATGTGATGAGTTTCTTGTCTGTGATGGCTGCAGAACATCGAGGCAAAGTCGTGGCGAGGCACGGGATAACCGGACTAGGCGCAGGTGGTGCTGAGGTCGGAGCGGTCGAGATGTGCCGAAGACGGCGAGGACTCGAAGTGGTTGTGAGGTTTGGACGGCAAGAAATGAGGAAGCTTCCTGGAAGGTGCATGAGGGGCGTTTTGGTAAAAGCGTAGGGCTGCACAAAAGGAAGCGGATTTGGTTTTGAGCTAATGGATAAAGAGCAAGGGTTGTTTTGAGTTAGCGGGTAAAGGTTGTTGTAAACCCGTTAGTGGAGGCTATAAAAGGAGAGGGGTAGGCTAGAGAGAAAGGAGAGAGTGTATGTGAGGGTTTTGTGTTTTACTCTCCATGTTTGTGTGTTTTTCCTTCTCTTTGTTGTGCTGTGATAGGTGGTAGACAGCAGCAACATGTCGTTTTTTTGTGTTTTGTGTTTGTCTTGTGAGCTTGTGTTGTCCAGTTTGTGAAAACGTGTATGGGGATGAAATGGTTGTAGTCCTTGAACTCTTGTAAGCATTCATCTCTTGGTATCAATTTGTGAAATCCTTGTTTGAGTTGCTATGGCCTCAAGTTTATCCCTATTTGCTCTTGATTCTTTCTTCTCTGCACACTGCTATCCTTTGCTTCTTACTTCTCTGAGAGGATTGCTTATCAAGCTGCAGAACCTTGTTAACATAAACTAAGATTTTGTTCAAGGTCTTTGGCTTGTTTTAGAGAGCATCAAGCATTTTTTAATTCTGTTTTTGCCAACCGAATTAGAAGATGAATCATGTTCGGTCTATCTGAAAAGGGTAGCAAGCACTTGGTCTTTTCTCAGTTGTCTTCAGTTTGTCTGAGTTCTTTTCAGTTTTACTTTTCTGACTTGCTTTTCCTTTTAGTAGTTGTCTCCTCTTGCTGTTTTCAGCTTCTTTGTTCTTCTTTCAAGCTCTTTCTCAGTAGCTATTGTGCAGACCAAAAAAACAGTGGATTCAGATTGTTTCTTGCTGCATGCTTCGGTCAATCAGTCTCATTTCCTGCTGTAAATCAAATCCTGTAATCTTTGTGCTTTCAAATGGTTGTTTTGGCTGTCTTTTTGGCTCTCTTATTTATGCACCTTGCTGCTGTTTTCTACGGTTTTAGGGACACCAAACTGAATTGAAACTTTGCACTAATCTGTCCTTTGCTGCAGTTTATGTGCTGTTTTGGCCTTTTGTTTCAAGCTCTTTTCAGGTTACCAGTTCTCTTTTCTTGCTGCAGTTTATGTGTTGTTTTGGCCTGCTGTTTCAAGTTCTTTTCAAGTTACCAATTCTCTTTTCTTGCTGCAGTTTATGTGCTGTTTTGGCCTGCTGTTTTCGGTTCTTTTAGGTTGTCAGTTCTCTTTTCTTTCTTGGTTATCTTCCTTCTTTTTGCTTCTTCAGTCTTATAGTGTCTTAGTCTTTTGTTTTCAGTAGCTCCTTCGTTTAGTCTGTTAGTCTGCAGTTTAAGCTCATTTCGGCCAGTTCACTTCGTGCGGTCAGTTTTTGGGGATCATTTCTTCAAGTCTCAGTCTATTCCTTCACCTGATTAGTGAATTCCTTTTTCAGCCTCTTTTTCAGAGAAATTTGTGCTGATCTGGTTGTTCCCTTTTATGAGAATTTATTTGGTCAAACTACAAAATCGTTTTGGTTACAAGTGAGCAAATTTCTTGCTTCATAGCTTCCATAGCTATCGAAGAAGAAAGTTGTGTGGGTACTTGGGGCTTAAAGGCACCATTCACCCCCCCCCCCCCTCTGTTGCCATTCCGGTCCAACACACTTTGATATTTTTAAATAAAGTAATTTGCATTCAAAAGGTAGGTGAGATATGATCAAAATAATGACTTGCATCACTCAATTTACTGTGGCCTTGATCTTTACTCAAAGCCTTCTCAGTCAATAATCTTGAAATTCTTGGTCTTTGTCTTGATCTGAATCTTGATCCCACTCAAACTTGTCACTTCTTCAAAACCTCACATTTTAATTACGCGGTAAATGATCGAAATACAAATAACATTCGAAAGTCCAAATAAATTCAATTGGGCTTTTTTAAGTTTTGCTATAATTGAGGATATCAGAGGAGATTTAGCGAATTGTGGGAAGCTTGACAATGTCAAACAAAATTTGAGCGAAATGATCAATGTCGAAGAAACTCTACCGGGAAAATATAGAAGAAGGATCGATGTTGAAGAGGCATTCACAAGAATATTCCGCTTCAGGTTCGAAGATGGTAGGTCATAGCCGATTGCAAGATACTAATGCTCAATCTTTAATTAGTAGTTTCTTTTATTATTTTATATTTATTAAGGAAGTTCCAAGAGTTAGGTTAGACTTATGGTAAATATGAGAGTCTAAAATAACACTGGGCATTATTTGATGAGTGTTAACATTTAGAGATTTGGGTGTGTGCTAAATATGCGAAGAGTATAACTTTAACTTGTTGAGTTAATCCTGAAGTTCATATTTTACCAGAGTTCCCTCTTAAAGTTGTGCCTTGAATTATTGTTACATTAATTATTCTTACTTACCATTGGTAATTTTAAATCCAGAGATAAAGATAAGCAATTGTTATTGAGGCAAGATTGTATTTTATCAAGGCTTCTAATTTAAATTGCATTTTAATTTAAGAGGCAAAGGCATATTGGTTGATTACCTTTTCTTTAACTTAATTGTTATTTACACAAGGTTATAAGTATCATCAATCTCTCTAACTAGCAATTGGATTTGAGATGAATATTAATGACCCTCTTAATTATGATTGAGAAATTCTTAATCATATACAAGATATTCTTTAATTTAGATCTTAGTATTTCCAGATAAATATTATAGACTTAAGATTTAAATGATTCACCCTAATTATTTAAGCATTGCTTGAAAAAGGGCCTCATGATTTTTATAGACGTATAGATAATATTTATCATTTCTACATGGCTTAAATTTTATGCTAATTATTCTTATATGATAATTAATTTTGCTAAAAAGATTGATGGCATGCAAATTACCAAGATTTAATCTTCAAATAATTTAATTTTGCATAAATCCCTATTCTAATTTCCATAATTCCATTTTATTCTTATTTTTATTTATAAATCATATTTCAACAAATTATCTATTTGAGTATTCCTTAGAAATGGAAATTCAAATTTTGGCCACATGCTAAAAGGTCACTATAGATACATGCATAGCTATCCATTTATTTAGTTGGGCCCATATGTCAAAAGAAGAGAGGGGGGCAATGAACAACAAAGAAAATAGAGGAGGGAGGTCAAACGAGACAGAGGGAGGCGGCGGCAGCGAGGGCTGGCTTGAGGGGGGATGGGGTGGCAAAATGGGTTGCCTGGGAGGCGAGGAGGCCCTGGGAGGTGGCGCATCAACCAAGGCGGCACCATGGCAAGCGCGTGACTGCGTGTCGTGACTAGAGGCGAGGCCAAATGGGGACAGCGGTGGCGAAGGGGGAGGAGAAGAGGAAGGAAGTGAACACGGGCATTAGGAGGGCCCAGGGGACTCACCGGGGTTATCAGGGTAGTGGGGGAGTGGCCAAGGTGAGCCAGCGACAGAAGCCAAAGGCGGCGCGGGTAGGTCATCGGTGGCAGTGAGATGGGGCGAATGAGAGCTCCCTCCACTGGTTGGGGAAGGACAAGGGCGTCGTGAGGGTGCTCCAGGAGGAGGGAATTGAAAAGGGAGGCGCCGAGGAGAAGATGGCATCGGTGGAGGCGACGCTCGGCTGGAACAGAAGAGGAATGGCGTTCCACGCGAGTTCAGGGAAAGAAACTTCAATTAAGCAGAAGGGGAGGAAGAAGACACCTGAGAACACATTTTGACACGAGTGGCTTGGAGAGGGATTCACTGAGGTGATCAAAATGGTGAGGGACGGGCAACGGTCGGCGCGGGCACAAGGGCGGCTCGGGTCGGGGATGAAAAAGAGGGAAGAAGGTAGGAGCAATGGAACACTTAGGGCTATTTATAGCTCGGGGGCTATGGCGTTGCTGTGCAAGCACGGGAGTGGGCGGCGCGACACTGGAGCATGGGCACGACCGACAGAGGCGGGACAAGGCTAGGCGGCATGGCGAGATGCGTGCAAGGCACGTAGCGGGGCACTGCGCGCGTGCAGCGCGGGCACAGGCAGTGCACTACACACGTGCGGTGCGGCGGGAGCACCGAGGGCGGGCCGGCTCAGGCTGGAGACAAAGCAGGGAGGAGGAAGGAGGGAATGGAGGAGAGAGAAGAGTGTGGGGCCGGCTAGAAGTGAAAGAAAGGAGAAAGAGAGAAAACAAAAAAGGGGAAGAAAGGCTTTAGCCAAATTTGAAATTTAGATTTTTTTATTTGAAATTCCTTTTTGAATTTTGAACTCGATACTTGAATTCGAATTTGAACTCTTGGCTTGAATTATTTGGATGCAAATTCTAATATTGCCTTGCTTTTGCTCTTATTTAATTTTATTTAAATTCTTTTTCGGTTTGAATTTAAATTTTCAAGTTTTGCTCAAAATAGTTTCCAAACATTTTGGCTCTTGATCTCAGATTTCATTTTTATTATTGGATTTGAATTTGGCAAAACCAAAACAAGGTTCTCAAATAAATGTCAAAAATTTTGAATAACACCGAAATGCAATAAAAGATTTTAAAATTTTCACAATTACAATATTTCCCAAATTTGGGATGTTACAAGAGAGAGCAAGAGGGGGTGGAGGTGGCGGTGCGGGGAGGTGGCGCCAATAAGGGTAGGGAGTGGCACGGCGAGGCGGCGGTAGCACCAGGGAAGGAGAGAGAGGATAGGATCCAGAGGGAGGGAGCGAGCCAGACAGAGATGGATGGAGCCATGGCAACGAGAGCAGGAGGAGGTTGATAGGTCTGGAATCCTGGACTGGAAACAGTACCGTTGTTCGATTACAATTTTACTCTCTGCGGGATTCCTCCTGCTGATACTACCACCGAGCGAAGTATTACTGAATTCCAGCTAATTTGATCCATTCAGTTCCAAAAGCTTTAATTGGTTGGGAATACTACATCCTCCAAAGAAGAAAGAATCTGTCACTCTTTTGCACTTGTTGAAAAATGGTAGGATCAATCAGGTATTAACATTTAGCTCATGATAAAAACTGCAATCATGCAAAAGGTGCACAATTAACAATAGTTGCCACCAAAGAACAATTTTTTTTAAAAAAATCACACCCATGAGGCCATGAGAGATAAGGATGCAGGTACTTCCTGCCTTGCTTGAATGGGAAGCAATGCTGCCTTCCAACATGATCATACCACATGGCAGCAATCTTTGGCCTCTATTGAGCATAATGCCCTGATTCCATTTGGTTCCATGAGTTTTCAGTTTTCATCCTGTGCAACCATGCCAATTGTTGCAGCAAACTAACGGCAGAACAATCAATCAAACAAAACAAACCAATCCAAAAGCTTATGCAAACACAAAAAATGATATGGGATTTTGCACGGTTAGGATGTGAGTTCTTGCATTAGTGTTGTTCTTGGCACGCATGCCACACCAAAAGAAACCTTTTTTTGTCCCTGAGTTTCTTTGGGCTTGGTGCATTCAAGGCTTGGTGCATGAACACTGCATAGTCTTTTGTGCAGACATCACACATCAGCATGTTAATATATCTTGACAGATGACACTTGGACCTTGAGAAATGCTAGTTAGTACTCACAGCAAAGCAATCATACGAGAGTGTGCTCGCAATGAGAATGGTCACAGAACACAAGAGAAAGGCAAAAAAGGTCAGACCAAGTAGATATTTACAATGGGAATGAGAAATTGGTACTTGAGTAAAGAGCGTCAGCTAAACAACATTTTGGTCTGATGTCACCGTAAATATACACTCAACCTCTCAATTCTCACACATACATTGCAACTACTTTATGTTTACAGTTTGCAGAGCACTTCCTGTCACATACTCACGGTAGGCAACTGAGTCAGATACACTGTCAGATTATTATTGCAAAAGAGCACATGCTACAAAATCCATACAATCGATGTATGTAGGATCGTATGGTATAATCAGAGAGGGGGTGAATAATTGTCTCCGTTTTTTATCATCTGAAACCAAAACACAACACAGAGAAATAGAAACAAAGCAATCTAGATCACAAACGGAAGTACCGACTGCAGCAGCGTGCTACCGAGCGGAAGTCCCAACCGCAGCTGCTTGCCAGTACGTGGTCGTAAGCCTCTGTCGCCCGACTGCTCGTCATGACCAGACGTTACGATTGCTCACTCTGGCTGCTCACTTACGACCGCTCGCCTACGATGCTCGGATCAACCGCCGACTTGCTCCGATTGCTCGGCACGATCTCAGATCAGTCGCCTGATCGTTCCGATCACTTTGCAAGATCTCAAATCGATCGCCTACTTGTTCTGATCTCTCTGCACGACAACGCCGCATGTGGTCGTATCCTCCTTCCGCCTGAAGTCTCTAGTCATTCGACCACCGCCCGAACGGACAGGTACACGCCGAAGACAACATAGAGCGCAGAAAACAGAGGAAAAAGAGCAATGCTCTGGAAGTCATCGGAGATGAAAGAATCTGATATATTATTTCATCAGCAAGTTCTTGGCTACAAAGCACCTCACGGCACCCCTAAAAACCTTCTTCACAAAAGCCCTAAAACCAGTGTGCTAGCCTATAACTTCCTTTTCTTTTATAGGCCAGCGCATAAGACGTAATTAAACCGATCACCTCAAAACCGTGTCCCTAACCACCTGGACAGGTAATCCTATCTCTTCCTCAAATCAAGGGACACAAAACCCTTCCTAACACGGATTTTAACCAACTCGTACAAGTCATGGACTCCATCCACAACCCACACGACACACACACGACAAAGCCTCCAGGATATCCTCTCATGTATCTCCATCGTGCATCATCACCAAGTGCTCTCGCGTGAGCCCGATCACCTCGCGTGACCACCTGACCATCTGGACCTCAAATTACCCCCTCTTAGTCCCAGTCCTTCTCATCACCGACCATAGCCATCTCCACGCCTTCACGCAGCATCCACCTTTGACCTCCATGTGCTCCAACATGAGCACGACCACCTTGCGTGACCTCCCGATCGCCTGGACCTCAGATTACCCCCTCCTAATCCCGGTTCTCCTCATCACCGACCATGGCCACCTCCATGCCCACCTGCACATGCAAAGACCAAAGAAACCAGCTCCTGGCAACACACATTAGCAAAAACACATCCTTGTCCATCCCCAGACAAGATCCAAACCTCCTACGACCATGAACCAGCTCGTTTATGACCGCACAAACTATTGCTAACTGAAACAGATGTTCCGACCACCCAATACGACCATGCCTCAGAATGTTTACGACTATCGCTAAGTCTATTGCTACCTCAAAGTACTCGTAACCCACAAGTACTCAAAAACCATACGACTATCGAGTACCGACTACAAGTACCTCAAGCAGCGATCAATCATCAACGACCACCACACACCGACCAGTCAACCACTGGCCCAACACAAGTACTTGACGTACTCGAAGATCACAAGAGTGAAGCACTCGTATCGACCATGAAAGTCTTCAAGTACCGACTGTGAAGCCTATGGCAACCGATCGCTAAGCCTCCGACAACTGAAGGCAGAACAACAAATTGGTAAGTCTACGAGTATCGACAAGACTGCCAAGTCCACGACCATAAAAGCAGTCTACAAAACCTACAACCATGGAAGCAGGCTGCAAGATCTACGACCATGAACGTAGTCTGTAAAACCTACGACTATGCACGTAGTTTGCAAAATCTACAACCATGGAAGCAGTCTGCAGAACCTACAACCATCGACCGCAAAGCCTGAGACTATCGACTAGTAGAACCTTCGACTATTGAGTACGACCAGTAAAGTCTACGACTATCGAGTACTGAATCTACGACCATGAAAGAGTATTGTAGCTATGATTACCTGTCATGGTCGTAAGATCGAAGTCGTACTGCCGTGGTCAAATGATCGAAGTCGTATTGCCGTGGTCGAAGCCAGACATGGTTGAAAGCTGCCGTGGTCATAGCATGTCATGGTCGTAACATGCTGTGGTCGTAAGCTGAACATGGTCGTAGCATGCCGTGGTCGTAAGCTGAACGTGGTCGTAAGCTGAACATGGTCGTAGCATGCCATGGTTGTAAGCTGAGCATGGTCGTAGTATGCTGTGGTCGTAAGCTGAACATGGTCGTAGCATGACGTGGTCGTAAGCTGAATGTGGTCGTAGCATGCCATGGTCGTAAGCTGAACGTGATCATAGCATGCCGTGGTCGTAAGCTAAACATGGTCGTAGCATGCCGTGGTCATAAGTTAAACATGGTCATAGCTTGCCGTGGTCGTAAGCTGAACATGGTCGTAGCATGCCGTGGTCGTAAGCTGAACACGGTCGTGGCATGCCGTGATCATAAGCTCAACGTGGTTGTAGCATGCCATGGTCGTAAGTTGAACGTGATCGTAAGCTGAAGTCTGAAGATTGAAATCACTCAAGCTGCACACAACCACTCAAAGACAAAGACTTCAATAGCAAACGACCAAGTCTTTCACAAACACAAAAACCAAGGCAAATCAAATGTCAATTATTCATTATATCTTAATTAACGACCATCCACATGGTCTAACAATCTCCCTCTTGATAAATACATTGACAAAATTTTGAAAATTTCCAAATGATTTTTGTGTTTTGAAAGAGAAGAAAATTGAGTGCAAGTTTCAGCAAAATAAATCAAAGTCTCTCCAAATATCTCTCCCCTGACTTCAATTTCTCCCCCTTTAGCAATGTAATCATCAAGAAACTTTCAGAGAGATAACAATTCTAAGAAGGAGCAATGAGAGAAACGATCATGCAGCTTTGAAGATTATACAAGTCAATTTGTATTCATATCTTGACGAAGCCATTAGTGTGAGTAGAGCTTTCTAGATTATATAAAGTTATATATCATATAGCTAGATTGAAAACTAGTCTTTTAGCACAATTAGACAATTTAGATCAATGACAGGCATCTCATGAATTACTAAACTAATTGTAAAGAGTACAATGAGATATCATAACGAAAAGTCAAAGCCTAAAAAGCAAATATTAAATCTAGATGGGCTATCAGTCTCATAAACAATCTATTGCATCACACTAGAGTTTTAGACATGTGGCATGCTTGCAGCATACTTCTTTTCATAATGCTATCTTTGAAGCAAACTTCTGTTTGAATGGTGGTATGCTTGAAGCATACTTCTTTTCCTTTGTTTAACCATGGCATGCTTGAAGCATACATCTTTTCAATCTTGTTTTTCTCAATTCTCACTTGATACCACTTGTAGAATTTTCTCTCTTTTTTTATATGAAAACATGCCATCTTGAGTGAGCATAAAAAGATTGTGATATGAAACATACAAGCCTCAAAGCCAAGATTTAAAATAAAATTCACAATCAAGCTAATCTTTTTAGCTGAACATCACAAAGTACTATCAATAATCACTCTAGTCAAAGACTTATGCCAAGTCATGTTTTAATTCAAGTATAGCGGATTAATTAAAACTAGTTGTGGTCATAATAAAACTAGCTCTACTACTCATTTGACTTCAATGGCTCAATCTTGGTGAATTATATGGCAGGTATAATAAATAAAGCTCTTGACACCACTTCAAACGACATACTCCCCCTCAGAGTAATCCCATCTTACTCAGAAAAAGAGCAAATTGAGAAGAAGCAAAAAGCTTTGAGAGAAATCAAGAAACCGAAAGGAGTACAGAGCACTTGAAAAAGACCACTTGTAAAATAATATTATATTTCCACATGATCTAACCTAAAAGTGAAGTCTCATGGAAACTCCCAGAGTAGGTGAAGAACCATCCAGTGTTCCAATCAAGCAATGGTGCAAAAGACTAGAACCACATCATGTACAGGTTCTCCACCCCATGTTCACTGGTCTTAAATCACAGTAGATGTCGGTCTCACAGTGCTCAGGTTAGTCAAGTAAGTTTTAGGAATTCACCACTGTGATACTCGACAAAGAGGGTCAGCAGTAGGCAATGATAAAAATTCAATGAAGATTTAGTCTTTGTCAAATTCTGGTCTGACTACCGTTGAGGAACCAGTCTGTTGGCTGACCTGTCTAAGCGTCTCTGTGTGACTGGTCGTAACCCACCAGCGCACGTTTGTACATCTGGTCGTAAATCTGGTTCGGCCACGTTGTAACGCCCATGTATAGCTGGTCGAAACTCTAGTCTCTGTACAGCTGGTTGTAACTTTGGTTCGCCACGCTGTAACGACCATGGAAAGAAGTTGATCTGAACTCTGGCCTGATCACTCTATTACGACCATGGACGAAGGCCAGTCTAACTCCCAATTGGTCTAAACGAGCAGAGACAGCCGGTCAAAAATCTCCTGAGTACCTTGATTGACTCCAGTGACCAAATGACCGATAATTTCGTTTGACCACGCTAGTCCGACCACGAAGAGCAACTGGTCGATAGCCTGATCTGGTCGTGGAATGTCCGACCACAGGATGCTCAATAGCGCGGCAGGCTGGTCTGATCGTGGGACGTTTGACCACTAAGCGCCCGACCACACGGCAGTCTAAATATTGTGCAATGACTGGTCTGACCGTTGACTGACCTTTACGACTAGGTTCAATTGTTGAATTACCCAGAGCTACAGAGAACAAATTAGAGGGAGCAGAACCACAGTGACCTGCAGACGATGATCATCGCGTGCAAAGAGATAGCATGCTCTTAAACCTGCAGAAGACTGATTAGAGGGGGCAAGTCGACAGTTGGGAGCTTGCACAATCTCCACTTGGGAACGTTTTTTCAGCTTGTCTTTCTTCTCCTTCTTTGCTTTCCGAAAACAAAACTAAACCACATGACCACTTCTACCACAATGAGTGCATTGATACTTATCTGTTGACTTCACAACACCCACTTTGGTAGAGAATTCCTTCGCAACACTAGCAGATTTAAATATAATTTGTTCAGGTTCAGATTCTACTTCAATTTTCCCAGGCTCAAGAAGCTTAATAACCTTTGAAGGATTATTTTTGGCATGCTCAATAAAATTAAATCCGAGACCATGTTTCTTTACACTTGTTTTTGATTGATCTAGAATCATGTTCAAATTCTTTTTACACGAGAACCTCTCTAAAGTGTTCTTTAGATACTCATTCTCTTCAACCAATGTAGGACAGGTTGTGCACTTAATAGAATCATTTACAAGACCTTTAGAAGCAGTAGACTAAGCTAACCTTTTCTTTTCAGCAAAATCATTGAGTTGTCTAGTCAAAGCTTTTATTTCAGTATTAAGCTTAGGACAATTTGAGCAAGAAAGAGTCTCATGATAGAGCATTTGTTGGATTGACTCATGAGAAGAATTAAGCCTAGCCTGAAGCAAATCACACTTAGAGTAAGCTTTAGATTGAGCAAAAGAACTAGACTTAAGCTTTTCAATTTCATCATTAGCAAGTTTTAGCTTTCCATCACAAGAGTCATGTGCCAATCTTAACTCACCAAGTTTAGCAGTTACATCACTAAATTGAGCCAACTTGCATTAAATGTTCTAACAGTCTCTAACTCAGTATGTAAAACTTGGCAAGACTCACAAGATTCATCATCAGGTATAGAAGCTCTAAGTTTGTTACTTTCAGAATTTAATCTCTCAACAACAAAATCATGATTTTTAATTTTCTTTTCATACTTTTTGAGCTCTTCTATCAATCTAAGCACAGCACGAGATAAATCAGTATATGAAGGTTTTACCTCATTAGGATCACTGTAAAGATCATCATCACTAAGCTCCTCACTGTTAGCCATAAAACACATCTCTGTGAAGTCCTCCTCCTTTGCCTTCTTGCCTCTGTCCTCATCGTCGCTCGCAGAATCAACATCACTCAAATTAATCTCCTCAAGTGCTGCAAGTAATTTGTTGACTGCCCTATGATAGTTATGCTTTTTTTGCTTGGGTCAATCTTGAATTGAGTGCAACGAGTTTGAGCCTTGTCATCCTTAGCCTCCTTGCTCCTCGGTTTGAGGGAATCCATCTTAATGTGGTCTGGCTCGCCACACTCATAGTATCTGATCAGACCTGACACACCACCTCGCTTCCTCATCCTCGCATTGTTGAGTGCCTTGTATGCTCATGAGGATATCAATGCCAAGTCCTCTTCAGGAAGCTGCTCGAACTGTTCCTCTGAAAAAGAAAACAAGGCAGACAAAGCAACACAAGATAAAGCACTCAACAAAGCAGCCTGCACAGGGTTAGTCACAAGTGCTAAAGGTGAAGATTTATCAATCTTGAAAGGCAAAGCTTCCATCTCATAGGTTTTCAATCTAGAATAAAGATCATCCATGGTTAAAATATCTAGATCGATGGTTTGATTAATAGTTGTGACAACCATCAACCACTCAGAACCTAAAGATCTCAACATTTTAGTTGCATTATCTTCATCAGCAGGAATAACATTAACACCGTGCAAATCACTCAATATTTTCTCAAACGAGCAAAGAGATCATCAATGGATTCACCAGGCTTCATAGCAAAATCAGAATATTCTTTTTGATAAAGATTTTTATGCACTTTCTTGATTTTAGTAGTTCTGTCATGATAATTACAAAGAGTTTTCCATATTATGTGAGCAAAATTAATATGAGCTACACGATCAAACTCTTTGCGAGAAATCCCTTAAAATAACAAGTTACGAGCTTGAGCATTTAAATCAACATCTGCTTTATTTAAATTAGTAACAGCAGCAGGAACCTCATATGGTGTAGCAACTTTATTGCAAACATCACTACCTTGAGCTTCAATGTAAGCTTGCATCCGACACTTTCAAAAAGCAAAATCAGTACCATCGAGCATGGGAGGACGATTCACATACCTCTCGGATGCCATATCAACCTGCTCTGATACCCCTTGTAGGATTGTATGGCACAATCAGATGAGGGTGAATGATTGTCTCCGCTTTTTATCACCTGAAACCAAAACACAACCCATACGACACACACACGACAAAACCTCTAGGATATCCCCTCCTATATCTCCATCGTGCATCATCACCGCGTGCTCTCGCATGAGCCCGATCACCTCGCGTGACCATCTAACTGCCTTGACCTCATATTACCCCCTCGTAGTCCTGGTCCTCCTCGTCACCTACCGTAACCATCTCCACGCCTTCATGCAGCATCCACTTTTAACCTTCATGTGCTCCAGAATGAGCTTGACCACCTCGCGTGACCTCTTGACCGCCTGGACCTCAGATTACCCCCTCCTAGTCTAGGTCCTTCTCGTCACCGACCACGACCGCCTCCATGTCTATCTGCACATGCAAAGACCAAAGAAACTAACTCTTGGCAACACACCTTAGCAAAACACATACTTGTCTATCCCCAAACAAGATCCAAACCTCCTACGACCATGAACCAGGTCGTTTACGACCGCACAAACTATTGCTAACTGAAACAGATCTTCCGACCACCCAATACGGCCATGCCTCAAAATGTTTACGACTATCGTTAAGTCTATCGCTACCTCAGAGTACTCGTAACCCACAAGTACTCGGAAACCACACGACTATCGAGTACCGACTACGAGTACCTCAAGCAGCGATCAATCATCAACGACCATCACACACCAACCAATCAACCACTGGCCCAACATGAGTACTTGATGTACTCAAATATCACAAGAGTGAAGCACTCGTATTGACTACAAAAGTCTACAAGTACCAACTGTGAAGCCTACGGCAACCGATCGCTAAGCCTCCGACAATCGAAGGTAGAACAGTAGACTGTTAAGTCTATGAGTATCGACAAGACTGCCAAATCTACGACCATGAAGACAGTCTACAAAACCTACAACCATGGAAGCAAGCTGCAAGATCTATGACCATGAACGTAGTCTGTAAAACCTACGACTATGCACGTAGTTTGCAAAACCCACAACCATGGAAGCAGTCTGCAGAATCTACGACCATCGACCGCAAAGCCTGAGACTATCGACTAGGAAAACCTTCAACTATTGAGTACGACCAGTAAAATCTATGACTATCGAGTACTGAATCTATGACCATGAAAGAGTATTGTAGCTATGATTACCTACCGTGGTCGTAAGATCAAAGTCATACTGCCATGGTCGAATGATCAAAGTCGTATTGCCGTGGTCGAAGCCAGACATGATCAAAAGTTGCCGTGGTCGTAAGCTATCGTGGTTGCAGCATACCGTGGTCATAAGCTGAACATGATCATAGCATGCCGTGATCGTGAGCTGAACGTGATCGTAACATGCTATAATCATAGCATGTTGTGGCCGTAGCATGCCGTGGTCGTAAGCTGAACGTGATCGTAGCATACTGTAGTCGTAAGCTAAACATGGTCGTAACATGCCATAGTCGTAAGCTCAACGTGGTAGTAGCATGCCGTGGTCGTAAGTTGAACATGGTCGTAAGCTGAAGTCTGAAGACTAAAATCACTCAAGATGCACACAACCACTCAAAGATAAAGACTTCAACAGCAAATGACCAAATCTTTCACAAACGCAAAAACCAAAGCAAGCCAAATATCAATTATTTATCATATCTTAATTAACGGTCATCCACATGGTCTAACAATGTACAGTGATGAGCTCTCACTCTCCAACAAATACCAGAATACACTGTCGTACCGTACATACCGCAAACGCCTGTAGTTTATGTAAATGAGAAGCAGCAAAACCTTTCACAGTCAACCGCCCATTGAGGCTGAATGGAACTTGTGAGGATTGAGACTCGGGAATAGCCCATGAATATGTTCTGGTACGAAATCATGCCTTGTGAGAATTCCAACAATGGGAGGCCTCTGCGCTTAACAGGAAAGAAATCTGTTATCAGCAGTGGAAAAGTTTCCAAATTAACGAAGGGAAATATAGGAATGCATACTCCCCATATATTATATTATACCCCGGGGGATTGCCGCGCGGAGAGCCCCGCCACGTCGCCCCTGCGCGCGCTCCGGCCGGCGCGTGGCGGGGGAATCTCGGTACGGTCGGGGGACCCTTTTTACAAAAAAATCCCTGTATTTTTCCAAAATTACGAAAAGGTCCTTAGTTCTCGCGAAAAGGTCCCTGCCAGTTTTTTTAGCCCCTCCACTTTGCAAGATAGCCCCCACGGTTTTCTAAATTACGTACGGATCCTCGTTTACTTACGTACAGGTCGTCCCTTTTTTACGAAAAAGACCTTTGACTTTTTTGAAAATACACATGTGCCCTCGGTTTTTTACGAAAAAGACCTTTAACTTTTCCGAAAATACACATGCGCCCTCGGTTTTTTTTAAAAAAAACCCTCACAAATTATCGCCTCTTTTATTTCAGTACACACGGTGACTGGCGCGGCTAGTTACACATATGAGTGAGGGTTCGAGACCAGTGGAATGGTTGATCCAGAATCAGATTAAGATGCATTACAAGACACGCTATAGGTATTTGAAAAATATATGGTATAGTTGTTTGAGTCTGATATGTAATGTGGGAAATAAGCACCTATACTACGACTTTCCCCTGCAACCTACAACCAGATGCTAGAATCCACATCATGTACACAAATTAGTGAATCCAAGCAGAGAAATGAGCTAACCAAGGTTAAACACTTAAGAACCGGTTAGCGTATTTTATTCGTAATTCCCGTGTATGACTAAGTGAGTGAGAGAGTGCATCTCAAACAAACCCAAAAAAAACATTAGAGAGAGAGAGAGAGAGTTCTTACGTCTGGGGTCTTTGGCACAACCAAAAGGTGCCTCAATCCTAGTGCCCGGAATAGGATTGCAGCTTTTGATAGTGACATTGTCTCAACCACCGTATACGGTGAGGTGTTTGTAATCGGATGGAGATCCACATACATTTCCATCTCCTCATCAGTGAAATCTAGGTCCTCAATTTTCAAACCTTTACCTGATCCTGGCTTGGCAAAGTCAAAGGCGCCAAATTTTTGCAGAACAAAGCTACCACTGGTTTTCACCCGCTCCTTCGTGAACATCTTGCCTTTCAGCAAAACCAATAGGTGAGACCTAATCACAAGCCCGACCAATTCAGGCACTTCTGTCAGAGGTGGCTCATCAACCACTGGAAATCCATTGTGGCCCGTGATCCTCAAAGCATGAACAATGTCCCCCACCTTCTCGACACCTGAAAAGGTGATTAGTGGGCCAGACACAACATCACCAGCAACCAAGTGCCTCATGTATGGTTCAGCATGAGCCTCCATGTATGGCAAGCCTTTCATTACCACAATCTGATCATAAACCCCTTTGTTAAAGTTATCCGCAATAGTCTTGGATATAAGAAGAACAAGCATGACCAAAGGGAGCATGAGCAGATCATTGGTGAGCTCTAGAAGTATCACACAGACTGACACAGTCATTCTCATTGTTCCACCGAGAAAAGATGCTGCACCGAGAAGGGCAAAAAGGCCAGGATCGAGGTCGGATATGGATCCAAGGAGTGTCCCCACGATGCGCCCATATGCGGCTCCGGCAAGAATAACAGGGATAAAGAGACCAGATGGCACGGCAATACCGTAAGTCACAAGCCCAAGGCAGTAAATAGCAGTGAAGAAGATGAAAAGAGTGGACATGTGGAACTCAGTCTCTGTTCCATTGCTGAAGAGATTGCGGATGGCATCATCATTTGTGTTGAAAAAGAGTGATGCAAGACCGTTGTAATGTCCTGGTGGGCATTGAAAGTTCTTAAAGTTGCCAGAGCGACCAATGGTGGGGCATTGCTCCACAGCATCCACGGGGCATGGAGTGCACGCAGCAAGCCAAGGGAGGCCATAGGAGCACATTGATGTGATAACTGATATTGTTATAGTGAGAAGGATCTTGAATGGAGCACCTCTCCTGCAGACAGATAAAACAATGCAGATGAGATCAAATCTTAAAATAAGCGGAGCATACAAAATTGCTACTAAGTACACACTAATTGGTGATACTGTAAACACGGAGCATGCAAAAAAGTTAAGCAAAACCGTTGATTATATAATTGCTACTAAGTACGCACTCATTGATGACACTGTAAATACGGAGGATCTTATCCAGGAGAAAGTTGAAGAGGCCTCCAAAGATGCCACCGATTATTCCAAGGACAATTATTGCAATTAGATCCGGAGTACTGTAGGCTGCAACAGTTGAGCTGAGATCGAACATAATCAATCCACCTTGCCCAAAGAGGCCACATTTTCCACTGCGACAGAACTCAATCAGAGCCCTCAACACCACAGCAACAACAGCAGTTGTAAAGAATGTTCTCCACAAAAGAGCACTCCGCCACCTGTAAAATGAAGTTTAGAAAAACTAATTATCATTTATTATCATTGGTAAAACTGAAAGATATTAATAGAGTAAAGTCCATTACCGGTCCTTAAACTTTTTATGCTGTGTCATCCCGGTCCATAGACTTTCAAAGTGTGTCATCCCGGTCCATAGACTTTCAAAGTGTGCCATTGCTGTGGTAACAACCATGGACCGGGATGACACAGCATAAAAAGTTTAAGGACCAGGATGACACAGCTAAGACCCGTGACGGGCTAATTTTGAGACCCAAAGAGTATTTAGGGACCGGGATGACACACTTTAAAAGTCTATAGACCGGAATGACACAGCATAAAAAGTTTAAGGACCGGTAATGGACTTTACTCATATTAATATTATCAATTTCTGTTTGCATTTTTATCCATTGGCTCAACCATTGTAAATCTGTAATCGCATGCCCAATTAATGATCCGCCAAACACTACAACCACAGTTTACATCAATGTTAGATAAGGAAAGATTCATCCTGATAACTCATGGCTACTGCATTTGTAATTTTACACAAACCCAAGTGTGACAAACAAGTCAAACAGAGAAAATACTTCTCAGGAAAGAGGTGGTACCATGATGCTGCTTCCTCAAGAGCGAACAGGACACCACCAACAGGTGCACGGAAGGCAGCTGCCACTCCAGCTGCAGATCCACACGTAATTAAATCTCGCCTATCCCGGTCGTTCTTAAAATATCTTAGCCAATTGCATGTAAGATGGTACTTGCGTGATCCTCCCTGGCCAAGCAAGTTGGCAATACATGCCCCTGTATGTACCATAGGACCTTCTTTTCCAAGTACAAATCCGGCTGAAACTCCAAGTATTGAACCAAAAATCTGCAAGTAGTGGAATATTTCAAGAATAAGTGATTCTACAGCAACCTAGAACCAAGAGTTGGCATTGGTAGAATGTGTTCTCTTCTGTCAATGCAGAATGATATGCCAAGCACAAACAATTTCATTAAACTTCCAGAAAATCCTCTATTTTTAAACATACAAAGGACCATATCCACTATAAGATTTTCGAACAGAAAATCTTCTAGATAATTTTCACAAAGGGCACTCTTTGGAAAGTACTAGATTGCTATTAGCATATAAATATCCTAGGAACGAACCAGTGATTGTGATGCTACTTTCTGGCCCTTTGTTGCAGTTACCGGTAGAAGTCAGCAAATTGCCACTGCAAAAGTTTGTCTAGTAAAATGCCACCAGATGTATCATTGACATTTGGGGCTCACTTGTCATTATCACAGCTGATAAATTTTCCAAAGTCGCAAAGTTTGCAGTGTCCTGCACAGCAAATTTTCTTGGCAGTTGCAAAAGTGAAGCTTTAAAAACATGCAGTTGACCTTAGTAATCCTACGATCATATCCCACATGCTAATCCCAAAAATGAAGATATTGTAAAGGATACTCGAGAAGTAAGAAAGCAACACACTTGATTATGAATCTGTTTGTAGGTTAGACCTCACCTTCACAAAGAGTGTACTAGGAGCCAATATAGAATAAGCATCAACTCCATTAAGATATGCTTTAACTTCAGGAATACCAGACCCAGCAGCAGCAGGTGCAATGTAAGCACAGATTGCTGCTGCAGCAGCTGCCAAGACTAGATTGCAACCTCCATACGCCAAAAATGCAGTAAAATACCTGCACTGGAAGCAGAACACTATTGATTACTTCAAATAACTCTACAGGTGCAAGTGATTACTTCAGATAACTCTACAGGTGTAAGTCAATAAAATCTTTAGTACTAGCAACTTCCTATGCTCCTCAATACTCAAAGATAGCAAGCATTTCTACTACATTGACTCACACCAGTTACAGCTTGCAACAAAGAAACTTAACAAATGCTTTCATGAACTTAGTAACATTTCCCAGCGTTATCAGAAGACAAGGTGTATCAGTGTAATAAGTGGCACACTCTACATCTGTGACAAGTTATATACAATATAGACCACCAGCAGGAGCTGAAGTAATTTATGACAAAATAGCAAAAGCAACAGACAGAAACTTTTCCCTGAAAAGCCAAAATGAAACTTCACCTTTGCTTGAGCATTAGGTCACTCGTGAGCAGCAATTTGAATCCAGCAATGTTTTCAACCGCAAGGTTATTGAAGAAGCCCACAAGTCCAGTCAGCAGGCCAATAAGAAGCACCATAGTCCACTTCAGCACAATGTACTGAAATATCTGCTTCGTTTTTCTTGAACGCCAATCTTGCTTGAAAAGGTCATTCTCCACAACTCTGAAATATGCAACATATTCAAGGATGCAACAAACAGAACGAAGTGTCCAGCGTGAACGTTTGGTATTTGCGGTTCTCTACATCAGCACATTTGCTTTATCTCTGTAGTGCAATCGCCAGAACAACCCCCGCCCCCCACCCCACCCCCAAAGGCCCAAGGTCATTACATGGCAACCTTTCGAGTTCTTTGTTCCTTACTCCTGCACCGATTCTTCATAAATCAACATCTAGATCCATCCAAATGTAACCTTTTCTAGCAACTACATTGCTTACCCATTCTTCACACTTGCAATATAAAACAGAGATTGGGACATAGCTCAACAGCCTAGAACAGAGACCAAAATAAAATATTTTCCATATCAGCTCCTTGCAAAGTTGCAATCTCGTTGCCATGCCCAATTGTCTATGTAGCAAGCGTTAACTAGTTACACTAGACTTGTGATCAGCAAGGAAGATGCCAGATTTGCGCTACTCTATAGTTGAGATCCTAAGTCCTAACAGCCTCTCAGATTTGCTTTTCACAACGGTATCTGATAATATTAATCACTAATTTGATAAAAACAAAAATCATTTTTAACATTATTCGGGAGAAGGCAACAACAATAGTCACATGTTATCCTCCTCAAATAGACCAGACGGCTGCTACTTTGTAGTGCTCAACTAAACTGACAAGCAAATGGCACTTCAAATTCTACTAGGCCAACAAGATCAACAGAAAGAACAGCAAAGTCGAACCTTTCTCCTAAACGCACGCAAACTACCTCAAAAGTCACCAAAAATAAGTACAATAGACACGCAAACCCCCCCCCCCCCCCCCTGCCCCACAAAAAAAGTAATAATGGACAATGGGACAAATTCGTACTCGTAGTCGAGGCTCTCGATGGGGCAGACGTTGGCGCCGACGATGGCAATCTGGGAGGTGGTGTTCATGGTGCGCTTCCGCAGCAGCGGCTCGCGCGCGCTCCCGCGGTCGCCGTCGTAGCGGAGCAGCGCCTCCGACGAGCTGTTCCGCCACCACGCCCCTCCGGCACCGTCCATGCTCTCGATGTCGTAGTTGTGGCTCCCCTCCCTCTCCGAGCGGCGGTGCGGAGGCTCAGGCCGCGGCGATTGGCCGTCCATTCTGCCTTCTCCCTCTTCTGGGTCTAAGCTTGCTTTGATTTGCTTTGCTTGCTTCTCTCTCTCTCTGCGCAATGAACAAGTAAAAAATGGAAAATTAGGCGTCTGTTCCTTTTTTTGCTGTGATTTGTGACTTTTAGGTTATTTATATATGAGATTACAGAGTAACAGAAATTTACGTGTGATTTTTGACGATATAAATAAAATCAGTAAAGTATGTACTACAATTAACTAGTAGACCCTATTTTAAAAAAAATACTCCGTTTAAAAGTTAGTTACTGTAGAAAAATCGAAAATCAGCTTTTAGAAGCTAAAAAGAATAGGGTCTAGATAACTTCAAACGCCTTTAGCTTCTAATTTTTATTACTTTTAACTTATCTAAAAATAAAAGTCACTTAAAATATATCATTTTTAATTTTAATTTATTTTAGCTTTTAGTTTTTTACTTTTTATTTCTTTGCATTATATGTGATAATATAACAGTTTTTTAATTTTTTTAATTGAATGATTAAAAAAATAATAACTGCAACAGCACAATTTTATCTAAAAGCTAACCACTAAAATCATAAATTAGAAATTTAAGTTCTTTGGAGCGAATCCAAGCTGAAAATAATTAGGATCGCATCAGTTATTCCAATGGGAAAAGGTCGTTGGGTCAAGACGTTTACACAAATCGAAAAGGCTAATTAATTTGGATGGAATTTAGCAAAGTTCAATTTTAATTTGGTTTTGTTTTTGGAAAATGAATCCATGTTTTTTATAAGAGGGAAATGAGAAGACGAAAGCATCTGAACTTATGATTTCAGTGCAGTGCTCAACGTTACTCTAGCCTTCAGCAGCCTTTTTTTCGGTTGTGACTTATAATTTATAATTTTATCTTTTGGTTCTAAATGTTAGTGCTCATACGAATGAATCGAAAATCAATAAGCTGTTTGTAAAAGTTTGTCTTGATAAGCCGCTTCGAAACGGTGGCAAAGAAGCCGTTCGCTTGTTTGTTCGAGATAAGTCATAAGGTAAAAAGAACAATCCTTCTTCTTTTCAAGGTAGGGCTTATGACTTATGATTTATGATTTTTCGAACAAATAAGTGGGATAATTTTTTCATCGTTTTTTTTAATATTTTATTGGGACAGTCTTTTTAAAACAGTTTATTTGTACAAATATTTATGTTAGAACTAAAAATCATAAGCCATAGCTATAATCCTCACCGCTAGATCCGAAGAATCCAGAAATGGACGGGCAGATGTGGCCCAGGAAGGTAGGGTGCACCGGAGACCTGACAATGAAGCACAAGCATGAAGCATCTCATGGCAGCTGGGCCCACTCCACCGCTAGTGGGTCCCAGTAACCACGTGGAATTTGCTATGTGGAGTCTGGAAAAGGATATTTGCAGTGCAACCAGTGGCTTGCCAAACCGCTACGTGTACACAGTACCTCCGCGCCACATGGAATTTAGCTGCCATCCAACGTCGAGAAGACTACCAAACGTCAACATAGGCCCTCTTTGATTTGGAGGAAAAACAAACCAAAAATGTAGGGTTTGAGTTCCTTGGATTCGTTTACTGTAGCACTGTTTGATTGTAAGAACGAAGCAAAGGAAAAGCTGGAAAATTTTCCTTTGCGTATGGTTCCAAAGGAAAAACCGTTGGAAAACGAACATCCACTATGAGCTCCTTTTTTTGTTCGTTCATGTAGGATTGAGGCAAAACATAATACATGTGTTGCTTTTGTATTACTATTCACTCTAAAATTTCTATATTCTTCCTCTTCGTGCATTCGAAACATCTAATCCTATAAAATTTCTTTGTTTTTCTTATTTCTATATTTTTAAAATCCTGCGAATCAAAGTGGCCCTTAGACTGATTTTTTAGACTTACCAATACATAATCATCCCAAATAATTGTTTTTTTAGAAAACATACTTTTCATGTAAGCGCTACTTCGCAAATGATATGTACATGCAACGTAACTTCAAATCTTCAATAGTAACAAACTGTGTAGGGCCAGGATGTACTAGAATTAGAATCCTGTTCACATAAATTGCCACTTGCCAGAATAGATTTTTTTTAGCGGAACTTGCCAGAATGGATGAGATGGAGACTTGGATGCACACATGAATAACGACAACAACGTATCAACTCATTCATGGATCTAAAATTCCAAACCATGAGCTCACAAGGTTGGCGGATGCTTGCTATTATACCCACATGTCAACTGTTCAACAACCATCTGATTGGATTAATGGTTCGCTTGTTTGATTAATGGTCATCGAATTGGAACTTTGAGAAAATCCAGGCTGGTTTGGAGAAACACGGAGGACAAGAATATAAAATATCAATAATGCTAACATGCCAGTATACACTCTTTTTGTCTCGACTATCCTGAGTCATATATTGAATCATGTCTCGTTATTTATATTGTAACCGTGGGTTCCCTTAGAAGTAGAAGATTTTTTTTTCGAACCATGCGTGTGCTATTAAACAACCCTGTGCTCCACTGTAGTGATAGAAGCTAACCTTCAGAAATGTTGGATTACTGCCAAAGATGTGGCCCTCGTCTGCTAACAAGCTAACCTTGCATTCTACCCATCGACATTTGAGTGTAAGAATTTTCAAAAAAAAACATTTGAGTGTAAGAAAGGTGAGGTAGGCAGGACGTGGGATAGAAGATTGAGGTGCCGCTCATTTGAGCTGAAAAAAGTGGCTTAGGCCTGAAATTTCACTGTAGTTGGCTAAAATTACACTGTAGCTAATGATAACTTATTTGGCGTAATTAAATTTAAAAAATTAAAAAATTAAAAATAGGCTAACCCATCATGGACAATGCAAACGAATATGAGAAAAAAGAATTAGCAAAAAAGCTCAAAAAAGCCAAAAAACAGAAAAGATAAAATTTAGTAATAGTGAAAAATAAGTCAGAAACTGAAACCGAAATGAGCGGGCCTAAAAAAGGTATTCCTTGATTTCAATCCTTAGATTTATGAGATGGTATGAAAGCAAAAGAGTTGTAATAGCCCTATTTTTGGAAACAGGGTCATTGTACCTTTTGCAACAGTCTAGGAGTTTAATTATGGATAAAAAGAGTATCATGTCTACTCACAACATTTAAAAATGGTTCGCTTGATTAAAATAAAGACATAACAGTCAACTTACTAACTTTATAGATATCCAAGCGTAAAACTTAACTTATATTCAGAAGATCCAAAGAAATCCCCACAGGAACGCTTGAGTACAGTCATAACCCTATCACGTAAGCTTGATGCATTCTTTATTCTTCTAGCATCTGTTCTGATGAAAATAAACAAGATTGAGTACGCTAGGTACTCGGCAAATCCCTATAGAAAAATACATTGATATAGCTATTATCTGTATGCAAGGTTAAACCAAAAGATGGTTTTATGTTTCTTTTGCATGAAGCCAAATTTTCAATATCATATCATAACTAGTTTCCAAACTTATGACTTCACCATGTTTAACTAAATAAAAAATGTCCAATAACAATTAACTTTGTGGGAGAAACTCACCTCAATTATTTACTATGTCCGACTCATGGACCTCAGTCCATGTCCTTTACCATAACACCATACCAATAACCATTTATAAAAATTACACATTGTGGTATTTTCATACTTTACCCATAACCAGGAGCACATCTATTCGAACAGATTATAACACTCTGCAGAGATGTACAACTTTACCCACAAGATATGATTATCTCGTAATGTCAGCCATTACATGTTTCCGTAGGCATGCAACTAAGTAATCATAATAAAGCATTTTATAATGCTTGTTTGATATTTTTCCCCTGCTTCGGAGGTATGGACCCTCAACGCTAAGAGCCTCCATTATTAGCTCTGGTCGAGTGCACTCTCTCTCTCAGGGAAGAGACCTTTCAGGTCTCCCCGGGACAGTAACCCCTATAGGTTCACTCCCAACATACCTTTCCTAGACAATGACCCTGCAGGTCATCCCCAACTGGCGCAGGAGTCCATATTGAAACAAAACAAATTACATGGCCAGGTCCATATCAAGTCAACCACTCGCCCGGATCTTCATCATTTTATAAAAATTCCCTATTTCCAATGGTAACCCATGTTACCATTACCATTATCATGTTTCCAGTTTCAGTTGACAATATTTGTGTTATGTTTACTATTACTTCTAAAGCACATCTAAGCAACACCATGATCTGTAATATTACTGTTGTGATAATCCTTTGGTGACAAGAGTAAGATAATATCAAAAGGGGAAATAAAAGGTATCACTGTATAGTGCAGTTAGGCAATTTATATACACAATAATGGCAAGCATGCATTTGTATTTGAAAGCAAAATATTGTATTTGAAAACTAAGTTCAACATGATCAATATAAGGACTTACCTCCTTTCTCAATATCTTTGGTCTTCTCTGTAGGCTTCAGGCTTACTTCAATTGCTCTTGTAATTCTTCTATTGATCAACTCGTTTGGTCCAAATACTAATGTGGGAAAATAAATAAAAATGAGTTACTGCTTTGCAGAATGCAAGCTAGGAACAAAATACGACAAAATAATCAAAAGATATAAAGAAAATGGGTTTGGGCGGATGGGGTTTAAATGGTGCTTGGTTTGGCTGAACGAAGTTAGGAATGGGCTAGGTGGTCTCGAGATGGTCGAAATGGCTATATATGTGTTCTTGGACTTATGATGAATAGTAATGATTGAAATGGTACTGGACATAGGTTTGAAATGACATCTGAGCTGGCTAGGATTTTATCAGAGTTTATTTTGGCTAAATGGAGCTGAGTATGGTCTTCAGGAGGTTGAAACGGTCAAATGAATATAAATATTAGGCCTAGGATAGAAACTGTGTTTTGCCAATTAGGATTTTATCGGTGTCTAATTTGGCCAAATAGAGTTGGAAATGGGCTTCATGGGGGTCAAAATGGGCATAAATATGTTTATTGGGTATTAAATGAACAGTAACGAAGCACTATTCACATCAGGCTGGGTTGTAATAGTGATGGGTCTGGTTACACAGTATCGGGCATGTACTATTCCAAATGGATCGGGTTCAACAATACCGGGTCACAGTGTAACGGGTTTGGGTTGGCTGTGAAAAGTAACCACATTAACAGACCTTGGCCCAATTGACTAAAGTGAAATAGGCTATAATTGTGTTGCCGAGGCCCATGATGAATAGTGTCATCTTCTTTCTCCCATAGCTACAGTGTTGGTCGAAACAGAGAGAAGCAACGGTGAGCAATAGCAATGCTAGGATGGTCTCCAGGAGTTAGCAAAGGTATGAATGGGTTCCTAGCAAGGAGGGGGTTCCATTTTGGGGCCTTGGCGTGGTTCGAGAAGCATTGTAGATGATCAGCGGTGAGATAGTTTTCTTGGGGCAACTCCATGGCACCAGAGTCACAGGGAAGCTAATCGGTGAAATTGGAGGTGGTTTGGGTTGTGAAGCTTCATGGCAAGCTGTCCATAACAAGAGGCTACAGCTGAGCAGCGGGCGTGGTCATCGGCAAGGCTGGGGACTAGAGAGGCTACGACTAGGCTTTGATCGTGTTCATAGAGACATGAGGAAGCTACTGTGATGAGTAAATGAAAAACGGATGTACTAACAAGCAGAATTGAAAAATTGGCTTACAGTGCTTCTCGCGGCAATGTCAGTGAGTCCCTTGCCAACGGGAGTGGGGGTGGCTTTGAGTGGAGTTGGGCACCAGTGTTGGTCTTAGGTGGTGTCCATGGCCTTTTACAGCGGTCCTAGGGCAGTCAGAGCAGTAGCTCGCTCCATTCGGTGGTCGGCGCGTGGCCAGGGTAGGGAAGATGTCGAAGTTCTTGGGACAATTGGGTACGATGGCGAGGGTGGCAGTGGCATGGCACATAGGTTTCGGTGCTTCCTCAAATGGAGTGTTGCAATGGTCAATACATGCGACGCAAGGTGTCAGCCATGAGAGGGCGGGGAGGCAGTAACGAAATCTGACCCAGAAGCTCCAGTGTGGGTCAAGGGGAAGTTAATGAGGGTGCTAGGGCGGGGCTGGCAAGATGTACGGCGTATGACTACGACCACAGAGGTGTGGTAGTGGCGGGCAAGGTCATGGTGACAGTGAAGGAGAGGAAGCTATGTGGTGGCCTGGTAATAGGGGAAAATATGTCGGTTGAGAAGGCACCAATGCCAAGAGAAAGTGCAAGGGCTGGAAGGGGAAAGCGTAAAATGGCTAAGACTTTCCAAATTGGGCAAAAGTTCAAATTCAAAGAGATTCAAATGCTTTTGAATTTTTGGGTTATTTCAAGAGCCACATTCTGACTGTGACAATACCAATGCCAAATTGCCAAAATTGTATGTTGTTTATTGCTTAGAAAACAAATACAATCAAACTAGAAATACCTAGTTATCTAATTCACAAGGCAATCTAAAGTTGTTCATAAGTTTTTCTATTTCCTCGATGACTCTCTTTGTGGGACTATTTTTCTTCCTTGTTTCTATGGATCTTCTATTCACAATAGACATATTAGTGAGTCATAGAATATGATGATACAAAGGAACAGGTCCTCTTTGGTAATGGTAGCAAAAATTCACCCTTGCTATAATACTACAATACAGCAAAGTTGATCACGTATCAACCTTGTAAATTAGTAACTATGTAACTATTGGTTAGTAATAATTTTTTATAGAAATTTTTTTATGCCACTGCAAATGTTCCGGATCTCTGATTGACCTACCATTGCAAAGTGACCTCTCTCTTACATACCACTGCAAATCAAAACCATACCCTTCTATGCTATTTTTGACTAGGCAAGCCATCAAGTGACTATGCAAATAACATTTTACCCTTGTTGTCTCTTATTCCTCTCACTCTCCTCAGCCTTCTCCAGCTGTGAGTGGGCCATCGTGGCCGAGGAAGGCCACTACCGACTAGAACAATGCCGACTCACCATCACCACGACACCATCATCCACACAAGCACATGCACACATACACATGGGAGAGGTGAAGCTCTGCTTGATTTTATCCATGGCAGAAAAAATAGAAGGAAAGGAGAGGAAATGGAGGAGCTCACCATTGTGCTTCCCCATCGCGAAGCAACCGCTGACAGTGGAGACCATGGGCATCATTGACTACTTTGGTGAAGCCAAGAACATGAACCTGCCATTGGCGGTGGAGCCCATGGGCATCATCGGGTGCCCTGGGGTAGCCAAGAATGAGAAGGCACTTACATTACATTGTCACCACGTTCTCTAAGAATGCAAAGATGATGCCTCCACCACCACCACCCCAACTCCCAGTAGTCCATGCGAGCACCGGTGGGAAGGAGAAGCGGCTGGCAGTGCATCTTGAGCCACACGATGGTGAAGGCAGCACGGTGGCCAAGGGCAAGGAGCGCTGTTGCGATGAAGGTGGTGGTGAGGATGAGGGTGGGGGTGTAGAGCCGAAGGGTGAAGAATGTAGCCCCATCATTATATGTTAATAGTGAGTTTTGGCAATTGATGGCAAACATTTGTGGAACTGATATTTTTTATGAATTGGTAAAATAGGTTAAGTTCTATGAGGATGATGACTTTTGATGGCTTCATATGTTGATCGCCATCAAGTCAAGGTTCGAGAAGAAGATATGTTCATCATGAGTTAATGAGCATCACATCAAGATTCTAAAGAGGAGATGATTATGAGTTGATTATCAAGTCAAGATCCCGAAAAGGAGATGATCATGAGTAGATTGTCAAGTTAAGTGAAGACCGTCATATATTGATGAAGGGAAAGTGGCGGTTTGCATCATATGTTGATAAATATCAAGGCAAAGACCCGAACTTGAAGTGAAGATGTTCGCCATCAATCTTTAAAAGGATGTGCAAGGCAAATGTATAACTAGAGTAGGTTAAGGATATGTTCCTAGTTTTTTATCTCTCGGTGTGTGGTTGAGAGACCAGGTTATTAGTATAGGTCGTTGTACTATTAAGAGAGGTTTTGACTAGTAGTTTGAGTGTGTCATGTATTGATTGCTCATTTAGTTTGCTCTAGCTCTCCATTACATGATGCTATCATTTACAAATGTGTTTTGTAAATAGTTAAGGCTCATGCATATTCCTTGTAACATGTGACTTAAGTTTATGAATATGTTTTGCAAACGGTTCAAGTCCATGTCCCAAATCTTTGTGGCATGATTTTAAAGTATGCGAGTGTGTTTTGTAATTTGTTGTAAATCATGCTTTGACCTTTGTTTACATGGTACTATGATTTGCGCATATGTTTTACAAATTTGTTTAAGTACATGCATCCTTATCTTTGCTGAAAATCTCAGGGCAATACGACCAGCTCTGTATGAGCGGTCGAACCGGCCAGTGGTATGACTGGATCTGTGTAAGCAGTTGGACCGACTATGTTGTACAATCAGTTCTATGTGAGTGGTCAGACTAGCCGTGCAGTATGACCAAGCTGTGTGTCAGTTGCTTTTTTCTAAAGACCCATTTTTATGGTTCTTGGTCATGCGGTACGATCGACCTGTGTGGCAGTCTAGCCAGTATGACTAGACCCTATGAGGGCAGTCTGATCGGTAGTGGCTATAATAGCTAGTTTTCTCACCATTGCAAGGAGGCCGGTCCGACTGGCCTTATGCCTGTGGCACTACCAGCCCTCCTACTTTTTGCTGAAATCGTATTCCAACTACTAGTTTTTTGGTGTAGCATATAGATACCTCCTTGTGGCCAGTTGGGAACAAGTTATTGATGTCCTATTATTCATCCTTGAGTTACGAGTAAGCCCTTTCACCTATCATATGCATGTGTTGTGCTTAGTGAGTTTGGAGAGCAAAATCCTTGTGCATGTGTTGCACTTGGTGGCGAATTTCGTATCCAATGAACTTTGGTACTTTATTCATTCAAGTATATCTGACTTATTAGTCTTAGAGGTTACTGACTCCTAGACGGCATGAAGGCATTGTGATCCGGTGATTTTCTCAAGAAGCTTGTGAGAAGGTCTGACATGTTGTGAAGTTTGGATCTCACCTACCGAGAGCAAAAAAGAGCTACCACTAGTGAAAATTGAGATGCTTGCCTTAATTTGTAAAGTTAGTTTAATTCGTTTGAGCTTATCTCAACATGGATTTGGGGACCGATAAGTCTCCTAACACCATGGTAAAAAGCGATTGTGTCAATTATGGTTTGCTTTCCTTGTTCTCATTTATGTTCTTACAATTTATATTCATATAATTGAATTGATGCTTGTCACCCTAGGATTGAAAACCTTGATATAGACTTAGGTTGTTGGTGCACTTATGTGAAACTAAATGTTTTAGGCTTTAATTGAGCAAAACTAGTTTTATATATACTTCCACACATAAAACTCGATTTTAGCTAAAGAGAATTTTAAAAGTACTTATCACCTCCCCCTCTAGTTGGCCTCCTCAACCTTACAAAGGGGGGCGGCTCAAGCAGCATCTTCTTGCGAGGCGAGGAGGCCAGGAGGAGTCAGTGACACTTGTGCCCCACAATGGCACATGACGCGAAGAAGGCAACTACTGAGTGCGCTGGTGGAGAATCTAGATCTATCATTATAAGTTGACGGCATATTTTGGTAATTAATGACAATCATATTGTGGGGCTAATATTTTATATGAGTTGAATGGATAGGTTACGTCCTATGATGATGAAGACTTTGGATAGCGTCATGAGTTGATCATCATAGATTAAGGATAGCATCATATGTTGATGATCATCAAATCAAGATCCCAAAGAGCAGATGGTCATGAGTTGATCATCAAACCAGGCAAAGGTCATCATGTGTTGATGGACGGCAAGTGAAGGATGCATCATGAGTTGATACATATCAAGACAAAGAGTCAGACTTGAAGTAAAGATGTTTGTCATTAAGCTTCAAGTGGATGTGTAAGGCAAAGGTATAACTAGCATACATTAAGGATGTGTTTCTAGTCTTTTACTGGCCTTGGTGTTTGGTTGAAAGACCGAATTGCTAGTATAGATTGACATACTATTAAGAGGGATCATGTCTAGTAGCTTGAGTATCATCTTGTTTTGATAGCTCAATATCACTTACTCTAGCTCTCCATGGTATGATGCTAGTATTTACGAAAGTGTTTTATAAATAGTTATAGTTCATGCATTTGATCCTTGTAACATGTGACTAGAATTTACAAATGGTTGAAGTCCATGTATATACTCCTTCTGGAATGATGCTTAGATTTATTAATGTGTTTTGCAAATAGTTAAAGGTCATGCATAATCCTGATAACTTGTGACTTAGATTTGTTTGCAAACGGTTTGAGTCCATATTTCTAAATCCTTGTGGCATGATTCTAAAGTGTGTGCATACGACCAACTCTGCATGAACGGTATGACTGGCCACGTGGTACTACCAACATTAGTTGTCGATAGTAGTTTTCAAAGAGCACTGTTTTCTGGTTCTTGGTTATGTGGTTCGATCGACCTCTGTGGTGATCCAACCAAACCCAGAAATAGTACTGGCCCCTGTGTGGACGGTATGACCGACAGCAATTGTAACAGCTAGTTTCTAGCCATTGCGGAGGTCGTGGTAGTACCAATCATTAGTTGTCCATAGTACTAGTCTCTTGCTGATTTCATCTCAACGGCTTGTTTTTGTGATAGGGGTTGTAAATACCCTCTTGGCCAGTTGGGAGAAGTATGTTGAAGGTTGTTGATAGTTGCTAGTTCTCATTTCATCACTCTTGAGTTAAGATCAAACTCTCTCACCTCTTACGTGCATGTGTTGCACTTAGTGAACTTGGAGAGAAAAATTCTTATGCATATGTTGCACTTGGTGTTGGATTTCATATCTATTTGAGCTTGTGCATTCGTTACACTTGGTAATAGTCAAACAAGTAGCTTAACTTGTTACTCTTAAAGGTTCTCAACTACTAGATAGCGTTGGAGGCATCATGTCAGGTGATCTCTTCAAATAAACTTGTGAAGAGGCTCGACATGTTATGAAGGTTGGAGCCCACCTACCTAAAGGAGGAAAGAGCTACCACTTGTGGAAATTAAGGTATTTGGCTTAATTCATGAAGTTGGTCCAATTTGTTTGGGCTTACCTCAGCGTGGACTATGATGAGGTTGAGAGGCAGTTGAGGTGGCGGGGCAAGGGAAGCAAGGATGTGGTTGGGGAAGGAACGATGGGCAAAGAGAGGCAAGCCAGGGAAGGGCATGGTGCAGGGCAATCGTCAGTTGGCATAGGGCAATGGGATGTGATTGGGGGGAGAGGAGGAAAGAGTTTAAGGGGAGGAAGAAGGGAGAAGATAAGTATAATTTGGGCATTTCCAAAAAAATTAACAGAGTTGATGGTAGTGGTAAAAAAAAGGTAACATATATGAAATATAGTGGCATGGAAAGATGTCATTTTGTAACGGCAGATCAGGGATCCATGAACTCTGTAGCAGCATATAAATTTTTTTCCTAATTCTTATGTGTTTGTTACCAAGTCAATCATATTGGGCGGGTTCAGCTCCATTTTTGCTTTTGCTTTTCACTTTCTGCTACAGTAACTAGCTTTCAAATGATGTCTTTTCAAGGTGGAGTATACAAGTTGATTGTAGTAGACACTATGTTGAGTTCAATTATATCGGCCAAAATCATATATGACTGTTTCCCTCTTTGTATTATCTCTCGCGAACAGCTAGAATTCAAAAGCATAACCACAAGCCACAGCCCAAAAGAACCCACCATTTTCAGTTTGTGTGTTTTACCTTCACATGAAATCGATTTACAAAAGAGGCTAGGATGTGAAGCTTGTAAATTAGGATAGAAATTGGATGGCTGGGTTCTTTTGGGCTTCATGCTTATGGCTTTTAGCTTTTGCTACAGTAACTAGTTTTCAAACGGTGTATCTTTTTAAGGCGAGGTCTACAAGACGGTTCTAGTAGGCACTGTATTGACTTTAGGTATACCGGCCAAAATCACATGTGACTGTCTCTCTTTTCGTATTATCTCTCTTGCAAAAAATTCATAATTCAAAAACCATAAGTCACAGCCCAGAACAACCCACCCCTAATAATCACAAGACAGATCCACTCTGGATTTGTACTAGAGTGAGATCGATCAGGTAGTTTTGGTAGGAGGGCTTGGTACGTATAGGATTTGTCACTATATAGTTTCTCATTTGTATCATTTTTCTGAGCCAAGACTCAAGAGTCAAGACAAGTAGTGGGGCCATTAGTCAATGAGCTACAGACACATCAGATCCAACTTGGCTTTCGTATCCAGACCAAGACAAAGGTATCATCCTAGAAAGGAGTTCTTTGAAATTCATTCTATGTGGAATTCTTAAAATGTAATCCATAATTCAACAACAGAAAACACTTGTGACACACAAAACTCACTTCAAAATAGAGGAATATCAAATTTCAGGTATAGAATTGTAGCAAAACAAGCATTGTAATGGGTAAGTGTTAAACAACTAGGATAGTTGTGTTTCCATTATTGTTTAGTATTCCTATTAGTATGTGTGTTTCTACTGTTGTTTAGTATTCCCATTACTACTAATGTTTCCACTAGAGATAATGCTTAGTATTCATATATATACTTGTATATAAATAGATGATCAATATAAGGCAATTATGTGCCAGTTGCAAACCATTATTTTGATATCTTCTCACATGGTATCAGAGCCTATTCTTCCCATCCAATGACAACCTCTGCAAATACATCTGCTAGCCTAGGATCGTTTATCTCAGGATTGCTCGGCACTCAAGCCATTGGCCTGATGTCCATTGGTCACCCATCTTTTGGTAATCCTATCAATGTGAAGTTGTCTTACAACACCTACTTGCTATGGAAGGCAAAGGTTCTTCCTATCCTTGCGGTGCACAGTGGCTTGGCCTCATAGAAAGAACCAAGCTAGCACCGCCCTAGTTAATCAAAGCATCGAAAGAAGATGGAGCCACACAGGTTCCTAATCTTGCATATACCGTCTAGCTCCAATGAGATTAGACGTGCCTAAGTCTATTGTTATCCACCCTCTCGCCGGAGGTGTTGAGGCAGCTGTTGTTTTTGTCATCATTGGCTATAGTCTGGAATTCCCTTGAGCGCAAGTTTGTAACTCAATCTAGGGCGCGTATTATGCAAATCCGACGGCAGTTGGCCACAATTCAGAAGTGAGACATGATGATGATCGACTACTTCAACAAAGTCAATGGCCTTACTAATGGGCTCACTGCCACCGGCAAACTACTCGAAGAGGAAGAGGTCATCATTTATCTTCTTACCAGCCTCGACAACTCCTACGATGTGCTAATGACATCCGTCACCATCTAGACAGAGCCAATCTCCCTCACCGATCTCTACTCACACATGCTAGATTATGAGATACGTCATGAGCAAATCAATCTCATGTTCCAGTCCTCCATGAACATGGTGTCACGGGGCAATCAAGGAAGGCGTGAGCAAGGTTGTGGTGGTGAACGTTGACGTGGATGAGGTGGTGGCTGCAGACAATACCAGTACAAGGGTACCAATTACGGCAACCATCATGGTGGTGGCAATCATCATAGTGAAAATAAAAGGTTCGACAATCAGCCCGTCTGTCAATTGTGTGGAAAGATCGGCCATGTAGCTTTTAAATACTACAAACATTTCAATCATGCATTCCAGCAGGAGGAGCACATAGTGGCAAATGTCACAATAGGATCAAAGTTTGACATGCCCAGGTACATGGATACTAGGACGATTAATCGTATCACCACATAATTGAACAAGCTGATGATACAAGAGCGGTACTTCGACAAAGAGCATGTTCACATAGCAAATGGTTAAGGTATGTCAATTGCTCATATTGGTTCTTCTAAAATTCATACGTCACATAAACCCTGGTTCATAAATAATGTTATTCATGTTTCACACACAAATAAAAAATATGTTATCTATTCATAAACTCACGGCTAACAATAACGTCTATCTTGAATTTTATCCTGATTATTTTCTCATTAAGGATCGTACTTTGAAGAAGGTGCTCCTTTGCGGTCCCAATGAGGGTGGCATATATCCCATTCCTAGCAGCTTGGCTACATCTAGGAAGGCCCTCTCTATCATCAAGCACAGTCCTCTCTGTCATCAAACACAGTCACGAGTGGTGGTATTGTCGTTTAAGCCATCCCTCATCCTTTGTGGTAGATCAAATTCTTCAACGTCATAGTTTACCTTTTTTATGAGTCCAACAAATCCTCTGTTTGTGATGCTTGTCAACAGGGCAAAAGTCGTCAACTTCATTTTTCTCGATCAAAAAGTGTGTCATCGTCACCCATTGAACTTGTTTTCTCCGATGCATGGGGACCTGCGTGTACCTCCTTTGGTGGTTTTAAATAATATATGAGTTTCATTGATGATTTCAATAAATTCACCTGAATGTATTGTCTTAAGAGTAAAGCTAATGTCGATCACATATTCATCTAATTCTAAACTCATTGAGCGCCTTCTAAATAAAAAATCATACACATGCAAACCGACTTGGAATGCGAATACTAGAAGTTGAATTTCTTTTTCGAAAAAATTGGAATCACTCATCACGTTTCCTGTCCACACACTCATCAACAAAATGGCTCGGTTGAGGAAATACATCGTTGTATCGTAGAAGTTGGCTCTTCCTTACTCACCCATGCCTCCATGCCCATTCATTTTTGCGACGAGGCATTCCAAATAGCATGTTTTTGACAAATCGCCTCCCTAGCACAACGATATAGATTTCAACTTCACTAGACCATCTATCTGGAACATCTCTAGACTATTCTTTTCTGAGAACTTTTGGGTATGCATGTTGGCCCTGTCTCCATCTATACAATGATCAGAAACTCCAATTTCGGTCTACATGTGTGTTTTTCTTAGTTATAGCTCTCTTCTTAAAGACTACAAATGTTTACATGTCTCTTTGGGTAGAATTTATATTTCTCATGATGTAGTCTTTGATGAGCAACTTTTGCTAATGAAAAATCACCACCATCAGATCAACTATTACTTAGACCAAATTTTAATCTTTTCTCTCTTGGCCTCCACAAATTCCCCCCCCCCCCGGGTTGTGGGATGTATGGATGGTAGAGAGACTAATACGGGCACTGGTATACTTCATTCAAATGTTGTTATGCAATCTAACCAGCTACCTAGCCAGATTTGTCATTCCCCTCTATGCAGGCTACAGGTGACTCACCCATAACAAATTCAAGCGATGACTCTAGGCGGGAGAATACAAGGATAGACTCTAGGGGAAATTTGGTAGGGGTTACTAGCGCAGATCTCTCAGATCCCACACAAGATGTCCTGTCACCTACCAACATGAGTCCTGCAGAGGATCCTACCGGCCCCACACATGTATCTGATGCTTCACCTGCTTCAAGTGTCCCTAGCACGACCGTGGAACTCGACACGGCTTCGTCTCCACCGCCTAATCCTCCTATACCACTGCCTCATCCTATGCAAACAAAGCTGTAGAACAACATTCGCCAATCAAGGATTCACATCGATGACATGGAACAATATGATACCCGCTGACGCGTATTTCTTGCTATGATCGAACCGACAACTCTTGAGGATGCTATTTATGACATAAATTAGAAGGAGACAATGGACGCTGAATATCAGGTACTCTTAAAAACCTAAGACACAACACTTGGTATCATCTCAGCTTGGTTACAATATCATTGACTGCAAGTGGATATTTAACTTGAAGAAGAAGGTTGACAATTCTATTGAACGTTACTAGGCCAGATTGGTTGTAAAAGGATTCAAACAATTGTACATGATTGATTATGAAGAAATGTTTAGCCCAGTTGTGAAACCTGCTTCAATTCGTCTTATTCTATCATTAGCAGTGTCACGCGGATGGTCGGTTCGTCAATTGGATGTACAAAATATATTTTTATATGGCGTTCGAGAAGACGATGTGTTCATGTGACAACCACCTGGTTATAAGGATCCACAGTTTCCGCATCATATGTGCAAATTTGATAAAACTCTTTATGGGTTGAAGCAATCACTTTGTACATAGTATTCTCAACTCAATTCTTATTTATAAAAATTTGGTTTTGTTCCTTCCCGAGCTGACACATCCCTGTTCATCTATAATTATAGTGGGGTGATCACAAATATTTTGGTTTATTTTGATGACATTATTATCACTAGCACATCTCCTCAGGCTATTCATACCATGATTCAGAAATTGCAGTCAGAGTTTGCTCTCAATGATCTCGGTGAACTTTTTGGCATCAAAGTATGTCGATCAAAGGAGGATCTCACCCTTGTTCAATCTAAATATTCCACTGACCTTCTGCAACAGACCGGTATGACAGCATACAAACCAGTAACTTCTCCAATGTTGACAACAGAAAAATTATCAAAGTTTGACAGAAGAGAGTTATCAGCTGCAAAAGCAACATGGTATAGGAGTACAGTAGGTGCTTTACAGTACCTAACGTTGACACGATCAGATATATCATATGCGGTCAACAAGATATGTCAAATTCTGCATATGGCAACCAAACATCATTGGACAGTGGTGAAAAGAATTTTACGGTATGTACGACACGCAGTTAGTGTCGGACTCCTTATTCGTAAGTCTACTTCTAGTTTGGTTAGTGAATTCACTGATGCAGATTGGGAGGGATTAGCATATGACAGAAGGTCAACTAGTGGTTATGGTTTTTTCTTTGCTCCAATCTCATCTCATGTAGTTCAAGAAAGCAAGACACAGTGGTGCGATCCAGTAGTACATGACTCTTGCAAATACCACAACATAAATCATCTGGATACAGTCGCTATTGAAAGAACTTGGAATTTATCAATTGCAAGTGTCTGTCCTATGTTGTGACAATCTTGGAGTCATATATTTTTCTGTTAATCCTGTGTTGTATGCCAGAACTAAACATATTGAGGTGGACTTTCATTTTATCCGAGAACAAGTGACAAGAAATGTGTTAGAGATTCGGTTCATCTCATCACAAGATCAATTTGCCGATGGTCTTACCAAACCAATTAGAATACAACAACTGAAGATCCTACAACACAATTTCAACCTCACCGGTTGTGATTGAGGGGGGGTGCTAAATAACTAGGATAGTTGTGTTTCCACTGTTATTTAGTATTCCTATTAGCGTGTGTTGTCACTGTTGTTTAGTATTCTTATTAGTACTGATGTTTCCACTAGAGATAGTATTTAGTATTCATACGTAGAAGTGTTTACATTTATATACTTATACATAAATATATAATTAATAGAAGATAAATATATGTCATATACAAATCATTCATTTGATATGTAAGAAATGGTAAACAAATCAAAGCTCTATGCTGACTTCTGACAGTAAGGAATACTAAATAAATCAAGGCTCTATGCTGAGACAAGAAAGAAGCATACTTTTTCAACAAGTATCAATTGCAACGTTGAATGCGCTTACCCAGAAAACTTGAGCGGATGGATGAGCTGATCAGGCCAAGAACTTCCTCGAGATCAAGAACTAGCTAGCTCATCAGCTCCTCGCCTCCTGTGCTCCTCCTCCTCCTCTCTCTGCCTTATGCTTATATATATCTGAACTTTGCATGAGAGAAAGATGGGCACTAGACTACTAGTACCACAGGGGAGTTGTGATGGAAAGCTTCGGAAGAAAATACAGGAGAGAGAGACAAGTCGGACAGGAGAAGCCACGATTGAAGCAAGAGAAAAGTCAATCGTTTGTAGAAGCTTCACTCCATTGCATTCGACTTATCGTACTCATTGCTTAAAGTCACTTTTAGCACTATTTTATATCATATTTATAAAAATAATTGTATACGCACCGTATTAACAAAAATATCATTTATGCCGTCCGGTGGATGGACGACAGCGCGGAGGAGACGACGCATGGCACCTGCCGCCCCATGGGCAGACAACAGGTAGATGGGCGACAGCGCAGAGGAGACGACGCGTGGCACCTACCGCCCCATGAGCAGACGACAGGCGCCTGCCGCCTGCCCACGGGACGGCAGGTGATTAAGCCGACTAATTAGCCAGCTTAATTACCTGTCTAAATTCATAATTTATAATTTTTATAAATTTGTAAATATAGCAAACGAGCTCAAAAAATTATGACATTTTCTGTGGAGTTTCCAGAGGCATCATGGTATGTTGTGTAATTGTTTTGTAATTTTTTGAGGCTATTTTCTATCTCTAAAAATTCTTAGAACGATGCATAATTAACTAGGTGATTAAGCAGTTGTGTGCCGCTTTAAAAATTTTTAGAGATAGTAAATGATTGTAAAAAATTATGAAATTTTTTCTGAAGCTTCTTGATATAGTGTGCTATGTTGTATAATTTTTATGTAATTGTTTGCACCACTTTACTACCTCTAAAAATTATTTGAGTGGCGCGTAATTAAACGAATGATTAAGCACTAATAGCCGGGCCTAATGACCAGCCGTCTAGCCACTGGGCACCACCAGGCCTACCGTACAGTAGCCGAATGGCTGGTCATTAGCCCCAGCCATTAGTTCTTAATTACCCATTTAATTTTGCGCTGCTTAAATAATTTTTAAAGGTAGCAAAGTGGTGTAAAAAATTACATAAAAATTGCACAATATAGTACACTATATAAAAAATTTTGTAATTTTTCACGACTATTTACTACCTCTAAAAATTCTTAGAGTGGTACATAACTGCTTAATCGTCTAGTTAATTATGTGTCGTTTCAAGAATTTTTAGAGGTAGAAAATGGCCTCAAAAAATTACAAAACAATTACACAATATAGCACAATTCCTCATGAAGCTTCACCAAAAATATCATAATTTTTTGAGCTCATGTGCTATATTTACAAATTTAAAAAATTATAAATTACAAATTTAAGTAGGTAATTAAGTCAACTAATTAACCAACTTAATCACCTGCCGTCCCGTGGGCGGGCGGCAGGCGCCTGCCGTCTGGTGGGCGGGCGGTAGGCACCTGCCGTCTACTCACGGGACGGCAGATGCCATGCGTCATTTCCTCCGCATTGCCGCCCACCCACCAACGGCATAAACGACATTTTTGTCAATACGGTGCGCATACGGCTATTTTTGCATATACGATTCGAAACAGTGCCAAAAGTAGCTTTAACTCGCCCATGAGTATTATATAGGTATATATACTTATCTACTACTGTATACTAGTCAGCTGCTCATGTGTTATAACGAAATTTATTGGATATATAGAGAATCATACTATGAAAAAAGGGCTATTCTGATCAGTTGAAAAATAGAGAGTGATGAGAAATTGAGAATGGAGCGGTTGGAGAAGAATGGACGTACGACCATCAACCTATTCTTTTATAATAGTAATCTACTACTGTATATAGTCATGTACCGTTGCGTGCTTTCTCGGGTTAATGTGTCTTACACACTGTAATATAGTCATGTACCGTTGCGTGCTTTCTCGGTTTAATGTGTCTTACACGGCTGGTGTTCCCCCTTGACGATTACCTACAGGGCTGCAGGCCATTAGGATATTTTTATTATTGTTATCCATCTCCTCGTGCAACTTTTAAAGCCTGTTTGAAACCAGAAATTTTATAAGAAATCATTCATTTCCTACAAGAAATTATAAATATTCATGTGTTCCAAATATGGCTGTCAACTGCCACGAGTTCGAACAGTTTTATAGAAGAAAAGAGGTAAAGTACTAAAGTGCTTTTAGTTTTTGATGAGTGAAAGAAAGGTATAAAGTACTTGGTTTTATTAGTTTTAGGGTTCGTCTTTTTGAGAAAAAATCGTATTTGTAAAGTTAAGAAAGCTTGTCCCCGAATTGAACTCAGCAATCTGCATATTAGACTTGAACTTGATACAGTGGGACGAATCGTATGGCTTTGTAGACCAAATGGATGGCCGAGATGGCATACTGCAGCTTGCATTCTATTCTAGATTCTGAGTAGTTTCTTCTTTTTAAAAACGGTTGCCACCTACGAACCCTAACCCTCCTTACCTCCTACGAGAATCGTGTGACCTCGATAGATGCATCCATGAATCTAAGGTTGTGATCAAAATGGCTGAAAAGCCCGTGGCTTATGGCTGAAAACACTGTAGCTGGCTGAAAAAAGCACTGTAGCTGGCAGAGGCTTATTTACCATAATTAAATTTAAAAAAATTTAAAAATAGAAAAAACATATTAGCCCATCACGTATAATGTAAACAAATACGAGGAAAAAAAGAACCGGTAAAAAAACTCAAAAAAAAGCCAAAAGTTCAGAAAAAGACGAAATTTATGAATAGTGCAAAAATAAGCTGAAGCCAAAAGCTCAAGCCATTTTGATCACACCCTAATTAATCAAGCTTCCACAGAGACATTTTTATTTTTATTTTAACGTAGAATTTATACCAAATCGATGTTAGCCGTTTCCCAAGAGGTGGCCAAGAACTCCTCTAACAGAGTAATCATATTTTTGTATCATATTTGGTTAAATCTTATGGATGCCAAAAAAACAGTATGCACCAATAATTCATCAGGTTCTCTTACTAATAATTTTCAACCGCTTGCTTCGGCTTTTGCTTTCTAGTTCATTATTACTTAATTTTGTCTTTTTCTAGCTTTTTTAGCTTTTTATCTTTTCTTTTTTTCATATTTCTTTGCCTTGTTCGTAATGGGATAATATTTTTCCATTTTTTAAATTTTTAAAATTTAATTACACTAAAAAATACCAGCAAATATAGTACAAAATAAAGCAATTACAATAAAAAAAACCATATGCCATAAAAAAGAAGCCAAATTGAGCAGGGCTATGCAGTAAATTCAGTAACTTTCTTATGATCGTTCTGAAATGAAGCCATCAGAGTAACTGGTGATCCAAGGTGGCCGAAGAGATCTGGTGGAGGGCTGAACCCCACCCAATGAACGCCATGATCATAGACAGCCATGGGCGCGTACCAGGCCGACGTGTAACACATAGAAACCAGAGGCCATGCGCCAAATCAAATCGTTCTCCAACTCGCTCTGCATTCTGCGTTGCAAGAGGAGTTTGTTGTGGCGTGTGCTCCACTGTGCTGGCTTCAATCCCATTAAGCAATATTCTTTTCAACTTAAAATCTATAACTTTCTCTGAATAAATGAGATAGTTTTTTCGTTATCTTTTTAAAGTAATTCATCGAAACAGTCTTTTCGAAACAGCTTATTAGTTCATCAGTATTCGATTCATTTGCACAAATAATCACATTAAAATAAAAAAAACATCAGCGTTCAGTGTACCGTTAGCAGCCAGAAATACTGTAGCAGATACCGTAGCACGTAATGTACTGTAGCATTCGCTGTTTAGATGTCCTTTTGTTTTCACCATTTTATTGTAGTAGTTCGTCAGGACGATTCGTGTCCTATCCAATGGTAGAGATCAGGCCTAAGGCACCGTACTGTATCCCTCGTATGATACGTTTTTGGCATCAATGGAAAAGTACGTGTTATTCCGTTATGCCACCATTTATTTCAGGTCTTCATAATTCTCGGAGGTTACGCGTGAAAAAGTATGTGTCGTTCCGTTATGCCACCATTTATTTCAGGTCTTCGTAATTATAGGTCTGTGCTTAGGATACACTTTGTGTACACGTGTGTGGTGTAATGTGTGCGTATGTTACAATAAAAACAGTGTTTGAGATAACGGAGGGTTTTGTGCGGTACAAAGTCCAGACACAGCATAGAATGCTCATGTTGTCATGGACCCTAGTGCGTTCGACTCGCTGGCAATTTGTTGCTGTGGCACCCTTTTTAGGAGAATTTATTTATCCACTCAACATTCGACTTGGTTGGGTTTTTAATAAGGAAAACCCTTCCGCGCTCCATCTCGTTGGTTAGAAGGAATATGTGATTAGGGGTGCAATTAGATCGAATTCGGATAGATATTATTCATATCGTATTCTAACCTATATTTTTCTCCGCATTCAGAGTTGAATACGATAAGGCTAGATACAAATATGAATCTGGAGTATTCGAAGTTTCGGATACGGTATCATCAGGACAGATACATGACGGTTTCAAATCAAAAACGGATAATATAGACGGATAGTATGTGTATACATAAAGAAATATGCACTAAATCATACCATCACTTTAAGCCTTCAACTAGCAATAAATTCGTCTAGATTATATAAGTACGATAGCCGACACAACACGAGTTCAATATAAGCGATAAATTCATATATAAGTTCAAAAACCAATGAATTCATACATAAATTCGAAAACTGATAAATTCATACACAAGTTCAACATAAGCGAGGAGGATTGGTGGCGATTAACTAAAGTGACTGGACTCTAAAGTTAGGTTAGAACTAGGGTAAAATCTAGGTTGGTTAGTGTTAATGGTGGTTGATGGACTAGGCCGGTTAGGGTACTAACTTGATTGTCGGATATCTGGTCGGCTAGTATCTGGTTTACTATTTACCGATGCTATTCGGTCGTATTTTAGCTCTCCCGTTTTCACTACCGTATCCAGTAACAACTATCCGGTGCTAACTAGATTCAGTACCAGATACTAAATTACATTCCCATGTTCGATGCCGGATCGATCAGGATTAACATGTACCATTTGCACCCCTACGTACAACCCCGCTCTTCCCACCTCGCCTTCTCCTTCCTCCTTTCTTCTACCTCGCGTCTCTCTCCTCTCTTCTTCTACCTCTCCACCGCACCTTCTCCAACGCCAACGGCTACCGGTCGCAAGATTTAGAATTATGGTTTCCTTGGATTAAGAGAAGGAACCGAATATCAGGTTACGTCGACAGTAGTGGGAAGGAGGTGGCGCAGGCACCCTGACCGCTAGTGGTAGAAGTAGGGGTGAGGGATAGAGCGGAGGCGCGTGGAGCTTGTGAAGAAGTAGAGCGACGGCAACGCCGGCGATGGAGGAGCAAGGCGGAGGCGCCGTCGCAGCGTCCTTTTAATGATGGATAGGCTTTGCGTGTGAAGATTGTTGCAATCAATCCCGAATGGATTCCTCAAGTACATCTCGTGCTGATGAGATCATCAGCCCACTTTGATGTTTTTTTTAGACAATACGGAACTTGACAAAAATAGCTCTCTTCAATACCCCCTCTAACAGATCCACGTTGTGACACTTCCTTGGTGTCACTTATGATACAATGCTTAGGTTTAATCATCAGTGGTATGGGAAACAGGTGCTTGTGGGTATTCGATATGTGTATCTTCATGCTACCATCTGTAGCCTATTTCACATCCATGAACATTGGTAATATGGTGCACCGTCTAATTCAGTCCATATTTTATTTTCAGCGTAAGGCAAATCGATTCATATACAGCGTCAAAGCACTCTCCAAATGAACCAAAATTATGATCAGATCAACCTCAAGGGGACCTGAAATTGAACCATCCTTAACGGAACAACGGCAAGATACCCCACTGGTGCAAGAACCCTTCCCCGGTTGTTACCTCCAGCACAAGGAGAGCCAGCACGGCCAGCATAGCAGCCCGGCCATTCCAGGTCTCCGCACTCTTCGTCCAGCCCCACTCCCATACAGTCACCGGAGGGGGCAGCTCGTCGCGTTTCGAGTCGTACGCTGCTAGCAGTTCTTCCACGCTTCCAAGTGGCACGAGTGACTGCAAAGGCAATCCACCATACATCACTGCAAATTCTACAGCAAATAGTTCTATTTTGCTTCTTGATTAAACATTGGATTTCAGGCTATGCTCATCTGGATGCTACTGCTGATTCCTAGATTTGTGTCAAACAATTGGTATTTCAACTATTTTGATTTCATTTCAATGAATCAATGCTATGTCCACCAAGAAAAATCGATCAACTTTATTTCTTTTTCAACAATCAGATTATGATACTTCAGAAATCAGAGATATCATTGAATCTGGAAATGATTCACATAAGTTCCATCACATGCTATGATTAGTTTAATTAATCAAAATATATTACTAAAACTAGTAGATGCCATAAACGTCACTGTTATAAAGTCACCTCATTTTTTTTCATATTATGTATTGTTCAGACATGGCAGGCAGAGCATGTTCCTATCGAATGCATGCTTTTGCAGGTCACTTAACTTTGTACTTTTTTTATTTTCTGCTGATCCTAAATGTTTGGTCTTAATGCTGCCAATGAAGCAAAGGCAGCCCCAATTTGATTGATATATAATTAGTGACATGTAAGCTCATTCGATGACTAGGATAGACTAGGAAACTCAAATTGACCTGCATTTCACTGTGAGGTCTGAGCTATCCCGACATCTTATTGAACAAAACACATGCATATTAGAAGCTGCCATCATCAAATAAAATATAAAACAGGAATCCACAAAGCACCTGAAAATGGTTATACTCTGACCTATCATGCCATAAAGTATTTTGCATGTTCTTTGGTAGTTGTTACCTGCCGAGCCTCAAGATTTGAAACTGCCATTGCACCAACATAAGGCAGGCTTTCAATAACAGCATCAGCAAGATCTGAAATGAATGTGGGTTCACAACCTAATGCAGGAACTCGTCCCCAGTGCTTGATGCCAGATTCTAAAGCCAACTCCTTGTACTCTACATCGATTTCTTCCAAAGTTTCAATATGTTCACTGACAAAACTGGAGGGAGAAGACCAGAACAAAAGATGACAATTATCCGACTAAAATTAAAAAAAAAGAACAGTTCAAAGAAAGATGCCAAACAACATGAACGTTATAAGGAGCATAATGCGTACAGAGTAGCATTTTAATCATGACAGTAGAAGCCAAGAGAAGTAATACCTAATGGGAACAGCTAGAAGGCTCCTTGCCCCTCTCTGCGCAAGCTCAATAATTGTCTCATCAGTGTAGGGTTTCAGCCATTCCACTGGTCCTACTCGGCTCTGGAGATTCATGAAAAGATGTTACTCCCTCCGCCTAAGTTTATAATACATATTTCCTCTTGGTACATAAATAAAAAAGATAGTGAAAATGACTAGATTACTCATAACTATAATCTCTAAGCACTATATTCAATGCATATATGTAGAGAATAACAAGTAAAGCTGCATATTTATTAAAGGTGTAAAAGGGAGCATCGCATTAATTCTGCATTGGAATATAAAATATACCCTATATTGATGAACAAAATCATTTAAAAAAACGTCCTATAAACTTGAACAGAGGGAGTAGTTCAGAAGGAAACCCATTAGTTCAAAACAAGACAAACCACGAATGCTCTCTACTTTTGTAATTCCACCGATAACTTCAAATATACCTTATATTTATTAAAGGTGTAAAAGGGAGCATCGCATTAATTCTGCATTGGAATATAAAATATACCCTATATTGATGGACAAAATCATTTAAAAAATACGTCCTATAAACTTGAATAGAGGGAGTAGTTCAGAAGAAGAGAAACCCATTAGTTCAAAATAAGACAAACCACGAATGCTCTCTACTTCTGTAATTCCACCGATTACTTCAAATATTTGAGGGCTAGTTTCAAAGACCTGATATAAGCAGCCACCACACTGATGTTATGCTAATAATAATTAGGTATTATTAGGCTCCCCATTGGCTGGTGAATGCATAGGTCTATGACAACTGGAGTGGCTTATGTGAAATACTTAGGCGTCGATCAGATAAAAGGGTCCATTATATAAGGTCGCGCGCGCGTGTGTGTGTGTGTGTGTGAGAGAGAGAGAGAGAGAGAGAGAGAGAGAGAGAGAGAGAATGACCTGATAAGCAAGTGTACTTGGATTTGTTATTCCTCTTTTTTCGAGTTCCTCCATGATAAGATCCACGCATTCTTCCATCTCTGCTTTATATGGATCACCAGCTTCTTCTACATACGCCAGAGGAACTCCGTGAGCACTGAAAAATATCATGACCTGCCAGTTTGATACCTCATCAGATATATTTTTCATTCATCAAAACTTAGCATCTGAAAATATTACGGTTTGTCTGGATTTTGGGAAATAAATGGCTGCAAAATGGGGACAGTCTAAGTCAAATCTTTGTCGCTAGAAGCAATCTTCACTTAAAGGTTATCATATTAATTGAGGAGGCATCGTCCACAGACCACAGACGGGAAAGTTTTATAAGAATGGAACTCCTCTGGGTGTCTAAAAAGTCAAATCTTCTACCCTTTTTAGCAGTTCCAACCAGACCCTCTTTTAAAATGAGTTTGCTAAAGATTAGTATATCAATAACCAAGATGAGAACATTTCAATTCTCAAGCCTGGATGTATGTACTGTTCGAAATGTCTAAGCATTGGCAGTTTGGCACACATGGAAACCTGTTTGTTCGAAGAAAAAACAATTTTCCTGCTCTTCTTAACAAAAAAGAATCCTGTGATATTTTGTGATTACATCAAGGAAATATCCCCCAAGTTCAACAGCCTTCTACTACTTTTTGAGTCAAAAGAACACAAGTGCATGCACCATGGTTCTTACCTCCTGCGGTTCTGGAAATGTTAACAGCTCCTTCTCAATCAAAGTTGCCATGGCCTTGATATATCCTTCACGTTGATACCAGGAAGGTATAACTGTATGTTGCATATTCACCAGATACTCATCCTCTCTAAAACAGCAATTAAATATGTCATTAGTATCAATTTGCAAAGCAACAGAAATGGGCTATTTATCATTTCAAATTATAGTACTTACCTGAATATGCTCTCCAATAAACGGAGACTTGAACCACTAGTTGATATGGAGAACTGGGGGTACAGAGGTAGTACAACAAGTTTTGTGATTCCATCCCGTTTTATCTAGATTACAAAGAGAACAAATCAATGTCTTCTCCTAAGAAACATAAGTAGAACATTGCAGCACCAGAAGCTAACTAACTTAGTATATATAGAATAGCATGATATTGCATGTTAATTCATGAATGTGATGCCATGACCCATCAGTACAGTGTTTGCTAGTTTCTTGTAATCTTTTTTATGTTAGAATATTTAAAACTGCATTCCAGATTCCTGTACTATTGCAAATCCAAAAGGAAAAACAGTCTGTCCACAAAAGAAGATCTGATTAGAGTGAACAGTCAGTTCAGGGAACTCGAGTGTCTGTTTCATGTTACTCAAAAAACAGAGGATCTATTATTGGCATACGTCTGTTGCTGAAATAATCAAACACCAGAAAATTAACCAACAAGAGAAAATAACGGAAGCAAACAGAAGTATCAGATATATGGCAAGCCCCTACTTGTTCTATAGCTTCCTCAGTGAAGGGATGCCAATACCGCATTCCAACGTACACTTTAGCAGGAATATCTTTTTCACATAATGCCTTCCTCAGTGCTTCAGCCTGTACAAAGATTCCATAAAGCCATAAAATGAAACCTCATAGGATGCACATAGTTTCTGACATAATTTAAATAATGTTAGAAAAAGTGAGAACATATCACTAATTCACTAAGCTACTGAAGTAAATAACTAACAAAGTGCCTTATATTCAAACATTAAACCTATTGTGCACAAGAATAAAAGCTAACTGCCCAAAATCACGTTGTTTTATAGCCAGTCACTGGAATCCCACCTGTGGCCAAGGAATAGTGAAACAGAAGAAAAAAACAAGGTTGCTACTCACAATATAAGATCACTCAAAGTTCCCTAGGCGTAGCCCATGAGTCTCAACAATATAGCCCAATGCTCATGTATTGATCAACTAAGTGAGACGCATCATACTGCATAACAATGCACGTTGAGATTGAAAATAATTATTGCAATACTTATTCTAATTATCTAGAATGTTCTCTAAGACCCAATTCCACACTACTAGATGGGTTAATGAGTCATCTGACAAGAATACTACCTATTTGAAGCTAAGCAAGAGAATATCCTCTTCCCTTGACCCATTTATATTCTTTCTCTAATGCTAAGTAAACATACATATCCACGTTTCTAAGAGATTCAATGTGGAGCAGTCATGGCAATTGGCAATTCAGGCAATAAAAGATCACAATATACCTGCGCATCAGTAATTTGTCGAAGAGGAGAACCCCCACCTATGGATGCATAACCTTCCTTGCTCTTTGGTGCTCTTACAACAGATATGAATTGTGCTAGTGGCTTCTGTAGAAAGCGAAACATCCTAGGAAGACGGATAATGTCCTGTCATCATGCATCATGAGATGTCCCATGAGTAATAGAAAACAAGTTCAATATGATACACTACTACCATGGAGATGGCACACATCTGAACATCAAAGCATTCAGGTCTCTCTCTTTTTAAGCTACAATATGTATAACATGATGTTAGAAACTTAGGCTAGCTCCAAGGTTTATTTGACCTTTACATCTAAGACTTTGAAATTCGAAGAAAAATAGAAGGTTAAAAAAGTATTTTGTTGCACACTTCCAGAAAAATATAAATTTCTCACCATTAATTGTTTTGGTACCGTAATTTGTTAAAACTGCAAACTAAAAATAAAAAATATAGCAAGTGAAAAATCTTAGTGAGCTATGATTGCATTTCAGGATGGTAATTACCGGATCAGCAAAAAGATTAAACAAGAAAGGCTGCACATCCTCAAGGGTCTCTGGGCCTCCAAGATTCAGCAACAGAACACCAATTTTTTCATTGCCAACAAGAAGTTTTCTAAATTCAGACTGGGAAGCAAGAACTGCTTCTGATGCTGATGAATATCCTCTAAAGTGATGCCTCAAGTCAGGTGACAGTTGAAAAGACCATCCCAACTTGTTTTTGCAGGCTGAAGACTTCCTATGGTAACATTGCCCGAGACAAAGTCTTTTACGGCTACCAAATGAGCAAGATTTAATTGCATATGTCCTTGATAGATTAACCCTGTTTGGCCAAAAAAAGGAACAGTACATATTTAAGTAGAACACTAACTATGGCACTCCATATAGTCATAAAAAGTAGCACACAAAAGATATATCAAGAAGAAACTGTCTATGTGGATCATACATAAAGAGATACTTGTTTCTGTCCAAACGTCAGTTCTATCTATGTTGTAGGAGCTAAATGGTATTGGTATCCAATAGATACAGGTATGTGCAGCCCTTATACTGTGCCAAACTTAACCCAAGCATGTTATGCAAATATAAAATAACCAGCCCCAGCTCAGCCCTATTAAACATCACCATTGGTTTCAAAACTTGTCTGCAAACTGGTTACTAGGGATGCACCAATACTTGAAAACTTTTGTTTGTACAGCGTGGATCAAGGTTACCAGCAATTTTGTTCCAGGGAAAAGCGTTAAGATACCAAATAAATGACCACTTAATTCAGCATGAGATGAAACACACCAGTACACCACCCACAGTACTACCCGTGGGGACAAATGAATTACTTGAATATATGATAGATTGGAAATCCAAGGGCCAAAGTTGTTCTAACCACAATATTTAATTAGAGACTTAGAGAGATTTGAAAGTGAGTCATACCGCCCCGGTAGAAGTGCAGCCATTCGAGATAAAACTCAAGGCAATATGGGGGCTTAAATGGCTTAACATTGTGCAGCTACGACAACCGAGTGGCAGAAATGCGATTGCTAGAGTCATGAATTATAAACAACTGAAAGGTATTACTTGCATCGAACTAGAAACTAGAGGCACCTGATCTATCCCCTCTCTACTTGCATCAAAATCTGTCCTAGTGTGTCAAAATAAGTTACACAGTACAACCTGGACGAATTACGCGGCGCAGGCCTCTTGGGGAAATGGGAAGGCCCGGCCTCCACCCTCCCCACCTCCATCACGCCCCTCGTGCTCGCCTGGCTCGAGGACCACATCCCCAGCTCCCCTGCACAACACCCCCCACCCCCCCAACACACACACACACACACCCACACCCACACAGATCAGCCACTAGTCCTCACACGGTGGAGATTTTTCACAGCAGGAAACCCTACGCGCGCGCGGTTACCTCAGTCAGGAGGAGGAGGGGAGGCCAGAGGGTGGCGAGACGGAACGGCAGCGATGCGGGTAGGAGAGCAGGGAGGGCTCGCCGTCGCCGGAGACGGTAGAGAGGGGGGGGAGAGAGAGAGAGAGAGAGCGCCGCTCTTGTGGTACGGGGGCGTGTCGCTTCTGGCGGCACAGGACGCAGTCGAGACGAGACGAGACGAGAGCAGCAGGAGCGAGCGAGAAATAATCCGCAACGGTTGGTCCGTGCGTTTTCCGGGGTTTTGTTTTTTTCCCCTGCGGCTCCGCGATATATCGCGCGCGCGCACCGGGAGGGAAGAGGTGTTAAGGTTACTGACAGTTTGGGGCCACTTATTGTGAGATCACTTGTCAGTGGGTGTTTGGGTCTCCACGGTTGGGAGGTGGGAGACTGAGAGGTCGCGGGGGTGTGCGGAGGCGGGGTGTGGTAATTGTGTTTCCACGAATTATTGCGAGAGCGACAGGTGGGCGAGGGAAGCAGAAAACTATCTTGATTATTTTTTGTTCTAGACCCCGTGTTATCGCTTAATTCGCCATCTGTCCTACTTTTTTTGAAACCAAGTTGTGCCCTACTTTTTTTTGAAACCAAGTTGTGTTCTACTTATTTTTTAAAAAAAAACCAAGTTGTGTCCTACTACAGAATCGAAGTTAGAAATTACTGTACTAGCATTCATTAGAGTTATGGTTTAAATTTTTGTTTTTTGTTTAAATTTTTAAATTTTATATGTTTGTAAGAAATATTTGCACATGATTTTAGTTAATATAGATGAAGTTGACATAATATCTACTATAATTAATTTATAGACCCCGCTTTGAAAAGAAACTCTATTTAAAAATTAGATAATGTAGAAAGATAAGCTATAACCCAAAGTGCATACAGTGATGACGCCATGTCATCTGATAAGTTGAGTGGTTGCATACGTTTGTGGGTAACGAGTACTCCCTCAGTTATAAATACATATTTGTTGTACACATGATACAGTCTGTAAAATATAACTTTAATTATTAATTTCTATTGTAATATATTTATAAAAATCCAATAATATTATAAAAATTAAGACAAATCTATATATGATTTTCATATATTTAAACTAAATATTTAAAAATATTAATAGTGAAAGTTTCAAATTTTTTACCACCTCTTATTAAGAGCAATGTGCAGCCAGAACCGGAGCGAATAATTTTGAGTAATTGAGTGTATGTCGTATTGTACACGCCGCCTTAGCTCAGCTGGTAGAGCGCATGGCTTGGGTGGATTTTTTGGGTTAAGGTTTATGACATATGGTTGTGGTTTTTAAATTCTGATTTGTTTATAAGAGACAGTACGTAAAGAGAAATAGTAGCATACGATTTTGACCAATACAGCTGAACTCGGTACAGTTTGTTATATAATTTACCTGTAGATCCCATCTTAAAAAAAACACCATTTAACAGCGTGTTACTATTCATCCGCACATAAGCCGTAAGCACTAGCGAGTCTTTAACCATGTGGTCTGGTCGTTGGTTCGATTCCCACAGACGGCAACGATTACGTATCGTGTGTTCCTTTTTTTTGGTGTGTTTGATTATTTCTGAAATTATTGTACTCTGTTAAACCGTGTGTTGTTTTCTCCTAAAGAAATGGACAATATGGCACATCTTTTTTGCTCTTACGACGAAGAACCCTTTAGTTCACATGGTTACAGCCCACAATGCTCACTAATTTTGTGTGCCTTAAAGTTAATACTTGAATAAGATTTTTTTTTTTAATCTTGAATGCAGGTTGCATCAAAAGTTTAACACGCGGCTGCAAAACACATTACATTAGAAACCTGAAGAAATGATCTCGACAATATGGCACATCTTTTTTGCTCTTACGACGAAGATCCCTTTAGTTTACATGGTTACAGCTCACAATGTTCAATGTTCACTAATTTTGTGTGCTTTAAAGTTAATACTTGAATAAGATTTATTTGAATCTTGAATGCAGGTTGCAACAAAACCTTAACACGCGGCTGCAAAACACATAATACCAATACTAAACCCGGGGGGATTCACGGCCCCCAGGCGTGTCCACGTCACCCCCGCCCGCGCGTCCGGCCGGCGCGTGGCGGGGGGTTTCCCGTACGGCCAGGGGAGGAGTTTTCCTCCGGTTTTTCGGAAATTACGTATAGGTCCTTTTTTCTCGCGAAAAGGTCCCTGCAAGTTTTTTTTCCCAAAAAAAATTTTTGATTGCGCCCCGCAGATTCCCGAAATTACATATAGGCCCTTATTTACTTACGTACAGGTCCTTACAAGTCCTCGATTTTTTCCGAAAAAACCCTTTAGCTTTCTCGAAAATACGTATGTGCCCTCGATTTTTTTTTTAAAACTCCTCACGAATTATCGCCTCTTTTACTTCGGTACACACGGTGGCTGGCGCGGCATGTCGCCGCGCCTATGAGGCTAGTTACATTAGAAACCTGAAGAAATGATCTCGACAGGCAGACTAGTTTCAACCTTCTGCAGCTGCAAACCGGGAATCCAACACACGGTGCAACTTCAAGAACCCAGCGGCACACCCTGCTGAAACCTCAATGCTAGAATGTCCATTCTGCAGCGGACGGCCGAATTGGCCCGTTCTCTTTGCTTTAGGCTTATGTTTTTTGTTTTTAGCTTCTCCGAAAGTTAAAAAACTAAACGTCGAAACTGAATGGGCATTTAATGCAAATTTTTCAAATGACTTTCCGAGCTTAAAATCGTGTGTGCCATCTATGTCGGCATCTCCGCTATCCACTATCATATCAAAAACTACAGACAAAAGCCATCAGCCACAACTAAAAGCTATCATTCATAGTCCAAAAGAACACTCCCCTAACATCATGCATCAGCTTCAGCTTCATCAAGCACTGCAAGGGGCAAGCCCTTCTTGTCACCTCCACCACCATAACTCCGCAGGCACTACAAGCTCAACCTCAGGCTACGTGGTCGTGCTTGTCACACACGGGTGCCACAACGTCTAGCCGCATCATACGCCAGTACTGCATGGGCACCGACGCGCACACGGATCTTAACGACAGTGGGGGCCTTTACCGTAATACCTCTTGAGCTCATTGGCGAGCCGCGTGGCATCGCCGATGTTGAGGTCCCAAACATGCCAGACGTAGTTCGGCCAAACTAGGTCGTCCACCATGGCCTCCTGCCACACGCAGGGGTGGACACCAAGTACAAAAATCTTTTTAGCAGGAATTAGCACCTTAAGCCTATGTGTGAATCCTCTAGCCTAAACTTGGTGCACCTGGTCCCTTCCTTGAAGCCAAACGAAGTGAGCACTAGCAGCCCAAATTTTCAATAGCTAGCAGCAGTCCACAATGAGCCTCCATTGTCCCTCAACCCATAAGGCAACTGCAGCAGGCTAAGCCAGCCCAAGAGGGAGGAGTGCAACAAGCTACGGCGTCCATTTGATCGATCTTGAATGTATCACCTTGCACAGCCCTCTAAGCTATTCATCCCGCACAATCGCCCAGGAGATATGTATCATGCCCGCCACACAGCCGTACTCAGCCAGGCAGCGATTGTTCGTTAGAGAATGAGAGAAATCGGCTCCACTAGCCACCCTCGCTTGCCATCTCGCTGCGGTGTCACCTGGTTCTTATTGCCTCTTGCTCTCACCAACCAAAGGAAGCTTAGGTCTACCCGATTAGTATATATTTTGCTCTAAATTTCTCTCAATTCTTCTAATTTGTTTCAAGAATAGAGACTAAATTTGTGAGTTGAGGTTTCAATGTGATGATTGTTGATTGATTTTTATCGAATTACAGGGTTAAGACTTAGTGTTTTAATTTTAGTTTTTGGATACCTGCCTAACTCATTGCAAATTAAAGGTAAAATTATAGTATTTGACCACCATGTCAAGTAAGTAAGTCAATGGACATATTTTTTTATTATATTATTCTTGAATTGTTGAACATACAAATATCTAATTGACTTTTTAATTAATTAGTGATGATTTCATGAATGATAGACTTATTTTCTATGCGAAAAATAAGAATTGAAGAAAATTACCAATAATATTGTGATTCATCGTTTTTCGAACTTGAAAGAATATAAATACTAAAAGGTAATAGTTTTAATTATATTTGATCATATTATTATTATTTTTTACTTGAAAAAATTAAATAATTTTGTTCTCTTTTATAGGCCATTAAGGTTGGATAATGTATTTTACCAATGCTGATCAGTTTTTGTTTGTGATTTCACACTTAGCTCCTTCAGTTTACTGCAACTAACCAATATTATTATTGGGCTTTTTTATTTGGTAGGTATTTCAGTCACTACTTATTGATCATCATACACTGACATAGGCCATGTTCAACTATCTATGCTAAAAATTGACGGACATATTCTTATTTAGTACAATATTGGTTGGAAATTATATATGTTGTTATATGTTTGGTAAAGTGGGTGACCCCCAGTTAGTTTTGTTCTAGTTCATTCCTACCCACATGTGCTGGTTGTCCCACTGCTGGTGCTTGGTGGCCTTGCACATCCTCGCCTTGTGCCCGTTGGGCCTTACCTACACCTCCAGGCAATACCCACAAGTGAGCATGCTGTACTTATGCATTAGCCTCGCCACACCCAACCCCATGTCCAGTCAGGACTGTAGCGTCCTATAGCTCTGCTCACTTACTATGATTTCCTTCTCCTCTTGTCAATGCTTGCCGTCATCGCTAGTTGAAGTAGAACTCGTCGGTGCTTCTCAAGACGGCAAAGATGAACACGACAAAGGTTCAGGTGATGTTTCTACCTCTGAGCTGTCTTCTTCTTTGTCTGGCTCAAAATCTGCAATCCTGCATTTGATGGAGTATACCAGCCTAGTTCTCTATTTGGTCGGGTCGCGCTCGACATTAACGCTCCAGGGTCGTTGGGAGCCTCGAGACATCATACTTCTCCTTATGCACCACCCTGGGTTCCCAACATGATTGAATAAGTGGTAGCAGTACGGGAAGCTGATGACATCCTTTATGGTCCTCGGGCACTACACATGCAAGGAGTTCCTTGAGCCACTCTTGGTACACTCGCACGTCCTGATTTCGTGCTCGACGTTGCTGATGTGTACCTCCCAGTAGAACTTAATCAAAACATGTAGCACTCAATGTCACCACAATGTCGTCCTAAATCACATAATCCATAGCAGTGTGCGGTGGCAAAGACCTACATCGCTTCATCGGGGCAGCGATGGAGCCCTCGTTGAGCTTGGTGAGGCCGTTAAGGAGCCTCTCCTTCGCATTGTGCACCTGGTGGGCGACCTCGATGAGGTACGACACGAGGAGGCCATTGGCGAGCGAGTGTTCCAGCAAGAACATGGGTTCTCCTGTCGGTTGCACCTCTCCTCCTTTGGCCTCTAGATGGGGAAATTTAACTATTTGCCACTCTTAAGAATGCCACCTATTCAAATGCCATTTTCTTCGTTGCAATTAACATTTTGCCACTCTTAAGATGTGGTTGACTAATTAATCGCCACTTTCGAGCCCACGAGGCGCCAAATCACTGCCATGTCAGCGCCCGTGCCTCCCCGCGCCCGCGCCTCCCCGCGCATGCGCCGCCCGTGCCTCCCCGCGCCCGCGCCTGCGCCGTCCGCGCCTCCGTCCCCGCGCCGAATCAAAACAGAGGAGGGGGCGGCGCGAGGTAGACGACGGTGCCGCCGGTGAGGGGCGGCCGGGGAACACAGCAGAGACGGCAAAACGGGACCCCGGAGCCAGGGGAGTCCGAAGGATGCACGTCCGTGAGCCGAGAGGCCCGAGGCGGGCCAGCGGTGGGGCGCAGCGGCCGGAGGAAAGGGTGGGACGGGACGGCGGCGATCGGAGGGGAAAAGGAAGAAGGTGGGGGGCGCATGAGGTACCAGGGGTCCGAAGGAGACTCACCGCGCGTTGGGCCAAGCCGGAGCAAACCCGAGGGGAGCCAGCGGCGTGAGGCGGGGCCGCGCAGTGGAGGCGCACGGCGCCGGCGAGCTGGGGTGGGCCGCAGCTCTGGCAGTGGTGGGGGAAAGGTTTGGCATGCTTCGGTGTCACTCTCACCTTGAGGAATTGTCCCGGCATTGACCATGGGAGAGGCGGCGGTGAGAAGGGTGGTGGCGGCCGGGATTGGGGAAGATGGCCGCGGCGTTGAGCTCGGTGCGCGGAAACCCGATTGGCTCATTGGGGAGGCTCGTTGGGGAGGCGCGGGGACGGAGGCGCAGGCGCGGGCGAGCGGGGAGGCGCGGGCGGCGGCGCGGGGACGGAGGCGCAGGCGCGGGCGGCGGCGCGGGGAGGCGCGGGCGCGGGGAGGCACGGGCGCTGACATGGCAGTGATTTGGCGCCTTGTGGGCTCAAAAGTGGCGATTAATTAGTCAGCCACATCTTAAGAGTGGCAAAATGTTAATTGCAACGAAGAAAGTGGCATTTGAATAGGTGGCATCCTTAAGAGTGGCAAATAGTTAAATTTCCCCTCTAGATGAGGACCTTCATCGGTGTCACGTACAGCTTCCACTCCCTCTCAGGCCAGGGAATGTCGGCATACGGGAACTTCTCCCCCTCTCTCTGTTGTTGTGCAGCTGCTGCAGCAAGAGGAGGAGGAGGCAGCAACCTTGCCAGCGTTTCAACCCTTATAGATACAGCCTACCAAGCCAGGAGCCCTACCAGTGGCATTTCATTGAACACCTTATGGACAAACACACCTAGTACACCCTAGTGCATGTGGCTCCTCTTTTTTCAGCTTATGGCTTACAGTTTCTCCCAAATAACAAATGATACAATTTCTCCATCGTCCTTTTGAAGCGATTTATCGGGACAACTTTTCAAAATGGCTTATTACCTTATCAGCATTCGGTTCGTTTGCACAAGTGCTCACGCTAGGGCTAACAGCCATTAGCCGCAGCCATAAGCTATCAGCTGCAGGCATAAAGAACCCACCCTATAACTAAAATGGTCGGCGGAGGGATCAAGCACTGGATCTGGGTACCGTAACCACGGGAACCCCCAGGACCGTCACTGGCGTTGTGAGGTGAGCACCGGATAGAGGACGTGAAGTATAGCAAGGGAGGGGTGGCTAAGGAAGAACTTCAGCTCTACTTATTTTTGCTCTTCTGACATTCACTTCACTATTTCCACTTTATTGTTAGTGATATGCGAGGAAATCATTTTGACCATTGTATGAATCTATGTTTATGATTTATTGAATAAATATTAGAGTAAATTGCACCTTGCACTAAGTAACTTGTCGCTTGTTTCACTTTACACCAAGGTTAACCCATACTTTCACTCTGCACCAGGGTGGACCAAATAAAGTTTTATTTTGCACTAGCCAATCAATTCTAGTCCCAAACAAGCAATCAAATTGAAGAAATAGAGCAATCAAAATTGTGTATACCAACTTATCATTATGTAGAGCTGGTTTGAGCCAAACAAGGTTGGGCTAGTGCAAAGTGAAAATTTAATTGATCCACATTGATGCAAAGTGAAACAAGTGACAAGTTGCCCGGTGCACAATACAATTTACTCTAAATATTATTATGTCTTTGAATGAATTATTATTTATAAAGGTTAGCAAGTGCATGATTTGTTGGTGAAGTTTTTTATTTATTGTTTGATATCATTCTAAAAGATCCCTGGTCGGATGTCACTTATAGCACTAGTGACTTATAGACCAGCACATATATTGATTGATGATCACATTTCACCGATCATATATATGAGAAGATCAAATCAACAGTGTGAACATATGTTAGAGAATACAATGTTAGATTGATCCACTTCGAGAAATTGCTGAGATTATTTTGTTTCTATGTGTCATTAGTTGGTCTCAAGTAATGAGTATAATTCTTATACCTGAGACCAACATAATTTTTTTACATGTATAATAGTACACTTAGGAGTTACTAGACATTACCCTGTAATGGGTAGTTATAAAGGTAGTATTCGAGTATGTTATGAAACATGCGAAGAAATGTGACTGGTAGGATATGAGATTTGTCCCTCCTAACATAACAGAAAAGATATCTCTCAGTCTCTTAATTTGGTTGGATAAAGGAAGTGCATGGTCATGCTACGAGTAGTCGAAGGGTCAACCACATGAAGTTATCATCACTAGATTAGAAAAAATTTAAACAGTCCATAGATGACAAGTATCTCACATGAATTTCAATTAGATATCGAACTCGCAAAGATGCTCCAGACATTCAAATGGTTTCAACTGTTATCAAAAACTACCTTTGGATCGGTCTGATCGATCTCAGATGTGTTCAGGACCGTCTGATCCACATTGGGCGCTTCCAAGACCTTCGGAACGTTCGAACTAGTCCGAATGGTTTCGACTGTCCGAACCATCCGATCAGCGTTGGATGCTTAGATGCTTTGGAGACGTTCAGACCGCTCCGAACGATTGCGCTGTCCGATCTTCCACGGACCATCCGATCGCGTTGGAAATGTTGATGCCACTCCAAATGAGTCGTACCGCCTGGTCTTCAACGTACCGTCTGATCGCCTTGGAGACGTTCGGACCACTCCGAATGTTTGCCCTTCTGCGTCGTTCAATCAACTTTGGATGGTCGATATTGACGGTAACGTTCGGACCAGACCGAACGATTCCGCCGTTGGATTAGCTAGAGACGCTTGCAGCTGTTCGATTGACTTGGAGATATTCATAACAATATGATTGTATCTCTGATCGTATACCTAGAGTATAAAGGCAATAACTTTCACATACGAGGTCTGATTGAGGTGATCTTATATTCCTTTGAAAGTTTATTGCAAGGGCTACGTAATGGAGGAGGATTTATTTTCAAAAGCGTCATGGATTTTTATTTCTTTTTTGTGAGAGTCCGAGTCTAAAACACTTAGAAATTGTGTAGGAGACCTTGCGGCCTCCAAAGAGTTATATAAGCCTTGTAATACATAACTTTTTGGTAGACCACAATTGAATTCATTTTTTAAGAGAGAGCTATACGCTTGTTCTTCCTAGAGTTTACCATCTGATTGCAATCTAAAGGGGAATTAGGCGTTTCTCTACATTGTTGTTCTTGTGATTACTTATGATTCTAAGGAGCTGCAATGCGTCTACTTTGGGGTCGGGTAGATGGGTTCACGAGCGTATGGTTGGGCGAATTCTTTTGTCGCAGGTTACTGTTCTGACAGTGATTGGCGCCATCGGTTCGTCAGGTTGCACGGATCCAAGTTATCATTATCGATCCTATGTCGTGAAGATTGGGCACTCCGCATCACCTCACCTCTTCCATCTCTATGCAGATGGCTAGCGAGCGAGTGAGGAGATCGATGACCGGATGACCGCGCCGATAGGGAAAGGGCTTGACCAGTGACCAGGTGACTATGGGAGGGACGAGACCCTCTTATCTTCTTCCTCTCTCTCATCTTTTGTCTATCTTCCTCCCCTAAAACCAAAGGTATGAGCCTAGATAGGTTGATCGGTGCTAGCGGATCTGATCGATTCATGGTTATTTCCCGTTGCTGTTCATGTTACTTGTAATTCTTTCCTCGAAAGATGACTTTATGTGGATATAAAGTAGTAAAAGTACTACTTGGATGTGCTAACCACCACCGTACGATCAGTCAACACCAAGAAGTGGAGCTACTCTCTTTCTCTCTCTTCATCGCACACATGCACGCTGTTTGTTTGAAAGTAAATAGGAAGGGGAGTACATGACTAACGTTACAACAAGTTAGATGCAGTGGATGTCTTCTCTGCTGAGAGATGCGGTCAGTTCGTATTGGTTTCAAAGAAACCAGAACTTAATATGAATATCCAGTTTTTTAAAACATTTTTCTTATTTCTCTCGCTCTCGTGTGGTTCTAGAGATAAGAGATCACGAGGACATCATGCACTCCACTCTTCTCACTGTTATCTTACATATATATGTCTCCTTTACTTTATCTACTGCTCGTTCTCTCTATTTAAAAAAGACATTTTTCCTTTACTACTATTTTTCAACTAATACAATCAGACGCAGCCAACATGATTAGACAAAAAAAAATTAAGCGGCTTTCCAGCGAAGACAATCAAACTATTCGGATTAAGCTAAGCGCGTTGGCAGTAAGCAAAGGCAGGCCAGACCAGGTCTCCGCTGCGACGGCGTCTCCTCCTCCCCTCGTCTCTCTCTACCCACCCAGCCGACTCGACTGATCCAGCCCTCCCTCCTTCACCGCCGCCACGGCCACCGCCCCCGCCGCAACGAGGTCAGCCCCCTCCCTCTCTATCATCATCTCGCCCGCACGCTCGTGTAGGCAGGCGTCCCCCCCCCCCCCCCCCACCCCCGAGTCGCCACCCTCTAGGGTTCCTTCGCCTCTGCGTCGGATGCTCCCCTCCCCTTCCCCTACCTTGCTTGCGCTCCGGCTCCTCTAGTCTTCCGCGTCCTGCCTCCTGCGACCTCGCCCAGGATCCCCTCTCGCCCGCGCCCGCTCCCGCACCCGCCATTTCTAGATGCCTGCACGGGTATTCCCCATCTCTCTCTCTCTCTCAGCGTAGCTTAACCCAAACTCGACCGCTCATCGCTCTTATTCCTTGCTACACTAGTATATAGGAGTAGTTGCCATCGCTCAAATGGCATCTAATTACGGATTTATTAAAACCTGCCCTTTTCATTCATTCATGGATGGGTGGATTAGATTGCCATTCCTGCGTTATAATAGGCTATTCCTGCTGTTTGCCTCTATCTTGTATCTACTACGTCTACTTGCTATGCTTGCTCGCCAACATGCTACTCTCCTTACGATTGTGCTGGATGATTTAGGTTGCCGTTCCTACGCAACTAGACTGTTGTTGCTGTCGTTTTATTATTATTGTTTACCAATATGGACGGTGCATGTTACTACAATTCTAGACCCCAGCTGTGTTGACATTTTTGCTTCAAGAGGGTACAATCTGTGCGTCTGCATGCGCTACGGACATCTCATGTAACGTTCTTTTCCGCAGGCGTTTGTGCTTGCACTAGCTGGCCTAACTCAGAGATTCCATTATTGATTGAACTAGGCAGCTGATTCATGTTCCCGCACAATTTAGCAGCAAGTCCTGACCCCCAGTGAATCTCTTATTGCATTATGGCGTGAGCGTGATAGTAAACCACATGCCGTTCAACATGTTGTTTGTTTGGATGTTAGTAGCATCAGTAGACAATAGTAACATACGCTGGAAGGGAATTATTTGTGCTTGAGCAGGACCATACTAAAGGGGAAGGCAACTGTACTAAAGCGGAAAAGTTGAGAAAACCCCATTGTGTATTTAATGCTCTGTCGCCGCTCAAAATATTCGAAGTATCTCTTTTCTGGAACACTGGCTGCAACATGCAACTATTTGTAGTTGAAATATCCACATGGACAAATAATGCCCGATCTTGCTCCACAATTGCACTTAATATACATTAAGCTGCCACTATTATACCCCAAATACATTTAATTCAATCTCTAGTATATGCATCAAGATAGACAGATATATAGATAGTAGATTAAAAGGAGAGATCACAATGCATACGAAAAAGTCCAAGACACAGCTTATGTTTCTTGTTTTTATCTTAGCTAGTCAGATACATTGGGATCAGCACTGATAAGTGCGTACAATAATAGTATGTGTATATTTGAGAACTGGGAAGTTCATATCCGGACGGCTTTGAATATTCAAGAGTTATGAATTCATGTAGTCTTACTCTCACACATATGGATTGTTAAACAGGGTTGATGGAAAATTTTTCCCCGAGGAATCTGCTCAATAGCATCTCGTGCCTTGGTGTTTTAACTTCTGATGGATCTACTGCAAGGCCTAAGCCTATTCAGAAGTACTGCCAAAATGTATGTGATATCTCGAGCATTGTGAACCCTCTCATAGAAGATCTATGCAAGTCTCCTGAAGAGCAACTCAATGAGGTGTTAAGGGAATTTGACACTGCTATCAACGAAGCTTCAGGGCTTATTGGGAACTGGCACCAGACCACCAGCAAAATATATTTTGTACGTACAAATGAGCTAAATTTATTATATCCGCATTTCACTTTTCACTCTACCTTTTCATATATTATGCTTCAGAAAGTTATTGAAGTAAAACTAATCAGTCTTTCCATCTTTTCATGCTTTGTTTCTAATAGCATCCCGCTGCCCTTGCCAATGCTTACAAGACAGTTGTTGCTCTTGTTGTGGAAAATGTGGCCCTAACATGAATTTGCTGGCGACTAATATTCTGTATTGTTTTACAGTGTCATCAGGTTCCATTAATTAATATTGTAGTCCAAAATATGGTAGATGTTATCGTCTTGAACTCAGGGGCCTTGAGATATTGAAATTGTTGGAGCTGTCGGGAATAGTATATGCACTTGTGTTAAGTAAAGCATTGCAAGGTTCTTGTGGTTCACCTTTTAGACTGACCTTAACTATGATGGGTCATTTCTTGTGTTGAATAAAATTCCCATTCTTGTGTAAGATGACCTTCAAAGTGAGCAGGAGTGTCGAGCTTCATCCTTGGTAGACAGCCAAACTGAAATAATATTATACTATAACTATACTGAAAAGTTCCATAGCAGTATTTGACATTTTCACCAGTTCATGTCATTATTTTCTAGTTACCAATATTGTTTAAGCGAGATAGTGTATAAATCCAAAATCTCTACTAATATAAACGAGGAGTTTGTCTGTTCACCACCTTCTCCCCTTTACCCTCGCATTGAGAATGAGGTGTGATCCATTATGGATAGTGTAGGCCAGGCATGTCAACTGTTTTTTCAGTGAAAATTTTTATGATATGCTTCGAACATATGAATGCTGCAAGAAATAGTTTAAATATTCTTGCAGAAATTGAAAAAAATTCAAAAGAAGCCTTAGCTTAAATTTTTGACTAAATCACTTAGCACAAGGTAAATTGTCTTGAGTTTCGTAAATACCCTGATGAGAAAAACTTTCATATAGCATGAGGTCTGAGATAAATTTACAACCTCACGTTTGATTATATCTATTAACTTTTTTAGACACTGTAGTAATGTACGGGCACCTTACTAGTAAACAAAAGGAAAATGGGGTAATTATGCTAAAGCGGAATGATGTTTGTTTATGGGAGGAACTTGCACAAGTTGTATTTTCTCTGACTTGTGATCTGATGCTTTTGGAGTTATCTTATTTGTTCCATTGGTGGTTCAATTTTATATGCTTGGCACAGTATGCAAATAAAAAGATCCTTTTTACCCTTCATGCCGATTTAAGTGAATTCTGAATATGGTTTACTGGTTCATGGAATTGTTTTATTCAAACATTACGTTTCATGTTCTTTGTCCATCAGAATGTCTAGCTCTTCAGCTAACACCGCTTGATGAATGCCATAAAAGTTATATATATCTAATACCACCCATCAAATCTAGCTGTTATGATTCGGTAATGTTTTAATTACCTTGAACAGGTATGGCAAATTGAATCAGTAATATCAGATATTCAGGGATGTTCCCTTCAGTTGTGCCAGCTTGTCAATTCTCTATTACCTTCTCTGACTGGCCGTGCCTGCACATGTATTGAGGTAATGGAAAATTTAATTGAACCTTTATCTAGTAGTTAGTTTTTAATTCATTACCATTTGCAACCGTAATTTCCCTTCTGCATCCAGCTCATGTGTAGTCATCTCTGATTTTTTTTTTATTTCATGCAGAAACTCCAGGACATAAATTATGAGCACATGCTTGGTTTGGTGAAGGAGGTTGCAATGGAGCTAACTAAGAGGGACGCAGCAAGTCCTGAGACCCTGTTGAAAGTATCGAGTTCATTAAGTCTGACAACTAACCTGGAATTGTATATGGAAGCTGTTTCCCTTGAGAATCTCAGAGCAAGGGCAATACGAGGTGAGAACCGTGAAGAACTGGATCTAGTCGAGCAGATGATTCCACTAGTCAACTACATGCATGAGCGCCTTCTTAGGGAAACACAATTGCTTAGCATCAACGGGGTGCCCATTCCTGCTGATTTTTGCTGTCCGCTTTCCCTGGAGCTGATGTCTGACCCTGTTATCGTAGCATCTGGTCAGACCTATGAGCGGGTTTATATCAAGTTGTGGCTCGATGAGGGTTTTACTATCTGCCCGAAGACACGCCAAAGACTTGGTCACTCGAATTTAATTCCTAATTATACTGTGAAAGCTTTGATAGCTAACTGGTGTGAATCGCATGACATTAGGCTACCTGATCCTATGAAATCCTTGAAGTTGAACTTTCCTTCAGCTGCCTCCTCCATTCAGGATTTGAGCGCTGCAGGCAGCAGCCCTCTACATCCTAGTGTTGTGGCTAGGGCTAATATTCCTGGATCCCTAGAAGTGGACATACATATGAAAAGCTTGAATAGAGCATCTCCTCCCCACAGTATAGTCCATCAGAACTCTCACGCGCATGTGAAACATCCTGGTCATGAGGCCTCCAGTAATCAATCTTCAGAAAATGCAAATGGCTCTGCACCAGATGTATCAAGGTTATCTCTTGCAAGTTCTGAACCAAGAGAGTCTAGTTTGGAAGAAAGACATGCTGGTTCTATTGGACAAACTTCAGAACGATCAACGGAGGAAGCATTTCAAGCATCTACTTTGGACAGAGATTCACAGGACCATGTCGGCAGTTCTTCGGTGAATGGTAGTCTTCCTAATAGCGGTCAACTTGATGGGGAATGTGACGATGCTGTTGCATGGGTTCTAAGTGATAGGACTAATTACAGTAGTGATGCATCTGGAGAGGTCACAGATGGTGGGCCTTCAGCCTCTTCTGCTCTTCAAAGGGAACATGTAATCCCATCAAGATTGGGTGAGGTCCGCACTAGAGGGCAATTTGTTCGGCAGCAAACATCTGATAGGGGTTTCCCCAGAGTAATATCTTCCTCATCTATGGATGCACGGAGTGATCTTTCTGCCATAGAGAATCAGGTTCGCAAGCTAATCGATGATCTGAGAAGTGACTCTATAGATGTTCAGCGATCAGCAACATCAGAGATTCGCCATCTAGCTAAGCACAACATGGAGAACAGGATTGTCATTGCAAACTGTGGGGCTATAAACTTGCTGGTTGGTCTTCTTCATTCACCAGATGCCAAAATCCAAGAAAATGCTGTGACAGCTCTTCTGAATTTGTCAATCAATGATAACAATAAGATTGCCATTGCAAATGCTGATGCTATTGATCCTCTCATCCACGTCCTTGAGATAGGGAATCCTGAGGCTAGAGAGAATTCAGCAGCTACTTTATTCAGTCTCTCGGTTATTGAAGAGAACAAAGTGAGAATTGGACGATCTGGTGCCATCAAGCCTCTTGTAGACTTGTTAGGAAATGGGACCCCACGAGGAAAGAAAGATGCAGCTACCGCATTGTTTAATTTATCCATACTCCATGAGAACAAGGCTCGCATTGTGCAGGCTGATGCTGTGAAGCACCTGGTTGAGCTTATGGACCCTGCTGCTGGAATGGTTGACAAAGCTGTGGCTGTCTTGGCAAATCTTGCTACGATACCAGAAGGAAGGACTGCGATTGGGCAGGCGCGCGGTATTCCAGCTCTTGTTGAAGTTGTTGAACTGGGTTCAGCGAGAGGGAAGGAAAACGCTGCCGCGGCATTGCTTCAGCTATGTACAAACAGCAACAGATTTTGTAGCATAGTTCTTCAAGAGGGTGCTGTGCCCCCGTTAGTCGCACTGTCACAATCAGGCACGCCGCGGGCAAGAGAAAAGGTTCGTCATCGGCAATTGTATCTCTCACAAGTAGAATATGCAGCAAAGCCCTTCTTAATCATTTCACTAAGGTCGATATATCATGTAATCGCACTGTTTGATTTCGCTGTGTATTCTGCAGGCGCAAGGTCTTCTCAGCTACTTCCGCAGCCAAAGACATGGTAATTCCGCAAGGAGATGACCTTACAAGAAATTTTTGTAGTGTACATTAAGCATCTCCTTCGATTTCCCACGTGGCGGCTTGGTTCCTCTTAATTGTTATTGGTTGGCCTTATGTACTGTTTACAGTCAGATTGAGATTGTGCTCATCTCATGTAAGTGTTGTGGGCGATCGGTGGGTGTTTGTTGTTGAGCTGGTGTATTTTTCGGCTTAGGGTTTTAGCATTGTAGGTTTTATTTTAAGGCTCTTATTTTTTTTGATTTTGAGAAGGTTTTATTTCTAGTTTACCCTAATTTGTTTGGGATAAAAGGCTTTGTTGTTGTTGTTGTATAGATTGTCCATTTGTAATTTGTAGGAGCTTACCTATTCACCGATATTTTGTTTTGTATATGCTATTTGCTCAGACATTATGATTATTTGATGCTTGTAATTGTCCTCCTGTACCAAATAAGCTTTATTTGCTACTATGCTTTCTTCTCTGTTCAGAAATTGTGTATTGCTCCGGACACTCGATTTCGTTTCAGCCAAGTAATTTGACGGGACTGGTTGTCGCATGCACCTAATTTTCTTACTAAGTGACATCACCTCTCATTTATTTAATGATCTAGGTCTTTTCAATTTATGATTTATGCCTTTTTTAATAAATAAATAGAATAATTTCTTCATTGTTATTTTAAAATGGTTTATTAAGACAGCCTTTTCAAAATAACTTATTAGTATTAGGTTTGTTCACATAAATATTTGTGTTAGGATCAAAAATTATAAGTCGAAGCTATTAGGTATAACCGAAAAGAACTCACCCTTTTAGCCTTTCCTCCGAGTGAGAGGGAGAGAGCACACTTCCATCACTTTCATGGAAGACGGACACATTAGTTTCCACAAATTTGAGCTCTTCAAACTTGTTCCTCTGGCTCTTGGCTTGGCTTATAAATTTAGGTGTTTATTTGGGTTTAAAAGCTTTTGACTTATGGCTTATTTTGTATTGTAGTGGTTAAAAATATATTATAATTGTTGGTAGCTTTTTTATCATAATTAAAATTTTAAAAATATAAAAATAAAAAAGTTATACCATCATAGATAATGAAAAGGAATAAGACAAAAAAGACAAAAAAACCCCCAAAAACAACTATATCAATAGACAAAGACGAGAGTACAAAGCTAGAAGCCTAAAATTGCACACAACCATAAATGTATACTTCTTACGCTAGTCTCGTGTTTAGGGATAGCGATGGGGCAGGATTCTCCGAGGGACACTCTCACATCCCTGCCTCGACCCCTACTAGGTAGCCTTGGCCCTAGCCCCGTTAGGCATTTCAGGGGAAGAGCGTGCCCCGGCCCCAACAGGGACCAGACCCCTATGGGGTCTCATAAGGACTGCAATTGAAGCAATCAAGCAAATAGCAATGTATACCACAACGGCACAACAACAAAGTAGCAAAGTTCCGGCAGGCATATAAATATAACTTAGCTCAGCACACAAATACTACACACAGATGTTGGGCTTTTAACGTGTACTACAATTAACTTATAGATCATATCTAAAAAAATACTTTGTTTAAAAGTTAAGTACTATAATAAAACCAAAAACTGGTTTTAAAAGTCATATCAAACAGATCCATTGGTTGGAGAAGGCTGCCACAGCCGGGCGGCCCAGGCCAAGCCAACTAGCGAAGGGTTGGCGGCCATTGCACTCGCTACTTGCTAGGTTTTTTTCGAGTCCCGACAACATCATGTAGACTTGGCACGTTCTGCTCTGAGACAGCAACAGGTCTATCCCTGATCCCCGTGGCGTCAGAAAAGCCCTCGACCCACGGGACAGTTGGCCACCCCACTCGTGTTAGCCTATGATTGCAATTTTCTTCTTAAAAAAAGAATACGTAAAAATGATTGCAATTTTCTTCTTAAAAAAAGAATACGTAAAAAAAAAGCGTGGTCGGCAGGATTCGAACCTGCGCGGGCAGAGCCCACATGATTTCTAGTCATGCCCGATAACCACTCCGGCACGACCACCTTGCTGTTCAATGGACTCCGGACATTATTAATTATTTTATCCTACTCCCTGTAGCTATATAGCCTCCACTCCAGACTGACCCACAACACCAGGCAGCAACAGCAGGGCACAACGGAGATAGAGGTTGCTTCCTCCGGCGATGGCGAAGGATACCAATGGTACAGACCATCTCGCCACGCGTTGCTTCCCTGATTGAGTGATTCCCTCTCCTCGTATGTAGCTTTGATTCACCGGTCGATTTCTTCCGCTGATTAATTATCCCTGTCATTTTTTGTCTTTCCCCATGTCTTTAGATGCTGCTTCATCGGCGGTGGCGGCGGCCGAGGGGAAGCAGTGCGCGGCTTTGTCGCCGGCGACCGTCAGGGTGAAGGTGCTCCTCTTCGCTCGGGCGCGGGACCTGACGGGCGTCGCGGAGTCCTCGCTGGAGGTGCCGGCGGGGAGCACCGCGGGGGAGTGCCTCAGCCGGGTGCTGGCCGAGTTCCCCAAGCTGGAGGAGATCCGCCGCTCCATGGTGCTCGCGCTCAACGAGGATTACGCGCCCGAGTCCGCCGCCGTCGGCGACGGCGACGAGCTCGCCATCATCCCGCCCATCAGCGGCGGCTGAATTTCCCCCATGTGAAAAGGAACAAACAAAGAAAGGAAGGTCATTTCTTTCTTTCTTCTTGCCTTTGTTTCCTGATCAATGTGCAAGTTGAATTAATAAGTAAGTAATCGCCGTTGTTCACAATAACACTTTCTTGGCAAATATTGTTCTTCAATCGTGTCGATGAGATCTTGATCTGAAAGGATGGGCAAGAAGAAGTTGTATATCTGTATGTGCTACTATCTCTCATCCAGGGTAGCGAAACTAGAAATCAGTGACGAGGGCGCGATTTCAATGACCAACAATCCTAAAACACTTTTAGACCACGTTCCACTGTTGCTCCCATCACCCGTCAGTATTCAGTAGTTAAGGCGAGTGGGATGACCGTGGTCTTGGAAACAAATCAGTTTAAAGTCCACTAAATGCTCGATCAGTGGGCTAATAATGGAATTAAAATCGAAGAGTACCCTTAAAAAATTGTGAAGCAACTCAAAAGATAGATCATGTGAATTGTGAGTGAATCGATGGAGAGAAGCAATAACTCTGTGTCCTACCAGATGGAGTGAATTTGGTTTTCTTGCTCTTCACTATCACCAGTGCTATGCTCATACGAGCAAGACATGAGCACTGGAGGGTAGACCTCCCTTTCCTCCTGCCAGAGTGGTTAACATGGAAATTACTCCATATGCTGTCATGGTTTGAACTTCGTGTCCTGTTGCTGTTCAGCCATCCCTATCTTGTATTGATGATAGATTTATCTTCTAAACAGAACTTGCACAGGCTAAGTGTTGGAATCATAGTTACCAGAAACACTGTTCTTGTTTGCGGTACGCCATTTTTTCTTCCAAATTCCACAGTGAACCTGAACCCTTTAACCGAAGTCGGTTCAGGTTCAATGAATCTGATATGAGATTCGCAGGGGTCTATAGCGAATCTGGTAATTATGTTTGGAATGACTGTAAATACTATGTATCTAGCATCATTTCCTGTGGACTGCAGAGGGGGGGGGGGGGGGGGGGGTGAGAGGGTGACTTTGACCATTTTTCTCTGATCCACCATCGTGAAATTTCCTCTGATTTCTTACTCCACTTCCTCTGTACTCAAACCTAATCTTTTCGTACTTCCGTGTATGCTTCATGGTCGAGCATGCCATGGTCAGCATCACTTTTGGTGGGATGAACTCAGTCCTCAGCAAGCTTGCCAGTTTACTGACCAACGAGTACAAGTTGCTCAAGGGAGTGAAGCAAGACATTATGTTCCTGAAAGCTGAGCTTGAAAGCATGCATGCTTTCCTCAAGAAGATGTCAGAAGTTGAGGATGAGCTTGACAAGCAGGTGAAGTGCTGGATGAAGGAGGTGCGGGAACTGTCCAACGACATAGATGACTGCATCGACGAGTTCACGGGCCACCTCAAATATGAGCCCAGCTGTGAGCTGCATGGTATCTCAAGCTTCATCAGTGGAATCACCAATCTGATCACGTCAATCAAGGATCACCTCCAAATTTCCAAGGAGATCCGAGGCATAAGGGCCCGTGTTGGGGAGGCTAGTAGGCGGCATAAGAGGTACAAGGTTGATGATACTGTCTCCAAGCCTAGCAAGGTGACTGTTGACCCTCGTTTGCCTGCACTCTACAAAGATGCATCTGAGCTTGTAGGTAACTAGGTATTGATGGACCAAAGAATGAGCTCATAAGGTGGTTAACAGAGGGTGAGAGAGGCCCAGTACAGCAACTGAAGGTTGTGTCCATTGTTGGATGTGGAGGATTGGGCAAGACAACCCTTGCTAAACAGGTATATCACAATCTTGAGGGGATATTTGAGTGCTGGGCTTTTGTGTCTGTTTCTCACAAGCCTGATATGAAGAAGATTTCAAGGGATATAAACTTTCTGGAGTTGGGTACAACGGTTTGGAAGTTGCATGGGATGAGGGTAAACTCATTTATGAGCTCCGAAAATACCTGAGGTTTGCAAGGCATATCAGTACCAATTTTATTCAAAAATAAATTTATATTGGATGAAATTTGTTTCCTTGACTGTATATAGTTCAAAATAGAATATGTAAAAATTGGAATAGGGACATGAGATAATGTGCCTTAATATATTAATCTATTAATAAACACCAAATCGGATTGGGAGAGAAAATAGTTGTAGAAGGGGTAGCCTGATCCTGACTTCCTTGATTTACATCTTATCATCTAATGTGTGCCTGTAAAAATATTGAGTGAGACTAGATACTGTGCTTTCTCTTTGGAGGCTCAAAATTTTGCTATTAACTGGAACAATAGTTAAAATTTTTGTTATTTACATCCCAGCTATCTTAATTGTCTTAAAAAAACTAAATCCGACCCTCTCAAGGAGTTAATCTTGTTAGTGCTACATCTGTCTTGGTTATGTGCCATATAGAGATTTTTAACCCTTTGTTTTCTCTTCTGTCATGACCATACTAACCCCTCCTTTTTGACAATATCTGCATAGCAGGTACTTTGTCGTTATTGATGATAAATGGAGTGTATATGTGTGGGAAATTCTCAGATGTGCTTTACCTGAGAATAATTGTGGTAGTAGAATAACAACGACCACGCGTATTACTGACCTAGCTAAATCATGTTGTGTACCTGGTCATTGTGACATACATCATCTTAAACCTCTTGATAATGTCACTTCTAGAAGGTTATTTTTTAAGGATTTTTGGTTCTGAGGATAGTTTGCCAAGTCAACTAAAGGGAGCCACCGAGAATATTTTGAAAAAATGCGGTGGTATGCCATTAGCTATGATCGGTATAGCTTCTTTATTGGCTACTAAAGCAGAAACAGAGGAACAGCGGGAGAATGCAAAGAACTCTATGGACTCTGGACTAAACAATCGTGCTGGTTTTGAAGGAATGAACTGGACATTATCGCTTAGTTACTGCCATCTCCCACCACACATAAAAACTTGCATGTTGTACTTATGCATATTTCCAGAGGATTACATTATCTCGAACGGATATGTTGGCGCAGCAATGGATAGCTGAAGGATTGGTTTGCACTGGAAATGGACAAAGTTTAGAGAAACTAGGGTATAATTACTTTAACGAGCTCATCAATAGAAGTATGATCCAGCCAGTAGATATTGAGTACAACGGTGAAGCAATGTCTTGTCGAGTCCATGACATGATTCGTAGTCTCATAATATCGAAGTCAAATCAAGAAAAATTTTGTTACCATACTTTCGACATCAGAGATTGCATCCGTTGCATCAAGCAAGATTCGTTGGCAGTCTCTTCAATATATTGCTGAAGAATTGTAACACTCCATTTCGGGAAAATTTAATTTTTTTAGTAAAGTGGATATTTGAGCACAATTCAAATTATTGACGAAATAAAATTTAATTTCAAAACTAAAACCAAAATTCAAATTAAAAAGAAAATACAACCAAAAAAAAAATCAGAAATCCAATTTGGGCTGGCCCATTCCCTTCTCCTTTCCCCAGCTCAACTCTCGGCCCAAGATTGCTCATTCCACAACCCAGCTCTCTTCTCCCTCTTTTCTCTGCCTCTCAACCGAACCAGCCTGGCCACGGCGCTCGCTCGCGCTCGTGCCGCACCACGCGCCCGTGCCACACCCCGCTTTGCCACTGCACACATTGTCATCGTCGCCGCGCTTGCATGGCATTGGCCCTATGGCCATGCTACCGCCCACGCTGAGCCGTCCTTGCTGGCGCCTGCCACGGGCACGTCCACGCCCATACTGCATGCACGTCATCATGGCCCACGTCGCTCGCTGTACCACACCGTGTACAACATGCCAACTCCCCTTCTCTCGGCTATTTAAGCCGCCCGAACCCACTTGCTTCCTCACCCCTCCCACTCACACCTCGCGCCTCCTCATTGACCACACAAGTTCGAGCTGCGCTCGCCCTCCTCATTGTCGTGCACTGCTGTGACCGCCTCGTTGTCCCCTCCTCTTCAGTGAGCTCCCCGCCATTCCGATCGTGTCACATTGATTACCTGGCCACCTTCTTCACTCCCCTTCATCTGATTGGATTTTCTTCCACAGAAGCTCGCCGGTGCCATCACTTTCTTCACCTCCAGCCACAATGGCTTCCAATACCACCATTCTCCCTCTGGTGAGCTCCCATCCAATTCCTTTCGGCTAGAGCATCCTCTCACCTTCCTCTCACTCCCCCTCTGCCAATTTAGGCCGTTGACCACTCTAGCTCGTCATCGCTGTTGAAGACTGCTACGCTGCCTGGAGATACTGTCACTAGATCACCACAGTGCCTCCCCAACCTCATTGTTCTCTTTGGTCAGTTCCCCGTACCCAGTAGATGCTCATTGTGCCCTTCTTTTTCCCTTCACGTCATCGAGAGCCTGGTTGCCATGGTGGTCGTGCCTCTGCCGTCGCCGTTTGCCATCGTGCCACAACTGTAGTTTGCCGCTGGCCACACCGTCACTGCACATAGGATCGCCGAGGTCCCGACAACCCGTTTTGGGCATTGCCAGTGCTCGCCTCGCTGGCCACGAGCTCAGTCAGAGCGCCTCCTTTGTGAGCATGACAGGAGCACTGTAGCAACATCATTAATTTTAATGATGTCATTAGGTCATCATTAATTTTAATGACACCATTAGGCCATAATTAAGTTAGGTCAATGTCGCTCATTAGTTTAAATTAATGGGTCACTGACATGTGGGCCCAAGTCATTAAAAATATAATTAAAGTTGGTTTAAGTTATGTATTTATAACACGTGGGCCACTCTCACTATAGCATGGCCCACCTGTCAACCTCTCCCTGTATTTTCTTTAAGAAAAATAATTCAAAATGAAAATAAAAAACCCATGGCCCCACTGGTCAGTCATTGTTATCTTTTCTAATAAGAAAAGAAATCAAAAAAAGAAAATTTTCGTTGATTTAAACTTTGGAAGGCCCGTTCTCACTCGTTTTAAATCCAAATCGAGTGAAACTTGTTCCTAAATTCATATAAATTCGATATATTTCTAACAAAGATAAAATCATGAATTTTTAAGTTCATTTGAATTTATTTGTATTCTTGTGTATTTATTCGAATCTTGGTGTGAATTACTCGATTAGACTCCAGAAGAGTAGCGATTTGAGCCCAACCAAGAGCAACAAGACCGCGAGCAAGGCAAGTCAATACTTTAATCATTTTACACATACTTTTGTAAGAAAATTATACCATTTTAAAATTATTAAATTGCATGCATTGCTTTATTAAGCAAATTATATTCGTATTAGCTCATAATTAATTTCTGTTGATAATTGCTTTATTACACCCCACTCCTTGGATTTGGACATAAATCCTTGTCACCCTATAATTAATAGTATACATACTAATTGATAAGTCTGTATCTAAGCACCATGCCTAACCTTGGTTAGATACTTATGGGCATTAATTTGCCCCGATATCATTTCAAAATATGAAAACTTAGTTTGGGTAGTCATTGGATGAAAATGGCTAGTATATTGATCTAGAAATGGTATTTTGGAATCCAAAACTCTAAACTTGTTTCATACTTGTGGATAGAGCACGAGAGCTTGATATGGTAAGTCGGACGGGTGTGAATAGAGCACGAGAGCTTGATATGTGGCAAAACTGCCTAGGTAGTTTTAAGGACTAAATCTTATGATGACCTCCTAAGGTAAAATAGTGCAATCACAAATCTATAATGGGTACGACATGGCCAATTTATTTGCATTGACCTAACGTTGGTTGAGTTATCCAGTGGAACAAGGGCAAGAGTGCTGGATAGAGGCCTTGACGTGCGACACAAGAGGGGGCTTCCAGAGCGGGTGGATGAAGCATCTAGGCCCCTAAAAATAATTTTGGTAATTAATAATGATAAAGATTAAAAAGACTAACTTGTTTATTAAGATGATTGAAATGTTTAGTTCTGGATGTTATTGACGTCATGGAAAAGGCATGCAAAGGTGATTAAAGATCGACATGGATCAAGACATGGCTCAAGGTAAAGGTATATTGTAGTCTAAAGACCTCTTTATAAGTTTTATCGGTCTCGGTGTTTAGTTGAGAAAGACCAGATTTGTAGAATAGATGTGTACTATAAAGAGGGGTCATAGCTAGCGACTTAAAGTTAATATTGTGTCACTTTTATCAATTATAGCTCAAGCATGCATTTAGAACTTCATTTTGAACCCTCCCTGATTTTTTTGGAAATCGGCATGACCGCAAGCATTTAAACGGTAGTACCATTGCATCGGTACTACTGGCTGTTACATGCTGGTAACTTATTTTCAGAGGTGCATTTGTGATCTTTTCCAGAAACAGTACTACTGCTTGTGTTGACCGGTAGTACCGCAGAGCGGTATGACCGCAATTGTTGAGTGGTATGACCGTATTTTAGTTGGCGGCTAATTTCTAGGGAGGTGCATTTTTTGGTCATTTTCTCTCCTCTAAAAATCAGTACTACCGCAGCTGATGTGTGGTACCACTGCATGATAGGTACTACTGGGCACTGTGAGTGCGATACTATTGATATTTAAGTTAAATGTTAGTTTCTATGTATTTAATAAACCTTAAGTAGCTGTTGAACAGTAAGTGTGGTAGTACTGACCATTACATGGCGGTAATACTGCATCCCCTGATTTTTGGGGATTTCAACTCTAACGGTCATCCTGGTGGTGGAGGCTATAAATACCTCTTCATCAGCAGCAAGGAGCCCTTCTTGAACCACATTGAATACACTTCCTCTTGCTACCCCCTCTTCAATTCATTTGCTCTATTTTCATATTTTGAGGTTGTTGAGAGCATTCAAGTGCATTGGATCATCTAATTGATCATTGTGACACTTGGGACCTTCAAGCAAGTATTATTGGCTTATTGTTCTTGGTGGTTGCTGACACTTAGATGGCTTGGAGGAGTTTGTGTTGTGATCTCTTTAAAGAAGATTGTGAAAAGATCCAACATGTTTGTGAGTGGTGTGGTGCTCGTCATCTCCAGAGTGGAGGAAGAGCAACCCTAATGAAATTAAGATGGTTATGCCTAATTTGTCAAGCCGGTTTAATTCGTTTGGGCTTACATCAACGTGGATGAGGGGAGACCAGCAAGTCTTTGAAACCACGAGAAAACATCACGTGTCATCATTGTGGTTTCTCTCTCTTGTCTTTACTTTTTATATTTACATTTCTAGTAATTATTGGATTGATTTGTGTAGGTAGAATTGTATCTAGTATAGACATAGTTTTGTGGTGCCTTAGTGAAACATAGAGAATTTAGGCCTTGCTTGTGCAATAAAATTTTAATTAGTTCATTCTCACTAAAATTGTGATTTAGCTAAAAATTTTTAAAAACCTCCTATTCACTTCTCTCTAGTCGGTTATCCTTAATCGTAAAGTAGATATAACCCCACGGTGGTAGAAACCTTAGTAGGTGTAGCCACATTGAGAAGTTGCATTGTAAAGGTCTTATGATGACCATCTGAGCCTCACGCCAAAGGTAGTGTGGTGGCTAAATAAGTTGGGTATCTCTTATGGGTAAAGTGCATGATCTCTGTAGGGTGAAAACTATTCGAACAACTATACTCATGGTCAAGGGTAGGCGAGGAAACTTACTCGAGCTAGCATCTATTTACAAAAAAAATCTTTGTGGTTGGAATAAAAAATATGACGGGTGGATAGAACCTCGAATTTGATTTCCCTTAGGTGGATAGAACCCAGTGAATATAATAGGTGGATAGAACCCAATGAGTATAATAGGTGGATAGAACCCTAGTAACAAAATAGCATATGGTGGATAGAACCTGCACTACTATTAGTACTGCATACTTTCATACTCTTTACATATATGGTTAAGTTAAAATTCTAAGTCTCAAAATTTGTACTTACTATAATTTAGCTTTGACATTTCACAAATAAAATAACCCAAGTCTTCTTTTGTTAAGTCTTATATCTATAATATTGTATTATGTGTTTGGCTCACGGAGCACGATTGTTTGTGCTCACCGTTGCTTACTAAAATAACTTAGAGCCTTTGGATCAAGATCCTTACGTGTACAACGCTGTGTTTGTACCCAACGGAGAAGAAGATGGTGGAGTCTAGACCATTTTCTAGTAGTCTCTTGTCTCTACCTTTGCTTGGCAGATTTTTATAGTGATATTGTGCACATCTATTATCTAAACTTTGAATAGTAGCTTGTCGTATATGTTTTACCCCCAGTCGCTTGCTTGTGGCATTGTGTTGACCTTACCTTTGCTTTCTGCTTCCATTTCCACTTTTGGTTCTCTGTAATGTAATATTTGGTCTAATCGGCTTGCTATATAAAACTCTACTAGGTATAGGTTATTTAAACTCTTTTATGTAATATAAATATCTGGTATGGTTCAATACGATGTATGTGTGTGATCCAGCACTGTATCTATATACACTAACTACTGATATAGGGAATAGTGCAGAACACAAATGGTTCCAGATTGCAAATCCGGGTCTGACAAGAATGTGGTATGATTCCAACAATGACAACTCTATCGCATGTCCGTTCATTCAGTATTTTTGGACATTGTAATCACATGCCTTCTATCATGGAGTTCAAAGTTTTGCTCGTGTTGGAAATGGAAGATTACTGACAATTTGAGAACCATCATGTTAAGTATATAGGGAGGCTATCTCAACTGAAATATTTGGAACTTAGAAGAACAAGTATCAGTGAGCTCCTGGAACAGATTGGGGAACTAGAATATTTGGAGACATTAGACCTGAGGTTAAGCCATTTAAAAGAATTACTAGCATTTATTGTTCAACTTCGACGATTGGCACGCCTGGAGCTGTCTTCTTTTGATGTTTGCCGGAGTTCCATAACCTCTATTTTTGGCCCTTGAACTCTAATCGAAGTCTAATTTTATCTTAAAAATCGGTTGTTTTTTCACCCCTAACTTCTAAATCCGGACAAATAACCCCCCCATTCAATTCCATTCTGGTGGGGGTAAAAACAACCGGTTTTTTGAGTTCAGAGTACAAATTGGGTTTCAACCAGAGTTAAATTAATTAATTAAAAAATTAATTTGCTAACAATTACTTCCTCTGTTCTTTTTTACTTAATGTTTTTGACTATTCACAACTTCAAGATGCAACTTTGATCATTACTTTTTATAACTTTATATTAAGATGTACCAATAAAATTATAATATTATGAAAGTATTTTTTAATAATAAATCTAATGAGATAATTTTTATTTAACCAATCTAGATAGTTTTAAATCTATTGGCGGTTAAACTTGGAAAAGTTTGACGGTATGGATGCTAGGACGTCAAGTAAAAAGAAACAGAGGGAGTACTAGTTTTCATCTATGCACTTTTTGAATTGTTGATCTACTCCAAACCTTTTGTATTCTCCACTTCAAGGTTTCACTCGGGTGCAGCCCTATATTTTTTCAGTATGGCAGTGGCCGATGGCTATACAGTGAAGTTGCAATGGTGTTGCTAACTAGAGAGTGGTGACGGCGGGCTATGTGGTTGTGAAAGAGGTGTGAGTGGAATGGTAAGGAGAGTTTTGATTTTGAAAGGTATGAATCTGGAGGTGATCGGGACTGATCTTAGTACTACGACTGATCAATCATATTGGTATTTCTAGTTGAAATTACATTTATATTATTTAAATATAAATAATTGGGCCTAGATGAAGTCTCTAGTCGGAGTCTAATTTTCACCTTACACTTGAAAACTGGTTGTTTTCATTCCTAACCAGGGTGGAATTAGGTCGGGGGTTATTTGTCCGGATTTAAAAGTTGGGAGTGAAAAATAACTGATTTTCGAGTTCATATGAAAATTGAACTCCGATTAGAGTTCAAGAGCCAAAAATAGACTAGATCCTAACCTCCATACAAGAGCTTGGTAGGTTGGTGTGCTAGAGATAGCTTGGAGATCCTTTGGTGAGATTAGTGATGTCAGAAGCTACAACAACAATCTTGTCTCGTCCCTTTGGTAGGCTCGGAACATGCAGCCTTCAGTCCCCATTCATTCAAGGTTACAACAGTTCTCTCCAAGATTTCTCATTGGATTTATGGTGTCCTCCTCCATGTCTCCTCCAAAAATTTGTCACCATAAAGTGTATCACTAATGTTCCAAGGTGGCTAGGCTCACTTGTCAACCTTGCTTATGTGGACACCGGTGTTCTTCGAACAACACAAGGAGATCTTGATATCCTTGGTGAGATACCCAATCTGCTCATTCTCAGGCTAGGTTCAGAAGCAGCCCCCCCCCCCCCCCCCCCCCCCCCCCAAACAAGGCTCATCATTCATAACCAAACTTTAATTTCCAATGCCTGAATGAGTTTATATTTAGTTGTTTGCTCACAGAGGGGCTGGAATGTCGGCCGGGTCGGAGCTATGCCAAAGTTCAAAAGGCTTTGTTTTGAGTTTATAGCATGGGAAATAAGTTCTACACCTCGTGGTTTTGATTTTGGTATCCAACACCTATCCTCTCTCAAGGAAGCTGAGATCAAGATTGACTGTTTTGCTGCTTCAACTGGGGAAGGTAATGCTGCAGAGACCGCCATCAGAAATGCAGCATGGATACTACCCAACATTCCCTCACTGGACATCAAGAGATTCAGTGCCGATGATGATAATGCGGAGGATTTTGGTTTTATTGTAGAGGCGACGACAAACGGGAAGTGGATGCAGCAAATAATGGCACGCCAAGCAGAACCATGATCCTTGCGAAACCAGGAAGTGGCATATATGTGAGAGGACATGTAAGCTTTCTAGATTCTCCTTAGTTTGAAGTAATCATATAGTTGCACTTCTTGATTTCAGAAGTCGTTGAATCAAATGCTTCTTTGTCTAGATTTAGGACCTACAATGTTGATTTTGTAATAGTCAGATTAAACTAGCTACTTAGGTCATAACTAGTAAGCAGTGCTAGTGTTACCTTTGTCAGCATCCTCATTCATACACCGACACTTAACCCCCGCGATTGATTAAGATTCAGAACAAAACAAACCTGTGAGATGCTTGTTGAATGCTTTGCTTCCGTCTAGTACGAGAACAATCAAGTCATAGCTGCTGAAATCCCTGTGGCTCTATCAATTGGAAGGCTAACGGAGTAGGAATAACCGGATAAGCAGAAGGTAGTTTTGTTGATACATAGAAGATAGAACTCAGGGGGTCAAGGTTTCCATTTGCCTATACTCCTTGTGGGGGCAAAAAAAGGGAGATATTTGTATCTCCAGTCCACCGGTGACTCGGTTCTGCCGCGCCTAGATTAGCCAACTTTCATTTTTGACATTGAATTATGACGACGAAATGTATGTGCTTATTCGGTTGATGACGACATACTTATGAACAATACAATTGGTGCAGGTACTCCGCGGCTTGAAGAAATTGTAACCATGTGGATGGATGATATTGTAACCATGCCTGAAGAAATTGTAGTCCATGTTTACTACTACACGTTCAGAGGAACACTGTCAATTGCATGCTGGCAGCCTGGCACGTCAGGTAGCAGCAAGGGACCTAGTACAACTTTTGGTGTTCTTTCTGCTTCTGGTATCGGTTAGCAACCGTGGCCTGCAACCTGCAGTGTCTTTTGCAGTTGTCAAGCACATACTGGTTTACTCATCTGGTATTCTGTCTTCAGACATACAAAGCATAGCTCCATGTACTCCTCAGATGACTCATGAACTGCAGATGAATCTGCAATAGCTGTTGTAGTTTTAATTCGAAGTGACAAGTAGAATACAGAATTGATGGCTGCAGAGAGCATCTTAATGCCTTGTTCTTACATCGGCCCATGATAAGGCCCTGTTTGGAATGTGGGAATCATACTGGTTCTTGCAAAATTATCGCAAAATTCATTTGTTCCACATAGGCCATAAGTACTCCAACAGAAATCTCACGTGGCTGCCCGGTACTTAGCATGATCCCGTAAGAGTACATCAGAAAGCATGGAAGATGTATCACACAGAATACCTATTTTGCAGTGAAGGTGAAGAGTGGCTGACCGCCGACATCATCATCGATGTACAGAAGTAAGAAAACACATCATAAGAACAATGATAATTGAGAACACATGAAACTTGAGCAGTTTAGCGTAAATAAACACGTCTGGAGCAACGACATATTCAGGACTCCACTGACCAAGGAACTTAACCTAACAAGGGGAAGAAAAGGAAAAAACAAGAGGACAAGACGTGGTAATGCAGTGGACTAAAAGTACATCTATTGCATCAGGCATCAACAATGACGTCCTCGATGTGTCATCTAAAAGAAAAGTATCGAGGCAAATCCAATTCAGATGCTCTTACTAATGTTTATCATGCAGACCGGTTGCTTACTAATGCAACACGGCGTCTTCTTATGGAGAGCTTCAAGAAGGCTGGTTCATCTCTCTTGAACCATTGGCCATGGAAGTACAGCACCAGATGAAGTTCTTAGCACAGGTACACGTCTTGCAATCAAGAAGGCTTCGTTGAGCTGTGCTGCACTATCTGCAAACTGGGAGGCCCTCTGTATTGTTCACATCAATAAATCAAAAGCATGGTTAGACACTTTGAAAAAAAATTAGCATGGTCAGGAGCTGAAGCTTCTAATACAAAAGTAACAATGTTAACACAAAAATTGGCCATTAATTGTTTGATTGCGAGAGTTCACTGAAACCCCCATTGACTTATGGTCTTTAGCAGCACGTGGCTAAACAAGCACCTCTAGGCCACGTCATTTTATTATTTTAGTGTCATTAGCTCATGCTTTACAATAACTATGCCTTTGTGTACTGTTCACATCTGAAAAGGGCATGGCATCATTTTGGCAGGGGGGGGGGGGGGGGGAATGGGGTGCTATAATGCTATTGATATCCCCTATCTCTCTTCACAATAACTGGGACCGTGCAAGAGTGTGTTTTGTGGGTCGGTGGGCAGGTAGATACTATTAATATCCTCTTAATCTCCTTCTGCAACCTTCAACATGCCTAAGCTGACGTATAAGCAAACCATGCATGACTTGCATTCTAAAAATGGGGGAAAACAAACTATGGCAATCAAATGAAAGTACGACGAAGAGTTCTAATCTTTGTAGTCCTTGCTTGGCATAAAATCCCTATGACTAAACACACTCCAATTCAATCTCATTTAAAACACACTCCAATTCAATCTCATTTAATTGGATAATACAGTGCCCACTTTAGCTAGTCATGGTTAAATGTTAGGTAGTTCACAGCCATGCTGTGCTTGTGGTAGTAATCATGATCATAATCTGCATTATCCAACATGGTGCTGATCATAAGAAAATCTGGAAAAGATTCTGTGCATTTGATAGCAGTGTGGAAAAGGTTCACTAACAAATCTATTTGAATCAAATAAAGGTTTCCACTGGCCCACTGGTAGCAGGAGCGGAACCAAATGTAATTATTAGGTAGGGCTTTGTCCAGATGTCTCCATTCCTCAATAATTCAAAGGAAATGATGATATTGCAAAGTCCCAGACACATGAACTTAGCAGAGAGTTATCAACCCGTAACTCGTAAGATAATGACTCTCAAAAGCATATACCACACTGTTCCCAAACCGAAGTAGAAAAACAGCCCTATAAGCTTAAAAGAGCATATTCTATCAATAATACAGATTTGAAACTGTTAATTGTGGGGTTTGACGACAATTCTCTTATCATGTTTAAACTCCGATCACCTTAAACCCAACCAAGAAGCAAGTTGTTACAAATAGATAAACAGTTATGAAGTGATCAACAACATCAACATAATCTATCTATGGTGATCAACTGATAAACCACGTCAACATAATCTTTCTAGATTTTTCAATTATTGTGATTTTTGTGATTTGATGGAACACATGAAACTGTACTTATGTATGAATTATACATTCATTATCCAAAGCATTTCAAGTTAATGACATGAGATTGTTTCAGGCAGGAATTCAAGTTACAAATTATTCCCTTATCCAAACTAACAATTCACTCTATCAAAGTGAGCGTTTCCATCAGATAAACAAGCAAGTAGCAACTCTATGCTCATTTTTCTGGATTAGAACACACAAGTAGAATCAAGTTCAATAGTCTAGTGCAAGCATTAATCAATAGGACACTACTAGCAATTAGCAAAGAGCTCACCTTATCATCAAATGCGATCTTGATCTGGGGAAGGCCCTGGGTCTTGTGCCTCATCCTGTACATCCTCCTCCCCAGCACGACTAGCCCCAGCAATGCCGCGGCAATGGAAATCGACCAAACCGGCCTAACCTTCCAAGCACAGTACTGCAGCAATCTGAACGGCAGCCTCCACCACACAACTACCTGCCTCTCTCCCTCACCGGTGCCTGGGGTTTGAACCAGGGGCAAAGAACCACCCTTCACCTCACCATCTGATTCACCGCAGCCGGAAGCGGTGCTAGCATTCTCCCCTTGCCCATGATCTTCTTGCGCACTCTGTATTCCACCACCTGTTACAACAGCTTCTAGAACTGAGATTCCTCTGGTGGCATCAACTCCTCCATCTTCCAATTGCACACCTGAATTCTCTAATGCTTCACTTTGGAGCCCATCTGCAACCACAATTGGATCAGCATCCAAACTTTCTAACACCCCATGATGCAACTGCGGTTGCAGAAACGAGTCCGATTCGCCGCAACCGCGCGCGGCGTTCTTCTCCTGCCCTAGTATCTCCGAGCGTATCTCCTCAACTTGACTCTCCTCCGCGCGCCAGGCCGCACCACCTGCGACGGCGGCATCAAGAACCGAGCTTTGTGCAGTCCCATCAACCCCACCCACCTGCAGCCGCACTCTCAAATCCTCCGCAGCAAGATCCAATCTTTCTTCCGAAACCCAATCCAATCTATCTGTTGATTCTAAGCCCTCCTCCTTCCCTTCGTCGTCAGAGGCGGCCCCCGACCACGAGCCCTCGCCTGAGAGGTCGGCGTCGGAGATGACGAGGGCGAAATGGTCGTAGAGGACGTCGCCGCCTTCTCCGGATACTAGGACCACGTCGTCGTCGTCTCCGGCTGCGGAGAGCACCTCCCAGTCGCCGATCTCCGAGGCGGCGTCCTCCATGGCCGGGGTGGCTCTGCCTCTGCCTCTGAAGGGTTGGGACTTTGGGAGTGGAGAGGCTAAGCAGGAGGAGACGGGCGGGTGGGTCCGGGCGATATGTGGGCTCCACCTGGCAGTGGGTAGAAGTTGTAGACAACGAAAAGGCAGAGAGCACACGTGGCCGACGCGTCCGACCACGAGCCAAGGGCGCGCCTATGCTCGCGCGACTCGTGTGGATGGTTTCGCTGTGTGGTGGGCCTCGAAGGTTCACTTGACATCGGGACCCACATGTCATGGAAAGTGGAGTTTCTCCCCCCGGAGAAGGCCTCGTGAGCGAGAGTTCCCGTTAGGAAAATCTAAACGGTGGACGCCAACATTCGAGACACCCACGCCGAACGGCACAATGTTCTCCCCGTGTCCGTCCATTGCTGATCCAACGCGTCGCGCTGATAGGGTAGCTATACAGTGATAGACCCAGAATAAAAATCTAGAGAGACTAATGTAACAAGACCAACAAAAATAAACAAACAAACATAAATCTAACTATTTTTTGCAATCTTAAATTATACATAATTAAAATAGGATATAGTAAAAATACAATAAAGATTATACCTTGGTAATTATAGTGTGCCTCCCGAAGCCCATAAATATATATGTAAGTAGCTATCTGTACATCAAAATTAGCAAACAAAGCGATGAAATCACAAATTGCGGTTGTGAATAGTTATGAAGATTGAAAAAAGCATACAACATATCACTAGCTAGGATTGAGTAGTACAAGTATGAGGCAATAGCATTATATGAGATTTTATACTTCGAAAGTATTTTTTGATTCTATTATTAGCTTCTAAATATCTCTCGCTTAGTCTAGTATATTATCAAGTCACTGAACCACTTATCCGCTACTCTATTGCGCAAATCTGTCTTGATAATATTTATTGTCAAAAAAGACTCTTTCAACCGATGTCGTTGCCACTGGAAGGATCAGTGTTAACTCAATGAGGCGATAGACCAATGGAAAAGTTCTATTGTTTTCCTGTTTTAACCATCTTTTGAGCTAACTTTGCAATATCATCATATCTATGGAATTCTACACTTCTTCTGACATTGAGAACAAACGTTTAAAGCTGATTTCTTAACAACAAATGACCAGCCATATCGAAGTCATCAGCATAAATCTCAGCAAGTCGAACAAACTTATTTACATCAAACTTGGAGAAAGAGTTTCTTGGGTCAAGACAAGACATGCATGCCAATAACTCTGAAGAAACTTCATTGAACCGATGGTTCATCTCTGAAAAGAAAACAAAATTTTGGGCCTTCCAAGTTTCTTGAAAAAGAAAATAACAGAAACAAAATGCCACATCTTTTTCCACACTATATTCCAACCTATCAAATTTATTGTACCAAGATTATTGAGATACCCTTGAATAATTATTTTGCATTTTATGAGGAAAATTGTGGCCTTTTGGTTGGGTTGGATCTCTCAACAAATACGCCTTCACTTGATCTCTAATTTCATTATGATACTTATTAATAGGTATGCGATTCGCTGGATCAGCGATGATTTCATCGGGAGTAAAATCCACCCGAGCCTTATTTACTTGATTTATGCTTTCATTAGTATGAGAAGTACTGCTTGTATTGCTTGAAAAATATTTATGCAATGTTTGTTTCTCTATATATTGCAATTCTACGTATCGATAAATAACAATAGATGAAACTAAATTAACAAATCAATCACAATTGTGCAAATTAAAAATTAGATTTATGTGTTATACCTCAGGGTCGCTAGCTCTGTATCTCTGCTCTCTCTTAACGCAGATTGCAGAGCGAGCCGACCGACATCAGCCTCACAACCCTCAGTCACAGTCGCCCACACGCCCAAGCGGCCAAGCCCAACTACTCCCTCCTAGCCTCTCTAGACTTTAGATGACCGGATCTGCCTCTGCCCTCTCTACTTTATACTTTATAGCCTAGCAAGTCAGGTGTTTGACAATCATAAACAAGCTATGCTCACTGCTGAAAGCCTAAAAGATATGCAAGCTAAGTTGAACCACAAGAAGGTATTCGACAAGAATTGTGATATTACCAGAGTTGAGGTCGGCAACGTAGATGTCCTAGAGGTCTCCACTTCTCTTCTCTAGACTCCACTCCAGATCCCCTCCCTCACAGGTAGCCTTCGGCCTCCTTGGACCCTGAAGGCTCCTTCTTGGCTCCCAGCTCAACTCCCTTCCTTAGGCCGTCAGGCGGTAGGCCGGCAGCCAACACCCTCATAGCCGTTGAGCCACCCAACTCATCCAGTCCTCCTTCTCGACGTCGGTGGCTCACTCTACCACCTCTCGCTAGATCCCCTCTCAAAACACAAGTGGGTATTACTAGATTGATTGATTTGCCAATGGCTATTGCTGGCAGCTTGGCTTGTTGCCGATTGCCGAATTGGTCGGCCATGTGGACTTCGGTATTGTACTATTGTTTGATGGGCTCTGCTGCTGGTGTGTTTCATGGTTGGCGTTGGCCCAGCATGGATTCAAATAGTCAGTCATTTAGGTAATTTAAGCCCAAGCGACACGTGCCCAACTCTCCAGCTATGTCTACGAAACTTCAGTTCTTCAGTTCCTTCGTCTTCTACCTCAGGTCTGGACTCTCCAACCAGACCTAGGGGGCTAGGGGGTACCTACTCTCCAGCCTGAGCTAAGGTGGGTGCTAGCCCCCTCAACCCCCTGGTAGGTTCGCACTATAGCTACACAAAATTAGAGCCCATTTAGAGCTCCTATATTGAGCCTTTTCATATGTCTCTACGTGATAGAATTCTTATCAGAATCAATGTAAACGAGAATAAACATTGTGGCAAATTTCACCTCGACTCCAACTTTTCGTTCCACTCACTCGCTTGATCCCCTTGCCTATGCAACCATCGCTCAAGCTCGCCATCGGCTCGACCGCCTTCCCCTGCTCCCTCTCTCTGACTGGTGGGACACGCTCATGGTTAACAAGTAGGTTAACACTAATGATGTCCCTAGAAGCTATATTAAGATAGTTAATCTTGTTTAGTAGTAATAAGTGCTTGACATGCAGGCCCCACCGTAGATCTAGACCAACTTGTAAGTGATGACGCAATAATTTCATGTTTTTCGATAGAAAGAAAACTAGCAAATAAAATATTAACTCAAAACCTAGCTGAACAATAACTTCCTCCTTGTTTTCCTAGGATTTTCTCTCCGACAAATCTTATGAAGGCTTGTTCTCCCTCACATAAATTCCGATTGACGTGATTCTTATTTCTAGATTTGTCTAAAATCATGAACTTCATTTTTGCACAAAAATCATGAATTTTGGAGTCTGTTTAGATTTATTTGGTATTCATTTTGCGTTTCTTGGTTTTCTCCTTTAGATATCGATGTGCCATATCATTTGAAGTTGGTCCAGAAGAAAATTCAGTGTTCAATGAGCAAGGCAAGCACCCTCTTTAATTACGTTGATCTCATATTTCAATGTTATGTGTTTTGTTCGCTCAAACTATTATGCATGCAATTATCTTGGTTAATTTGCTATGTTGTGTTTAGGACTTAGTTAATGCCTACTTGTTGCATTACCCTTCCTTGAAAATTGGTTACCCTTACTAATGTCACCTTAGAAATATTATCCACTAACACTAGAAATATTGGTGCAAATTTTAGAGTGGTATCATGTCAATGCTTATCCATGCTTAGATTAATAATGGCCAACTTGGTAAAACTTGGTTAAATATCATTTTGGGCTATGGTTAAATATTTTTAGCAAATCAGTACAGAGGGGTCACCTTTGAATATTTTGGTTAGTAATATAAAACTGAAAAATAATTTAGACTTGGACGAGTGTTTTGTAGAGACCGAGAACTGAGTTTGTGTAGTCTCGCATGAGTCATTTAAGGACTGAACTAGATGTTGACCCAAGTGCTATCGTACAACCACATGTCCCAGAGTGGGATGTGCTTTGCTAAATAATTTGCAATATTTTAACTTTTGCTTCATGTATGACGGCAACCATACGATGCTAGTACGACAAAATTACACGATCTCTTACATGAGCGCCTAGGAAGGGAACCTTAGGCTCCTTTGCTTTCCCTTCTTAGGCTCCTTTTCTTTATTGCTTCCAATGCCAACTTGTTATCTTGTTGCTCTAGGAGCAAACCCATTTTAGCAAGACGAACAGAGCCTGCTCGATTGCACGGCCGGGCATCGTTGTCGTTGCTGGCGACGCAAGCACGTGGTGAGGAGGCTAAGCACCGTGCGCTGCCACAAGTAAACGGAGCAACCCGGCCTTTCACAAGAGAGATGTCTGTAGTGCACTTCTTTATCAGTTAGTTACCCGGTGGTGCACTTCTTGACGTCCACAGTGGCGAGTCTAGACCATCGAGGAGCGCCTCCATGGTGCCGTCCTCTATGAGCCCCATGCGCACATTGTCAATTTGTCACCATCGAGTAGGGGCTGGGATATGGGTTTTTTTATCATAAGCCTGTTATAAAATTGACTAAATAGGATATGAAACAATGAACAATAATTAGAAATACGAGACAAAGATTTACTATGGAAATCTGTTGATGATCAAGTTGTCAATATTACGAAAATGTGAGAAAGGAGCTTGGATTCCTTGAAATGATTTAGCAACAAAAAAAGGATGATCTTTATTGCTGCGAACTGCTTACAAAAAGGGCTTACAGAAGGGATTCAACTAGCCTCAATCTATGATCTCTCCACTACTCGGAAGATCTTGATCGCCTTGTCTATTGGAGTTGACTTGTTCTCTGAGTTCTTATTCGAATTCTCACTCTCCTCCCCAAGTTGTTCTCGTCAACCTTTAAATAGTGTTGAAGACGTGCCAGTTATCCACCTGAGGAGACGTCTTCTGGGATCATCACGTTCGATCTGAGGGGTGATTGCTATCAGAGAGAGAGAGAGAGAGAGAGATAGCTGATGATAACTGATCTTCTATTATTGTCAATGGGAGATAATCGTAAAGACAACTCCATGGTAGTTGTTATCAGAGATACATGGCTGAAATGTCCTGCTATTTGAGATAGATAAAGCATGTGTTTTATCCATCGCATGGAAGGAGTTCCTTGGGAGTGGGCCCTCATACCAGTTCATAAAACCTCCAAGTGGTCTACTGGTTAGGTAAAGTGTATAGTAGTCCTCCAACTAGGAGTACTTGGGGAATAGTTTCAGAAAGCTTACGACCACGTGGGTCTTAGAGCCGTAATTAAGTATTAAAACCATATTTAATGTATTATTTAATCCTCATCAGCTAGCCCCCGAACTTGAAGTGAATTTATAATCTGAATTTTCTGATTGGGTTTTAATTCATAAAATAATGAGGCAATTTTTATTCACTTAAGGTCGAAAAACTAACTAGGGAAACTAAAAGGTTTTCTATCCGCTAAGCTTCAAATCAATCAATTACTATTTTGCAGTTAGAAAAACCCTTATAAAAACCTAACATTGTATTGGTTGGTTTCACACTTTTTGGAGAAAACCTTTCATCTTCTTCAGTTTCCTCTTCCTTCTCGCCTTAGCACCCTTCAACTGTAGCCTTGAATCCTTTTAATCCATACTTAGATCTTCAGCCGCCATAAACAAAATATCTAATTTGATTACCGATTGGCCGATGTTCAAACCGTGACTAAAGAAATTGAAGGCCATAGAAGAAGTAGGGATAATCCCCAACAATGTTCTGATCTCTTGAAGATCAGCGATTGAGAAAAATTTTCCAAGTAGAAGCAACGGCGATATCCTAGTTTTCTAGGCGTATATAGAATGTGGATTCAGGCTGTCGGTGCATCCTTTCTTGTTAGAGATCCTGAAGTTTTATGGGATTGATTTGGCGAATTTGGACCCCAACTCAATCGCTAATCTTAGCATCTTCATTCATCTATGTGAAGCATATCTGGGGATTTCAGTGAACTTGGAACTCTTCAGATACTACTATAGGATGACGAGAAGGGCTAGAAAAGTGATGGCATCACCTGGGAACTATTCTTTGTGGCTTCATGATGGGAAGGTAAGGGAGTATATTCCAATGTTCTCCAAGTTCTCATGGTTGTCATGGAAGAAATTTTCGTTTTACATGACAGTCAGCATGGAAAACAAACTCTCCTTCACGGGACAGATTGCAGTAGAAAACCTGAGATGGAGGTCTTTCCCAAAGAAGGGAGGAAAGATAGAGCGATGGTTTGAGGCCATCGTCTATCTTAAGGACAAGGGGCTAACTTCATGACACGTGGTGAGAGATTTCTCCATGCACCAGATCAGTCCCCTGAAATCGCACGATCATATCAATCTATAGTATGAGGGTGTGAAAGATTCAACCGAGGACTCCTCGGAAGGTAAACATTGAGAATTTCGACCGTTGAATCATTTTTTGTTTGATTATATTTTTTCGACCATAAGATTTTTCTTCTGTTTTGATTTTACAGCCTTATCTCCTTTCGAAGTAAGGGAGAGGGTAAAGGTGATCTGTGAGGGGGAGCCCGAGCAAAAAGAAGGAGTTCCTTTATTCTGGTAGTTACTTCTCAAGAAGATAGGATAAAAAACTTAAGGTAACACAATAATTTTCTTCATCTGATTTTTCTTTTACCGATCAATGTGTTGTAATACTCCTGATATGTGCATATAGTTGAGTTGGAGGGTATGGAGCCAGCTAAGAGTTCAAAGGAAGTTGCTTGAGCCCCAAGAAGTAACATTCGTTAAGAAGTCGTATAGAGCATTGGGATCATATCATGCTCCTTCGACCACTCCTTGTGCTCCGTTGACTACCTAACTCCTACGAAGCAGGCAGAAATCCCCTCGGATGTAGGTTTTTACTATAACTCTGAGAGTTTTTCCTACGAACCTACACCTGCTCTTATAAGGAGAATAGAGAAATTGCACTGATAGGAGTGTGTTTCTTGGATGAAGGGTTTCACTGCTAAACTCATCTTGGTTGATGACAAGGCAGAAGAAAAGGAAGGGCCACTGATCGGGGATACCACGACCATAGAGCCAATGGTGACATCAGATCCACTATTCGTGGGCTCTAAGATAATTGTCTTCGAGCATATTGAAGACCAGTGGCTACCCCCAAGGTTTTGATAACACCAGTGGAGATAGCAGCTCCGGTAGTCAAGGAAGCGCAACCTTCTGAGAGGTGTAGATGATCGGAGAAGTGGTCTTCGATCTCCCCCATGGAGGAGTCGACTAAGGATGAAAGCATCCAGTCGTGGGACACAAAGGGTTCGACTAGCCATACCAGTATTACACTGGTGAAATCGACTGAGAAGAAGAAGATAAAGGCATGTGCTCTAGATTATGCTCTAGGGTATTTAAATTTCAAGACAAAGAAAACAATGTATGTACTAGTTGTAAGTAAGTGTATAGAGTCATACCTTTTTTGTTTCTTTATGTCCTGAGATCTTTACCCATTTTCTTCTTATTCTTTTGATTTTGTAGTGCTTCTACCACTCCAATTATTGTCCTCTCGAGTGCTTCTACTGGAGAGGCATTAAAGGAGATGTTTGGTCATAGTAGCCTCTTAACCACTGATGGAATCAACAGAGGTTGCTGTAGCCAAAGATCCTTCAGTGGTTCCAATGCCATTGAAGGGTCCTGAGGTAGAGATGAAGTCCTAGCAGGTGGTCAAAGAAGAGGAAATGGAAATGCTTCCTTCCTTCCTTCTTCAAAGGACTGGAGGTGGAGAGTTCTTTGCTGAGAAGGAAGTCTCCTCATCCAAGGGACATTCCCATCTAGGACTACATCTTCAACAACCAAAGACTTGAGGAGCTTTGGTGGAGGAAGGTCTCGGATCTCGAGCTGAAGACTTGTCCCGAAGCACTCTACTCCACATATGCAAGTAAAGCAGTCTTCGTAAGATCTAAAGATCACTTATGATGCATTTTTATCCTTTTCGAATTTTTTCTAAGTTTCTTTCTCTTTTCTTTTTCTCAGCACATGGTGGAAGACTAGGTGATCGTTAGCCCTTGAGAAAGAGAGGGCTAGCCTCCATCAAGAAGCCAATGAATGGTGATGATCTTTTTCTCATTTCATTATGGTCGTAAAAATGTCTTTCTTCTCATAATTCTTCGAATATCGTTATAGGTCGGGAAGCATTGTTAAGGTGCTTGAGGATACCCTCAAGAAGGAGAGATAGATAGATAGAGAGAGAGTTGTTCAGGTTGACTTTGACTAAGAATGAACGGCTCCTCAAGACCCTTGAGGAGAAGAGCGTTCAGCTGAAGAGTAAGTTTCTTCTCAATGCTTCCTTTATTGCTTCTTAATCCTTGCTCTTTCTTCTTTCTTTGTCATGGTCAATAGAATTAGAAGATTATGAGAAAGAGGCCAAGGCAAAGGGCACTACCATCTTGAAGCTTGAAGAAATGTGCAAAACCAAGGACCAGTCGATCAAACACTGGTCGACCAAGTTCATCGACAGTGTCATTCGGCATCAGAAAGCCATTGAAGCATATGAGAAGAAGAACCAAGGTAACTGATCAATGATCTGATCAATTTGATTTGCTTTATAATTTGTTTGATAATTTTGAGTTATTGTGCAGAGCAAACTTTGAAAGTTCAAGAACTGAAAAATGCTCTTGGTTCTGAGGAGGAGATTGAAGGGAGTCTTCAAGAGAAGATCTTTCTCTTCAACAACTTACTTACCAAGATGGGCTTGAAAGCATTTGCCTCCTCCTCGGAGGATCCGGCCGAGAATGTAAGTTGTGTTGGTCAACAATTCGAAAACCTTCAAAACCTGCTATCTACCTCTAGGAACAACCATGAGTAGACCATGATGGACACTGTCGCAGATGGAGTTAGCTTTGCCTTAGCAAAGCTTAAGGCCTCCAATCCTTTTCTCAATCTTCAAGCACTCGAAGAGGAATTCAACTGCTCAGAGGAAGAGGTAGCCAAGTTTTTTGAAGAGGTGAAGCCCTTCGGGAACAAGGTAGCTGAAGAGATAAAGGTTGGATCTCCATTAGATAGTGGCCACCTTGGGAGGCTCCGAGGAGTAGTTAGCAAATATGTAAGATGAAATGCTTTATGTAAAAAACTTACCTTTATTAATAAAGGTTATGTCATTTCTTCACTTCTAAAGAGTGGCTGTACCTTTCTTTCTCCTGACTGCTTATTTAGTAGTATAACTTACTAAGTAGTAGACCGTAAAAAGATGTATTGCAGTTTACTCCGATCGGTAGACTATGTACCTTGATTATGATTTTGAAAGGATTGAGTAGCGTTAGGAAATCATATTAGATAGGACCAATGAAAGATTTCGACTAGTCTTAGATATCTTTGCCGTAATTGTGATATGTTTTAGTCATAAATTGGTCAAAGATTGCTATGACATAAACTTGTCGATATTAAGAATGAAAAAGAAATAATTCAACAACATATTAAAAAATACAAGTGTTTTTATTTGCGGTCATTATCTGAACTGGTCGTAATATAGTTAAGGATGAAAGACGTGAACAAAACTTCCCAAAACATATTCAATCTCGAGTTTTGACTGATAGCAAAATTCGTAGGAAAAAAGCCGTCACTAGGAAACTCCTTTTTGTTGGTGTGACCATGTGCAGAAAGGAGATATTTTGACTAGGAGGTTTTCCATGTCTCGACCAGGTTAAACAAGAGAAGAATGGAATAAAAAAGTAAAAAATAAAGCCTTTGAGCCCCTTAGCTATTTAGATAATATGTTAGCTGTCTGTTCTTTATTATTTTTCTAAGAAAAGAGTGTAGATTATCATAGGAATTATTGCTGTGAATGTCACAATAATGACATGCATGGCATTTAATTAAAATGTCAAAGCCAATAAAGTAAAAACATTCCTAAGAAGGGAGTTAGAGAAATATGGATATTTCTTTGAGTAGTTTAGACAACAATAATAGTTTGTGACCTAACTTAGGATAATAGAGTAGAAATAAAAATACTCATACGAAAAAGAGAATGACAATGTACCTTTATTGAAATATGGAAATAAAGAAGTATATTATACATAGAACTTACGCAACTGATCAATGTTCCATGAATTAGGAAGAACACACCCATTCAACATGGCTAGTTGTATTGAGCCTGGTCTGGTGACTTCAACCACAGTGTAGTGACCTTCCCATTTAGGCAAAAAAATTTATTGCAATTTTCCTAGCTCTGAATTTTTATGAGAACCAAATCTCCCACACCTAGGCTACGAGATTGTACTTTATAACTATGGTACCTGCGTATGGCTTGTTAGTAAATTGTTGATCATATTAAGCCTACATTTCTTTGCTCTTCAAGGAAATTAATGTCATTGATCTGATGGTTTTCTTGATCATTATCATTATAACGATTTGTCTGAATAGAGCTAATTTTTAATTCTAGAGGAAGCATGGCTTCTATTCCATAAACTAGACAGCAATGTGTTTCTCCAATCGTATGACTGGTCGTGGTCCAAACTGCCCATAATACAGAAGAAAGTTCTTGGACCCAAGCTCTTGACCGTTGTATTAACTGGTCAAACACTCAGCATTTAATCCCTTGCATTAGTATACCATTGGCTCTTTCTACTACCCCGTTACTATGTGGATGAGCCACTAAGGCATAACATACTTTGATACCTAGAATTTCTAAAAATTTCTGCTCAAAAACTAGGTACCATTGTTTGTGATTATATGACTAGGAAAACCAAATCATGAATTATGTTTTTTGTTATAAATTTCCTGGCGACTTTAGTTGTTATTTTAACAACTAGCTTAGCTTCGATCCATTTTATGAATGTATTAATCATTACATAAAGCAATTCAAAGACCCAGGTGCTCTTAGGAAAGGTCCCAGAATGTCTAACCCCCAGGTTGCGAAAGGCTGAGAAAGTGGTATAGTTTGAAGAGCTTGTGCAGGTTGATGTACTTGATAGCTATGAAACTAACATTGTATGCAATTTGACACAACTTCTTTTGCATCATAGAGGGCAGTTGGCCAATAGTATCCTTGTCAGAAGGTTTTACTGACCAGTGTTCTATAGGAATGATGTGCTCCACAGACTCCTCGATGTATTTTGGATAGTAAGTGCAAACCATCCTTTTGAGATATACATCTCATCAACACTCTGTGAGTTCCTCATTTGTAGAGGGTACATTTGATCAGAGTGTATGATTTAACTTTTCAAGCTGTACAATCAGCCTCTACGTTATCTTTAGAAAATGTGCTATGTTGAAGATATTCATAGATTGATGTCATCCAATCATTGTTGAGGTCGATATGAGTGACCTCCATTGGAGCGTCTTCGGAATACTCAACTACCAAGAGTTTATTGAGTTACTCGAGAAATACTCTAGGCGGGATGGGTGATCTTGAGGAAGCCATTCATGCTAACTGATCTGCCATAAAGTTTTTCTTTCTAGGAATGTGTTGGACTTCGAAACAAAGAAATGCTTTTCTAGTTTCTGTACTTTCGCAAGATAAGTTGACATCATAGTACTCGAGCACTTATACCATTTCCCTATTTGATTCACTACTGGTTGAGAATCGTATTTCACTAGTAATCTGCAAATCCAGAGCACTTTGGCTACTCTGAGCTCTGCCAGTAAACCTTCGTATTCTATCACATTATTTGTAGTAAAAAATTTTAACTGGATGTCATATTTAATGTTTTCTCCAGTAGGAGAAACCAAGACTACCCCAGCAGCTGATCCTTTATCGTCAAGGACCCAATGAAGTACATAGTCCACTGGTTATAGTTTTCAGACTTGGGCCCTTCGATATCTTTAGGGTTTGTCTATTTGGCAATGAATTCTACTAAAGTCTGGAACTTAATGGTTGTTGATGAAATTAAATGGATATCAAACTCCTCAAGTTCGATCGCCTATTATGCTATTCATCCTGATGATTCTCTATTTTGGAGAACTTGACCTAGAGAATACCTGGTAGGCACCACAATTTTGTAAGACTGAAAGTAATGCCTTAGCTTCCTTGAAGTTATGAGGAGGACATACAATAATTTTTGTACTTTTGTATATCTTTCTTTTGGTCCGTGTAAGACTTCACTTACGTACTATACTGGTCATTGGATATTGTCACGCTCAACGACTAGTATTGCACTGACTGCTTGTGGCATAGCAACCAAGTATAAGATCAAAGATTCTCCTAGTTTTGAAGAGAATAAAATGGGGGCACATGTTAAATATTTCCTGACATTTTTAGATACATCATTGGTTTTCTTTACTCCACTCAAAACATCTATGTTTTCAAAAGAGTTTAAAGAAAGGTATTCCTTTTTGTTCTAAATGTGCTATAAAATGACTCAGTGCTGTCATACAGCTGATAAGTTATTGCACTTCTTTCTTTGTGGTCAAAGGACACGTCTGTTTGATAGCTGCTATCTTCTCTGGGTTAGTTTTGATTCCTCTAGTGAAACTAGGAAACCAAGAAGCTTTCTAGAGAAAACTCCAAACAAACATTTCTCTGGATTTAACTAAGGTTGTGTCTTATTAAGTTAGAGAAAGTTTCTTGCAAATCGGAGGTATGATCTCTGATGTTGACACTTTTTACAACCAAGTCATTAACATAGACTTTTAAGTTCTTACCAATCTATGGATTAAAGGATTTTTTGCAATAACTTTTGAAAAGTGGCACCCTCATTTTTGAGCCCAAACGGTATTTACATATAGCAGAAAGTTTCTTATGGAATGATGTAGGAAGTTTTCTCTTCATCTTCATTACTCATAGTAATCTTGTGGTACCTGGAATATGCATATAAGAAGCTTAATAACTCACTACTGAAAGTAGAGTCAACAAGCTGATCGATGCGTGGAAGGAGAAAATCATACTTCGAAGAAGCTTTATTAAGATCTATGAAATCTACACACGTTCGCCATTTCTCATTACTTTTTCTAACCATTACAGGGTTGGCAAGCCACTCTGGGTGGTTGACTTTATGAATAAACTCATCCTTTAGGAGCTTGTTGATCTTCGACTGAATTGCTTCCTTTCGATCAGGTGCAAAATACCATAGTTTTTGCTTGACTAGCTTTTTGTCAGGGCAGAGTGCTAACCTATGCTCAATCACCTTCCTGGGAACTTTGGGCATATCGAATGCTTGCCATGCGAATGCATCTAAGTTTACTCGGAGGAAGGAGACAAGTAACTCTTCCTATTTAGGGTTGAGTCTTGCCTTGACGAACAATTTTTGAAAAGTGGCACTAGCATTCTTAAGTCCAAGTGGCGTTTTGATGGTTCCCCACGAACTATCCTTGTCGAGAGGTACCTCCTTGACTTGATCAGAGGGTTTTAGAGCCACTTTTGGCCTTGAGTGCTTTACCTATATAGGAGACAGGGCTAGTATTCCTGGTTGATAATTCATCGACCAGTTCAAGAGACTTATTATCATAGGCATAAGCCATTTTTATGTCTCCTCTAACCATTATGATCCCATTTGGTCCAGGCATTTGAGACTTTAATAATAGTAATGCGTGGCTATCACAAATTTGGCTAAAGCTGGTTAACCAAGGATCCCGTTGTATGCAGTTTCAAAATCTACTACATCAAATGAGATTCTTTCTGTTCAAAAGTTATCAGGACTTCTGAATGTAACTAGTAGGGATACTTGCCTAATCAGTTTGGCCGAAGATCCCACGACTATGCCATGAAAGGCATACTTCATATGCTTTATTTTTTTGACTTAGGAACTTGTATTTTTTTTCTATAGCTTCCGTAAATAAGATCCTAAGAAAACTACCTCCATCTACTAAAACTCGATTAACTCTACAATTATTTATAGTAGGTTCTACGATGATAAGGAACCTACCTGATCAAGTTGAAGGGATGGAATAATCTTCTCGACTGAAGGAGATGGTTGTCTCTGACCACCTAGATGGCTTGACTGTGATCGATGCTTCAGTGATGTTTACCTCAAGTTCCACAGTCTTTAGTTATTGTCTGGCTTCATAGGAGGAGGATCCGCTAAAGATCATGTCGATGGTGTGCTCTAGCTCTTGGTACTCCATTTCTTCATTGCCATCCTTATCCTTTTTGGCATTTGGTTCATTGATCTCCTGTATGGAAGGGAGAGGACCCTTACTTGAGTCATAATATTCCAGTTTCTTTTGCCAAGCGCGGTCGTTGCAAAGATCATGCCCTGTTGTTTGGTGTCATGGACACCATTTCTTGTTCCTCTTGGATTCGTTGGTCGAAGCTTTGACCTTATTTCAATAAGAATAATCATTTTTATTCTTGGTATATTTCTATGAAATCGCAAGAACTTCTTTGGTATTGGGCTTGCAATTTTTCTTACCTTTCAGAGATTTCTTGAGTTTCTTATCCTTTCTTTCTAGGCATGGTTGAGGAATCTTCTCTATTCAATCAATGGCCTTATTTCATTCTATCGCTTCGCTTACAGCGGTATACTTATCAGCCATATCGAATAGTTCGACGATTATCCGTAAAGGGTTCATCGCAATGTCCGCCATGAATCGCATGTTCCTTAACCCAGTCTTGAATGCCTAGATAACAAAAGAATCTACGACCTCTAGAATAGAGTTACGAACCTGACTGAACCTTTTAATATATTGTTGCAAGGTTTCATTGGGCTCTTGTATGATTCGATGAAGGTCATCTTTCTTCCCAAGGTAGTCGTATGTCCCCTGAAAGTTGGCGATCAATAGGTCACAATGTTGCTCCCAAATGTAGATTGATCCTACCAGTTGCTTGAGCAACCACGACTAGTTAGAACCCTCAAGAGTAGTTAGCAAATAGTTTCCCATCACATTGTCATCGCCTCCTACAGCCCTGATTGCGGTGGTGTAGATGTGCAAAAATTCCAACGGATTTTGCTTTCCATCGAACTTCTTAAGATTTGCTGGTCAGAACATTTTTGGCCAGTGCATCGCTTGTAGGCCTGCAGAGAATACCCGATCGCCTATAATCAGGTCATGGAGCCTTCTCTGGAAAGAGGTCGGATTGTAATCAGTCGTAGACCTATTTCTCCTATAATCATCATGGGGAACAGGTGCCCCTATCCAGTTGTGGACACTCAAATTGTGTCTTCGACCAGATACATAGTTCAGATGATGGCGTAAATCAACTAGACCATATACTTGATTTCATCTTTCAGGACGAGGGAGAGGAGTTGCTTTGTTTTCAAAGAGCCTTCTTCCCTCGTGGTTTCCTTGACGGAATCTCTAAGTGGATCTTGTATCTGCTTGACGAAATCTCCGAGTGGGTCTTGTATCTGCCAACAATTGTTAGCCCAACCATGTTGGCCTCTCCCGTATGAAGAATCCACGGATGAAGTCAACATTTGACTTTGAGAATGCGTCTGCTCTTGATACATCTATGTTCACCGTATGGTCTACCGCAAAATCTCTGATACATGACTTGCAACTTGAGCATATCCTAGGGTTTCTTCCAAAGCAGGGTCTGGGTTATTCAGAATATCAAGCACACGTTGTAGGTTTTGAATAGTTATCAAAAGCCTCGGTGCATTCCTATCAGCAGAAGGGGTACGATGGCCTGTGTTTTGCGTCAGGTTCCATGCTCGCTCCACGTGACTCATCAAGCGTGGAGGGGTAGAAGTAGGCAGATTAAATGGTTGATGCCTACCAGCTCCGTTATTTCTGTTCTTTCTAGGTGATGGAGGAGCGTTTGCACCATTCCGAGTAGCTAGTTGTGGGGGAGTTTGTCGTGGAGAACCATGCACAAGATTTGCAGTAGTATCTTAGATTGCATTACCTTCATGCTTCCAGCAGGAATCTCCCAACGAACACTCATAATAACTAAGGAGAGCCTTCCATTGCTTTGGGCAGTAGCTTCCACAATGGGGAACGATTGGAGACCACCGTCTCCAGAGGGCAATGTGGTGCACTCAATCTAATTTGGTGGATCACCAATCGAATGATGAGTTTATCATCTTCGTATGGCTTTCCATAGGTAGTCTCATTGACACTGTGACTAGGTGCCAACTGGCTCCCACTATACATAGGAGCATCGGTGAATAGCGATTGCCCATGATTGTATTGAGAGTACTCTGACCCTCCAATCGTGGCATCGTACTCTTGTCACCATGTTTACCGATTGAAAGTATCGGGCTTGCCACATTGCTTGGGCATTCCGACAAGGTCGAAACAACCAGTTCCTCTGGTGATGCCAACAACGGTGACACCATGTCTTCTTCTATCCGGTCAACCTCGCTGGTCTCAAAGACCGACGAGCCTAGGATGGAGGACAACAATGAAGAAGTGCCGTGTTCCATGGTGTGAATGCATGCATCCACTTCGAGGTCAGCGTATTTGGCCAAGTTGAACTAGTTCTGCTCATCCTAGGTTTCTGCCATGATCACATGGGCTATGCTCATAGAAAATAGGAGAGGATGATGCTTGCTGATGAGAAACTTCAAGGACTTAGCGCTTTCTTCCCCACAGACGATGCCAGCTGTCGATGATCAAGTCACCAATCTTATGGAAATGTGAGAAAGGAGGCTGGATTCCTTGGAATGATTTAGCAAGAGAAAGAAGATAATCTTTATTACTTTGAACTGGTTACAAAGGGGCTTACAGAAGATATTTAAGTAGCCCTAATCTATGATCTCTCCATTACTCGGAAGATCTTGATCACCTTGTCTATTGGACTTGACTTGTTCTCTGAATTCTGATTTGAGTTCTCACTCTCCTTCTCGCCGAGTTGTTATTGTTAACCTTTAAATAGCATTGAAGAGGTGCCAGTTATCCACTTGAGGAGATGTCTTTTGAAACCATTGCGTCTGATCAGAGGGGTGGTTGTCATCAAAGAGACATATCTGATGATAACTGACATTTGGCTCTTGTGAGTGGAAGATAATAATGGAAACAACTACATAGTAGTCATTGTCAGAGATACAGGGTCGAAACATCGTGCTGTTTGAGATGGATAAAACACGTGTTTCATCCATCTCACAGAAGGAGTTTCCTGGAAGCAGACCCTCATACCAGTTCATATAACCTTCGAGTGGTCTACTGGTCAGGTAAAGTGTACAGTAGTCATCTGACCAGGGGTACTTGGGGAATGGCTTAGGACCTTAATCACATAAGTCTTAGGACCTTAATCAAGTATTAAAGCCATATTTAATGGATTATTTAATCCTCATCAAAAACCCTTGCAGGAAAAAACATGGACGCACAATCGACGAAATCACTATATAAAAGAGAAGTTATCAAATGTTCTTAACGTATTATATGTATAGATAACTTGAAGTTGTGCGCGCTATCTATCATGAGGCTTACATTGGGTATAAATAGCCTCAGGAACAAGAGTCCGAGATGAGGAAGGATCAGAGTCCTAGTCCGTAATGGAAACAAAGATCTACTCAAAAACTGGAACAATAACTTGCTTGCAGACCGGAACAAACCCCGCTAGAAGACGAAATAGAGTCTCAGTAGTTGATGGGGGAGAGTTGTAGTTAGAAACGTCTCAAGTAGCCACGTCTAACTCCAATCGACGTAAACACCTTTGGACACCACGATTGGTGCAAGTCGGTGTATAGTTCATCACAACATAAAAAAATGATCCTAATAATAACCTTCAACTAGTTCGCATTATTGACAAAATCATTATTGATCGGAATATATTTTTAAGCGAAATCTAATCGAGTTTGTAAATGATCAGACCCGACCAGATTTTGACCACAAAATACAATAAAACCTAAGGCACAACCTTCCTTACAGCCCAAATAGTAGTGGTTTTTTTTGAAAGAAAGACTTGTCTTCCATTAACCATTGGCTCTGGGCAAATCGCCAGAGACCAGATCAGTTACAAAGTCGGGGACTTGGTTCATGAAATCCCATGAACCTGAGCGGACAGCACTCGCCCCAAACAAAGCTAGGCGATCAGCCACTTTGTTGCATGATCTTGGACATGCCCGGACCACACAAAGCACAAAAGACTCGCTAATGAAATTCCTGATCTGTCGAAACAAGCACCCTTCCACACTTCTATTCGTCTCTGTTGAGGTCAGGCCTTTCTGCAAATTTGTAGCATTTGTTTCGAGAATAATGCTACTCATTCCCAAACCAGCAACTCGTCTTAGGCTCAACAAGGCTGCTTGTGCCTCGGCCTGCAGAGGACTAGAGACTTTTACCAACTTCCCACAACCCCCTTCTAGAAACTCACCATTGTTATTTCGAGCAACAAAGCCCCATCCACCAGCTTGAGTGCTGGCCTTGAAAGATGCATCCACATTGATCTTGTAAATATCCTCCGGAGGAGGTTCCCACTTCAGGCTGCTCTTCTCTACCTTCTGGCCCTTTGTTTTTTTGAGCTTATCAAAATCCTTCACATAGTAGGCGATCAGCGAGCAAATTTCTGGCCCTGAGACTCTTCTTCCTCCTGCGTTGACCTTGTTTCTTACCAGCCACCATTGCCACAGCAATACCCACACCTGCAGCTGAGTCCCCGCGTCAAGGTTCAGAATTTCCTGCACTGTTTCCTTTGCCGTCCTGCATCTAACAAGCATGGATCGCACCGACTCCAGATTCATCAGCTGCCAACACTCCTTCGCTCTTTTGCACTTCAGAAACAGGTGGCCCCCGTCCTCATCGGCTCTACTGCACATCGAACAAGATGTTTCACATTTGAGACCCCTCCTTGCTATGTTCCTCCTGACTGCCAAACTGTTATGTGCAAAACGCCACACAAACATCCTGACTTTATTTGGCACCTCAAGCTACCATATCCTCTTCCAATCAAACCTGGCATCAGCTTCCTGATTCAGCCCAGACCCAGAGGCATCTTTTTCTTGCTCATGTTCCCTCTTTCTTACTGCCACCTTATAAGCTGATTTCACTGAGAAGACCCCTTTTGAATCAAAATGCCATGCTGGCCAGTCATCCATATCTGCGTCCGTTTGTAACGCCAAAATGGTTTCCGCATCCGACTTCCAGAAGGTATCTTTCACCAACACCTCATCCCAGGAGCCAGTCGCCGGGTTCATGAGCTCAGAAACCCGTGTCATCACGGAAGCACCTCTGGGGGTCGCTATTTTGCGAGTCATTCCAACCGGTATCCATGGGTCAGACCAAATGTCGAGGGAGTTGCCATTACCTACCCGCCATACCACTCCCTCCTTAAGCAAATGTGCTCCTTGCAGGATGCTCCTCCAAGTATAAGAGATGCCCTCTCTTGCGCTACACTGCAGAATGTTGCTGTTGGGGAAATATTTGGCCTTTAGGACTTGACTGCAAAGGGTTTCCGGGTTGGTTAGGATTCTCCACGCCTGTCGTGCAAGCATAGCTAGGTTAAAAAGGTACAGATCTCGGAAACCCAGGCCCCCATCCTTCTTTGATAATGTCAACTTGTCCCAGCTCAGCCAGTGAATTTTATTCTCCTTATCATTCTGATTCCACCACCACCGTCCTATCATGGTGTTTAGCTCATCACAAAGGCCTTTCGTCAGATCAAAGCACGCCATGGCATAAGTTGGTATTGCTTGGGCAACCGCCTTGATTAGAATCTCCTTTCCTGCCTTTGATAACAGCTTTTCTTGCCACCCCTGTATGCGTACCCAGATCTTTCTTTTGATATACTCGAAAGCTTTTTTTGCGTGATTTACCAATTGATACAGGGAGCCCTAGATATTTCTCATTTTTTGCTTCCTGCGCAATACAGAGATCCGTGCGGATTTGATCCTTGTCTGTTTGGCTCGTGTTAGGGCTGAACAGCACAGAGGACTTATCCCTATTTATCACTTGACCTGAAGCTCTCTCATACACATCCAGAATCCTTTGTAACTCTCTTGCATCCTCCTTTTGTGCACGCATCAAGATAAGGGAATCATCAGCAAAAAATAGATGATTTATTCGTGGCGCCTCCCTGCAGACTTTAATCCCCTCAATCTTTCCCTCTTCCTCCGCTTTCTGTAACATGGCCGACAGCGCTTCTGCACAGAGGATGAAAAGATATGGGCTCAACGGATCACCTTGTTGGAGTCCCCTTTGTGGAATCACTCTGTTCGTGTAGCTATCATTCACTTTGATTCGGTAGGACACAGTAGTAACGCACAGCATGATATGGTCCACCCATCTTTCATGGAATCCCAATTTCTGCATCACTCGTCTCAGGAAGCCCCACTCGACCCGGTCATAAGCCTTACTCATATCAAGCTTTATGGCTGCAACTCCCCTTTTACCTCGTTTACGCTGATGTAAATAGTGGGTGAGCTCATAAGCCAGCAGCACGTTGTCTGTGATCAAGCGGCTAGGGACGAATGCACTTTGAGAAGGAGAGATTATCTCCGGCAAGATTCCTTTCAGCCGGTTTGCTAACACTTTTGAGATGAGCTTGTACGCCACGTTACACAAGCTTATGGGCCTAAGATCCTTCAGTTTCTCCGGTTTGCTTATTTTGGGGATAAGCACAATCACTGTGTCATTCCAGCCTGTTGGCATAGGTCCCCCATTCAGCACATCCAACACCTCCTTCTTCACTTTGTCACCTACCAACGACCAGAACTTCTTGTAGAAAATTGCTGGGATTCCATCGGCACCAGGAGTTTTCAGGTCCCCCATGCTTTGCAAGGCCTTCCACACCTCCTCATTCACAAACGGCGCAATCAGATCCTCATTCATTACCTGAGATACCCGACTTTGCATACACTCGAGAACCTCCTCCATATGATCTCCTGCGGTTACCCTGAAGAGTTGTTGATACTGGTTAGTAATGAACAATTTTAGATGTGTTCCCACCACCACAGCCCCGCCATCATCCACCAACCTCCCCACATGATTCTTCCGCTTTCTCTCCGACGCTTGGGCATGAAAAAAAACTTGTATTTCGATCTCCCTGGGTCAGCCATGTAGAATGAGCTCTTTGTTTCCAATAAACATGCTGTTGATCTAGCAGCCTTTCCAATTTATACCGCAGAACATGTTCCTTATTAATTTGGTCTTGGCTGAGCCTCTCCCTTCTACACCTCTCAAGCTCAGACTTAGCAATTTTAATCCGCTTCTCAAGCTCTCCCAGGACCCTGCGGTCCCACTCCCAAAGCTCCGTCAGCAAGTGTTTCTGAATTTCCATTAAACCTGTGTCCCCCAACTCAAGAGCATTACTCCAAGCTTCTCCCACCGTATTCTCACACTCCTCCTCCTCCAACCACCTTGCTTCAAACTTCTTCATAATTTCCATTGGTTTGTTCCACTTCTTTTTCTCCCTCTGTCCCATATCCACTGTGACGGGCCTATGGTCAGAATGTCTCGGGTCCCCATTTACTACTCGAACAAGAGGGAATTTTGCTCTCCATAAGCTATTCGCCACCGCCCTGTCTAGTCTTTCCTTCACATAACTCTCCACTCTATGGTGTTGGTTTCTCCATGTAAACGCATCCCCCACAAACCCAAGGTCATGTAAGTCACAGTCCACCAGTGCTTCACGAAAACTTTCCATACACCTTTAAGATCTTGGAGGGCCACCCTCCTTCTCACAATTGAACATGATTTCATTGAAGTCACCACAGCACAGCCATGGTAGATTGCTTCTATTCCTCAATATTCTCAACAGCTTCCACGTTTTCTCCTTCTCCTCACTCCTTGATTCACCATATATGCCGGTGAAACGCCATTCAAAACCATCCTCCTCCTTCACAGTTGCTTCGATGTGGTAACGTGACATGCTATTTACCGTTAAATCAACACCTTTCCTCCAGAACAAAGCTAACCCACCACTTGCACCCACACTGTCCTTGACACACATGTTTGGCATATGTAGTCTCCACCGAAATCTCTCCAACCAGGTGCTGTTATGTTTTGTTTCAGACAAAAATAGCACATCCGGGGCCTCCTTCTTCTGGACATCCAGAAGACCGCGAACTGCCGGGCCACTCCCCAATCCCTGGCAGTTCCAAGCAATTATTTTCATCGGGGCTGGCGGGATTGGCCGAGCAATCCCGCCTCAAACATATTGTGCTGCTCCTCACTCCTTATACTTACTCTCGCCTCCACGCATTGCTTTTTTAACACCTCCACTCCCTCCCCACAGACCTCTGACGCTGGTCTTTTCTTTTGCTCCTCTCCCCGGGTAATCTCAGCTTCCCCTTTTCCTAAGGCAGATCGGGGACGCCGCTTAAAGGTTGCCTTTTTTAGCACTTTCGAGATGTCATCAGCCAGCTCCCGTTTACCTTTCTCCATCTCCCCCTACAGCACCACCTTAATTGTTTGTTGGGCTCTTGCATCAGATTCCTTCACTCCCTCCACCTTTTTGTCCTCAACTCTATCAACCTCCATGCAATTTTTGCCATTAGCTTGCTCCCCCGCAAACACCCGCATGGTTGTGTGATCCTCCTCCCCCTCCATCACCCTTTGGCCAGTGCTGTGGTTGGGGTTCAGCATCGGTCCCGCCCCCGCCCCAGAAGAGCATCCCCCTATCTCATTAGATGAAAAGTTTTTTGCACTACCCTCCGAGGTGGCCAGCGACTCCTTTCCCACACCCTTCCCTGCTAGAGCTTGATCCTCAAAAACCAGTTTCCTTTGCAGATCACTTCTCTCCACATTTTCCCTGATTTTTAGAGGGCTTTCGCCATCGTCCTTCAACTCCTCCTCGCTTGTAACAATGATTTTCCGCGAGGCATCACTGCTCGTCGCCTTCTTGGTCCCTGGATTCTTCCCCCCACTCGATTCTTTTCGGTGCTGTGGGTTCCCTCCTGAGCTACCCCCCTCCAACCATCTCCCCCTGCCCTCCTTTTTCCTTGCTGGGTTCACTCGCAGCCATTCCCCAAACTGTTTCCCCTCCTGTCTCCAAACTCCATCATCACAATCCTTCTCCACATGGCCTAGAAGACCACACGAGTAGCAAAAATTTGGTAGGAACTCGTATTTGAAGCTACACCAAAATTCCTCCTCCCCTACCCCCTTCTCCATTGTGATACCCCGGAGCAGAGGCTTCCGGATGTCAATTAGCGCCTTTAATATGAGAAATTCCCCCACTGCAAGGTCATCTTCATCCTTGTCCACTTCCATCACTTTGCCCACTGAGTTACCAATCCTACGCCCCGTCTCAGCATTCATCAAACCAAAAGGCAGATCGAAAACGCGGATCCATACCGGAATATGGATGAACTCCAAATCCTTCAGCCTTTTTGTAGCATCAAAATCCACCACCAGCAGGTCTCCCCCAAATTCTCATGGCCCCTCCAGAATCGCCCTGCGTTTACCTCCTGGCTGCAGAAAAGAAAAGAGAAACAGGTTGTTTCCCAATTCCTTGCAGCGGATTCCCTTCTGGGGGCACCAGATCCTCCCCAGCGATGGCACCATACCCTCAGCATAACCCGGCTTCGACGAGAACAAATTCCCCACAGCCTGCGGTATCTTACCTGATTCCATCGCCTCCGATCTCCAAGCCCCTCGCACCCCTTTCTTCTCCTGTTCCGTCAGCTTCAGACCCCGAAGCAGCCCATCGAGTTCTTCCCCGCCGCCTCCCATCGCCTTACTCAACTCCTCTCAGCCCCCAAGCGCTCCGGAGCCAGACCGCAAGGATCCCTGCACCTCGACCTCAGGAGAGAAAACGAGGCATGGGCTGCTGAAAAGGTGGAGCGTAGAAATTTTGTGTAGATTTATGGGAGAAAAACCAGAACGAAACCCCTGATCGAGATCTAGGGTTCGGACTGTCCTTTGAGCTGCCCGAGTCCCTTGCGGGAGTCAACACTGCCAGAGACGGGTAATAGTAGTGGTTTTTAACCCTTCGCAAACCGGGATCCTCCACTGACATGGAGCCTGAGGTGCAAGTGCGCCCTTGCCGTCATCTCCACCGCGTGCCAGAGGTGGTGAGGTAGTACAGATGTGCAAAGCGGGGCTGTGCTAGCTTCTCATGTTTGCAGCGTAATTTCTTATGAGATACACATCAGATGAGTGTACATTGATTGCACGATTTCTTGTCGGTCTATTACAGATCACAGAATTCAGAATCCGAATTAGAATAATAGCTCTTGATTTGTGGCTCCATAATTCAACTACGTTCAAATCCTTCTTAATTTTTCCTCATTTTGCACTAGCAACTTCTGGGCTACATCAAGCGAACATCCTTTAATCTCCCTCACGTCGATCGGTTCACCTGAAACTAACTTGAACAACGTGCAAGAAATCAAATTAAACCGTAATATTAGTAGCATTTCCCATGCTATTACCATCAACCTAAAATAACCATCACTCATCAAACCATCAACCACGTGGACATATAATACCAGCCAGAAGATTAATTAATCAGCAGTACTCCTAGGTTAGTTAATACCCATCCCACAGGACCCCTGCGGCCAGTGCTGGAAGCTCTCGGCTGCGTCACTGCCATCCTGGCCCCACTTCGGTGGGTCCAGCAGCATGGCCTCTACCATCTCGGACCACAGCTTGGGCAACTCCAGGTCAAACTCGCCGTCCTCGCTCGCCACCACCTCGATCCGACTCGGCCAAACTCGGCCGAGCTGGCGCCCACGGCGGCAGCGACCAGTGCCGGCTAGCGCCGCACCCGCTCGGCCGCCGCGGCCCAGATGTCAATCGGTCTGTGGTGGCCAGCTGGGGCAGCCAACCCCGGGAAGTTGAGTTGCGCATCACGCCCGCGCAGCCGCAGCGCCGCCACGTTCGTGCGCCACCGCCGCCAACTAGCCCGAGTCGAAGCCGCCGAGCGAGATGCGGACCTTGGTGCCGGGCTGCCGGATCTCCGGGACCCACTTGCCCCCATTTCTGCCGAAATAGTAATGGCCCATCAAGAACATCACCAAACCAGCTAAATCACGTCGCCGGTCGTGTCTTACCAGTGTGTGTGCTTTGAAGGATGTCTTAAGTGATTAATAATCTTGACTTTGTTATACCTTTTTTTTATTGGAATGGGTGGTTTATTTCATGATGTACCTGACAGCTGGATGATAATCTTGTAGTAACTGATTTATCAGTGGGTAGCATGTCTTCTGCATCCCCCCCCCCCCCCCCCTCTTTTTTATTATTAATGTTCAAGAATAATGATTTCCAATGCATTCAATCAACCAATCAACAGAGAATAGATGGAACAACAGGAAAAACGAAGTCTTTGTCATCACCATATTGGTTCTTCCTTATACATAGGCTTGTCTATTTATAGTAAAAAACCCTTATGGTAGTTTCGGTATTTGCCCACCAACGCAACCTCTTAGATTTCGTAACACTCTCCCTTGGACGAATACCATGATATGCACATGCCTCATTAAAAACTCCTCCGAAAAACCAGTGGGAGAAAAGGGATGGAGAAAAGAGTACATCGCATCCGTTTCTCATGTTGCACTTGTTATCTTATTTAAAACCTTCATGTGAGAAAATTTTAGGAGAACTCATAAAGAAAAAAAGAGTACAACATTAGATCTTCAGGATCATAAAAGTCTTTCAATCTTAAATAAGGGCTATAGTTCAGAAATTAACTCCCCGTGAACTTTGCAATTCTCTAAGTCGCCTCATCCCTATGTCTCGTACACACTTCTGGAAGCTAGAGGCTGGAAGAGATTTTGTAAATATATCTGCCAGAATATCATAAGACCTAGTTTTCAATATCTTTACCTCTTCGTTCTTTTGGAGCTCGTGAGGATAAAAGAATTTAGGAGCAATATGCTTCATGGTATTACTTTTAACATAATCGATTTGCATCTGTGCCACACAAGCTACATTATCTTCATAAATATTAGTGAGGTTATCAATAGTGTTTATGCCACATAACTTCTTGATGTGGCTAACCATTCGCCTGAGCCAAATACATTCTTGTAAGGCTTCATACCACGATATGCATATATCTCGTTAAAAACTCCTTCCAAAAACCCAGTTGAAAAAAAGTAATGGAGAAAAGAGTACACAACACATGTTAAATTGTATTGCACTTATTGTCTTATTAAAAACCTTCAAGTAAGAAACCCAATGGAAAAAACTCACTAAGGGAAAAGAGTACAATAGTTATCTTTAGGATTTGTATACTGTTTTTAGGATTTATTATGACCTTCAAGACCTTCATCATGTCCATCGATTGTACTTATACCGATATGTGGTAAAACCTTCATGGTAGTGATTATCAAGTCAATACCTTCTAGGTTAGACTAAAGTCGAGATTTTCTGAATCTCGTGTATAACTATAAAGGTTTAGCATATGCTTCCTCTGAAGAAAACTTCTGATGAAGTCTTATTATTATTATTCCAATGCCTTTAATACATTTTAAGAAATAAATATATGCCAGTATATTGCGAGTATATCTACTGGATTACCACAATGTATAGTCTTCTAGACATTTGTCTCACTATTCATCTAGATAACAAGACGATAAAACAATTTGGGAGCAATATACTTAACTTTCTAAAATACCACTTATCTATATGTGCAACACAAGCAAAATTTATCCTAATCAGGATATGGGGTAATCAATTGCGATGCCATATTTCTTAGGATATGACTTATCAAAACCTTTCAGGGTAATATTTAGCAACCATCTCTGAGTTGTACTATACAACCAAAAGTATGTTTTGCAGAATTAAAAGCATGATCATACCACCACAGAGTCAATATAACCAATCTTAATTTTTGCACTTAGGGGATTAATAAATTTTCCATTAACACCAATGTAATGATACTTTTGTGGTAATAAAGGATATTGACACTCCATCAGTTTCTGGTAAGAGATGAACTTTATATTTGCTTATGTGGTGCACTTCTGGTTTTTTGTTTCCTCATTCCATTCCCTTGGTCTTGGATGGGTCCTTATCCACTTTTAGGGATCACATAATTGTTGGTGTATTTTCTATCAACTGGTGAGTTAATTTCTCTTCAGGGAGATGTTCTCTCTTCTAGGAGATATTTTTCTTTTGGGAGATACTCTTTCTTCGAGTAAAAGTTTATTAGGTATGAGTTTTACATACATATATGTTGTAATTTACTTTCTTGTTGAAACAACAAGTCCTTCAAGGATCGATATTTGAGTCCTTTCAGAGATCCTATCAAGAAGTTTTAGAATTCGATAACTGAATATCTTATTCAAGTTGCAATGATTTTCATTTGCCAATAGTGTGGATAGCAGTTTCAATTATCTCTTAAATAAACTAGATTATTTATAGCTTCAAACTTATTTGCTTCTAGATTTGACCTAGGATATGCCACTCTGATTGTTATGACTCTTATTTTCAATATTTTCTTATGCTTCAAAGGTCTCAATGTTCCTCATATGCCCAAATTCCTCCCCCTTTTCACGCAAACCATAAAATTTCGAGTGAGAGCGCCTCCTTCTAGCATTTGCTTTGAACTAACACAAAGTTTTAGCGATAAATTGCTATTATACTACTTCAAGAGTAAAATGTTATTGGCGTGAAACCGACATATACTTTGTAATTTTTCCCTACAAGTTTTACAACGACAAAATTAATATGAAGATGGGGTTATATATAGACTTCAAGTCCTTGGGTGTAAATTATTCCATACTTATTTGAGGTTCATAATGTTTTCTAGTCAAGGTGATCATTCTAAGATTTAACATTTGACTAGATTTCTTGTACCTTCAAGAAGGACAATTTTTCAATTGCCATCTAGGCATTAATGCACAAAGAACTAGTGAACTGAGGCATATTATTCCTTGCAAATGTCAAGCATAATATTTACAAATTTTATTCCATGCATGATTAATTATTTTACTGCAGGTAAAATATGCTACTGGCAATTTGTTCTATTAAGCAACTGTTTAGCAGGGATAAGACTTTAACAGAATAACTTAGACCAAATATATTTATGGCATATGGGAAAATAATTATCTAATACACAATTTAAACCTAAAGCAAAAGACAAGAGGTGCTCTTCATGAGCAAGATCAAGCTCGATAGGAGTTGTATTTATACTATTGGTGCTACTCATGTAGGAAAATGATATCTAAATAAAGCTAAGGGATAACTAAGAGAATGCTACTAGTCTCCACATTGTTCACCATGAGCATATTCTTACTTATGAACGTACTTGTTTATTAGTAACATACGGATTACCTAAACTTAGTCTAGAGATAATATGGGGCAAGGCAAAGTACTACTCGCGTGTGGACTTCTAGTCCTAGAAACAGAAGTATATCCTGGCAAATTGTCTACAGGAACACCAGTAACATTTTACAAGTTTGAACACCCTTTCAGAGAAGGCCTTGAGGCCCAACTGATCAATCTAAATCATATAGTCATTCTTCAAGGTAGAGTAGAGGCAATACCTCATAAAGTACAAAGATTTTACCTTTCAGCAGCAAAAGGGTATAGCTACGTCAGCGTTAGGCTTGACAGTGGTATGACTGTATGACAATGAGCCTAGGTGATACAAGTGCAGCCATTTGGGGCGAGCGAATATCAACTTTGTGATGCACAAAGTCCTCAATATTCATGCAATTTTCTACATATTAAGGCGTTTAAGCAATTTTCAGAATTACTAACCCATTAAATAAATTCCCAAATACACAATGCCAGGAAATAAACTATAAAAGAAATATGATGCTTCCAAGGTGTACTAAGTCTAAGGTTTCGCAAATTTAAGGAAGCTCATATAATGTAAAAATAATCTCTTTACTAAGAAAGTTATTCTGCTGGACCTATCCGCTATTTTGATAAACTTCAGGGTCAAAATTTATAATATTGCCGCACTTCAACAAGCCCTTCTAATATGCCTAAACTCCAATTGCTAAATAAAAAAATGGCCAGCCAGATATTTTTTCCCGGCTGAATATTTTTTACTGTTAGGCCGAATTGGGCCTGTGCGGCCATAAACTTCTTGGCAAAAAAGACCGCTGGCTAGGGTTAAAACCCTAGGGTTTCCTCTCCCATAGGTAGTGGCTACCAGTGGCGTAGGCGGCGACCAAGGAGGCCAGGTGGTCGGGGACGGCCTCGGGCGCTGGCGCTGTGACTCCCGGTAAGGCAACGGGCGGCCTTGGGCACGGGCACTGTGGCTCTTGGCGAGGCGGCCGGCAGCCTTGGACGATAGCGCTGCGGCTCCCAGCGAGGCAACGGGTGGCCTCGGACGTAGGTGCAAAGGCTGCAGCCTCGAGCGCGGGCGCAGCAGCCTCGGGTGCAGGCACAGAGGCAGCGGCTGGCGGTCTCGGGCAGCCGACAAGCGGCAGAAGTGACTTCGGGCACCGACGGTGACTCAGCATAGTGTCGAATTCACTGCATTGCATTGCGTTGCATGTTTATACAAATCAATCCCGATTTCAATCTACCGATCTAGATTCTAGCAGATTGATCTAACATAGTCACAGAAGTGCTTAAAAAATCATGCCAGCAAATTGCAGATTAATATGAGATTATTGCAACTGGTCTACCAAACAGAGAACAATTGATCTAATCATTGCATTACAAATCAATCGAATTTCAATCTAGATTGATCTATGAGATTGTAATGCGCAAGAGATTGGTTGAGGCTAGCATACCTTGCAACTTGTAGAGCAATTCGTGCTAATAACATCTTGAGGAATAATGATTTCCAATGCAATCAATCAACCAATCAATAGAGAATAGAAGGAACACCAGGAAAAATAAAGTCTTTATTATCACCAGATTGGTTCTTTCTTGTAGATATATTTGTCTATTTATATCAAAAAACTACCTAGAGATAGTTACGATATTTACCCACTAACGCAAACTTATAGGTTTCGTAACAATTAACACTGGCAACGCCTAGTCATCATCCTCCTGGATACGTCATCCCAATTAACGCAATCAAATACTTTTTATCTCGCCAAAAACACGACCAAATGTAGTGTAATTTTTGTTGGTGAGATGGAAAATGCAATGTTATCACCTGACAAGAATCTCGTCCGTTTTTTTAGCTTCCGTAGCGCAGCGTCGTCGCTCGACGTGTCGTCGTCCACTATTTGGCGCGCACGTCGGTCGTCGTGCGCGCCACTCTCCGTCCCTGATCGAACCCCCGTTCGAGCCACTGACGGCCGGGCCCCAGTCCGAGCCTGGCCACCGGCCGAGCGCGAAACGCGCGCCAAAACGAGACCGCCGCCTTCCTCCTCCCGTCTCCTCCCGTCGTGTGATCTGCAACGGCCTGCGCGTCCCAAGCCCCCTTTCTTTCCGCCCTCAACTCCGCGCGCCCCTCGCAACCTTCCCGATCCGTTCCGGCGGTTGCAACCTCCGCCGCATCCCGCCGGAACCGCCATGCCTCCCTCCCTGCCCCCAGGCCGCTGCTTCTTTGGCGGGTGAGCGTGCTGCTCGTGTCGTAGGATCTTTCTTTCGCTGGTGTGTTCGTATCGAGGAGCGTTCCGGCGGCCGGAGAGGGTCCCGGCGGCGGTCGCTGATGGGCAGCATTTGCTCCAAGGAGGACGTCGTCGAGGAGGCGCCCGTCGCCGTGGAGAGGCTACAGAAGGCGCCGAGCCAGTCCCTCAAGAAGCTCATCACGCTCACCGCCAAGGAGGACGCCGCGGTCGTCGCGCCCGTCGTTCTCGCGGTCATCACCAGGGCGGAGTCCAACGCCAAGGCACAGCCGGGCGCCGCGAATAATGGGGCCGTGCCCATCGCGCCTGCGGCGGAGGAGAAGCCAGTCGTCGTGATCGCGTCCTTCAACAAGTCGTACAGCACCGCCGGGGCGCCCACGCACCACCGGCACGCGAGCTTGGACGTCGGCGGCCGGAACCCCACCGACGACGCCGCAGACCCCAACCTGGAGGTGATCTCTGGCGTGCCCCAGGGGTTCTCCGGCGAGCACGTGATTGCCGGGTGGCCGTCCTGGCTGACCTCCGTCGCCGGCGAGGTCGTGCAAGGGTGGCTGCCCCGCCGCGCCGACACCTTCGAGAGGCTGGACAAGATCGGGCAGGGCACGTACAGCAACGTGTACAAGGCGCGCGACCTGGAGAGCGGCAAGATTGTGGCGCTGAAGCGGGTGCGCTTCGTCAACATGGACCCGGAGAGCGTCCGGTTCATGGCGCGGGAGATCCACATCCTGCGCAGGCTCGACCACCCCAACGTCATCAGGCTTGAGGGCATTGTCACCTCGCGCCTCTCGCACAGCCTCTACCTCGTCTTCGAGTACATGGAACACGACCTCGCCGGCCTCGCCGCCATCCCGGGGCTCCGGTTCACCGAGCCGCAGGTGAAGTGCTTCATGAGGCAGATCCTCGACGGGCTCCACCACTGCCACGGCCGCAGGGTGCTGCACAGGGACATCAAGGGCTCCAACCTGCTCATCGACGACAACGGCGTGCTCAAGATCGCCGACTTCGGACTGGCCACCTTCTTCGACCCGAGCAAGAGGCAGCCCCTGACCAGCCGGGTCGTCACGCTGTGGTACCGGCCGCCGGAGCTCCTGCTCGGGGCCACCGAGTACGGCGTCGCGGTTGACCTGTGGAGCACCGGCTGCATCCTCGCCGAGCTGCTCGCCGGCAAGCCCATCATGCCCGGGCAGACCGAGGTGCGTGTGTTTCCCAATTAAACTCAAGTTTCGCTGTAGCAAATTCTTAAATGGCCTTGCCAGCTGACCTCGTCGTCGATCGCGCTTTCTGTTCGCATAGATCGAGCAGCTGCACAAGATCTTCAAGCTCTGCGGGTCGCCGTCGGAGGACTACTGGGCGAAGGCGAAGCTCCCCGACGTGACCCTCTTCAAGCCGCAGCGGCCGTACAGGCGCAAGATCGCCGAGACGTTTAGAGACTTCCCACCCACGGCTCTGGCGCTCCTCAACACGCTGCTTGCCATCGAGCCGTCCGCCCGGGGCACCGCGGCTTCAGCTCTCGGCAGCGAAGTAAGCATCTTCCTTCCACCCCATGATTTCTCGTGCCTCTGCAACCACTGACACATCGTTACATGGCATCTCCGATCAGTTCTTCAGAAGCAAGCCGTTGGCGTGTGACCCGTCGAGCCTTCCCAAGTACCCGCCGAGCAAGGAGTACGACGCCAAGCTTCGCGGCAAGGAGGCCGGCAGGTACGTCACTTGAGCTTGCGGCGGCGTTCTTTGGGTTGGGTGCTCTCCCGATCCCTTTATTATCCTGACCTCGACTGCACATCTGCTGATAGGCAAAACACGACGGACATTGGAGGCAAGGGCTCCATGTCCGTGAAGCCGGGGAGGAACGAGTTCAAGGCCGTGCCAGCGCAAGACGCCATTGGAGACAACCAGGTAATTTTACTCGCCCTGGCTTCTTCAAGAAATTCAGTTTTTTTCCCCTGGCAATATTGCCTAACTTAAGCTTGAAAAATTGTTCACTTTTGTTCCAGAGGAGGCAGGTGGCGCGCGTCAACCCGAAGAGCGTCAGCCACAACTATAGCTCGCTGGAGGATAGCGTGCCGGGGTTCCGCATCGAGCCGCCGGCCGCGGTTGGACGGCCGGCGACGATGCAGAACGCCGGGTTCGGGTCGACGTGGTACAAGGACGACCCGCGGGCCGTCCCGCGCGCGGCCAGCTCCGTCAGGGTGTCCAACGCGGGCGCGGCGCACCTGACATCGCAGAGGTCCTACGCGCAGCGCGGCACCGACCTGCACCCGAGCTCGTCGGCGGCCAGGAACGCCAACTCCCGGTACAACCGGCTCGACGTCGCCGAGCCGGCGAACGCGCTCGACAGGCCGGGATCCACCCACAAGAAGGATCTGGGCATGAGGGACGCTCCTTCAGCTGTGAGTATCATCACATCATTCCGGCTGAAGTAGTGTGATTCTTCAGACATTGCTCATTGCTAATGTGGTTGCATATGTGTTGACAGGGGTACGGAGGGAGGAATAGGAGGATCCACTACTCCGGCCCGCTGGTGCCGCCGGGAGGGAACATGGAGGACATGCTCAAGGAGCACGAGAGGCAGATCCAGCAGGCGGTGCGCAAAGCGCGCGTCGACAAGGAGAGGACCAACAGGCGCCATTACTGACTGACAGAGAGGAGCATAGGAGGAGAACTGCTGCTGACGACGATCTTGGTTCTCTCAAAAGCCACAGCCTGTTGTGTGCAGTGCGCAGAAAGATCGCCATGAATGGAACAGAGGCAAGCAAGGCCTTCAATGGAAAGAACAGACAGACAGACAAACGATCGAAGGCTCCTTGCAGAAATCGGCCGGGGTATCCGCCGTCGAAGAGTTGGGCTTTTCTTGATCCATGTGTATAATAGCTGTGTTAGAGGGATTTGGAAAGCCTGACAAAGAAAACAAGACTTGTAGACCGGATTGTAAAGACGACAAAATGTTTGTGTACCTGCTGATCGGCTTCATGCATTAGAGCAACAATACGTGATGATAATGACTTAGCACCAGAACTACACATTTGCGCACTTCAAACGCGTAGAGATAGAGAAGCAAAAAAAAAGAAAATGCCAGAAATGGTGTGATGCTACCCATGATCAGGTGATTCAATGCAACGCCGGCGGCCCGGCGTAACAGCCAAGCCCATAGAAGCAGCCGACCCCCCGCCGGGGGGGGGGGGGGGGGTGTCTTGGGCAGCGGCGGCCGCAGTGGAGAGCGTCGGACATCACGTCCGCGCAGGTGCCGCAGCAGCACCGCCACCGGAACGGGCAGCGCACGCCGCTGAGGCAACAGTTGTTAGGATCATCGCCGACGTCGACGCACTGGCCCCGACAACACACCAAGGCAGCCGCTCGGCCCGGCAAGCCCTGATGGCGGCACAGCCACGGCCGGGACCGGCAGCCGGTCTCCCGCCTCACCTGGCCGGTGGCCGCGCGCCGCAGCCAAGGCGAGGCAATGCCGGCGCCAGACGTTGGCATTGGCGCCTGAGCTGCGCGCCAGTTTCAGGTGCAAGGTTGCCATGACAAGCACCAGAACAGTGCAATATGTGAGGGGATATAATGGTGAAGGCATTGGGAGATTGGCTAGTGCTGGGCTAATGTGTTCTGTTCAGTGGCTATGTGAATGCTTTGGATGCTATGATTTAGTAAATATATATGTGAGAGACTCTTGACAGTTGCAGATTTTATGGCCATTTTGACATGAACTGCAGGATGTTTCTTGCTGGTTGTCTCTGGCCTATCCAACAAGATACGCTCGCTAGTTGGTTACTTTGCCATGGAATGTTGGCGAAAACTGCAGCAGGTTCATTTGGTCGGTGAATTTTGAAAAGTTAATAACAGATGGCATATAATATCATGGAAAGTTAATAACAGATCACACAGTTAGTGGGTTTTTTGGGTATAATCCTGCACAGAAGAATTGCCCCTGTCTACAACAGCATGAAGCTTTTGGTTTAGCACGTAGGTGATGCATGAAATGTTCAGTGAGCGCTGTAACCTAACAGAAAGTATTTCTAAGATCTCTTAAAAAGGAGAACCACCCAATTTTAGGGCAGGTAATTAGTAGCAACTGAGGAGTTCGTACTATCATGCCAATTCAACAACATAATTTGATTGTGGTTCCATGTTAAGAGAGTTCAGTGAGACTGTGACACGATTTTATTCTTAGATCATAGACTGATGCAACAATCACACCGAAGAAGGATTGAGAAAAGGGTAATCGGTGTACCCGACAACTGGATCAGAGGTGTAGAACGTCGACTTGTCGTACTTGTTCAAAGGCGCATTCAGCTCGAAACGCTTTGGCAAATCCGGGTTGGCCAAAAACCATTTGCCATATGCTACCAGGTCTGTGTAACCCTCAGACACAGCTTTGTTGCCTTCTTCTCTATTGTATCCTCCGGCGACGATGAAAGTACCAGCAAACGCCTTCCTGAAGTGCAACAGCTTGTAAGGGATTTGCACCTTGCCGTCCACCTTGACCACCTCAGGCTCAACCATGCTGCAGTAGAGGACGCCCAACTTGTTCATGGCTTGGACCATGTACAGGCAAAGTGCATCTGGGTCTGAGTCCCAACAGTCCAGGCAGTTTGAGTATGGTGACAGACGGACACCGACCCTATCTGACCCGATCTCGTCGATGGCTGCTTGGATTATCTCTAGAGCAAAGCGGCAACGATTTGCTATGCTTCCACCGTACTCATCAGTTCGGTCGTTCACGCTGTCTTTCATGAACTGCTCAATTAGGTAGCCAAATGCACAGTGGATTTCAACTCCATCAAAACCTAAAATTCATGAAGGTAAGCAAATCATAAATGCTAAGTTAAATGGTTTAGTTAAGTTGATAAAAGGTAAATTGTTGAAAGGTGAAGGTACCTGCTTCCATGCAGTTCTTAGCAGCAAGCCGAAAATCATCGACGATTCGAGGGATTTCGTCTGCTCTTAGCCTTCGCGGAGCAGAGAATTCCCCAACAGATCCATCTTGAATAACCGCAGGTGTGACCTTCCTGTGCGTACTGGAAATTGGTTCTTGTCTGTTGGGCTGATAATCTGAAAAAGGACATCAGAAATAGCTGTCAGAGGAACTTGACAACTGCTTCAGATGAAATACAGCATCCTAACAGTAGCAGCAGCAGTATGTACCAATCATACATAGCTAACTCTTGCTTGATAGAAGAAAATTAGACAGGCTGATGAGTCTATCACGAACAAATAAACATAACCAGATCTGATCTGCAGTGCTGGATGTCATCGGGTGGTTTTTGTGTGAGTTTAAGTTTATACAGCACAAATGAAAAAAAAAACTCGACCTGCGCGGGGGGGGGGGGAAGAAAGCCCCCCGGGCTTAATTTTAAGAAGAAGATTTTCTCACGCAGATCGAGAAATCCCCGAACCCTTGCCCCACCCTGACAGTACAGCACAAATGAGACATGTTATGTTAAGCGCTAATCTTGATAAGTTCTATCTGCATGTTTAATTTGTTGTTTTGCTTGTAGTGAACAATTGTGCAGGCCTGTGCATGGTAGCAATACGTGGTACCAGCAGATCAAGCGCACAGCAGTAGAACGTGTGAGACGTGCGGGCTGATGACTTGAGCTGGATTGCATGTATGGCGTGAGGCCGACGTGCCGTGTGAAGCGGCAAGTGCATGCATGAGGTATTGTAAACTGGAAGGCTGCACATGAGATTAAGAGTTAACTGCATATGCTAGAGTTAGTGAGTCAGGTCATGGTGCATGTTGTTGTGCATGCACACGTTGCTTAATTAGCTTGGTCAACGTAGGAAGTGGATCAAGTAGTTTAAGACTCCATGCATATCTATTTGTGCGCTTCTGTAGGAGACATGGCGTGAGTGGCGGATCGAGCAGTAGAGCTCACCGCAAGTATCTGTGTTAGTTGTATTTTGCATTGGTGTTAAATACCAGAAGCTAATAGAAAAGAGTAAAGCAAGTTGGCGTTGCAATACCTGTGTGTTTTTCATAGTCTCCTTTGTTGATCTGAAATTAGTATGTATTTGTGTGAGAAAGCCAACTTGTGAGAGAGAAATCAGTGTGTGATTTCCTAGTACGTAGACAGTGAAAGTGTGGGTGTGTGTGAAGCACATCAAGAAAGAAAGGAGTCGAGTGATTCAACTCCAACATGTTATTCATACTTCAACAACGTCTTTTGTTTCCAGACTTAAAACTTACCTTTTTTCAGATACATACAACATGATGATTCCACATGATGCAACAGCCCACCCTATAACAAGTGCCACAATTTTTCTCACAATTATGTCAACTAGGCCTAGAACCTAGGGTCTCTTGCTTCTATACAAAATCGAATTTCATGCACAAACCCTACCATTTTAAAAGTTCTGTTTTGTAGAACACAGCGAATGCATTACTAATACCATACTTGGTAGAAATGAATGTTCAGTGGTAGTACCATATGTTGACGCCCTCCCAACATGCCAGAGTTGGCAGAAGAAAACACCACCCTTCTGATGCACGGCGTCTACGACCGGCTTCCAAGCATCCACTTGCTCCTTTGTCCATATGCCCGGTGTGTTCGGATACCCCTGAGCAGTCTCCGACACTCCTGTGGACTCAGCAATCAGAAGGCCGCCTTTCGTGGCCCTCTGTGAGTAGTACAGCACGACGTGTTCTTGAGGAAGGTTGTCGAAACACCTCGATCTGGTTAGCGGCGCATGGACGACCCTAAGATCAAGGAGACAAGAAGAAGCTTCAATCAAAACCCAGGAATACGCAAAGCCAAGCTCCCAAGAACAAAATTTCTGGAGGCAGCCACTTCGCAGGCCCCGTTGGCAATCCATCGAACACCTTGCAGGCGCTCTCACCACAGAACTCAAACTGCAGCCTTTTCTGCCATGGATTCTCAACATTTTTATCGAGAAAGTTAAGGCTATGCGATTCTTGGAACTAATGGAATGAGCAGCGGTTAAGAAGGAAAATGATTACTGCTACAAATCAGAGGTGGAGACAGGCAGGCAGACGAACCTGTGGGAGAGGTGGAACCTCCCCATGGTGTACGGAGTCAGGAGGGGGATCACTTCCATGGATCTTTCTCCGCACTGCTACTGTTGCTTAGCTCCTCGTGCCTTGGTGCTACTTATTGGAGAAGGAAGGATCGGGGCCTTGGTGCATGTGCAGGAGCATCGGTGATGTAGTAAACGTCAGATGATCAGTGCAGTACTTATTATAATGGACCATGTTTCGTTGCTGCAGTTCTCCCCGTACAGCTTTCTCTACTTTTTGGACAGTTATGTGATGATGAAGCTGACTACATCATCCACACAAAACGCATCCTTGTTCCTGTTGATTTGATGGCCAGTTGGGCATTCCCAGAGAGTAGTACATCATCAGGCACAGCAGGCCATCATTGGCAGCATCAGCACGAACTCATGCATCCCACCGACCATCGGGCCACTGTAGAGAGGCTTAAGGGCAGACTAAAGAGCTTAAGGGGCGATCGGTTGGGCTTCAGCTTTTAGCTTCCGACTTATTTTTCATTATTTATAAATTTTGTCTTTTTCTGAACTTTTGGCTTTTTGTTGAGCTTTTTTGCCGGTTCTTTTTTCCCGTATTTGTTTGTATTATATGTAATGGGTTAGCATACTTTTTATATTTTTTAAAATTTAATTATGCTAAATAAGCCTCTGTCAGCTACAGTATTTTTTCAGCCAGCTACAGTGCTTTTCAGTCATAAGCTACAAAAAATAAGCCCAAATAATCACCACCTAAGTTTCTCGGTTTAGATGTTAATTTTTAACTAAAATTATGCAGTAGCAACTATTATTTTTTTAGATATTTAATTAAAAAAATAAAAAATCATTATACTGTTACAGACAATATAAAAGAATAAAAAGATAAAAAAAACCAAAAAAAAAGTCTATTGGGAGAGTAGCCTCTGTTAGAATAGATAGCTCTATATGTAAATCCCAATCTCGGCTGGTTGTTGAATCCTGCACATCATGGTTACCTTATCTAGTCTTCCATGTATGGAAACATATCAATCTGTTAATACAGAAAGTAGAGATTGTTTCCTATTAGAGATATAGAGGTTATGGTAACCGCAATATGCAGGATTCACAGCTCTGTAACAATCTGGCGCTTCAGCCATATATAAATATATCTGTGCGGCCTCAAGAGAGGTTCAACGCTTCCCAACCAATCTATACAATTCCACATGGTATCAGAGCCATCCATGGTGCATGGGGTCTCCTCCTCCTCGACCATGAGTCAATCCCTTGGCCATCCGGTGTCAGAGAAGTTGACGCGGAGCAACCATATGCTCTGGAAGGCGCAGGTGCTCCCAGCAATTCGGGGTGCCCAACTTACTGGGTATCTCGATGGAACTGCGGTGGCGCCCAAGGAGAAGATCACCGCCAAGATCGACGACAAGGCCACTGAAGTACAAAATCCGGAGTATGCCAGATGGCTGGCGCTTGACCAGCAAGTTCTTGGCTATCTCCTCTCCACATTGTCAAGAGAAATCTTGACTCACATCGTCTCCATGACGAGTGCGGCGCCAGTCTGGAGGGCAATTGAGGACATGTTTGCCTCACAAACCAGAGCTCGCGTGGTAAATACCCACATGGCTCTGTCCAGTGCTCAGAAAGGCACCATGACGATTCCTGAGTATTTCGGGAAGATGAAAGGGCTAGCTGATGAGATGACAGCAGCAGGAAAGCCTCTTGATGATGAAGAGCTTGTCGCCTACATCCTTAATGGACTAGATATGGACTACAATCCAATTGTCACGACAATACTGGGCAGATCTGATCCCATCATGGTGAGTGAAGTATACTCTCAGCTGATCGGTTTTGAGAATCGCATAGATCTGCTGCAGGGAACAAACTCGCAGAACTCTGTCAATGCTGCACATCTGCAAGGCTCTGGCAATGCTGCTATGCGTGGGCGTGGTGGCTTCCAGCGCGGCTCTGGCTATCGCGGCAGAGGCAACTGCGATGGTGGCCGCAGCAATGGACGAAGTGGCGGCAAGAACATATCAAACAGCCATACTGATGATTGTCCACGCTGTCAAGTGTGCGACAAACTAAACCATACTGCACTTGAGTGCTGGCATCGATTTGACGAAGACTATGCACCAAAAAGAAGAACAGCTGCTGCGGCAACCACTTCCTACGGCGTCGACACCAATTGGTACACCGACACAGGTGCCACTGACCATATAACCAGTGAATTGGACAAGCTTTCAACCCGTGAGAGGTACAATGGGAATGAACAAATTCATACTGCAAGCGGCTCAGGTATGGATATTAGACACATTGGTCATGCTGTTGTTCAATCTCCCCATCGCAATCTTTATCTTAACAAAATCTTGCATGTTCCAAAAGCAAAGAAAAATCTCATTTCTGTTCATCGTTTAGCCACTGATAATCAAGCATTTCTTGAATTTCATCCCAACTTCTTCTTGATCAAGGATCAGGCAACGAAGAGGGTGCTTCTTCAAGGAAGATGTGAAGGAGGTCTCTATCCATTGCCTTCTACTCCAGGAGAGAACAATAAGCAAGTCTATAGTGCCATAAAACCATCCATGTCAAGATGGCACAATCGATTAGGTCATCCTTCATCTTCAGTCACAAAAAAAGTCATTAGCCAGAATAATCTTCCATGTTCACTAGAATTCAATAAAGAGTCTGTTTGCGATGCTTGTCAAAAGGCCAAGAGCCATCAACTTCCTTATTCAAGATCTAATAAAATATCTCTTTGTCCTTTGGAATTAATCTTCTCTGATGTTTGGGGACCTGCACCCAATTCTGTTGGAAACTATAGATATTATGTAAGCTTTATTGATGATTTCAGCAAGTCTGTTTGGATCTACCTCCTTAAACACAAATCTGAAGTCTTCCATAAATTTCAAGAATTTCAGAACCTTGTTGAACGTCAATTTGGTAGAAAAATCATCTCTATGCAAACAGATTGGGGTGGTGAATATGAAAAACTTAATTCCTTCTTTAAAAGAGTAGGAATATCCCATCATGTGTCTTGTCCTCATGCACACCAACAAAATGGATCCGCAGAAAGAAAGCATCGGCATATTGTTGAAGTAGGGCTAGCTCTTCTTGCTCATGCCTCAATGCCCTTAAAATTTTGGGATGAGGCATTCATTGCTGCCACCTACTTAATCAATCGAACTCCTAGTAGAGTCATTGAAACAACTCCTTTGGAACGCCTTTTCCAAGTCAAACCAGATTACTCTTCTCTTCGCATTTTTGGATGTGCATGTTGGCCTAATCTCCGCCCTTACAATGCTCGAAAATTGCAGTTTCGCTCTAAGCAATGCGTGTTTCTTGGCTATAGCACCATGCACAAAGGATTCAAATGTTTAGATATCTCCTCAGGAAGAATCTATATATCCCGTGATGTTGTCTTTGATGAAGACAATTTTCCTTTCTCTACACTTCACCCAAATGCAGGAACTAGACTCAGATCTGAAATCCTCCTTCTTCCTTCAAACATGTTGAATCCTATTGATCACCAGGGGGAGCAGTTATTAACAGCTGATCAATGTGCTAATGATCCTAACTCTGTTAGTGAGGTTTATGCAGAAAACAGGAATGCAGAAAGCAGGACAGATGCTGATCAATCCCCTGATTCGGCTCCTTCAGAGACTGCGGCTGCTTCACCAGTAATCTCCACAACTGCTGCACCTCAAACTCCTGTAGAGACTGCAGTCGCTGTCCCAGGGGTTCCTTCAAGACCACTCATCACACAAGTGTATAGCCGACGACTCAGATCGTCGCACTCAAATGTTGTAGCTCAGTCTGCTGATGAAGAACATGAACTGGAGCCTCTGGAGGTTCCATTGTCCAGAGAACAAACCTCTGGAGATTCCTCTAAAGAAACTTCTGCAGATGGCTATGATATTTCTACTGAGCAGCGACCTCTGACAAGGCTTCAAAGAGGTATCACTAAACCTATGGTATTTACAGATGGGAGAATAAAATATACAGATGGAAGAGTTAAATATGGATTCCTTACATCAACTGGTGAACCTGAAAATTTATATGAAGCTTTACAAAACAAAGATTGGAAAGAAGCAATGGATGCTGAATATGCAGCTTTAATAAAAAATGAGACATGGCATCTAGTTCCTCCAAGTAAAAACATGAATATAATTGATTGTAAGTGGGTCTATAGGATAAAGAGAAAATCAGATGGATCAGTGGATAGATACAAAGCAAGATTAGTGGCAAAAGGCTTCAAACAAAGGTATGGCATTGATTACGAAGACACTTTCAGTCCTGTGGTTAAAGCTGCAACTATTAGACTTGTTTTATCTATTGCATTATCTAGAGGTTGGAGTCTTCGCCAATTAGATGTGCAAAATGCTTTTCTTCATGGCATCCTAGAAGAAGATGTTTTTATGAAACAACCGCCTGGGTATGAGGATAAGAAATTAAGCAATCATGTGTGCAAATTGGACAAGTCACTTTATGGGCTCAAACAAGCTCCTAGAGCTTGGTACTCAAAACTTAGTGAAAAGCTTCAAAAACTTGACTTTTATCCTTCCAAGGCTGACACCTCCCTGTTCTATTATCAAAAAGGAAGTGTCATTATGTTTATTCTTATCTATGTTGATGACATAATAGTTGCAAGCTCTTCCATGGATGCAACAACAGCACTACTGCAGGATCTTAAGCAAGACTTTGCACTAAAGGATTTGGGTGACCTTCATTACTTTCTTGGAATTGAAGTCAAGAAGACTAAAGAAGGTATACTCTTGGCACAAGAAAAGTATACAACTGATCTTCTCAAAAGAGCAAACATGTTGAATTGCAAGACAGTAAGTACTCCTATGTCTACATCAAAAAAAATATCAGCACAAGGTGATTCTCTTAGCCCTGAGGATTCTACAAGATATAGAAGTATTGTTGGTGCATTACAATATCTAACTTTGACTAGACCAGATATTTCATTTCCTGTTAATAAAGTTTGTCAATATCTACACTCACCAACTATACTGCATTGGACTGCTGTTAAAAGGATCTTAAGATATCTAAAGCATACCATGGGTATTGGATTACATATAAACAAGTCAACAAGTATGCTTGTTAGTGCCTTCTCTGATGCAGATTGGGCAGGCTGCCCTGATGACAGAAAATCAACTGGAGGATTTGCAGTGTTTCTAGGAAATAATCTTATCTCATGGAGTGCACGAAAACAAGCAACGGTATCAAGATCTAGCACAGAGGCAGAATACAAGTCAATGGCAAATGCTACAGCTGAAATTATGTGGGTTCAATCTCTTCTTTGTGAGCTGGGCATAAGTTCTCCCTCTACTGTTATTTTATGGTGTGACAATATGGGGGCTAAATATCTCTCAGAAAACCCAGTGTTTCATGCAAGAACTAAACACATTGAGGTAGATTATCATTTTGTCAGAGAGAGAGTGAATCAGAAATTACTAGATGTGAGATATATACCTACAGGAGATCAAGTTGCAGATGGATTTACTAAACCATTGTCAGCTCGAAGACTTGAAGAATTAAAGCACAATCTCAACTTAAGAAAGTTGTGATTGAGGGAGGCTGTTAGAATAGATAGCTCTATATGTAAATCCCAATCTCGGCTGGTTGTTGAATCCTGCACATCATGGTTACCTTATCTAGTCTTCCATGTATGGAAACATATCAATCTGTTAATACAGAAAGTAGAGATTGTTTCCTATTAGAGATATAGAGGTTATGGTAACCGCAATATGCAGGATTCACAGCTCTGTAACAATCTGGCGCTTCAGCCATATATAAATATATCTGTGCGGCCTCAAGAGAGGTTCAACGCTTCCCAACCAATCTATACAATTCCACAGCCTCTACCTTGGTTTGGTCGGCCCATTATACTAGGAGGCCTAGTATTCGTGAGACCATATGACTACCCGAGAGGGTTATCACAAGGAAAAAGGCAATATTATCTTTACAATTATAGACCTAAATAGGAGTATTTATGTAACAAGTCTTCTCATACCTACAAATATATGTTTTATGGCGCCATGGGAGGGTAGGTTCTTTTTGTTCAAGTAAATTTAGATAGCATAGACTTCTATCTACTATCTCCACGATTTGTAAGGCTCCAAATAACTCCTTTGTGATCTCTTTGTAGCTCTCTTATTCATTATTTGGTCTGTAACTATAATAAAACCAAAATAAACTAAAATTAGAAGATGATATAGTCTAAGTGACTTCAAGTTTAAATAAATCGAAAGAAAAATAATTAGAAATTGAAACTGTTTGAAGCGAGAACTAATCAGAAATTGAAATTGTTTGAAGCGAGGACTAAGGCATGAACAACAGCTTCTATCGTGCCGACAGGAAGAAGCCGTGGTTCTGCACTGCAGGGACGCCACGCTTGTGCACCAGCGACCTCAGCCACTCAATTGTCGGTGGCTTGCCGGCTATGTCCTTCACAGTTCACAGTGGCTCACGCTGACGCTGCAGTAATTACATTCCCGAAGAATCTATTACGTAGCAGTGGCGATACCCTGTTCCTGATGTCCACCGAGAATAGCACCGTGGAAAGTGCAGAGATATGTATATCATGTGCAACTAACAAGGCAATAAATCAATGCCAATTTTTCAGGAAGCTTACATTCATATTAATTGGTAAACTCACCATATGTGACTAGTTATGCAGAGATAATGTATATCATGTGCAACTAACAATGCAATAAATCAATGCCAATTTTTCAGGAAGCTTACATTCATATTAATTGGTAAACTCACCGGCATTACACAAACCTGCAATCATCAAAATAATAGCTCCTGCCTACATGTATTTCTGCAAACTATGACAAGATAAAAAAAACAACAAGGAATGCAACATTATAGTAAACAGAAACCAGATTGTTATTTCTTCTCATTTGGTGTAATTGGGAATTCAAATATTAGAGCACATTTATATCAACACTCAACAGAAGCCCAGCCAACATGCTCGCTACCCACCAAACAGCAACAGATCAGGTTTGTAGAAATGCATTGCCACAGGTAATTTCAAGATTCTTCTACATCTATAGAATTTTCAGCATCAAAAGCAAAGAGAGGTTGCTAGCTAGGAAACCACCACCCTACGGCCTTTGGAAGAAAGGCGGGTCGCCGTCATTAGCGTCACTCTCCCGCATCGGAAGGAAACCATGCAGAAGAAGGCTTTCTTGGAGCATATATCTGGAGAGGATGGTGCAGTGGTCAGCAAGTTGGTAATACTCTAGCAGATTCCCCACGGTGTCACATTGCAACAGGATATGCGGACACTGCACCAGCCCATTTCGCTCCTGGGACACAGCGAACACAGCTGCAGCTATGGCTCCCTCATCATCATAGCCATGGTTATCATCGATTGCAGCCTCCGGCAGCTCAATCTGGTACTGGTGCATCCAAACCTCCCCTATGTAATCCTGCAGAACCCAGACATCCACCATTGTTGGGGAAACGAGGGTCATGGCGAGCATGCCATTGATCTCAAGCAGCTGGTCGCCCTCGACCTGAACCCACCGATCACCCTCTTGCATGCGGGGAGGAGGCACCCACCGGAACACCTCGGCGACCGTGTCGAACACCATTACGTAGCTGTTGTCCTGGCCAGCCTGCGGACGCCAGTGCAAGCTTCCCTCGACGACGACGGGCGGCATTTCGTGGGAAGGAGATATCCCACCGGCCAACACAAGGCGGACGGCATCCGAGTTGGCCGGGCGACCGATGTACCTCGCCGGCTGCTCCGGGATGCCCAGGGAGAAAATCCAGTACCTGCAATCGGACTCTTGAAGCCCCGCGTGGTACAGCACCCGGTACTCCCTCGTTCCTTCGAGAGGGCCGCACGCGTAGAAGCCGACGATGTCGTGGTGGAGGTGGAGCGGCGGGAGGCGCGCCCAGCGGCACGTGCAGGGGTTGCAGGCGTAGAGCCTGGTGTCGTAGGAGAGGAGGAGGATGCCGTCGCAGGAGCCCTCGATCCTGAACACGCGGGGGTCGGCGATGGGGAGCGCGGGGTCGGTGTAGGCGAAGCGGATGACCGGCGTGGACGCGCGGGTGCGGAGGTCGACGGCCCGTAGGTTGACACGGACGAGGTCGGGGTCTTCGAACGCGTCGAGGGGCACAGCCTGGTGGTCGAGGCGGTAGTAGAAGAGCGGCATGGGCCGCCGGTAGTGGTGGCGGTGGTGGTCGCGGCGGAACTCAGCCGTGCTGGTGAGGTCGCGCCACTGCCTACAGACGGCGCGGCAGCGGGCGACCTCGGCGGCTGTCATGCGGAGGAAGATCTGGTAGAGGGCGGTTTCAGTGACGCGCCTCAAGGCGGGAGCGTGGGTTCCCCCGTTCCTCATGGCCGCATTCGCCGCTGCCATGGCCAGCGCGGGGTTCCCCCCGTTCTGCGCCACGGCCTGGGCGGGGTTCCCTCCGTCCCCCGCGGCTCCATCCGCCTCCATGGCCGGGGCGTGGTTCCCTCCGTTCTCCGCCATGGCCGCCGCGTGGGGTGGTGTCGAGGCGACCGTTAAGGCTACCCGAGAGAGGGGGGGGGGGGGGGGGGGGAAGCGAGTGTGGGATTGGGGATTTGGGTGGCGAGGTTGGCGGTTTTGAGAGGGCAGGTGCGGCGCGAGCGGGATTCTCTGACGTAGAGGAGCTTAAGGGTCTGTTTGGCAGAGCTCCACCAACTCCAGATCCACCAAAAATAGCTCCACTCCACGAATTTTTACCCAAACGGTCTAGCTCCACGAAATCTGGATCCACTAAAATACTGAATCTAGCTCCAGATTCATGAAATCCATAGAGCACCTCAAGGGGTTTTGAGAGGGCACCTGTGGTGCGGCGCGAGCGGGATTCTCTGACGTAGAGGAGCTAAGGGCCTATTTGGCAGAGCTCCACCAACTTCAGATCCACCAAAAACAGCTCTACTCCACGAATTTTTACCCAAACGCTCTAACTCCACGAAATCTGGATCCACCAAAATACTGAATCTAGCTCCAGATTCATGAAATCCATGGAGCACCTCAAGGGGTGCTCCACGAAACCTTGTTTCATACCTACTTGTGAAGTTGGGTGGTAATTACCTACTTTTTGCCACTGGTTACACACCCCATCCTATACCACCAAAAAATCCATGGGCAAAACAGGCCATTCCCACCAAAAACTCAGTTTCGTGGATCTGGAGCTGCTGTGCAAGCCAAACAGTTTTGTCTAGCTCCATGGTGGGATCCCAGATTCACGGTGGAGCTGTTTTTGGTGGATCTGCTGCTCCAGATTCATTTTTTCAGTAGTGGAGCTCTGCCAAACAGACCCTAAGTCACTTGACTTAGCTCCTCTAAGCCATCCATTCTCAGATGAGTGATCCAGATTTTTTTTAGTTTTGATTTTTTTTATTTCTAGTTTTTAGTTTTTTCTATTTTTATTTTTTATATTATCTGTGTTAAAATAACCTATTTTTTTATAAATAAAAAATAGGTTATTTTAACACAGATAATATAAAAAAATAAAAAAGAAAAAAATAGAAAAAGATAAAAATAAAAAAACTAAAAACTAGAAGTAAAAAAATCAAAACAAAAAAAATCTGGACCACTCATCTGAGAATGGATGGCTTAGAGGAGCTAAGTCACGCTGTGACTTAGCTCCTCTAAGTCAGAGAATACGCGCCGGGTGCGGCGAGACTCGAGAGGCGCTCGTCGTGGCTTGGGCTTGCACGATGAGAGGAATAGATGGGTTGGGACTTTATTGGGCTTATTATGGCCTAAAATTGTCCAGTAGCAACCTGTTCCTCTCTTGAAAAAACGAATTTTTTTTGAGAATTTTTTAAAAAAAAAAGGAAATTGAGATCGATGCCTTCCCGTCGTCGGAGAGCAAGCTATCTTTTTTCTTCTCAATCCCCCAAGCAAGGGATATCAGGTGTTTCATTTGCAACGAAGGAATGCAAAATATCAGCGTAGACACTCACGACTAGTCTGCAACTTTTGACAACCAGTTCACACCTAGTCATAACTAGCTCTTAAACCAGTTTATGATTATATTCGATCAACTCACGACCAATCTATACATCATACCACCAGTTTGTATCTGGTTGGACTAAACGACCTGTTTGCATATTCTTCTTTTTCCACACGATAACTGATTTAACTCTAAGTGAGATATTTGTTATCTACGGATTGTTCAATCGTTTCTCAATCTAGTGATGGATAGCTTCATATGGTAGACTCTTGACCGCTGGTGGCATGGCTATACACTTAGTTTATCTGACTACGTCGAGGGACCCAAAGATATATCTCCTATTATGTTAGAAGGTCCAAATTCTATATTCGGCCGGTCATTTTGATAGTATACTCGAAAGCTACATTTATAACTACTTGATTTAACTCCAAGTGAGATACTTGTCATCTATGAATTGTTCAATCAGCTAAATATGTGAGTTAGGATTTCAATGTGATGATTGTTCATTGATTTTTGTCGAATTGTTGGGTTAAGACTTACGATTTCAATTTTGCTTTTTGAAATATCGGCGTAGCTCGTTGCAAATCAGATGCAAAATTGTAGTATTCAACCACAATGTCAAGTAAGTAAGCTACTGAACATATTTTTCTAATATATTATTCTTGAACTGTTAAATGTACAAATATCTAATTGATTTTTTCAATAAATCGGTGATGATTTCATGAATGTTAATCTAAATACTAAAAGGTAGTGTATTAATTTACATTTGATCATTCTACTATTTTTACTTGAAAGTTTTAAGTAATTTTGTTCTCTTTTAATAGGCCATTGAGGCCGAATGATGTATTTTACCAATGCCGACCATATTTTATCTGTGATTTTGCCCTTAGTTCCTTCAATTTGGTGCAACTAACCAATATTATTATTGGGCTTCTTCATGTTGGTAAGCATTTCAATCAATATTTCTTTATTATCATACACTGTCATCGGTTATGTTGAAGTGTTAATGCTAAAAATTATCAGATATATTACTATTTAGCACAATATTGCTTGAAAATTATGTAGAAAATAGTCCTTATAACACCTCAAAATTTGCTCCAAAGTTTGCCCAACAACCCCCAACTTTGAACCTGGTTATTTAGTCCCCCCCCCCCCCCAAACTTTCCAATCCCGTTCACTTAAACCCCTAAGCTGGTTTTGTAGAGTAGTTTTGACAGCACGGCACGATGACTTGGATGATTTGCCACATGTGCGGACAAGCTGGCCAAGTTGGACAAGCAGACAAGTACAACAGCTTCAGCATGGAGGCCTGCCTTCTTGATGTGCAGGCGTGCTGAACTTTGCTCCTACCCGATCTTCTCCCACCCACATTTTGGCACCACTACAATGGATGGAGGGGGAAAAACCCATGTCTTGCCTCCAAAAACAACAGGATATGTCCATTTGGTAGGGGGTTATTTGGACGATCTCAGCTAGTTTCTCCATCCATATGGAAAAACATCCAAGTCGTCATGTCATACTGTTAAATCCACCCTACAAAACCAGCTTAGGGGGTTGAATGAATGAGATTGGAAATTTTGGGGTGCTATATAACCGGTTTCAAAGTTGAGGGGTGTTTGACGGACTTTCGAGCAAAATTTCAGGTGTTATATAGATTTCTTTCAATTATATATGTTATTATATGTGTGGTGAATTTGTGAACTCTGGTCGTTTTTGTTCAAGCTCCGCCTCTGATCATGTGGGTCTTCACCTCATGCCTCCTAGCCAAATAACCTCACGACCCTCACGACCCTAGCATTCGGGTGTTATATAGATTTCTTTCAATTATATATGTTATTATATGTATGGTGAAGCAGTGAACTTCGATCATTTTTGTTCAAGCTCCGCCCTTGATCATGTGGACTGTCGCCTCATGCCTCCTGGCCCAGTGACCTCACGGCCCTCACTACCCCCAGCATCTCTAATGACCTCATCCCCGATAGGTCATAGTCTCCTCCGCCTGCCCGCCGCCACCGTCCTCTGCTCCCGCGCCGTCTATAAGATGTGGCGTGGCATTGTCGAGATGCCTACTTTCTCCACACCTACCACCGGCACCGCCCTCACCCCCATGCCCCTCTTCTATCGCTGCTACGACGACAACATTGCCCCCCCCCAAACCCAACCCGCCGCACTATCCCCGCGATGGACGAGTAGACCATCTGCTTCACTGGCCCCTCTGCGTTCAATGTCCATGGCTTGGTTCCTGCAATGGCTTCCTCCTCGTCTCCTACAACGGGAGCCTCTTGACCTGTAACCCAGCCACACTGGCATTACTGGGTGTTGGTATCAACTCCCTTCCTCGATCTGTAGGGTGCTGTAGGATCAAGGATAACCAACTAGAGGGGGATGAATAGGAGGTTTTTAAATTTTCTTATCTTTTAATTAATTCTCTATAATTTTAATACAACAAGAATGTAAAGCACTTAATGCCTATACAATTCTAGTCAAGTAGAGTATCAACACTAGCTCTATATCAAGCAAAAGATCACAATAATAATAACAAATAAGATCTAGAAGAAACAAGAGAGGAAACAAGCACACTCGATATTTTACCGTGGTGTTCGGAAACTTGTCGGTTTCCTCTAATCCATGTTGAGGTTAGCCCAAGCGAATTGGACCGGCTCCACGAATTAAGCCGAAACACATCCAATCCACTAGTTGTAGCTCTTCCCCGCTCTGGGTAGGTGAACTCCAACCTTCACACGAACACCGGGCCTTCTCACAAGATTCCTTGAGAAGATCACCGATCAACCTTCACCCAATCGTCCAGGTGCCGTCAAGCACCAAGAGTAATAAACCACAGGCTTCACTTGATTGGAAACAAGTGTCAAAGGATCAACTATTGAATGCAAATGCACTTTTTGCTCCAACCACCTCAATTGAATGCACAGGGAGAAAAAGAGGTGTGGAGTGAATGATCTATGCTCACGGATGTTCAATGGGGTCTCTAACATCTATCCTTGAGCAGTGGTACGGGTATTTATACCCCCACCAACCAAAACTAGCCATTTGAAACAAATTCCAGAAAAATCAGGGCGAGCGGAGGTACCGCAGGCCAATGCCCGGTACTTCCGCTCCAGCTCTGACGCGGCAGAACGGCTATGTCAGAGGCTCTAAACTAGCCGTTTGAAAGTCAGCGCGGTAGTACCGCCGTTATAAAATCTGGTACTTCCGCTCTGTGGTAGTTCCGGAAAGTCGGCATGGTAGTACTGCTTGGGCCGAAACCAAAACTTGACGCTCTCTGGAAAAAAGGTTCCGCCCTTGCCACCAGAGCTTCCAAGCTCCGGAAGTACCGCTCCATACAGCGGAACTACCGCTTTCAATGGTAGTTCCGGCGTTAAACCACCGGTACTTTTGATCCCGCAAAACTTAATACTCACTCGGAGGGTGCTCTCTGGAAAAAGGCTCCGCTCGGAATTCGGAGCTTCTGGGCGCTGGAAGTACCATTTCTGACTACGGAACTTCCGCTCTGTGGTAGTTTCGATGTTAAAAACTACGGTACTTCCACTCTTCCAGGCAGAGCACAGAATTATTAAATCAGATTTTTAATAAATGCATGGTCCTAGTTCGATCCCACTGGCACAAAAATTATGCTATCAAGCTACTTGCCATGATCCCTCTTTATGGTACGATATCTAACCTATAATCCAGTCTTTCACCTTTTCTCCTAAGACCGGTAAAAATAAAAAAAAGGATACTATTCTAAGTATACCTTTGTCTTGAGCCATTTTTTATCTTCACATTGATCCTTAGCTTGCATCTTGTCATCCACTTATGGACTTAACCTTTTAAACACTCATTAAACACGTTAGTCCCATATTCACATAAATTCATTAATTACCAAAACCATTTTTAGGGGCCTAGATGCTTTCAGGTGCTAAGTGCAAATTGCTTTTGATTACTACTAGTTTGCACTTTTGGGATAAAATTACTCTGTGCTTTGGATGCTGCATGCAATTAGCACGGTAGGCGACCATCGTCTGCATCTCATCATTACGACCCCACCTTCTGTGGGCAACTCGTCCACACACAAACCCACCCCGTCATAGTCTACATCTCATCACGACGACCCTGCCGAGCACGACGATGGTGAAGAATAAGGGTGTGTGTCTGTAGGGAGGTGCGGATGTTGACGTTGCTTCATGGATTCATTGGGTTTGCATGTCTCCGCTCAAAATGCGATTTCCACACGATATGATATGTTCCAGCGGGTTTCCGTGCTTCTTCATGTTGTTAAGCATTTCAATTAATATTTTTTATCATTATACACTACCTTTGGTTATGTTAAAGTATTGATGCTAAAAATTATCAGATATATTACTATTTAGAACAATATTACTTAGAAATTATATTGGAAAGTCTATATAACACCCCCAAACTTTGCTCGAAAGTTTGTCTGACAACCCCAACTTTGAAACTGGTTATTTAGCACCGTGAACTTTCCAATCCATTTGCTTAACCCTCTAAGCTGGTTTTGTAGGGTAGTTTTGGTAGCACTGCATGATGACTTGGATGTTTCGCCACATGTGCGAACAAGCTGGCCAAGTTGGACAAGCAGATGAGTACAACAACAACAATATGGAGGCGTGCCTTCTTGATGTGCAAGCATGCTGAACTTTCCTCCTACCCAATCTGCTCCCACCCACATTTTGGCTCCACTACAATGGATGGAGGGAGAAAAACCTCTGTCTTACCGCCAAAAACAACAGGATGTGTCCACTTCGTAGGGGGCTTATTTGGACTAACTTAGCCAACTTCTCCATCCATGTGGCAAAATATCCAAGTCATCGTGCCACGCGGTCAAAACCACCCTACAAAACTAGCTTAGAGGGTTAAACGAACGGGATTGGAAAGTTCAGGGTGCTAGATAACTGATTTCAAAGTTGGGAGTGTTTGGCGGACTTTCGAGTAAAGTTCTAGGTGTTATCTGGACTACTTTCAATTATATATATTATTATATATATGATAAAGTAATGAATCCAATCTTTTCATTCAAGTTCCACCCTAATCATGTGGGCCGTCGCCTCATGCCTCTTGGCCCAGTAGCCTCATGGTCATGGCCCCTCACTACCCCTAGCATCCTCGATGACCTCATCCCTGGTATTCTCCTCCGCCTGCACACCTACCACCACCATCCTCTGCTCCCACACCGTCTGCAAGCTATGGCGCTGCATCATCGAGACGCACGCTTCCTCCACACCCACCACCGGCACTGCCCCCATGCCCCTCTTCTACCTCCGCCGTGACAACAGCATCGGCCCCCCAGAGCCAAACCCGTCGCACTTCTAGATCCACCTCGAGGCCATGGACCTCTAGGCTGTGCATCCCAGTCGGTCGCCCACTTCACTGTCTGCGCAATGGACGAGTAGGTTGTCCGCTTCATCGGCTCCTCTGCATTAGACGTCCATGGCTCCTGCAACGGCTTCCTCCTCATTACCTGCAACATGATCCTCTCGGCTTGCAACCCAGCCACTTTGGCATTACTGGGTATTGGTATCAGCTTCCTCCTTCCTTCCTCGATCCGTAGGATGCTAAGTGCTAACCAGCAAATTGCTTTGGATTACTACTAGTTTGCACTTTTGGGATAAAATCACCCTGTGCAGCTGTGCTTTGGATGCTGCATGCAATTAGCATGGTAGGCAACCATCGTCTGCATCTCATCATCACAACCCCACCTTCTGTGCGCAGCTCATCCATGTGCAAACCCAACCCGCCGTAGTCTCTGCATCTCATCACCGTGACCCTACCGAGCACAACGATGGCGAAGAACAAGGATGTGTGTCTCCATGTTTCCACTCAAAATGCAGTTTCCACATGATATGATATGTTCTGTCTCTACGATAAGTTGTTAACCAAGTCGCCGAATGAGTCACGTTTGAGAACTCCCTCCACATTTGCCAAATCAATTTAGTACATTTTTTAACAAAAGGACGCAACTACAAACCGGCTGAGCGTCCATTGATCCCTTCACGTGCACATCCAAAAAAAGCTAAATGACAAAAAATAACAGGATGCGACGGCCCTCCATCAATGCCCACTAGCTCCGTAAGCATTAAACATGCTGGCATCCTCTTCAAATTTCTCCCTAGGTATTAGTAAAATAAAACCAAATTAGTATAGTTGTAAAATAGGGCATTATAAATTCCATAGTATGTTGGGATTAGCGTCGAAGCAAAATGAGTATAATTTGCAAGCAAAAATGAAAAATGAAACCAATTTAGTATAGGTGTGAAGCAAGTTGGCATAAATTCAAAAACAAGCTAAGATAAAAATATGGAAGCAAATTAGTACAATTTGCAAGCGAAATAAAAAATGAAAACAACTTAGTATAGGTGTGAAACAAGTTGGTATAAATTCAAAAGCAAGTTGGGATAACATGAAAGCAAAAAATAATTATAATTTGCAAGCAAAATAAAAAAATAAAACCAGCTTAGTATAGGTGTGAGCAAGTCTGTAGAAATTCGAAACCAAGTTAGGATAAACATGGAAAAGGAAAATAAAAATAAACAAAAAGCAACAACTAAGCAAGTTAAATTGACTAGAAATTTGCTAGCAAAAAAATGAGGGAAACGTGAGATGGAATAGAGAAGAGGAGGGATGGTTTTGCCTTACATATGCATAGTAGAATCATGAGAAGAGGAGGGATTTAGTAAATCTTGATAAAATTCTCTGATATCCCTCGGTCGTCCACCCTTGCCCCTTTCTCCATCTCTCTCCCAGCCTCTATTTTCTCTCTTTCGCTTGCTCTTTAGCTAGCTCATGGACTCTCTATCCTTGCATGGCACGTCGCAAAGCTAGCACATGGACTCTCTATCCTTGTATGGCACATCGATGCATGCAGCACATAGCTAGCACATAGACTCCCTATCTAGCACATCAATGCATACAACACATAGCTATCACATAGACTCACTGTCCTTGCATGGCACATCAATGCATGTAGCACATAGCTACCACATGGACTCCCTGTCCTTGCATAGCACATCAATGCATGTAGCACAGAACAAAAAAGTTGCTCTAACCCCCTATTGGGCTCCATGCCAGGTAGACACATTAATGCACAAACACTATCCGAAAAAAGAGGGCACGTCGCTTTCCCTGCGTCGCCACATGCTACTTTCATCGAACATCTCCCATGGGTGTGTGCACTGTTCATCCATCGGGCGCACACGTGGAATCAGGATTTCCTGAAAAAAAAGGCTACAGTGTTAGTACGCTAATGAGCCATCAGGTTACACCGTTACAATGTAGGTCATAGTTAAAAGAAAATTTTACAACTCTAGACCTATTTACAACACATGAATTCCATATAAATTATGTGGAAATTATGTTACTAGTTTATATGGAGTTCCTATTGAATTCTTGCGTCTGGTTTTTACTTTTACAAGTTTAGGACCTATGTCTCCCACTTTCCTTATTTTAGGAAATTAGATTATTTCATATCTAAATTCATAGAGGAGCGACTAGCGTCTGGACATACGATGGAAACATTTTCCCCATGCGTCGGATCTCACTCAAAAACATCGATCTCAGTCGTTCCATTTGGTGCAACAAAAATTGAGAAGTGCAACAATTAATTCTTAAGCTTGCAACAAATCTTTGCTCCCGATGCAACAAACATGAAATCACTGAAACAAAAAATGTGCTTGCCAATGACCGTCATGCCACCACACATGTCGTGCCATGCATATTGGCACAAATGTGTCACCGCTCCTACGCCAAAGATCAAAAAATATCGTTTAGGAAATGCAACAAATCAATTACCATTACAACAAAAAAACAATGAATGTGCAACACACGGCGACCTAGATCTCCTCTCCCCATAGCATCTCCCAATTGCGGCTTGAATATCCTAGAAATTTGTATGAGATGATAATGAAAATTGTTGATATTGAACAAAAATTGCTCATTGCTTGTTGATATTGAATGAGAATTGGTCATTGCTTGTGCCTATGGTATCCTAGAACCACACCAATTCTGGATGGTGAATGCAAATTGTTGACTGTGAATGGAAATTACTCATTGCTTGTTGATGGTGAATGGAAATTGTTCATTGCTTGTGCCTATGGTATTGTGGACAATGTGGAAAAGCTAGCTCATTGCTTGTTGATGGTGAATGGAAATTGTTCATTGCTTGTGCCTATGGTATTGTGGACAATGTGGAAAAGCTAGCTTGGTCTGGTGAAAATTGTGAAATGAAGTGAAAAAATATTACTCAAGTTTGTACCTATTTGTGGAGCCACTTAATTTCTCTTCATTGTCAGCTGCATTGGAGGCATGGATGGCAGAACCAAGAATGACAGCAACAAGGAAGCATGCCACTTCAGGGAAAAGAATCTCTGTCCTGTTGATACAGTTGTCCAAGAAGTAATTCAGTGTTGTGCCTAAAAAAGGAAGTAATTTATAATAAGCCGTGCCAACGTAATCATTGGGTATAATGCTAGTTTAATAAAGATGAAATGTGATCAAGAATGAGTTGTGCTTAATATGTTACCATATAAGAATACTTGCTGCACTCCTTCAGAAAGAGGATCACCTACCTATTACAACAACCATGCTGGAGCTGATAACCTCAGTCACTGAGAGACCCACATATGCCCAAGCATATTGAGCAAGCAGCCAATCATACAACTACAAGTACATTGATCAATGGATATACAACACATAGCAAATCATTTCACTAAGTAATTAAGAATTGTTATGTAATAGGAAGTCCCTATATAACATCACATCTACATTCCAAAAACATGACTAATCTTGTGGCAACAATGTCAACGTTCAATCACAATTGTGAAGTTATGTTCCAATACAAGAATATGTTGTATAGGCAATGTAACTGAACTATTGATTATCAATATATGCAAATAGACTGGGACTTGTTTTAGATTTAAATAATGTGAATATATATGCAAACAAGCTGAGACTTGTTATTGCTAATCCAAAATATAGCAATAGAGTCATAATTCTGGCCAATGTTTAAATCAAAGAAAACATATATGACTTACCAGATTTTTCTTGCAATAGAATCATAATTCTGGCCAACGAACAGAATTTGACAAATGCAAGCATGTTCGACGAATAACAAGAATAATCACAACATTCCAAAAACAATTTACCATGTGAGAATTAATAAGGTCCAAGACACTGGAAACTAGAATCCTGGTACATTTCAACTAATACATTCAAAAAGAAATCCAGGTACAATTCAACTGATACATTCAAAAATAAATCCTGCTACATTTCAACCATATATTTCAATCAGACATTTCAAAATGAAATCACAATTTGTTTAGACAATTCCCACTATCATGAAACCCAATATGCTTGCAAGTATTGCACATGCATGGTGCCTTTTCTTATCCGATTATCTTCTTTCTGTGGTCATCTACATCCTTCCTTTTCTTGTCCCCATGTCCCAATATTCTCTTGCATCTCCCCTTCATGCGAATGTCAGTAGGTGGGTGGATCGCAACCTCAGATGGAATGCTACAACCAATGAACACCTCATCTTCTTCTTGTCTAGTACACGAGACAGCGGGAACCAACTGGGACAAAGGTGGCTCAATGTTGTCCAAACTCACTAGTCAAAAGTCCATGCCTTCGTCGAAGTTTTTAGAAATTTGAATAAGATCTTCCATCTTGTTACAGGTAGTGGATATCTTCCTTCTTTTTGTTGCGTCAGTAGAGTCAATGGGTCTCTCCTCTAGTAGGTTGCCTTCGGTGTCATAAACATTCTTCTTGTCAAAAGGCCAATAGAAATTGTTTATGTAGTTAATACAAATTTCTAAAAAGAACATGGTGTATTGAACTGATATTTACCTTTTGCACTTTTCCCCCCATCCCTTTAGGACATAGTGGCTCGGTATCTCACTTAATCTTGCACCCCTCCAAGTGCATATAATATGGTGGTAGAGGATTCCTTTTGACTCAAATAGCATACACGAGCATGTACTTATCATAGTGGCTATGTCACAACGGACTACCCTGATCTTATTGGAGTTGTCACTGATGGGGACGATCTTCATCTCGTCCACTATTGCCACTTCAAAAAATAAAGGAATATAGCAATGGTCTCTCACCGCAAGTACTTCTTCTTGAAATTTCTTAAACACCTCGTTTGTAAATACCAAACTACAATGTCCCTCTATTTCCCACGATGTGAAAAATTCAGGGTTTGTATGGATGCTTGTGTTATCAATTATCAACTCTTCTTGCGTTGACATTACAAAGATGTGTCAAACCTAAGCCAGAATTCAACAAATACAAGCATGTGACCAATAAAATGGTTGAAAAATGAATCTGAACTCTCCGACCTTGATGTGGTTCTAAGAATGCCTAATAGGAATATATCCCTAAAGTATGCTGAGATCCATGACTCATGGATGCTATAACTCTTTGCCAACCACCCATTGTCCTCCAGCACAAAATCAGAAATAAAGGAATGCCAACTTGACTCAAATTCTTCCACTCTTTCCAACCCCCACACATATGAGTTAACCCTATCCCAAAAAAGGGGGTCCTCCATTAAATGAGGGCCAATCTTCTCGAGGAGTTTCTTCATGATATGCCACATGCACAACCTGTGTGCGGTCATAAGAAGAATATTGGTAATAGCAGTCCTCATGCTAACATCCTCATCGGTTATAAAAGTTTGGGTGCTACCCCTCCCATAGCTCTTACGAAGGTCACAAATAACCAAATGTACAACTCACTCTTTTCATCTGCTAGAAAACCAGCCCCAAAAAATACACTTTGCATGTGATGATTTACTTCCGTGAACGGTACAAAAATCATGTCATATTGGTTAGTATTGTATGTTGAATCAAAAGATAAGATATCATTAAAGTGACAACAGTTTTTCCTGCCTATGGCATCTGCCCAAAATACACGTATCAATCTACCATCTTCCACTTCATAATCAAAGAAAAATGCTGCATTCAGTTTCTTCATGTCACCAAGTTGGTCCACAAATATCTTAGCATTTACATCCTTGATTTTTCTTTTTGAAATCACTGTAATAATTCTACATGTCTCTCTTCATGCACCCCGCATTCTGAAATCCTCCAACACTAATGTGAAGCATCCTAAATGCATGCAAGGTTCCTATGCTTACCTTGTGGCATGTATATAGTGTGCTTTTTGCCATCTCGTTAACTTGGCAGTTCGATTTATTTAGATGATGCTTACTATGTAACACAAGTTCATAATTGTGCTGCTCAATAAATGAAGCTACTTCTTGTTGTTGTTGTTGTCACTATCCCGATTCACAAAAATTTGAGTCTTACATCCACACCTACTTTCTTTCATCTTACGACTTCTCTTTGAGGGATCAAGAATGTTGTTACCTTTCCATAACCTATATCCTTTCCTTGAGCACATGTAACGTTTCCACTGAACTACCTCATTCTGTATCTTCTACTGACCAACATTTACTAAAAACAAAACTTGATGTTTATATGACTTGAAGTACACCTCCACCAAGTTAATATCATAAAATGTCATCCCTATTTTCAGCTTTGAGTCCTCTGCACACTCGGGTGTGAATAAGGAAGACTACAATTGCACAAATTTGATAGAACTAGATCCACAACTCATGTCTCTAGTCATTCATAAATCATAATGACCACAACATCAAGAAAATGCTAACCCAGGTTGGTATGCTTGCGGTCTTTTGGGAGTAATTAATCATTCCTTACACCTTATATCTAAGTCACCACACCAATGCACTGGGATTGAGCATCACTAATTGACTACATAGTATCTGCTGAAATTTATGTAGTTTTACAACTGACTCAGAGTGCAATAGTTACTAGAATAATTATGATACTATAGTTTTACACCTTACTAGAGTACAATCCAGCAGAAACATGCATCGATCGGTAGCCTACCTACATATTACTCATTCCGGCATTACCTAGCTAGCTAAAAATGTTGAAAGAGTACACTCATGTATCAATACAATGTCAGGGTCATTTACTCTCCATTGTTGTTGTCATTCCATACAATCTCAGGAACATTTACCTAAAAATGCGTCAGGAGGAGGGTGAAAGGGGGAATCACCAAGGGGCCACATTGCTGGGGGTCGTCGTGCGGGCCATCGGGCGCCACCTCCCTGCACATGGCCTCCCAGTGCAGCTTTGTGAATTATGGTCAGGAGGTGGAGGGGGAATCACTAGGGGCCGCCTTGATGGGGAAATCCGTGCAGGCCACCGCCACCCTGCGTATGCACTACGCCGCCTTGTGGATTAGGGTCGGGAGGAGGAGGCCAACAAGGGGAATCGCTAGGGGCTATCAAAATGTGGGACATCAGCAAAGGCCTCAATGCAAAATACAATTTGATTGAGTGTGCTGGTCGGCCTCCCGAATGCGAGCCGCTCCCCCTGATCGGACGCATGGCGTGGACTTGAGTGCGTGAGTGCACAGCAACACTGAGTGCACAATATACTTCCCCAGTGTAAGCAACCAAAATGAGTGATGGAGAAGGCATTTAGTGAGGGAGTGTGAGCAGCATGAGTAAGGTGTCTGCTTTTTTCCCTGATGTCTGAACAGTATCATTTTCGACTTTATATATAGCTTAGAATTAGATTGTGAATACATAGATCTAGCTAGACACATGTTAGGATCTGATGCATAGTTTTTTCCTAAAGTTTTGGAGAATAGTAATGTTGATAAAAAATACTAATATGAGATTCATGTCAATCGTGCCTTAGTGAGTCCTCGAAAGAGAAGTACCTGAGTCATTCTCATTGCAATGAGATTAAATTGATTTGGAGTACAAATTGAGACATTAGTAACATGGATTTTATGTGCATTTAGCAATTGCTATATTTATAGGGTGACCATTAATAGGCAAAACAATTCTAAATTTCCAATTGGCTCAGCAAACATGGCCATCCCAGGACTTCCCAAAATTCCCCAACCATGCCGAAGGCGAAGGCGAAGACTCCCATGCCACCACGACAGCCAGCGTCTCACCAGCGCTCCCTCGCGGTGGGTAGGCAAGGGCTCACAGCCGCAGTGTATGTGGGTGTGGACTACCTGCGGCACTTGTCGCCACTGGTGGACCTACAAACGAGTCAGGGGGGCTGGTGCCCACCCTACATCTGGCCTGAGAGTAGGTACCCCCTAGCCCCTACCTCCGACAGGGGTGCCACCGGCCATCGCCAATCCGCCATGCGCAACCGAAATCGATGAAGCCATGGCACCATTCAACTGGGAAACAACATTGCAGGCTTGCAACAAAGAGCCAGAGGGCAAACTGGCAAAAGGCCAAAGTGGCAAAGCCCACTAAAATGGCAAAACAATCAACCCAGATGACCACATGGCAGATCCAATTTGGCATCGTAGCAACATCAATCATTCAAGCCTAGCCACAACAAATCAACAAAAAAAAATAATCTATTCAATTTCATCCCCTTCACCTCCTCACCTCTTGTGCTTGCGTGGTTGGCGACAGGCGGCGTTATGAAAGTCGGTGAGCGACTTGGGCTTGGAGGCAGGGCAGGCTAAGTCGCGCGATGCCGGCGGTGGTCGAGTCATGTGGTGGGCCCATGGGCCAGTGTTGGTCCCTGCCCGGTGGCCGGCTATAGAGGCGCCTAGCGCCAGATCTAGAGCCGACTGAGGAAAGGAAGGGAGCCCAGAAGCCAGAGCCACCTAAGGAAAGGAAGGGAGCCTGGAGGCTAGAGCCGCCTACCGTAGGGCATTGGGCATCCCACTAGTGCCAAGCACCCGAGGCCCAAGCAGCCGAGCCGATGAGACTGTGAGAGGCACCGTGAGTGAGTCGGTTAGGAGGAGAGGGATTTGTAGTGGCGGTTCGGTCGACGCCGGAGCCCGAATGTGCGCAGAGCTGCCGAGGTGAGGACTGAGGTGGGGAAATCTTGAGAAGTGGATAGGAGTGGAGGAGAACAACTGAGGACACTGATATTCGTGGAGTAGAGTCAGTGGAATTTGCTACTTGGGCTGGTAGTTGGGTAATTTTGGTTGGTACTTCGGTAGTTCGATCCTTCCTATTACCTTCTATCTTTAATTCTTTATCACTTTATGTGTAATCTATATGTGTGCATTATTCAGTAGACAGTATAAGTATTCATATGTGTGTGTGTGTGTAATGTTTCTATCTATTCAAAGGTAGCAAAGTCATCTTGTTTTGTAACTACAAATATCAATTGGAATTAGATGTTGTCTTTGCAAAGTGCCATAGGGCAAAAATATTCAAAATTTGATGCCCTAACTATAATTTTTGAATGCATACATAAATCACAAGGCTAAAAACTTAATGCAAGAAACAAAAACAGAAACCTAATTAAACCTCCCTCTAATGATCTCCGTCTGGTCGGCCGCTAATTAATCACCATCCTAATGTAATCACGAAAGCACACCACAGCATGCAAACAACTGCCTGCACACATGCATGGATTGACTAGAAAAAAAATCACGTCACGAATGCAAGCAATCAAGAATATCTCTGTCCTCAAAACCAGTGCATGCAAGAATTAGGAAGCAATAGACAGACACAAATTTTCACAAAAACTGCCATACCAGTCAACTCATCAATACATGCTTGCAGCCCTCAAGTCTCAGCCAGATCACGCCTTTTACAACTTGATCACAGTCGCACCAAAAACGGCCGCTGCCCCTACTAAATTGTCTTGTCGCCCACTTTCGTTCTTCGGAAAATCACGGGCGCCGCTCTGTTTTTTTTTAATCCCAAACACTGGTCGCGCCGCAAGCCTTTTATCTCACGGAACCACTCCGTTCCATGTTCCATGAGGACTCCATGCCAAAACCGACGCGGAAACTATGCGCCGAGGCTTCCGTATTTGACTTGTATTTCACGGCCGTATACACCTACGTGCACACCTCTTCAATTATCTAGTCGTCTCGTTTAACTTCTACTCCAAAACAGAAACTACCCACATGCAACCACTCCGTATACGACTCGCCGTCCGGACACATGCAGCCTTGCCGCTTGCCTCCGCCATGACGCATCTCCACGCCTCCAACGCCGCGTCATCTCCATGCTCATTGTTCTCTAGCTTGAACATCCCGTATGACATCCTTGACCGGACCTCAGTTCCTCCCTGAACTTAGTCCCGAAACCTCAGTTCCTCCCGAACCTAGTTTCAGTCCCGTCATCGACCATGTTCCGCCTCAAGCAACACCTGCACATGAATAAACAAACAACCGCGTACGAGCACAAGTCCACGACTTGACTCAAGTCAATCCGCACAATACCGCACACGAGCGTACCATGCAACCTATCATATCACCATACTATCACAAGCATATAAAGAAGCAACACACCATAAATAATACAGTAATACCATAACCAACGTTGTCAATTATTCATCATCCAAAATAATCTAGACCTGGCCACATGGTCTAACAATCTCCCCCTTGATGAATACATTGACAACATATTAAATTAACATGACTTCCAAACAAATCTAAGTGAGAAGAATTGAAGCTAAACTTTCAAACTCTCCCCCTCAACATAAGAGTCAAATTTCTCTCCCCCTTTGAAAATGTAATCATTAAGAAAATTCAGAAAGAGAACAATTCTAAGAAAGAGCAATGATAATAAAAATCTAGAAGCTTTGTAGATTATCCAAGTCACGTTGCATTGGTTTAATAACACAACCAAGTCATATTTTTGAGTAGAGCTATCTAGATCATATAAAGCCATATATCATATAGCAATGTCAAAACAAGTTTTCAATATGATTAAGCAATTTATATCAATGACATGCATCTCAAAAATGACCAAACCAATTATAAAGAACACAATGAGATATCACAACGAAAAGTCAAAGCCTAAAACTGAAGCAAATTTTAACTCTAGACGGACTAGCAGTCTCATGTAACAACTTATTGCTCCACACTCAATTCTTAGGCATGTGGCATGCTTGAAGCATACTTCTTTTTCAGAATGACATATTTTTTTTGTGATGGTGGCATGCTTGAAGCATACTTCTTTTTATTTTGCACACTTTTGTGCCTTTTTTCACCATGGCATGCTTGAAGCATACATCTTTTCAATTCTTTCTTTCTTATATACTTTTTTTAACAATAACATGCCAAATTGAGTGAACATAAAAATTGTAACATGAAACATACGAGCCTCATAGCCAAGAGTTAAAATAAGACTCACAATCGAGCTCATCCTTTTTGATGAATACCGCAAAGTAATAAATATAATCAATTTAGTCAAAATATTCCGCCATGTCATGCATTTATTTTAAATGTAGCAATTTAATTATAAACAGTCATGATCAAAGCTACACAACATATGAATAGATATGATAAAGAGAGCTCTACTACTCAATTGGTTTTAATGACTTGGATTTGATGAGTTATTTGACAAGGATAATAAACAAAGCTTTCAAAATTTTTAAACAACAAGCTCCCCCTCAGAATAATCCCATAAGATATAATACTCCCAACTCACTTCGCAATTGAGGAAAAACGAGAAGTATCAAACGATTTCATGTGCAAATTAGCAACTTGAGAATTTAACAAGATGTATGACAACATCACCTTTTCCACATGGTCTTTCAAAAAGTGAAATCTCTTGCAAACCATCAAAGAAGTGAAGAACCATCAAGTGTTCCAATCAAGCGATGATAAAAAAACGGGAACCCAATTTAGCTCATGTTCTCCATCCTTGTCTGCTGTTCTTACATGACAGGAAACATCGGTCTCACAGTATTAGGGTTAGTAAAATAAGATTTAGGAATCCAGTACTGTGACACACGACGAACAGGAGCAACAAAGCTAGAACCAAAATCACGAGCATGTGGATGATCATAATGCCAAAAAGAATGTGAATTATTTGAATTTGATCCCAATCTAGCATGTGAAGCAGATTTAAGGCCATCATGAAAGTTCTCTAAAAACATAGCTTTCGCATTTGATCTAGGAACAAAAGACATTGCACGTTTTTGTTTCAAAGCGTTTAATCTTTCCTTCTTCTCTTTCTTTGCACGTCTAAAGCAAAATTCATGTAAGTGTCCATCTCTTCCACAATAGGTGCATTGAAATTTAACATAACCACTAATCTTTTGAGATGATGAGCTAGCACCTATATTATCATTTGATGAATTTTGCACAAAGCCAGCAGATTTAAACACAGTTTGTTTTAGTTCAAGTTTCACTTCAATTTTTCCAGGTTCAAGAGGCTTAATAACCTTAGGAGGATTATTCTTGGCATGCTCAACAAAATTAAATCCTAGACCACGATTTTTCACACTTGTTTTTGACTTGTCTAGAATCATATTCAAATTTTTCTTGCCAAAAGAAAATCTCTCTAAAGTGTCTTTTAGGTACTCATTCTCTTTAGCTAGAGTGGGACAAGTTGTGCATTTATTAGATTCATTCACAAGATTTTTAGAAGCACTAGACTGAGCCAATCTTTCTTTTTCAGTAAAATCATTAAGTTGTCTAGTCAAAACTTCTATTTCAGTGTTAAGCTTAGGACAATTTGAGCAAGAAGAAATCTCATGATAAAGCATCTGTTGAATTGTTTTCTGAGATGAACTAAGTTTAGCTTCTAACAAATCACATTTAGAGCAAGCTTTTGATTGAGCATTTAAAATACTTGATTCTAAACATGAAGAAGAACTAAACTTGAGCTTTCCAATTTCATCATTAGCACATTTCAATTTTTCATCACAAGAGTCATGTGCCAATCTTAATTCATCAAATTTAGTAGTTACATCTCTAAGTTGATCAATGTTTAAAGCATTGAGTGACCTAGCATTTTCTAACTCAGAATGTAAAATTTGACAAGACTCACAAGATTCATCATCAGGAATTAAAACTCTAAGTCTTGCAATTTCAGAATTTAGAGATTCAATTAAGGTATCATATTTCTTAATCTTTTTATCTTTCTTTTCTAGCAAAGTACCAAGTTTAGCAACAGCTTTAGCTAAATCATCATAAGAAGGTTCTACCTCATTGTAGCTGTCACTGTCAAGATCATCATTGTCGGTGGAGCTTTTGCTACTTGCCATTAGACACAACCCAATTAAATCTTTCTTGCCTTTGGGAGTATCATCCTCGCTGTCCGTGTCCACATCACTCAAATTAATTTGCTCAAGAGCCGAAAGAACACGATGCACCACCTTGCGATTAATATAGCCCTTCTTTTTATTCTTTTTTTCTTTCTCCATCTCTTCTTCCTTCTCATTCTCTTCTTTTGCAAATCTTGCTAGAAACTTTGGACATTTGGGACGAATATGATTGAGATCACCACACTCATAGCACCTTTGAGGACCAAAATTTCCTCTCTTTCTTGATCTTACATTCTGCAAAGCTCTTGTGAAGCGTGTAGAAAGAAGTGTCAAATCATCTTCTCGAAGTTGCTCTAGCTGTTCATCGGTTAGTGAAGACAAAGAAGACAAAGCATAGCTAGTAGAAGAATTATCACCATTAGACTTGCTAGATTGTGAAGCTAAAGCAATTGATTTATTACCATTATTTTTTCTAGCAAAAACATCTAATTCATGAGTTTTCAATTTAGAATAAAGTACATCTAATGTAAGTGTACTCATGACAGTAGATTCTCTAATGGATGTAACCTTCATCTCCCATATCGACATATCTAATGCTCCAAGTAATTGACGTGCATTTTCAGCATCAGTATAAGTAACATTAACAGCACGTAGGTTACTAAGAATTTTATTAAAGCGGGCAAAGAGATCATCTATTGATTCACCAGGTTTCATCTCAAAACGCATGTAATCCTTTTTGTATATGTCTTGACGTACCTCTTTAATAGTAGATGAACCCTCATGATAATCACACAATGCTTTCCATACCTCATATGCGGATTTAAGATGCACAACACGATCAAAATCACTCCTTCCTAGTCCTTGAATTATCAGGTTCCTTGCCTTGCTATTTGTCTCCACTTGTGCCATGTTCGCCGCTGTCACATCATTGTTCTCGGGCACTTGATAAGGCTTGTAGACCATCTCCCATATTGCAAAGCCTTGAGCTTGAATATATGCCTCCATCTTCGCTTTCCAATACTGAAAATCAACACCATCGAAAACACAAGGTTTTGTGGAATACCTATCCATCGACATGTTTTCTAATCACCGGTTAAGATCAATTAGAAAAATAAACCTGCTCTGATACCACTTGTAGGATCGATTCACACTAAGATAGGCAATCAGAGGGGGGGTGAATGATTGCGGAAGCTAAAAATAAATTTTAAGACTCTCCCCTAAACACAAAACCTATTTAAGCCTCGTTTAGAAATCCTGGACAGAATAATGTACTCTCACTAAAACTGATCCCGATAAAAACCCGTAACTCCGATTGATCTCAATTTTTGACAGAGTAAACTAGACAAAATTATTAAACTAACTCAACTGGAATTACGTCAATCGGAGGTCTAGAACTTGAGATATAAAATAAACAAGATCACTGATTCAGATAGTGACGAGAATAAATTAAGCCCTAATTATACAACTAAGCAATATCTGTAAGGAATTAATCAATCAAATTTTCATATCATAAATTTGATGCCCTAACTATAATTTTTGAATGCATACATAAATCACAAGGCTAAAAACTTAATGCAAGAAACAAAAACAGAAACCTAATTAAACCTCCCTCTAATGATCTCCGTCTGGTCGGCCGCTAATTAATCACCATCCTAATGTAATCACGAAAGCACACCACAGCATGCAAACAACTGCCTGCACACATGCATGGATTGACTAGAAAAAAAATCACGTCACGAATGCAAGCAATCAAGAATATCTCTGTCCTCAAAACCAGTGCATGCAAGAATTAGGAAGCAATAGACAGACACAAATTTTCACAAAAACTGCCATACCAGTCAACTCATCAATACATGCTTGCAGCCCTCAAGTCTCAGCCAGATCACGCCTTTTACAACTTGATCACAGTCGCACCAAAAACGGCCGCTGCCCCTACTAAATTGTCTTGTCGCCCACTTTCGTTCTTCGGAAAATCACGGGCGCCGCTCTGTTTTTTTTAATCCCAAACACTGGTCGCGCCGCAAGCCTTTTATCTCACGGAACCACTCCGTTCCATGTTCCATGAGGACTCCATGCCAAAATCGACGCGGAAACTATGCGCCGAGGCTTCCGTATTTGACTTGTATTTCACGGCCGTATACACCTACGTGCACACCTCTTCAATTATCTAGTCGTCTCGTTTAACTTCTACTCCAAAACAGAAACTACCCACATGCAACCACTCCGTATACGACTCGCCGTCCGGACACATGCAGCCTTGCCGCTTGCCTCCGCCATGACGCATCTCCACGCCTCCAACGCCGCGTCATCTCCATGCTCATTGTTCTCTAGCTTGAACATCCCGTATGACATCCTTGACCGGACCTCAGTTCCTCCCTGAACTTAGTCCCGAAACCTCAGTTCCTCCCGAACCTAGTTTCAGTCCCGTCATCGACCATGTTCCGCCTCAAGCAACACCTGCACATGAATAAACAAACAACCGCGTACGAGCACAAGTCCACGACTTGACTCAAGTCAATCCGCACAATACCGCACACGAGCGTACCATGCAACCTATCATATCACCATACTATCACAAGCATATAAAGAAGCAACACACCATAAATAATACAGTAATACCATAACCAACGTTGTCAATTATTCATCATCCAAAATAATCTAGACCTGGCCACATGGTCTAACACTAACATTGATCCTTCCAATAGCAACGGCATCAGTTAAAATAGTGTTTTCGGCAATAAATATTATTAAGACAGATTTGCGTAATAGAGTAGCATATGAGTGGTTCAGTAACTTGATGATATGCTACACTGAGCGAGAGCTTTTTAGAAACCTTAATGATGATAGAATCAGAAAACACTTTCAAAATATAAAATCTCGTATAATGCTATTGCTTCTTACTTGTACTACTATTGCTGCTCAATTCTAGCTAGTGGTATGTTTCATCATTTTTTTCAATCTTTATAACTATTCACAATCGTTGATTCTGATTTCATCACTAAGTTTGCTAATTTTGGTGTACAGATAGCTGCTTATATATATTTACGGGTTTTGGAAGGCACATTACCCATTACCGAGGTACAATCTTCGATGTATTTTGTATTTTTACTATGTCCTTGCTCTAATTATGTATGATTTTATATTACAAAAGATAGTTTGATTTATGTTTAGATTTTTTTATTTTTTGTTAGTCATATCCGTTTAGCCCCTAAAATTAGATTATGGGTCCGCCATGACTATTAGATTTGGTGGCTCGTGGTTATTGTTATTGGAATGTGGAAGAAAGATGCTCTTGCAGGGTTTACTCGTAGTAATGTGTAAAACTGAGCAATAGGGTTAATTGTGTTTTTAACAGTGACATTCACTGCTTTATACATGGATAAGGTAGAAATTGCAACGCTTGATGCAAATGCCTGATTCGGTTGACTTCTCAATCCCGGTACAGTTCATCTTTTACATCCTGGACTTCCATGATTTGTGAAAGTACTACTACCAGCCAATTAAAACTATTTCAGAGAATTGGTGACAGGATCAGACTACGCTTGCAAACTGAATTGACATTTTCTTTTTCAGACTATTTGCAAGACATGCCATTCACCTTGGGCAATATTTTGGTTTTAGGATTGCAGCTTCAGGCATCAATTGTTTCTGAAATAAAGACATTTTGGTATGTGGATATGTGCAATTCTAGTAGCTAAGAAAGATAAGGTGTCTGTTCATATTCAGGCCTTTTTGAAGGACCATATGAGAAGGTTCAGGATAATATTGTGATGAACCATTACACTATTTTTGGAGTGGTTATTCGAATTTGCAAAAGACTACACTCTGTTTGGGCTGTTTGCCTCGACCACAGAAGGTAGTCAGAATTTTGGACTATGATCGGTAGTTGGTAGTCCGATCGGCTTGTGATGTGCAGTCCGAACGGCCCTGTTTTGGGCGGTTTGAACGCCCTTGTATTGGGCAATCTGATCGGTAGATTCACCACGGTAGGTCGAGCACAGTAGAATGACTACGGATGGTCGCAGCTTCAGTACCTGGTCGATGCTCAGTAATCAGTAGTCGTAGACTTTGTGATCGATAGTCGTAGGTTTTGCGATCAGTAGTTGTAGACTTTGCGATTGATTGCGATCAGTAGCTGTAGGCTTTGCGATCACTAGTCATAGACTTTGCGATCGGTAGTCATAGACTTTGAGATCGATAGTCATAAACCTTGCAATCCATAGTCGTATACTTTGCGATCGGTAGTCGTAGGCTTTGCGATCGATAGTCGTAGGCTTTGTGATCAGTTGCCGAAAGCCTCACAGTCGGTACTTGTAGGCTTCGAGAGCTTCAATTCTTGTATCCTTCGAAGTATCTCAAGTACTCATGTCTGACTGGTTGGGGTTAGTGGTCGGATCACTCGAGGGCTAGTGGTCTGACCAACTGTGGATTGGCTAGATAGTGGGTTTTCAATCAGGGTCTAATATTTGATGTTTTTGACTCGCGAGTTGAGTTTGATTGATCTAGACTGTTGCATGTGTGAACATGGGTTATTGTTTGGTCCTAAGTTTAGGATCAGTGACTTGGTTTGCATACATTTTGCATGGTGATGACTTTGTGTACTGTGTAATACCACATGATGATTTGCTTGTTTGTGTTAGTTGCAAGACTTCAAAGCTTGGTCGTGGCGAGGTGTTGGGGTCAGTGGGCGAATCACTCGAGGGCTAGTGGTCTGACCAAGTGAGGATCGACCAGATAGTGGGTTTTTGACCAGGGTCTGATATTTAATGTTTTTGAGTCACAAGTTGAGTTTAATTGATCTAGACTGTTGCATGTGTGCACAGGGGTTACTGTTTGGTGCTAAGCTTAGGGTCAGTGACTTGGTTGCATACATTTTGCATGGTGATGACTTTGTGTACTATGTGGTGCTACGTGATGGTTTGCTTGTTTGTGTTGGTTGCAGGACTTCGAAGCTTGGTCGTGGTGAGGCGTTGGAGGACCAGGTTTAGGCACAGGATGATGCTGAGTTCCAGAATGGTCAAGAAGACACCGATGATGACCAGTCATGCGGGGTGGTTGTAAGCCAAGACAACTAGGGGCCAGCGCGGGAGCTACCGGTGGTGGACATGACGAGTAATGACAATGTGGACTAGGACTAGGCTCAAGGAGAAGCCGAGGTCCTGTGTGGTCAAGGAAGCTGGGTGCTTATCGTACGCAAAGGGAAGCTTCGTGGAAAATAGTAGAGGGGGATTTTAGTAAATTGCCCAATACCGAAAAAAGCGGCAGTGTGAAACTGCAATGTTGGCTTAAGTGATTTATATCTTGTATATGAGAAAGTAAAACCTAGAGTTATGTGGGGTTAACGGGTTTCCCCCAGTGTGATAGTGGATTGGACCCACTAAGGGTTAAGTGACCGGTTGCCCACCTATCAAAGGGGTTGATATGGAGACAATTGAGATATCATCCAACCCATCCCTCTTGTGCTTTCTTGTTAGGATTAGGGTTTTGAGTGTTGAGCACTTCATGTGTTTTTTGTCTTGCTAAGTGGAGTTGCTATAAATTGACCATCTCAAGTAAGCAATATATCAATCTTTGAGCATCTTCTTAGATCTATCTTGTCTTGATTGATTTGCTCTTATTTCAGTTGGTTTTGATCTCTCCTCTTGCCTCTTTGTGATTTTGTTGTACCAAGAACATGAGTGAGATAGAGATGATCTTGTGAAATCAATCTCCAATCATTCAGGCACTTCAATAACAAGTTCATCAAGAAACCCTGTGTTGCCTGATTTGTGGCCTCTTCGAGCAATTTCCGGTTCAAGGATTTTTGGGTCGTGTTCTTCAAGGTTTTGGCCTGCTAGGATGTGTGGAAATTCATCGAGTGCCATCTTGGCCATTATCTATCCACGAGTAGGTTGCATTCACCGATTGAGGTTTTGGCTCTGTTTTCGCGCGCTTTTCTTTCATTGCAAAAAAGTTGAAACTTGGAAAACTATTCTCTTGATCGTTGAATGGAATAGGTTCCTGTGACCTTAGGAAATTCTTGTATGAAATTTTACGGCTTTTATATCAGTCAATCAAAAGTTATGTGGATTGTGATTTAGCAGTCGTGCTGAAAACCCTGTTCATTCTGATCGAAGCACCACAGTCACTGGCTTTCGACCACTTATTGGTCATTGATCACACTAGTCGTATTTTGACTCGCTGTGATCATTTCAGTTTTGGACCACTCACTGGTCTTCGAACACATAGGTTTTCGACTACTCTGGTCTTGTTTCGACTATACTAGTATTCGACCATTCACTAGTCGTCAACCATTGAAATCGTGTTTCAACCACTCTTAGGTTATCGACCACGTTGGTTTTCGACCACTCGCTGGTCTTCAACCTCATAGATTTTCAACCACTCCGATCTTATTTCGACTTGCTTCGATTATATTGGTTTTCAACCATTCACTGGTCGTTGACCATTCAAGTCGTGTTACGACCACTCAGGTTTTAGACTTTCACTGGTCGTCAACCATATGAGTCTTTTAGATACTTAGAGGATTTTTTGAAGGCACTATTCACCCCCCTGTTGCCTGTCCGATCCTACACTTTTACATCAACTTAACCCATTCCATGTGTGGATGATTAACACAAGACATATTATGCTTTGAGTGCTTAAGGATTCTGAGCAGGTGGTGCTTTAAAAACAAAATAGAATGGTTTGTTTCGAAAACAGAAATCTATACATTGCATTTGGTTGGCTGTTGCTTGACAAAACGTGAACAGAAAATTTCTGTTCTATTGAGAACCTTAGACAGCTTGTTAAACCTGTCCTGAGGTTAGACATAGTCAATTGTTTTACTTCATCTAGTCGAGGTTTTGCCCCCACCTCTCCCCCATGAAGTCACACAAGCACCTAGACCTTTAGTAGGAATTTAAAGTCAGTTTTCTGAGTTTTCATTGCCTAGAAGATAGTAGTGGTAACTCCCTTTGTCTTGAGCAACTTCCCCATTGAACTCTTTAAAGTTTTCAGTTTCTTGTTGAATTTATTTGACTGCACACACTTTATTCTGCACTTTTGGGACATACACAGACTCTGCAATCTCGAAAGAGCTGAACTAAGACAGGTCCAATTTTATTTACAGATCTACTGCTCCTCTTCCAGACACTGGCCAGTGGCTGCTTCTAGCATTGAATGAGAAGCTTCCTCAAACTGTGGTTGATTTACTGAGAGCTCACATCATCACTCTTCATCATTATTTGATGTTGTTTACCATGTTGGGGTTCTCAGCACTGTTTAACTGCATCAAAGGTCCTGGACTTGGAATAGCCACAAGGTATATATGTTCACTATGGCAGTTGGACGTATGCTCCGGACCGTAACATTTCTTGCTACGATTCTTCCCTCCGTAAGGCCTTGGTGTGCTGAAGCTCGATATCAAATACCTGACCATCCTCATCCTTGGGCACAGAAATATTGTGCTCCATATGCTTCTGTTCCAGATGTGAACCGCAGGGTCATACAAGAGGATATGCCTTATGGTTAGTTCATTCAACTTACAGCCCTACTGATATGACCGCTTTGACTAACTTGTGGTAACTAATTTTTGTCCTATCCATATTACATCCATTGTTCCAGATTACCCTAGTGAGTATAGACCTGTGTGGGGGCAGATGAGCTTCCTTGTAGATATTTTGAAACCAACTGCTGGAGAGGGGCCTTCATGGTATCATTTGCTGAAGAAAGCCACTGGTGGTTGCAGTGATCTTATGTACAGCGGACACATGCCTGTTGCTGTCTTACATGGACGGTATGCTATACTTTTCTCTTCTCATTTACCATGACAGAACTGGGAGTGCCACACGCTGACTCGCAGGACATCCTTTCCCTCTGCTTCTGAAGTCGCCAACCCAATTTTTCGTCTTCTCCGTCAGGCCTTCAATCCTCGCCTCCTCGGTCCTTCTCCCTAAGTAGCTGACGCCATTGCTGCATGTAGAAGAGAATTTTGTATAACACATCACATGGATGTTTGGGGAAGCGCTTTTCAATGGCCATCCCGTTGCGCATTTGCCAAATCGCCCAAGAGAAAGCTACAAAGCAGAATATATTTGGATAGATAGATAGCGCGCCCCCCCCACCATCCCCTCTATCTGGAGCCAGCTACCAGTTATCCAAGAAATCTAGAGGTTGCAATCGACTTCCATCCTAAAGCGTCTCTGATGCAGCACCAAGCAAATTTTGATATTGCACAGAGGACACAATTAACACTTGTTCCATTGCATCTTCTTAAACTGAACCGCAGTTTGCATCCTGTCTTGGAATGCTTGCCATATGAAGATTTTAACAACTGGTCATTGCTGTTTTAATATCATTATATTCTTGTGGTGTCTTTTACTGTCTTGTGGTGGAGACTTCAGCTTGCCATTGTTTATTTTCCTTTATTCAACATGAGCCTCCCCTCTTCATTTGGACAAACTTCGAGTTAATTTATGTGTTCATGTGTTGCTCAAACAAATGTCCATGTTGCACTCGCAGGAAGCATATGGGGGTCGGATATCTGTTCTGATATGGTTCCTTGTCCTGCACAGTGCTATCATTACAGTGTCGATTGCGTTGTAGCAATCTACGTCGGAATCCTCTTGTGGAGGATGACTGGGGTCATCTGGTCTGCAAGAGACAGTACTCATACATCAATGAAATAAGGGGCCTGCTAAATGAAGTTGAGCTGGCTGGCCAAGAAAAGAAGGGCTTCTCACAGCGCGTCATCTTGTGTGTTCTCCTCTCATTCACGCTAACCAGTGATGGGTGATTTCTTGGCATCCTGCCATTTTTTTCTCGAATACGCAGGAGAGCTGCGTATCATTGCATCCTGCCATTTTCCATTTCTTGTTACCAAGTGGCGTATTTTAGTCGGTGTTCCTGGTCTTTTATTTATGTTTATGTTGGTTAAGAACTTGGGAATTGGGATTGTACCAAGTATTTATTTTAGCAGGGAACACGTGCTCCATGGGTGCTCTCCTGGTACTCGACACCTACTTGTCGATTTTTTTTTTAGCAGAACATGTAGGTGTTGGTGATAAAAGAACGACTCAATCTGGTGTTTCAGTTTTTTTTTTTTTTGGACTAGAATAGAGCTGACATAGTGGAAAGCATGAATAAACAAGTCTGATTCTTTACTGAGGAAATGTTCAATAAAACTTCGCAACTTTGCTGATGAGATGGTGATGGTAAATTGGTGGTGGTGGCCGGAGGAGTTTAAAATGGGGAGCATGTGGGTAGTGGATGCAATAATGCGTTTTCGGTCCAAAGAATCGGTAGCTCTTCTATTGGCAGCCTGACCTGGAACATGCATATGGACCAATGACTCAGCAAGAATGTGGCCGCTACTCTCTCGTCTTATAAATCAATCAAAAGAAGATGACTTGGTAAAATATGCTACATTCTGGACATTGTCAAGCACTCAAGCTAAGCTTCAAGTGTCCCTCTCAATTGTTTATAATATGATTTGAAAGGCAGCTCATTTCAGAAAATATATCATCATCCAAGTTGTAATTATAGTGCTTCTGGTGAAGCATTTTGTGAACTTTTTTAGAGAGGAAAATAGTATGTGAGTAAGCAATGTAAATTTCCTGTCATGTATTCAGATTCTGTGTGCACGTCGAATGATTTCATGTCATAATATAAATTGCAACATGCAAATGTAGCTAGTTTCAGAGATGAGACCTATTGCATCAGCTCTGTGATACAGGCCGAAACCGGGGCGTTTCATATTGACAATCCTCGAGTTGCGCAAGGCGTGCATTCAGACCATTGAAAGCGTCTGAAAGCGATTCATGTTTTGTCCGTTCTAGTTACAATTGCAGGTTTGTTCAGTCAGACATGCATACGTACTTCTAATTCTGCATTTTGAGAAAGTTCTTCTACAGATCTGGGAAAGTTCTTCTATAGATCTGGGAATGACTTCTCCCAATGTCTCTCTTCTACCGCGTATGCTTGATCTGGGTTCAGAATTAAGCAATTCATTCCATGCTTGATATGGTAAATCATGGACTAAAATCCAGCATACTTAGCTCTGAAGAAACTGAAGAAACGGAAATTTGATGCCTTACTTTTTTTTCTCTGTCTCCATACGGACTGATACAACTGGGGAAGTACTTAATATGACAAAACCCAATTCTACTTAATTGCATGTCACCATTTTCTAATCCGTGGCAGATGCTAACAACCATCGTCCATCGATGTTTAACCCGCCCGAGGATCTTGACTTTCTTCGAGGCGAAGAGTTCATTTGCAGTAGCTATCGTACGACTTCGTCGCTTTCTGGCAGATGAGCGGTGGTAACAAGGGAAGAAAAGGCTACAATTAGGTACGAAGAATATTGAGCATACTGTGCATTCGAATGCCTACAGTGTTGCGTATTTCGGTAGATTTCGATATGATGACGCTGATTGCTGAATTAGGTTTGCCGCCTGGCTGGTTTCATTTGCATCGTGTGCTGCACTACGCGGTAACCATGAACAAGTCTCTGTCTGAAGGGTTCCAGATCATCAATTAATAGCTAATTCTGGTGTAACCGTGTAGCACATATCCCTAAGCACATTTCTTGATTCTTTCATACCGAGTAGTAAGTAATCCACGTAATGCGAACTCACGATGCCACGCCGCCCAAATTGAAATTCAATGGGCGCTAATTAAAGTCTAAACTACCCCAAGTGAATTGCAGATGGTGGGTGCCATTGGACAGAAGCATGCTGCTCCTCCCTATAAATACCTGTGCCTATCCGGTTCATATCCATCGCCACTCAAGAACACAGCTCAACTCTTCTTCTAAATTAGAGAGTTTTAGTTCTTGATCAGCTCGCTAGCTAGCCATGGCTGAGGAGAAGCAGCACCACCACCACCTGTTCCACCGCCACAAGGACGGGGAGCAGGAGAACCCCGCGGAGGTGGACTACGAGAAGAAGGAGAAGCACCACAAGCACATGGAGCAGCTCGGCCAGCTCGGCGCCGTCGCCGCCGGCGCCTACGCTCTGGTAAATCAAGCTGATAACTAAGTTCGTCTGTTTTCGTAAAGGCACCTGCCTACCTTAATTATTTCCAATGAGCTGAGCGGAGCTAGCTCCTGACGCATACAATTTGGTGCGCAGCACGAGAAGCACAAGGCGAAGAAGGACCCCGAGAACGCGCACGGGCACAAGGTCAGGGAGGAGATCGCGGCGGTGGCCGCCGTGGGCTCCGCGGGGTTCGCCTTCCACGAGCACCACGAGAAGAAGGACGCCAAGAAGCACGGCCAGCGCTGAGCTGCGAGCCTGCGATCGTTGGGCGTCTGCCCAGATAGCTCGCTGCCTGTGCGGTTAATTAATTAATCGATCAGTTACTATGGTGTCGATGCATGATTCTGCTTGCTTGTTGCATATATATGCGTGCGTGTGAAGCCACGGACTGCTAGTTTCATTTCCTGCGTTCTATATATATGGATGCCTTCTCCTCTGTACCCGGCCACTGAGTTTGAAATGAGTGCGTCTGCAGTCTGCACTGCACAGTTTGTGTAATGTTTTATTATATTTTCTTAAGTGATTTCCTCTTCTATAGTACTCTCAGTATGCCACAATAGATCGGTGCAACTTGCAACTGTGCAAGACTGAAGACTCGGGTCGGTGACGAGGATTAAATAAATTTAATATCTACAGTAGCTGTCGAAATAAAGAATTGTTTTGATAGCACCTACGAGTACCCTTGTCAGAAAGAATATACTCGAACCAAGGCACCTCTAGTGAAAGGGATCTATAAGGAGTGTTATTAGAGCATCTCCAAGAGAGCTCAATATTTTGTCCTCTAAAATATTATATTACGAGTCTTCCTAAAAAAAATTGTCCTCTAAATCTTTCCCCTCCTTCAGCAGCTCCTCTAAATTTGGATCCCTAAAATTACCATCTAGGCACTGTATATTTGATGGTGATCCACCTCAATTTTGGAGTACCAAAATTATTGGGCGTGTTTTTGAGTATCTGTTGGAGGCTTGTTTTTAGTTTTCATACCCAATATTTGAAGATAGGAGGTGAGAAAGAGCATCTCTTGGAGATGCTCTTAACTCCTACTTAGAGAAATCAAAAGCTACTATAAATACCTAACTTTTTAAAGTGACTTCTTCACTCCTCTCACTCCCATCTCATTAAGAAGATAAGGCGTGAGGTCACGAGCACATCACACACATCATTTCTCTTACTCACGTCTCCCGTACGCATGTCCCTCATTTTTCCACCGCTCGTCCTCCTTCTAAAAGCCATTTCTTTCAACCACTACTATTCATTTTCAGCCAAAAGTTATCGACCATAGCCAATGCGAACACTCCATAATTAGACATGTGGACTCAATCCTCCGACTGGGTAACATGTTTGCCACAATCAACCATGTGCGGTAGTTAAAAGGAAATAAGCGACCTTATCTCTCTGGCATAACCGCATATATCTGAACCTCTGTTCCTAACAATAACTGCTCGACGATTGTGCACGAGGGAAGATTCGCTGACAACAAGCGACATCCACGTGCGGATTCAAGGAACTGACGAGGTGTCTCTCCACGAGTAGCAACTGCTACCATTCGATGCTTGTATAAGGTGTGGCGCCAGGAGATAAAGGACAGACAATGCAAGATCGCAACATACTCCTTTGTAGCCATAGTCGCATCTTGTACACCCTATTGTAATCTCTAGCAATACAATAACACAGGAAGTAGGGTTGTTATTCTCCCTAGAGAAGGCCTAAATCTATCAGAAATGCCCTATGATCTCGAGTGTCATGCTTCCCACATTTACTTCATAAAATCGATCGACACCGGGCATGCATATTTGCGGTACAAGAGGTCAAGGTGGAAAAGAATGGATGAATCGGTACATCCAAATTGTCTGTAAGAGAAAAGAGTGTGTTGTTAGTGTTATCTAGTTACTCGGGGGCACCCGTGCAGGTAGAGGATACCAGGACATCACATCCTCAGCCATGATGGCTTGGCCTGCCTCATGCGTCGGATCGGGAGGCGTTGCGTGGGAGGAGACGATCGTCGAACGGCCGCTATCAGCCTTGGTCACATGTGGCCTGAAAATTATTAGATTTGCGATTGCGATGGGCATGTGGAAAGCCCACCTCAACTCAACCTATAAGGACTTCATACCCTAGACTAGAGGCTAGGGGTGCAAGGGGGGATGGTCGACCCATTCAACCTTTGGCTTACCCCCAAAATTTTGGCACCAATGGTTCGTGGGCTAGCCCATAAAAATTTGGAAGCAATACAGGCTAGGACCCCTTTGACCCTCGGGTCGACCTGGTATCACGCTCCTATCGATATCTATGCAATAACATATAGCATCACTCCTCCCGCGACACCGCGAAATTGTCACCACTTCCGTAGTTTTGCTTCCTTCTCCACTCTGCCGCCATCGCTACTAGCGATGCCCTCAGCATAGTGCGCCACCACTGCGTTTCTTGCGATATGCACCAAAGCTTCCTCCATCCCCAATCTCCCCACACCTTAGAGCCCAAGATTAGGCAAACATCATGGAGGCGCCACCGATTCTCCACTCCAGCACCATCGTCACTTTCTCCATTCCCTCAAAGCATCCTCCATCCCCCTAATTTCACCAAACCCTAGAGCTCCATACACCGCCACTTCCTCACCGACCTTGAGCTCACCCCCGTCACCAGTGGGCATGGCAACATCAGAGCTGCAAGATGAAGGCCATACCGTGGCGGAAGGGCATTGGGGATTGTTGTCTCCAGTGGCGAGTTTCTGTGTAGTTCATGTGCCTCAATTTTACTTTCTTTGGTTCAGTTCGTAGTGTTTTTCTCAGATTTGTGGATGAATGAGGTATGTTCTTCTCCCTACTTCTCATTCTTCCCCTCGCCTCTTCTTCAAGTCCGGCACCGGTGAGGGCCGAGACTAACTGATGTGGATACGATCATGTCTTGCACTTTTCAGTTAAATATATTATTTAATTAGAAGGAATTATTGAATCGCATTAAATATTATCATGTGAACTCTAATTTAATTAGGTCTTCAAATACTATACTTGGAGATACAGAGCTACTACTATTTTATTTCATTATACGTGGGCTTATACTCGATCTATACAAGCTAAAGTAAAAAATGTGTTTAGAAGGCCTTGAAGAAAGAAGCGTTGTATGTCAGAATAAATGGTACCATTGCAAAGGTCTCATCGAGCTAGTCAAAACGGGTATATTATTGCTGTTGCATCAGGATGACATGCATAGCTTCACGCGAGAAGAAATCAGCCGAGAAATATCAAGTAACATACAAACTATCAAGCCCACACGGCTGTGTTTGGAGGCGCCAAAACAGCAGGTCCTTTCTTTCCATCATTAAGTGGCAGCTGCATGCATGGAAAGAAAGGAAGACAGCCAGAAAACAAGCCGAAGTCAAGATCGCTGTGCATGCACAATAAACATGCATGGGCTGGTTGTGCTGTTGCAGGCCTAGCAACAAAGAAAGAAAGTGAAGCTTCTGTATGGAAGAAAAGAAAGGAAGGCCAAATAGAGAGATCACGTTTTGGAGCCTCACGCAGATTGAAGTATTCGAATTAGAGATGGCTTGTTGACTAGAACTGTGTGTACGTGGGTTTTTTTTTAATTCCGAATTACCTAGGCCTGCGTACCTTAGCTAGTAGTCTAAAAACAAAACATTAGACGTGTTGTTTTTGGCTGTGGTTTATGACTTTTGGCTGTGGTTTGTGGCTTTTGGGCTATTCATGTGAGAGATTACAGAGTAACATAAACTCATATGCGGTTTTTGCCAATATAAATGAAGTTGGTACAATATGTATTATAATTAACTAGTAGACCTCATCTTGAAAAGACATTCTATTTAAAAGTTAGTTTCTTGACCAAATTGGATAGAGGCTTGGTGCCTTTCGCCGAAGCTCTTTCCAGCCGACCCTAGAGGCCCTTTGCATGCGTGACTCTTTGAAGGAGACACCTTAAATACTCGTGACCCCTCTTCATGTAAAGAGAGACCATCATGAATCAATCTATTATTTTCATATAGAGCTATACGCTTGTTCTTCCTAAGGTTTGACACACAGATGTAACCTATAGGGGAATTGGGCATTCTCAACCCCGTTATTCTTATGATTCCTCGTGTTTTGCAAGAAAAACGCTACGTCTACTTTTGTGTGGTCGAGTAGACGAGGATCAAAGCGTGTGGTTGGGCAAATTCTTTTGTCGCATATTGCTGTATTGAAACGGTGGTTAGCACCATCGGTTCGTCAGATTATACGGATCCAAAGTTAACTTTGATACTATATCATGAAGATCGAGCACTCCATATCACTAATCTTGCCGGACGCCTTTACTATCATTGCCGTATCATCTACTTTTCATCTCCTATCCACCATAGCGGCACCACTGCCGCTCAGCATGACTAGGTCCCGCCTATAGACCCCAACGAGCCAACTGCCTCTCAGTCCCTCACCCAAGAGGGTCCGGGCGACCCATTACCCTTCTTTTTAACACATGGCCCATGGGGTCAGGAACGGGCCGGATCGGACCATCCCATTTGCACCCTTACTGGAGGCCCGGACGCATGGTGGCACCTTGCACTGCTTGTGGGCTGGTTAATCGTCGCACTAGTGGGACACTACAGCAGAACCACCGTGCACGTGTGTGCTGTAGCATGTACTGTGGTGGCTGATCCCATCCATTCATTCACGTATGTAGTGTAGCATTGTACTGTGGTGGTTGATCTCATCCATTCATTTCCGGATTGGATTGGCTGAGGTTTGCCTTAAAGCAATGTGTTGTAGCCCTCTGCCGTTGTTGCATTAAAGCAGGGGATCTGCTTCCAGCAACACGGGCAGCGCGCGGTTGCGGTGTTTTCCCTCTCTTTCTCAACTCGCGTCGCGTTTTCCTCCTTTGAAGTGAGATCGATGCACCAGGCAATTTTGACAAACTAATGACGACCTCTAGTGTGTGTATGAAGCCTCTTTTCTACTCCCGGGTGTAATTACACCCTATGTCGTATCTCACAACATAGGTAATATCTCGTGTAACGGAGAGTATGTACGTGTAGTATACGGGTATTTAAGACTATATAGGTGGTATGAACAATTTTTCAGAGGTGGTATGCATATTTTTTGACATACTCCTTTTTATGTACGTATATAAAGGTATTTATAAAATACGCTAACAACTATGGACTTCCTTGCAATTTTTTGTGTGGTTCACATTGGAGTATCTTATAATTAGTATATGAGTATACCTAAAGTGGTAAAGGAGTATTTCAAGTTTGTTTAGGTGGTATATTAAAGGTGGGTGTAATTACACCCGGGTAAAAGGTATTTTTCCTATATATATATATATATATATATATATATATATATATATATATATATATATATATATATATATATATATATATATATATATATATATACACACACACACACATATATATATATACATACATATATATACTAGCTAGAGATCCGTACGTTGCAACGGAGTCATAAAAATAATGAGACGGAACTTACTGCCTGGCCAACTTCACACATCAAATATTGGAGAGCAAGCGACAGAGAGAAAAAGGTGACCAGAATGCGCAAGGAGATGGGGAAAGTGGAGGGGGTGGGCGATTATATCCTGAGAGAGAGAGAGGAGGAGAGAGACGAATGGTCCAGATCAAATCGGATGGCTGAGAAGAGAGGAGGGAGAATGGATCAACTACTAACTCACACTTTTATAATAGTAAAGATATATATATACATATATCTGCAAAACACAATTTTGATCACTAATTTATATTATAATATATTTATAAAACTTAATAAATTTATACTTTTACAAAAATATTTTTAAGACAAATCTATACATATGATTTTTTTTATGAATCTAACCTAAATATTTAAATACATATATTCCAAACCAACATATATTTGTTATTGGAGAAGTACTACTTGAGTCAAGGTTAACACCCATATTTCCATAGTTTCTATTTCCTTTTTTGCAAGCATTGTTTTTACAATGTTTGCAGCAACAGAGCGCTAGCGCTTCTCCATTGGCCGCTCGTTTCGGTGATAGCTTCTGATTTTTAATTTGCTATTCCTTATTTTTGTCTTTTTCTAATTTTTTTTGGTTTTTTAGCGCTTTTTTCTTTTCTTTTTCTTGTATTTATTCGCATTGTCCATGATGGGCTAACTTGTTTTTTCTATATTTTTTATTTTTGTCAAAATTTCTGTTGCAGCAAAGTACTGTAGAACACTACAGCAGAACCACCGTGCACGTGTGTGCTATAGCATTGTATTGTAGTGATTGATCCCATCCATTCATTCACGTATGTACTGTAGCATTGTACTATGGTGATTGATTTCATATATCCAACCTAAATATTTAAATACATATATTCCAAACCAACATATATTTGTTATCGGAGTACTACTTCAGTCAAGGTAAACACCCATATTTCCATAGTTTCTTTTTTACCTTTTTTTTGCGAGCATTGTTTTTACAATGTTTGCAGCAACAGAGCGCTAGTGCTTCTCCATTCGCCGCTCATTTCAGCGGTAGTTTCTAGCTTTTAATTCGCTATTCCTTAATTTTGTTTTTTCTTGTTTTTTTGACTTTTTTTGGGCTTTTTGCCTTTTCTTTTTTCGTATTTCTTCGCATTATCCACGATGGGCTAACCTGTTTTTTCTTTTTTTTTTGTAAAAATTTAATTACACCAAATAAACTACCATCAACTAAAGTAAAAAAATAAACCAACTATAAAAAAATCATAAGTCATCGTCAAACTAAGCATCTCCTTAGGGCATCCGAAGTGTATGAAAATAGAGGGTCATAAGCTATCTTAAGATCGACATTATACATTACAGGATTGATCTTAAGTAAGCTATAAGAAAAGAAGGCTTGAGGCCGGTCCTCAAGCTAAAGACCTGGCCACAAGCATTAAAATACAATTTTCTTTTAATCTTGTTGTTCTCTCTCCCCTCACCAACCAACTACCACGTGTGGTCGAGTGGGACCCTTGTTACAGCCGAGTAGTGGCTTCAAACATAACAAGTTGGCCTTAACTATTAGGTGAGGTCCACCTTAAGACCCACTGCGATATATACACTCCTGATGCTCTTAGAACATGTGAATGTTTCGTGTTCCCACGTGAATTCAACTATTTCGTCACACAGGAGCAGGAGCAGTGCTGAGGTTCAAATTGTGTCTCCTTAGAACATGTGAATTTTTCGTGTTCCCTGGTGAATTCAACTATTTCGTCACATAGGTGCAGGGAGCAGTGCTGAGGTTCAAACTGTGGCAGTAAACGTTTGTTCTGTCTCAGGCTCTCAGCACCCTCGAACATGAGTATCTTAAGAAAGCGGTCCAATGATTCGTCTTATTATAAGCGTAATAGTATAGTGGCACCCGTATCATGACACCATGATAGGATCCTTTTTAGCGCCATCTCAGTGTTTGCATGTATCTTGTTTGGATGATGTGCAATGCACGCTTCTAACGGATCGTCCCGCCCCGCTTCACATGAGTGCACACAATACAACAACCCGTAGTACAGACCAGTTGGCTACGAGCGGTGGGCCCCAAGCTGGGGACAGGGTAGTGCAGAGCAGAGCGGTCACCAACGCAGCCGAGCGCATATCTTTTAAGATGGTCTCTAGAATTTTCCAGTCATCTAAACATAGTACTACTGTACTAGTGATAATATTTTTAATAATTTATTTCTAAAATTAATTTATCTAACTATTTTATATTATTTTTCTCACATTTTATTATCATTTATATTGATTTGTGTGTTTAAGTTGCCTCTTATATAACGATATGTACAATATTATGTCTCTTAAAGTCATTTCTAAGTCTTTCACCTCATCTAAAGATAACACTAGGGACAACATTTTCAACAATTCATCTCTAAAATTAATTTCTCTAACTATTTTATACTATTTTCGTCATATTTTTTTTCTCACACTTCATTACTATTTATGCTGGTTTGTGTGCTTCTGTTGTCTTTTGTATAAGAGATAACACATTCTCTTTTCTCACCTCCTTTCTCTTTCACATAGAAATTTACTGATATGATATAGCTAAGAGACAGCTAAAGTGATATTATTGAAGATGTCTCAAGATATTACACATTCTCTTTTCTCATTATATATTAGCTAATATAGTATAATTAAGAGATAGCTAAAAATGATACCCTCAGAAATACCCTAACTTGACAGGGGTGCGTGTGCGGGGGGTGCCAGCCATTGGTGTCACAATTGTCGGGCCCAAAGAGCGCCCTCGGACTCCACGCGCGCGCACATCGGAATCCCTTCCCGCTCGGATCCGAAACACCGAGCAAAAGACGCGACCAAAGCCTACCCTCCCCACGCTGCTGCACACTTGCGCACGCACACCACCAACACCACCACCACCTTCTCTTTGTCCGTATCATAGTTGTCCCATCCACTCGCGATTACCACTGCTAATACAGTACTAGTACAACATTTGCTTAAGCACAAAATTAAGGAACCCGAAGATTGGCTCCAAATCCACATGAGGAAGATTAGCGAGAGTCCAGCCGCCGATTAACATAACCGTTCCTCCCATCATCATAGCCGAAAAAAGGTCTCAAAAGCTGGTAGCTGCTTTGTTAGTTTGCTATAGGCTTTACCTGCTTAGCTCTATGCTCGTGGCCATTGGGCTTTTGCTTTTTAGCCTGTAGACACACCCGCGCAGTATAGTGCTCCCCACCACCACGTGCCTCCCCTTCCCTCCCTCCTTGAATCTTCTTTGATAGTGCCTGCTACTTGCTCCACTTTGCCTTGCACCACGGTGACTTGCAGCAACTGAAGAACGCTGAGCGCCACCGCGAAGCGCGATACCTGAAGAAGAGAGCGGGAGGAGGAGAACCGCGAAGGAGGAAGAGATGGGAGCTGCGACGTTGTGCGGCGTGCGGTGCTACTGCTCGTTGCTTGCATTCCTGCTCTGCTTCCACATGTTGCATCCGTCACGGGCCTTCGAGGTACGCACGGTCGCGCGCTCTGTCCGGTCACCGAGTTGCATCATCGTTCATGCGTGCGCGTGTGCAAACTGCTAACGAGAGTGCTGCATTTTGTGGCGGCAACGTGCGTGTTCAGCTGCACGGTGCCTACGACGAGGAGAAGGTCCCGCTGACCGTCATCGTGCCGGACCCCTCGCCGGAGCTGTCGCCGCTCGCCGCGCCCCCGCCGGTGTCCGGCGCCGACGGTGACATGCAGCCGAGGCTGCCGACGGAAAGGTGGCGGCGGGGACGGGGCGAGGAGAGGCGCGGCGCGCACCCTCCGGCCGCCGCAGCGGCTCTCGCGCCGTCGGCGAGCGCCCCGGCGAACTCGCCCGCCTTGGCGGAAGCGCCGGCACCGGACTCCGGGAGCGGCACCGCGTTCATCAGGAGCAGCCCGGCGGTGCCGGTCCCACGCGGCGTGACGGACACGGCCACCATCCTGCCCATGCCCGCGCCCGGCGACAAGCGGCAGCAGGTACTGGCTACCGGGTCGAGCACCTGACGCCCCAGTCGTCACAGAGCAACCCATGCATGCATCTTCTCTTCTTTACCTCTCTTTCCAGCTCCTTTTCTTTCTCCTTTTCTTTCTAGACACCACCTTCTTTCTATAGTATATTTAACCTATTTTTGCAAACACTAACTTTCAAAAGCCTTCAGCTAAAGTTTGGAATTTTCTTTGTCACTCTCCTCTGGTTTCATATTTCGTCTCATAGTCTCGCACATAACCATTTCGATCTTCTTGTTCTTTCTCTAACTTGTTTTTGTTTCCTTGGCGATAATGTTTTTTCTTTTGCAGGACGTGGGGGCAGCTACTGTTGCTCGAGCCGGTATGGTGGCACTGGTTGTTGGGTTCATCGTGATGGCGTCTTTTGGGGCTTTATGCTAATTGTTCTTCTGTAGTAGTAGCACTAGCAGGATGGAGTTTCTTCTTCTTCTTCATCATCATCTTCTTCTTCTTCGTCCTTTCTCGCTGTTTCTTTTCTGTGCCCTTGCTCTGTAAACAAAGCTCGTCTTCCTTTATTTTGGCCACGTTCTTGTCTTCCCTTTTGATTTAGCACTAGGCGCGGCGGTCGCAGGGTCAGTAAAGTTGCTGCTTTCATGAACGTCATATCATGCATGCGCAGGATAAAGCGTTGCATGGTATATACTGAGCAGAGAGAATGCACGAATTAGGCGCTGATGCAGCATTGCAGATGGATCCTTCCTTGCCCAAGGTTTGGGTTGGGAAGCACGTTACATGTTGTTTCGCTAGCAGTGGCGAATCCAGGATGAAAATAGAGGGGGAGCTCTAATATTGAGGCTATAGCACAATATAAATATACTAAAACTATATCTACTAGTTTTTTGCCATTGGAATATCAAATTCATACATAAATAGAAAGAGAACAAATTGAAAATATACAATACAATAAATTTAGTACCTTGCTAATGGATTATGTGACCCAAATGTTCATAAATATGTGAGTACCGATCTGTAAATAAGAAAAATCAAATGTAGTGATATAATATTAAATTGTGAATGCCCATAAATATTAAAAATAAAATGAACACATACCACTAAGTCACTAAAAATGAGATATTAATCGATCAAACAATAATTTACTTGAACAATCACTCGTTACTCACTCAGTCAGTGCGGCAGTCAAGAGTGCCCTCGGTCACGCACTCAGTCAAGCAGTGGCCAATTGATGGAGAATCACGGGCAGACGACGAGCACTCGGGCAGACAGCTCATGCCTCATGAGTACCAGTGGTCTCTAGTCTCCAGAAATCAAAACGCATTCGGGCATTCGGCAAAATGGCGAATGGGGAATAGCTCTTTGCCTCTTCATCGACGTCGTTGCTTGTCGTCTCGTCCCCTCCACCGCGTCGGCCGGCTCCCCCTCCGCCGCGCCGGCCGCCTCCCCCTCCCCGGCTCGCCCTCTGTCGCGCCGGTTGCCTCCCCCTCCGCCGCGCCGACCGCCTCCCCCTCCCCGGCTCCCCCTCCGCCGCGCCGGCCGCGGGGCTGCGGACGACGGTGAGTCTACTCTCTGACCGACTCGGCGGCGGCTTGGCCTCTCCGTGACCTGATGGTCCTGATCTACTGTTGAGGGCTCGTGCTATTCATCTTCCTCAGTTCCTCAGCCTTATCTACTGTTCTGGGTTTTGGGCCGGGAATCATTGGGCCTTCTATGGTGGGCGTTAAGACACCGACTGGGCCTGGCCTCAAGGCTCAAGCTTTCTTCAACTTGGGCGACCGAGTTCTTCAACCGGGTGACCGAGCTCTTCATCCTCCGAGGCTCCGACAAACCGATAACCGCCAGCCGAGTCTTCTTCCACCGTGGGAGGAGGGGGTGCTCGAGCACCCACAAGCACCCACGGTGGATTCGCCACTGTTCGCTAGTAAGGAAAAAGCACGACGGACGCATCCACGCGCTAACGAGCGGTCAATCCAATCCGTGTGGCGTCCATGGTTGTTCGCTGGAGCGTAGTTTCGATTCCGCTGCTAGTTTTAGACGGAACTACCGACCAATTGCACCTTTCAAACAAAATGCGACTCTTTCAGCAGTGCATGCTTGCGCGTGTGCAAAACTGTAATAAACGAGAATGTTACGTTTTGTGGCGGTAACGTGCATGCCCAGGTGCTACGATGAGATGAGCCGTGAGCGGCGGCAAGTGGCGCATGCAGCACAGCCTGCTCCGGCTGACGGACTAAACGGTCACGTGACCGTGCCATGTCGGGTCTAAGCCGTGCAGCTGATGGCTTATAATTTAAATATTTAAATTCTAGCTGTTTACAAGAGGCGGTGCGTAGAGGAAAATATTCACATACGATTTTAGTCGATACAACTGAGTGCGATTTTGACCGGTACAGCTGAACATAATATACTTTTTACTATAATTTTTTATTAATCCCGTTTTGAAAAAATATACAGTTTAAAAGTTAATTACGATAGATAGTATAAATATAAGACAAGTTTAAGGCTCCGCTCGGTTGGGCTGAAAAGCTGTGGCTTATGGCTGAAATTTCACTGTAGCTAAAGATAGCTTATTTGACGTAATTAAATTTAAAAAAAATTAAAAATAGAAAAATATGCTAACTTATCATGAACAACATAAACGAATATGAGAAAAAAGAACCGGTAAAAAAGATCAAAAAAGTAAAAATTCAGAAAAAAACGAAATTTATAAATAGTGAAAAAGTAATTTAGAAGCTGAAGTCGAAAGAAGCGGGCTAAATCCAAAAGAAACCGGACTCTCGCCCAATCTGTATCCGTCTCGGGCGGGCGATGTTACCCGTGTTGGGTTCCGAATCCATGCAGGTCTGGTTCAAATGCTCTCCCTCCCGAATTCGATCCGACGAGTCAGGTCAGTTTCAGCATCGTATTAATTAGTCGGGTACTATAAATCAGAGCGCCGGCCGCCGGCAGAGATTGAGGCTCGTCTCGACTCGAAGATGGCGGAGGACCTCCCCGACGAGATCGTCTACGGGATCCTCCTCCTCCTGCCGTCCAAGGCAGTCCTCCGCTGCCGCGCAGTCTGTAGGTCGTGGCGCCGCCTCGCCACCGACCCCGCCTTCCTACTCGCCCACCACCGCCGCCAGCCGCCGCTTCCCCTCTTCGCCCTCCGCCGTCCCGCCCGCGCCGACCCGGAGGCCTACGACTTCCGCGTCGAGGCCCTCGACCTCCGCACCCGCTCGAGCTCTCCGATCGTCCGCTTCACCGCCTCCCCGCACGACGCGGAAATCCCCGGTTCTTTCATTGTCCATGGCTCTTCCGGCGGCATCGTCCTCGTCTCCTGCCGCGGCGACCTGTACGCGTGCAACCCCGCCACGCGCCAGTGGGCTCTCCTCCCGCCGCTCCACAACCGCCGATTCATCATCGGGTTCTACCCGCACCGCCCTTCCGGAGAGCTGCGCGTGCTATACGTCCGGCACCTTCGCGGCGAGAAGGAGGTCCACTACATGGTCTACTCCCTGGGCTCCGGCTCCGGGGAGGGGAGGCGCCTCAGGCTCCCCACGCCCTCGACGCCGCTGGACAGGCTCGTGGGGAGAGGGCTGGGGCCTACCTGTTTCCTCAGGCCCGCCATGCTCCACGGCAACCTGCACTGGCGGCCGCTACCGTCCGTGGGCGACAACACAATTCCGGTGTTCGACACGGTGGCCGAGACGTTCCGGTGGCTGCGGCCTCCTTTCGTGCACCGTGGGGGCACATCTCCATTGTTCGAGAAGGACGGTCTGCTCGCCATGGCCAGCACCGCTGAGGAGGCTTCTCCCTTGGATGTCGTGGATGTTTGGGTTCTTGAGGACTACGAGAGGGAGGCATGGGTCCGAAAGTACCGGATCGAGCTGCCACTGCCATGGACAGCGGCAGAGATCGTCTTCTTCAATCATGTCCAAATTGTGCTCCCTGTCTCCCGAGAGGGAGACGTGCTCGTCCAGTATGCAGAGTTCCTGCTGCACTACGACGCCAACGGGAATTTGCTGGGGGATTTGCACTATGCCTTCCGGTGGCCGAACATCGTTCCACATGTCCTCAAGGAAAGCCTCCTTCCGCACGCCGTCTTTCAGACGCGGCAGGAGATGGATGGTGATGGTGTGCGTGTGCCCCCCTTCTTCGACGGCGACGGCGGCTGCGTCTTTCTCACAAGGTAGTGTGCCCCCTTCTTCCACGGCGGAGACCGCGCCGGTGGTTGCACCCTCCTCACAAGGCTGCTCACCTTGAGTGGCGAATCCAGGATGAAAATAGAGGGGGAGCTCTAATATTGAGGCTATAGTGTTGGCCTCCAATCTCTCTCGCACACAACTCACGAAATTGGCCTCGTTTTCACGAACGCACAGAGGACGTGAAGAACACAGAGATTTTTGTTGGTGCTGTGTTGCTTCAAAGCCGCACCATTGATCCTCTATTTATATGCAAAACAGAGACCGTACTGGAAGCAAACAAACTCCATACACATACTCGGAATCCAACTCTAAACTGAGTCCTACTCCTATTCAAACTCCTACTCCTAAACTGAGTCGTAACCAACTGGAAAAAACAACGGATTACACTAACAATCTCCCCCTAATCCTGTTGTCTTCACTTGATCCCGATTACACCGATACTGTCGCGTAGCTGCAGGAACTGAACGCGGCCGAGTGGCTTCGTCAGGATGTCCGCGAGCTGTCGTCCGGTTTCAGTGAACTCGAGAACAATCTTCCCTCCATCGACCGCCTCACGGATGAAGTGAAATCGGGTGTCGATGTGTTTGCTCCTGTCATGGAGGACAGGATTCTTGCTAAGAGCAATAGCAGACTTGTTGTCCACCCTGAGTTCCGGCGCCGGAAGCTTCTGTTCCAAGAGCTCCTGCAGCAGCCGGTGAAGCCAGACGCCCTGACAGGCTGCTGTCGCCGCGGCGATGTACTCTGCTTCGCACGAGGAGAGAGCCACAACCCGCTGTTTTTGCGACTGCCAGGAGACTGGGCTTGTGCCGAGGAAGAAGAGGATACCAGTGGTGCTCTTTCGCCCGTCAAGGTCGCCGGCCATGTCGCTATCACTGTAGCCCGACAAAAGCCAGCCCGCCTCCTTCTTCTCTCGGGTAGGTGACGCCGAACCCCCGTGTCCCGGCGATGTACCGGAGGATGTGCTTTACCGCGGCGAAGTGATCTTCCCGCGGATCCTCCATGAATCGACTCACGTACCCTACGGCGAATGTGATGTCCGGCCGGGTATGAGTCAGATAGCGCAGGCTCCCTACAATGCTCCGATAGCGAGTTGCGTCCACAGGCGGTGCAGTTGATGCCTTGGACAGCTTGAGCCTCTCTTCCATCGGCGTGTGACAAGGGTTGCACTCTGCCATGCCACTCTGCTCCAGGAGCTTCCCAGCATAGGCGCTTTGACAGAGCGTGATCCCACTGTCGCTTTGACATACCTCAATGCCGAGATAGTAGGTGAGTAGTCCCAAGTCGCTCATGCGAAACATGGACATCATCTCGCGCTTGAATTTGTCAATGCCTGCTTACGTTGTCCCGGTGATGATCAAGTCGTCGACGTAGACGCCGATGATCAATGTTCCTCCGGGTGCCCGCCGCGTGTACAGCGCGTGCTCATCCATGCACCGGCTGAAACCCAGCTCCTGGAGGCTGGCGTCCAGCTTGGCGTTCCAAGCGCGCGGGGCTTGGCGCAGCCCATACAACGCCTTGCGTAGCTTGAGCACCTTGTGCTCCTGCTTGTCGACGATGAAACCCGGCGGCTGCTCGACGTAGACCTCCTCAGCAAGGTCCCTGTTCAGGAACGCGGACTTCACGTCCATGTGGTGCACGCACCACCCTTGGTGCGCCGCCAGAGCCAGCAGAAGTCGCACCGACTCCATTCGCGCGACAGGGGCAAAGACCTCCTCGAAGTCGATCCCCTCGCGCTGCGCATACCCTTTCGCCACGAGACGCGCCTTGTGTCTGGTGATGGCGCCATGCTCATCTCGTTTTACCTTGAAGACCCACTTGAGCCCGATCGCGCGGTGCCCGGCAGGAAGCTCGATGAGGTCCCAAGTGTTGTTCTCCTCGATAGATTTCATCTCCTCCAGCATCGCTCGGCGCCAAGACGGGTCGCGTTCCGCCGCACCAAACGTGGTCGGCTCTTCTGCACTCACCATGTGCAGCTCGGCAGGGGCGATCGGTTCTGGCTCCAGGAACCGTATCGGGGCACCAGCGGGTGCGGGACCGATGATGTCCCGCAGCGTCCTGAACCGGTGTTGTGCGCCTCCGTCATCGTCGTGATCGAGCTCGGCAAGCGCCTCAGCCGTTGGCGACACGAACCGCCCACTCGGTGTGCGATCCGGAGTGCCAGGTGGTGTGTGCAGCTGCTCTCCCGAAGCAGGGACCTCCACTGGATCAGCGATGATCTCGTGTTCGATGACGAACGTGCCCATGCTAGACGTCTTCTCCAGTTCGCCGGGATTCGCCCAATCCCAGCTGGCCTTCTCGTCGAACACCACATCGCGGGAGACGTGGACGTGGCGCGCAACCGGGTCGAACAGCCGGTACGCTTTCGACCCCGGCTTGAACCCGAGGAGCACCATCTTCACGCTGCGATCATCCAACTTCTTTAGATTTGGGCGAGTTACCTTGGCGTGAGCGATGCATCCGAACGTGCGCAGGAAGGAGACGTCGGGTTTCCTCCCGTGCCAGGCCTCGAACGGCGTCATGCCGTCCAAGCTCTTGGTGGGTGCACGGTTCAGGAGAAAGACGGCGGTGGTCACCGCCTCCCCCCAAAACTCTGACGGCATGCCCTTCCCCTTGAGCAAGCAGCGCGCCATGCCGACGATTGTCTGGTTGCGCCGCTCGACGACGCCGTTCTGTTGTGGCGAGTATGGTGCCGTGAGTTGCCGTGCAACTCCTTGATCCGCGCAATACTGCCCGAACTCGATCGAGGTGAACTCTCCCCCCCGATCAGTTCGCAGAATGCGCAGACGCCGCCCGGTCTCGACCTCAACACTAGCCTTGAATTGCTTGATGACGGTAGGCGCTTGATCCTTGCTCGTCAGGAGGCGAAGCCACATGTAGCGGCTGCAATCATCAACGAGGAGGAGAAAGTAGCGCCGACCACCATGAGTCGCCGGTGAGATGGGCCCACACAGGTCACCGTGCACGAGGTCGAGCAGTCCCTCGGCACGGTAGTAGGCCGCCGCTGGAAACGAAGCACGCCTTTGCTTGCCAATGAGGCAGCTGTCGCAGATCTCACCGGGATGACTGATCACCGGGAGTCCGCGCACCATCCCGTCTTGAGCCAACTTCTTCAAAGCGTCGAAGTTGAGGTGGCCGTAGCGTGCATGCCATAGCCAAGCCTCATCATCTTGCCGCGCCATTAAGCACACCGGCCTCGCGATGTTCAAGTTGAGCATGTACAGGCGGTTTTTGGCGCGCTTCACCTTGGCAAGCAGTTGACGTTGCCGATCGCGGATCCGCAACACTCCCCCGTCGATCAGCACCTGGCAGCCACGCTCATCGAGCTGGCCAATGCTGATGATGTTGCTCTTGAGCCTGGGAATGTAGTAGACGTTGCTGATCGCCCGGTGTTCACCGTTCTGGCAGGTGAACAGCACTGTGCCACGCCCGCGGATGTCGACCACCGAGCCGTCACCAAACTTCACCGAGCCGATGATGCCCGTATCCAGCTCCGCGAAGAGGCTGTCGAAGCCGGTCATGTGGTTGCTGGCCCCAGTGTCCAGATACCACACGTCGCTGCGCCGCTCTCCCTCGCACCCGAGGTTCACTTGGGCGTGCGTCTCGTCGAGCTCGACGAAAGTTGGCAGTGGCTGCTTGACGTCGTCGGTGAGGGCGCACACCTGCGCCATGAGCAGCGTCTGATCATCATCATCCTCCCGGGTGAGATGGACCTGCTCGCGCTTTGGCTGCCGGCAATCTTTGGCCCAATGGCCAATTTTGCCGCAGTTGCGGCACTTGTCACGACTGACGTTGCGCTCGCGCCCTGGATCGCGCCCGTCATGCCCGGCGTCGCGGCCACCCTCGCCTTTGGGTCGCCGATTGCCCCTACCACGGCGACGGCCATGGCCACCCGACTTGCTCGACGATCCCTCGCCGCTTTGCTTCTCCTTGAGGCGCGCCATCCATTCCTCCTCGGTAAGCAAGAGTTTAGCTTCCGAGGTAGTAGTCGGTGGCGCCGCTCGCGAGATGCAACGATCATCGGCGCCTTTCAGACGCCCGTGACCTCCTCAATGGACAGCTTGGAGAGATCAAGCATGGTCTCCATGGTGTAGACGACATGACCAAACCGGGGCGGGGCGACGCGAAGGTACTTTTCGACGGCCTTCTGCTCGTCGACGGGTTCGCCGTACTCCGAAAGCTGGCCGACCAGGCAGCTCAAGCGAAGCGCAAAATCCTCAGGATCTTCGCCTTCCTTGAACGCGAGCAACTCGAACTCGGTGCGCAACTTCTGGAGCTTCGAGTTGCGGACGTGATCGGACCCAATTAGCATAGACTTGACGTAGTCCCATGCTTCCTTGGCCGATCGCTTGATGGCGAGCGCGCGAATCATCTCCTGCGGGACCGCCTTGAGGAGCGCCTCGAGTGCCGCACGATCCTCCTGCAGATCGGCGTCGCCATACTCGACGGCGTCCCACAAGCCCCTCGCCTGGAGCATGACCTTCATTACGAGCGACCAATCCGTGTAGTTGTCGTGCGTGAGCATCGGATAGGACGCGCCTCCAACCTCCCGCACCGTCTTCTGGACCACCATGTCACGGTCGCGAGTGCGACCACGACGAGGGACGAACGGCGAGGCCAAGCGCCGCCCTCGGCCTCCACGGCGCGGCGACATACTCCGGTCACCATCGCTTGCTGGAGCCGCCATCGCGCAGGGATCGAATAGCCTTGCTCTGATACCAAATGTTGGCCTCCAATCTCTCTCGCACACAACTCACGAAATTGGCCTCGTTTTCACGAACGCACAGAGGACGTGAAGAACACAGAGATTTTTGTTGGTGCTGTGTTGCTTCAAAGCCGCACCATTGATCCTCTATTTATATGCAAAACAGAGACCGTACTGGAAGCAAACAAACTCCATACACATACTCGGAATCCAACTCTAAACTGAGTCCTACTCCTATTCAAACTCCTACTCCTAAACTGAGTCGTAACCAACTGGAAAAAACAACGGATTACACTAACATATAGCACAATATAAATATACTAAAACTATATCTACTAGTTTTTTGCCATTGGAATATCAAATTCATACATAAATAGAAAGAGAACAAATTGAAAATATACAATACAATAAATTTAGTACCTTGCTAATGGATAATGTGACCCAAATGTTCATAAATATGTGAGTACCGATCTGTAAATAAGAAAAATCAAATGTAGTGATATAATATTAAATTGTGAATGTCCATAAATATTAAAAATAAAATGAACACATACCACTAAGTCACTAAAAATGAGATATTAATCGATCAAACAATAATTTACTTGAACAATCACTCGTTACTCACTCAGTCAGTGCGGCAGTCAAGAGTGCCCTCGGTCACGCACTCAGTCAAGCAGTGGCCAATTGATGGAGAATCACGGGCAGACGACGGGCACTCGGGCAGACAGCTCATGCCTCATGAGTACCAGTGGTCTCTAGTCTCCAGAAATCAAAACACATTCGGGCATTCGGCAAAATGGCGAATGGGGAATAGCTCTTCGCCTCTTCATCGACGCCGTTGCTTGTCGTCTCATCCCCTCCACCGTGTCGGCCGGCTCCCCCTCCGCCGCGCCGGCCGCCTCCACCTCCCCGGCTCCCCCTCTGCCGCGCCGGCTGCCTCCCCCTCCGCCGCGCCGACCGCCTCCCCCTCCCCGGCTCCCCCTCCGCCGCGCCGGCCGCGGGGCTGCGGACGACGGTGAGTCTACTCTCTGACCGACTCGGCGGCGGCTCGGCCTCTCCGTGACCTGATGGTCCTGATCTACTGTTGAGGGCTCGTGCTATTCATCTTCCTCAGTTCCTCAGCCTTATCTACTGTTCTGGGTTTTGGGCCGGGAATCATTGGGCCTTCTATGGTGGGCGTTAAGACACCGACTGGGCCTGGCCTCAAGGCTCAAGCTTTCTTCAACTTGGGCGACCGAGTTCTTCAACCGGGCGACCGAGCTCTTCATCCTCCGAGGCTCCGACAAACCGACAACCGCCAGCCGGGTCTTCTTCCACCGTGGGAGGAGGGGGTGCTCGAGCACCCACGATGAATTCGCCACTGCTCACCTTCGTTGTACAAACTGCAGCATCCAAAAACAGCTTGATCCATGTGTACGCTGCCGTTTTATTTCTGAATTATGTGTAGCATCTAAAACTAGCTTGATCTCTGCTGCCCGATTTCTGAATTTAAGTGAGAAACGCAAGTTAATTTTTGTCATCCGTTCGGAAGTTGCATTTTTTTCCGAAGTCATTTTTTTCCTGTTGGATTGTGTAGAGGATTGGTGTGTGTTGATCGCTTAACAAAGTTTGAGACACATGTTTTTATTCTTCGACACCACTCTAGTTTCTTACATGCGGATCCGGCATGTCTCGTTTCTTATATACGATTTGGTTGAACATACCATACACATGCTGGCAAAAAGGTAGTACTAGTACCATGGTGTTACCGCTAATTGCTTGCTTACACGGATTCATAGCCCCATGACAATGGACGATGAAATTACGGTAGGAAGGATCACAGAGGTTGAGTTTGGAATGCAGGAATTTTTCTAGATTCCTGTTAGAATTGAATGGTTTCACGTGAAATTCCTGTAATTCAGACGGGTCTAAGTGCTCCGTGTAAAATAAATACAAGACACTGGTGTAAAAACCCCTCGCAAAAAAAAAACTACTTACATTTGTTTAGGGGAAAAAGAAACTATCTTTTTTTAGAGTTCTTGGACGCACACCCCCCATACGCACACTAGGGAAATTTCTATTGGTAGCCAAAATTTATCGGACGGTAACGGTAGCGTCGAAAACTACCGGTAATCGGTTTTATTGGAAAATTTTGACCAAAATTTCTGAATTAGAATTTTAATTATGAAATCTGTATCGCCCGAAATCAACCGAAAAGTGGCCAAATTTTTTTAAAATTTCACCAGTTATCGATTCTTTCGGTTTTTTGTTGAATTTTTTTGAAATTTGGCAAATTTTAAATAGGTCCAAAATTCTTTGGCCGATACGTTTTTTTTACCAGTACTGACCGATAACATTGGTTTTCGCCAATAACAACCAAAATTTCTGCGATATAGTTTTCCCTGATGCACACATACGCATACTTGGGTGCGTCTCTAGCACACGTCTAATCTAGAGAGGAGGCATGAACCTCACGGAGTATGGCCACACGATTTGACTGCTGAACACACATCACGTGTGTATATACTCTTCCAACCCCGGACATAATCAAGAGGAAAGGTGAGCATGAGTGTCAAATCTGTAAAGGAACCGTCGCTAGCGACGAGTCCGATCGATTTCTCTGTTAATGTAAAACCAGATTAATTACAGAAGACATGAAATAGTAGATTGAAACACAGAGAGGTAGAGAGAACTCCTAGTTTTTCTTTATTGCTTTCTTTCTGATTTTATGTACAAAATAGCGAATAGTATTCCCTATTTATAGCCTAATGTTGAGGTGCCCACCATGGACTAAGGCTTTAAGCTTAGGCCCAGGCTTCCTAACACTCCCCCTTGGGCACTCATACGACACGTCCATGCCTCATCAAAACTCCATAAAAACCCAATGAGAAAAATTTGGAGAAAAAGTATATGATACATGTTATATTGCATTGCACGAATTGCCTCATTAAAAACCTTGGCCAAGAAACTCTAGGAAAACTCGTCAAGGAAAAAAGAGTACAATCCACCCAGTCTTATTTAATCTTCAGGATTTATTCTTTGGGTACTCGATCTTCATGATCAAGTTTTAATAACGAGCTTAAGAAAATTATCCCACACTTTTCTAAGTCTCATCATTCAATTCCTCGTACGCATCTTTCAAAACAAGATGCAGAAAGTGACTTAGTGAATAAATCTGTAAGATTCTCACGACTTAGTATGCAGTACCTTATTTTCATCCATCATTTGCAATTCATAAGCATAGAAGAATTGGGGTTGATATGCTTTGTGAGATGACTCTTCACATAGCCCGTCTGCACTTGTGCAACACAAGCTGCATTATCTTCATAGATAATTATGGGAGCTTGCATAATATTCATCCCACAAGACTGCTGGATGTGGTGAATCATTCGTCGGAGCCAAGCACATTCTCGTGCAGCTTCATACAGTACTATGATTTCTGAGTGGTTCATCGAAGTCGTTACAAGACTTTGCTTAGACGATTTCCATGAAATTGCAGTTCCACCACACAGGAATACATAGCCTGTTTGTGACCTTGCGGTATGCGGGTCCGACAGGTACCCAGCATTTGCACAGTCAATTAAGTTCAAATCTTGATTCTTTCTGTAGAATAATCCAAGGTCCTTACTTCCTTGGAGGTACCGGAAGATGTCATTTATTCCCTACCAATGTCTTTTGGTAGATTCTACACTATGCCTTGCTAACAGGTTTAGGGCAAATGCAATGTTCGGTCTAGTGCAGTTTGTTAAATACATAAGTGTTCCTACTGCACTTAAGTATGGGAATTCCGATCCTAGAACTTCCTCCCCTTCTTCCCTAGGTCGGTATGGATCTTTTTCTTGATGTAAAGATCTCCCGATCATCGGTACTATCGATGGGTATGCCTTCTCAAAGCCGAACCTTTCTAACACCTTCTGGCGTAAGTTGACTAATATACTAATATTCCTTCAGAGACATGCTCGAGCTGTAGGCCTAAGCAATATTTGGTTTTACCCAAATCTTTCATTTCAAATTCTAACTCCACGTAAGAACTTGCTTCTTTTATATCTTCCATTGTCCCGATGATATTCAGATCATCTACATATACTAAGATTATACAAAATTCATTCTGAGATCGTCGTATAAATACACAGGGACAATCTTCATTGTTCGTGTAGCCTTTCTTGAAAAGAAAGTCGCTTAAGCGATTATACCACATCCTGCCGGATTGCGTGAGTGCGTATAGTGATTGCATGATACATCTTACTACATTTCTTTCATTTCTCCTTTGAACAAATACCTACTTATGCCCTACAGGGTGCACATGGGGAGATGTGCGACATACAAGCCCAACACCTCTCTTTTGTTCAGAGATAGTAATTCAGTTTCTATTGTCTTCTTCTAGCCTTCCTTATATGATCTTTTCTTACATTCAGCGAGCGATGCAGGCTCGGGATCAAGATCGATGATTGTGGCAATTTTTTTTTTGCAAAGTAGATATCAACATTCACTATTGTCCTATTCATGGACTCTCCCGTGTGCAAAAAATTTATAGCTATTTCTTCATGAGTTGCTTCTTCTAGAGCTTCTCCTTGCTCATCACTTCTTCCAATTGCGGTGGTAAGTGCCTTTAGTTTTTCGGCTTCAATGTGTGCGCACACCTCTGTGCTGATTTCTTCTTCCATGAGGATGTTCAGATCCGGTATGCCATTTGCTAAAGATATCATACTGATACTTGGTCTCAACTAGCTCCCCTTCTGGTTCTACGGAACTTCAGTGATCAGCTGTGTCAAGTCCTTCTTATCCCTCTTCACCAGGCATCCTTGGGTACTTAGGATTCGAGGGACTGGAGTTTTCGTCCTTTTATTTTGAGGCCTCTGGACGGGATTAGGGATACCTTCAACTTTCTTTGGTATTTCAACCCTCTCTGGTGCATTGCGTGTAGGCACATGCGATTTGGTCACGCTTTTCAAATCACTAAATTGGTCAAGCAGTTGATTTGCTAATGCTTGCAAATCAATGATCTTTTGGACTTCTCTTTTGCTTCATTAGTACACGGGTCATGTGCATGGATTCCCATAGCTTGCCACGTAATTTCCCGATATTTTCCATTAAGGGGTTGATTTCCTCCCCTAATGTTGGGAAATTATCCTCATTAAATATGCAATCAGTGAAGCGGGAAGTATGCAAATCTCCTGTCATTGGTTCTAAATACCTAATTATAGATACTGTCTCATAACCAATGTATATCCCAGTCTTTTGGAGAGGATCCATTGAAGTACGTTGTAGAGGGGGTATAGGTACATAAACCTTACATCTAAACCTCCAGAGATGAGAAATTTTTGGTGCTGACGCTTGCGGTAGTTACATAGGTGAATGAATGTTGTAGGCCGATGGTGCAAAGTTGATGAGGTTTGCTACATGTAGAAACTGCGTGTCCCCAACACATAGCTGGCAAATTACAATTCTGCAAAAGTGGTTGGGCAATAAATTTGATTCTCTTGATTAATACCTCTGCTAAACCATTCTGGATGTGGACATGCGGTACAGAATGCTTGACTATAATTCCCATTGCCATGCAATAATCATCAAATACCTTTGAAGTAAATTCTCCAGCGTTGTCCATTCTGATGGACTTTATGTGATGATTAAGGAAATATTTCTGATGCAAATTATTTGCAAGATCAACTTTGCGAAAGCATGGTTTCTCATAGACAATAAACATATGTACGACCATTTCGAGGAAACATCGATGAGCACCATGAAATATTTAAATGGCCCTGAAAGTGGCTGAATGTGACCGCACATGTTGATAGGAACAGGGTTCTGATCTTCCAACAGGTTCTGGATATGTTTGATTTGGTGGAGGCGCGACACAATTTGATCCGGCTTCCGAACAACACGTTCCGAACCCCGCAATCGCAGCACCACGTCTCCTCAGGTTATCAACCGTGCGCAGCCCGGTTGACCTCGCCAAGAAGGCTAATCCTCGCCTGCGAATCGAACAACACAAGCAAGAACAAGGAAGAACACAACTGAATTGCAGATGTATTGATTTGGCACTCGAAAGTTGGGGTCTCAAAAACCGATGAACGGCGAAACTGTTCAAAGACAGAATAATCTAAGCAAAACCCAAACCCTAATGGTGGGGGTGGCGGCTGGATATAGAGGAGTGAGGGGCGTGCAAAACCCCTGGACGCGCCCTAATGGGCTCCAACACGATACAAAGCCGAACGGCCCAAAAGACGGTGGCGTAGCACCCTGACAGATTCTGAATGTCCACTTGTTTCGACAATTCCCATTGACTCAGAAGGAATTTTTACATGGGACTAGAGCCATTGGAAAGTTCGCCTTCTCATGTTTCCATCCATACATAGAACGTCCAAAACGGAGCCTGGATGCGATCTGGGCGTCCGTTTTAGTGCGGCCTGGTCCTGGACTCCGAATTGGATTCGAAGTCGGCTTGAGTTGGGCCTCCAACATGATTCAACCGCCCTTGCTGGACTTATGTGCCTCGTAGCCCTTCTCCAAGTACTTCCAGGTCCTCTCCATGGTTCCTAATCATAATTAAATCATTAGGCAGCAATCGATTCTCAAATGAACAAAAAGAAGTACTTAGGAACGAGCTCACCTGTAAATTCAATTGTCGGGCGCGAGCTCTAGTGATTGGTCCTTGAATGTCAAGTGGAGAAGTGTTGTGTGTATCCGAAGAAGTGATGTCCTCATCATCCTCCCCCTCTTGAAGCGGAGTTGTCCTCAACTCAGCCTCATCTTCTTCTCCCAAGTATGGCTTCAAATCTGAAATGTTAAAGGTGGGACTAACACCAAACTCGGGAGGCAACGCAAGTTCATATGCATTATCATTTATCTTCTCAACTATCTTAAAAGGACCAGCAGATTTAGGCATCAATTTTGACTTTCTTAACTCAGGAAATCTATCCTTTCTCAAGTGCAACCAAACAAAATCACCCGGTTCAAGTTTAACTTCCTTTCTACCTTTACTACCAGTAATTCTATATTTTTCATTCATCTTTTCAATGTTTGCCTTAGTAGTCTCATGCATTTTGACAATAAAATCAGCACGCTCCTTAGCATCATTATGTACTCTCTCACTAGTAGGCAAAGGTAAAATATCAATAGGGGCACGGGGATTGAATCCATACACTACCTGAAAAGGACTTACCTTGGTGGTGGAGTGTTCCGCTCGATTATATGCGAACTCAACATGCGGCAAACACTCTTTCCACAGCTTCAAATTATTCTTCAAAACAGCTCTCAACATGGTAGACAATGTGCGGTTCACCACCTCGGTTTGGTCATCAGTTTGTGGGTGACATGTTGTAGATAACAACAACTTTGTACCCAACTTGTTTATAGAGTACGCCAAAAGTGACTCAAGAACTTGGCATCACGATCTGAAACAATAGTAGAAGGCATACCATGCAAACGAACTATCTCTTTGAAAAAGAGGTCAGCAATATGAATGGCATCATCGGTTTTATGACATGGTATAAAGTGAGCCATCTTAGAAAAGCGATCCACAACAACAAAAATGCTATCCCTCCCCCTCTTAGTCCTAGGCAATCCTAAAACAAAGTCCATAGAAATATCTGCCCACGGAATAGAAGGAACAGGAAGAGACATATATAAACCATGTGGATTCAAGGGAGACTTAGCTTTTTGACATGTAGAGCAGCGAGCCACAAACCGCTCAACATCTCGCCTCATTTTTGGCCAAAAGAAGTGTGTGGCCAGAACGTCCTCCGTCTTCTTAGCACCAAAATGTCCCATCAAACCGCCTCCATGCGCCTCCTGCAACAACAAAAGATGAACGGATCCAACTGGAATGCATAGGCGGTTAGCTCTAAACAAAAACCCATCATTGATCACGAATTTATTCCATGCTTATCTCTCTTTACAATGCAACAACACATCCTTAAAATCAGCATCAAAAGCATATTGTGCTTTAATAGTTTCAAGACCAAAGATGCGACAATCAAGTTGAGACAACATGGTATAGCGTCGAGGCAAAGCATCAGCAATCACATTATCCTTCCCTTTCTTGTGTTTAATGACATAAGGAAAAGATTCAATAAATTCAACCCACTTAGCATGTCTACGATTCAAATTGGTTTGACTACGAATATGCTTAAGAGATTCATGATCGGAATGACTGACAAATTCTTTAGGCCATAAATACTGTTGCCACGTCTCTAAAGAACGAACAAGAGCATACAATTCTTTATCATACGTGGAATAATTAAAAGCAGGACCATTCAATTTTTCACTAAAGTAGGCAACAGGTTTGCCTTCTTGCATCAAAACACCACCAATACCAATTCCGCTAGCATCACATTCCAGTTCAAAAGTCTTACCAAAATCCAGAAGTTGGAGCAATGGTGCGTGTGTAAGCTTGTCCTTCAAAAGATTAAAGGACTCCTCCTATGATGGCCCCAATGGAACACGACACCCTTCTTTGTCAACTCAATCAACGGTGTCGTAATGGTGCTGAATTCCTTGACAAAGCGGCGATAAAATCCTGCAAGGCCAAGAAAACTCCGCACTTGGGAGACCGTCGTGGACGTGGGCCAACTCCATATCGCCTCCACCTTGGCTCTATCAACCTCGATTCCCTGTGGAGTCACGACATAGCCAATAAAAGAGACTCGATCCGTGCAAAAGGTGCACTTCTCAAGGTTACCAAACAAACGTGCATCTCTCAAAGCATTAAAAACAGCACGTAAGTGATTCAAATGTTCATCCATGGACTTGCTATAAATTAAGATATCATCAAAGTAAACGACCACAAATTTGCCAATGAAAGGACGTAAAACCTCGTGCATTAATCTCATGAAAGTGCTAGGTGCATTAGTTAAACCAAAAGGCATGACTAACCACTCATACAAGCCGAACTTAGTTTTAAAAGCAGTTTTCCATTCATCGCCAAGTTTCATTCTTATTCGGTGGTATCCACTACGCAAGTCAATCTTTCTGAAAATTATAGCACCACACAACTCATCAAGCATGTCGTCTAGCCTGGGAATAGGATGACGATACCTTATAGTAGTGTTGTTAATGGCTCTACAATCTACACACATACGCCAAGAACCATCTTTTTTGGAAACCAAAAGAACAGGAACAGCACAAGGACTAAGGCTCTCACGTACGTACCCACGGTCCAAAAGGTCTTGGACTTGTCGCTGAATCTCCTTAGTCTCTTCGGGATTGGTCCTGTACGCCGCACGGTTTGGCAAACTCGCTCCAGGGATCAAGTCAATCTGGTGCTCAATCCCTCGAATGGGTGGAAGTCCTGGAGGTATCTCATCAGGGAAAACATCGCTAAACTCCTGCAAAAGGTTAGTGACAGGAGCAGGCAAAGTGCAAGACATATTATCAAGAGAAAATAAAGCATCTTTGCACACAAAAGCATAGCATGTATCATTAACATCATCAATTGCAGCAAGGTCTGATTTTGTGGCAAGCATAACAGAATTTTTCAAATGGATTACTTGCTGTTTTTCAGATTTATCATGTTCCTTTGGATCATTAGCAGCAGCAGCTCTCTCCCTATCGGCCTCTATAATCTCAGCTGGGGTCAAAGGCAGTAAAGTAACGTTCTTTCCCTTATGCATAAAAGTGTATTTGTTACTACTACCATGGTGTAAAACATCATTATCAAATTCTCAAGGTCGACCCAATAAAAGAGAGCATGCTTGCATGGGAACCACATCACAATCAACATGATCAGCATAACTACCAATGGAAAAATGGACTCGGCATGTTTGCGTTACCTTAGCTTTTCTAGAGTCATTTAACCACAGAATATGGTATGGATGTGGATGCGGTCGTATGGTCAAGCCAAGCTTCTTGACCAAATCAGAACTCACTGAGTTGTTGCAGCTTCCTCCATCAATGATGACACGTGCGCGCCGATTCTTGATTGCGAAGAAAGTCTGAAACAAATTATGGCGTTGAAGCTTATCGGGCTGTTGTACCTGTGTGCTGAGGACTCACTGCACAATGATGCTCCGTAGCGTCGCTGTGGACGCCCTACCAAGGACCAGGTCATAATCACCACCGCCATTGTCGTCCGAGGCAGCACCAACATCATCATCCTCCTCGACATCCGAAGTGCTGATGTAGCCTCCATCTTCTGTGGCGATGTATGCCTGTTGGCTAGGGCAATTCTTCTGCACATGACCAAGCCCATGGCAGCGGTGGCACTGAATGTTGGAGGAGCGGCCCGTGGAAGCCACGGAAGAAGAACTCTTTGCTGGACCCTGCAAAGAATTTTTTGTAGAATCTGCAAGGAGTGTCGTGGAAGGTGGCTTCGGCGGCGCTGCTGCAAACTTGTTCACAGGTGGTAGAGGAGAACGAAAACTCGAAGAAGATTTGGGCAGTCCCGTTGATGTAGTCGTTCGCGGCGTGTAGAAGGGTCGTCCGGTGCTTGCCTTCGCTGATTCCTTGCGTCCCTGCAATTCATTTTCTGCAAGCATAGCAAGCTGGAACAACTGGTTGATAGTAGTAAAATCTTTATAATCAACAATGTCCTGAATTTCACACCGTAACCCCCCGTAAAAACGACAAATATTATCCTCCGTTTCCTCAACAGCCCCACAACGCACCATACCCTTTTGAAGCTCAGCATAATAGTCCTGAACAGAACTATCACCTTGTTCTAAGCGCTGCAATTTTTTTTTTCTCAAATCACGTTTATATGAGGGAGGAACAAAACGATTACGCATAGCTTCTTTTAACCGCTCCCATGTATCAGGTTGTAAGCGCATGGTACCCAGTTCATTCCACCAGATAATAGCAAAGTCCTTAAACTCACTAGTAGCTTGTCTAACTTTATGTTGTTCAGGAACCAAATGAGAATTAAACTTCTGCTCTACCGTCATCTCCCAATCAAGATATATTTCAGCATCATAAAGACCCGAAAAAGATGGAATGGTAAACTTGACTTTAGCAAAAGGGTCGTCGTTACCATGACGGTTCTGGTTATTACCTCCCATACCATGTCGGTTTTGCTGAAGACGCCGACGTAGTCGTGCATCTTGTGTCGCCCGCTGATCAATGTTGCCATCCGCATCATACACTGTGTCATCATCATGATGATGGCCATCATTGACAGGTGGCAGGCGTGCCTCCAATGTGTCCATCCGACCAATGAGGGCAGCCATCCGCCGCTCCACCCGCTCAATGCCTTCTGTGGTGTTCAACTGGGCAATGGCGGCGACGATGGTGTCCATTCTCACGCCGAGATCAGTGAGTGAAGCATTTTATTTGTCGAGCGCAGCTTGTAGCTGGGCGCGACTAACACACTCGTTGAAATCGCCCGGTGTCCCGTCCCCTTCGTCTTCTGCCATGGTTAGTGGAAACACAGGGAAAACAAAAGGATTATCCCTATCAACTACAAAGTAAGGGCAGTGGAAACCCGCAAAGGAAGTGGCTTACCAAGCTCTTACAAGTGTTCTTACCAAAGTAAGGCAAAGGATACCTGGAGAGTGTGATCCGACGATTGCAAGGGTCAAAAACTGTGCTATCCGGAAGTAGGTATATGGAGCTTGGCAGGCCAAATATGTTAGTGGAACACAAATTAATAACAGATAGTAATGCTGAATAAATGTCCAAAGCACTGGTCCTAGTTGCTGGTCTAAATGTGTCCTATATCAGATATGATATGATGAACAAGGAGTCAAGACCAGAATAGTAAAGCAAAGATAGCAACAAAGATGGCCAGGCAATGAGAAACTTAATTCAGCATAAGCACAAAACAAATGAAGCTCTGTCACCTAAAACTATGCTCTGTCACGGTTTTTTTTGGGCATGGATAGCACTCTCAGCACTATAAGCCCAGGTGCCGAAATTTTTCCTTTTTTCTTTTTTCTTTTATTTTTTTCACAAAGCAGAGCACAGAAATAGGAACCACACAAAGTTTCACCTCAATCAGATGTAAGGTGTCGCCTACAAAAAATGATGAATGTGCTGTAAATTCGGTGATAAAATTTCGGAGCTCGAGTACTGCACTTTCCAGGCCGAATTTGGGCAAAATAAATTCGGATGCACAATTCAATTTCACCCAATTTTAAAAAAATTGCCTAATTTCGAGTCCGTATGAGAAAGTTACGGCCGTTTGAAGGAGGGCCTCCAAGTTATGGTTGCGGTGGAGGCCGAAAACGAAATCGGGTGGAGGAAATTAGTGGAAATTAGGGGCAGAAGCTTGGGGAAAGGTGGGGGATGGTGCTGGGTGATCACGAGACGTGATGGATGACTCGAACAAAGGGTGGGATATGGGTGGGAAGACAAAAGTTGACGGCTAGGGTTTGTATGAGAGGTAGCGGAAGCAAGACAACCCGAAACAAAACACGATCTAAACCAGCAACACAACTCGACTAAGGACACAAACTCAACACTACGGACTCTGAAATCAAATTGTGCAAAAGGCTAAATGAGATCTGGGACAGGAAACAACCTATGACTACAAATTTTTTTGTAAGGTTTTTTCTTGGACTCTAGGATGAAACCGAAAACAACAAAGGTAGGGTAAACTCGAACCTGAAGGAACACCTGAAGCTCTGATTACCACTTGATAGGAACAGGGTCCCGATCTTCCAACAGGTTCTGGATATGTTCGATTTGGTGGAGGCGCGACACAATTCGATCTGGCTTCCGAACAACACGTTTCGAACCCCGCAATCGCAGCACCATGTCTCCTTAGGTTATCAACCGTGCGCAGCCCAGTTGACCTCGCCAAGAAGGCTAATCCTCGCCTGCGAATCGAAGAACACAAGCAAGAACAAGGAAGAACACAACTGAATTGCAGATGTATTGATTTGGCACTCGAAAGTTGGGGTCTCACAAACCGATGAACGGCGAAACTGTTCAAAGACAGAATAATCTAAGCAAAACCCAAACCCTAATGGTGGGGGTGGCGGCTGGATATAGAGGAGTGATGGGCATGCAAAACCCCTGGACGCGCCCTAATGGGCTCCAACACGATACAAAGCCAACGGCCCAAAAGACAGTGGCACAGCACCCTGACAGATTCTGAACTCTCATTTGTTTTGACAATTCCCGTTGACTCAGAAGGAATGTTTACATGGGACCAAATCCATTGGAACGGTCGCCTTCTCAGCTTTCCATCCATATGTAGAACGTCCAAAACGGAGCCCGGATGCGATCTGGGCGTCCGTTTTAGTGCGGCCTGGTCCTGGACTCCGAATTGGATTCGAAGTCGGCTTGAGTTGGGCCTCCAACATGATTCGACCGCCCTTGCTGGACTTGTGCGCCTCGTAGCGCTTCTCCAAGTGCTTCCAGGTCCTCTCCATGGTTCCTAATCATAATTAAATCATTAGGTAGCAATCGATTCTCAAATGAACAAAAAGAAGTACTTAGGAACGAGCTCACCTGTAAATTCAATTGTCAGGCGCGAGCTCTAGTGATTGGTCCTTGAATGTCAAGTAGAGGAGTGTTGTATGTATCCGAAGAAGTGATGTCCTCATCACATGTCTCCTTGGATACGATCCAGGAATGCATGGACTTCATCCTTCACTTTCAGAGTAGAAGGCCTAGTAATTAGTTTCCTCGTGGTACATGCAGGGCACACAAAATCTTCATGATTTGGAAAATATTTTACATTAATATTATGCCCTTGGAAATTGTTGATTATATTTCTCATCATTTTAAGACCTGAGTGGCCTAATCTGTCATGCCAGAGACAGAAGAGTTCAGAGATTTTAAATACTGTCTTCAGGGCAATATAGGCTGTAGGTGCCTTGATGTTGGTGTAGTATAGCCTAATTTCTAATGATGAAAGTTTTTCTAATACCGTTTTTTCATTTGCTTCGTGCTTCGTAATGAGTAGGTATTTCTTACCGTACTCTTCTTCAGTCTTAATGTGGAAATCGTTGGCGCGAATATTCTTAAAACTTAGGAGAATTCTAATCGATTTTGGGTACAACAAGGCTTCTTGAATGACCAAAGTTGTGCCCATTTGGAATATAATTGAGGCTCTTCCTGAACCTATTATACAAGCATCGCTACTGGCGATTATTGTAAGGCTACCATCATTCTTACAAATCGACTGGAAATACTTTATTTCTCTTAAGATGGTATTCATTGTGCCGCTGTCGGCTAAGTACACTTCCTCCATAGAGCGTCAGACGTGTTCTAATATAAGGTATTTTATTAATATGCATGAGAAAGCAATCAACACATAAATAAAATACTTCAATATTAGAACATATCATGCCATTATAAACTGAATAAATGAATAAATTATTTAAGTATCATCCAACCATCACGAGAAAATAAAAGTACCATCCATGCAAATTCTAACTTATTCTTTCACACAAAAGTAAATGACAATTAAAGTCTAAATGCATTCTATGCATTAGACTGAATCTGCTAAGAAATCAGAAACTTCGTCTGCTATTTTCTCGGGGGTGATATGCTCTTCAAGAGAAATCATGCCGGTGGCCGTTGCTAGGTCAAAAGGGGATGCTGCTGCTGGGATGGCTTCAACCTCCATCAACACAGGCAGCTGCTCAGAACTCTCCCCCTTAATAGTTGCGAAGTGGGATTCATACTGCCCTTTGCATTCCTTCTTCTTCTAGGCTTGGAAGGCATCGATGATATGTTGCGGCTCTTTACAAATCCGCGACCAATGCCCCTACTTGCCACACTTGAAGCAGAATTGGTCCTGTTGACCATAGGCCTTGCCATCCCACTTTGGCTTGCTTGCCTTATTCTCACATGGAGCATTTGACTTGTCTTTCTAAGCTGCGACCTTACCCTTCCTTCCCTTTTCTTCATCATGGGTTTTCGCACCTTATAGCTCCCGACGTTGGCTTCACGGCCAACGGAGCTCCCAGGTGGCTACGTGATGTAGTTCTTGCGGAGAACCTCGTCCTGAGCGTCTGCAACCTGCATCATATCAATCAATTCGGTATACTCCTTGTAGCCGTCTTGATGATAATTGCGTGCGGATTGCACTGCATTGGGGTGGAAGGTGGATATGATTTTCTCAATCTTCTGCTCATCTGTGATCTGCTTGCCACAAGTTGAAGATTGGTACAAATTCGGTGCAAGGTAGAATTGTATTCTCCGACCATTTTGAAGTCGGCAACCTCAGTCGGATCCATTCTTGCTCTGCCTGAAGAAGAATGGTGTACTTTAGTCTTTTGAACCGCTTCTTATGTGCAGTCCATAGTGCTAGCGCATTCTTCTCTGTCATGTACTCATTATTGAGAGTGAGACAGAGATGGTGCCTGAGGAAGTGAAGTGCTTGATCATTTTCCTCAGGGGTGGGTTGGGCGTCATGCGGTGCGCCAATCCCAATAGCAGCGCGGAGCTTCTTGGCTCCAAGTACTATCTCGACATCGGAAGCCCAAGTCAGATAATTTTAGCCGTGCTGTGTCAGCTCTTCGAACTCCCGGTTCATGATGCCAGTCATCTACATGAAAGGAATAAATAAGTTTACTGCCGGCAAACATGCATGGAATACAATTTACTTCAGGTAAATAAATTTGATAATGGTACAAAAGGATTCTCGTAATGTTCTAGAATTTTCTATGCATTTTCTATAAATTTTATTATTAATTTCAATGATTAAAGGCAATTTAAATAATTACCATTAACCAAAACAGTAAATAAATACAGAAAACATAGAAAATAATAATGAAAGAAATAAACATGCTTCAAATGCTAAAAATAATTCAAAATTTGGATTCCCGAGGCCCTTTTATGTCGAAATATGAATTTTTAGTGAATTCTGCAATTTTCGAGGGCCTATACGCAAATTTTCAGTTCAGAGAAAATTTTCGTGTAATTTTCAGGACCCATCTAAAAATCTGAGGACCCTCTCATAATTTTTCGAAAATAGGAGGGTTTTTGCGTAAAATTTCCGGTGCCTCCTCCCAGGCCGGGCCTTCGACCCGTTTGTTTTCTTCGGCCAATAGGCCCACTCGGCCCAACTGGCCCGCCCGACCAGTTTAAGGGGTCGGGGTAGGGGTACCCCTCTTGCTTCGGTGGTGGCGGCAGCCCAACCGGCTCGGGCGTGCGCGGCAGGTCCGCGAGGGGATTCGGTGACGCTTCGGGCGGCGCGCGTATGGAGCGGCGCCGATGGCCAACGACCGAGGAGAGGCCAGCGGCCGTACGGGGCCGGCCGTGCGCGGATTGTTTTCTCTTTTTTTTCTTCTTTTGTTTCAATCTACAGTGCAATCAACATATACTCTGTGATGTAATCTACCGATCGACATTATGCCGACGACTTCATGTCTGCTCGCAGTAGATCAGAGCATATTTGCACCGTAGAAAATAATCTAGAAAGCAAAATCTGCGAATTTAGAGCGATCTAGATACAGACAATTCAATCTACTAGTGCTTCGATGATTACCTTCAATTCACCGGAGCGATTCGTGATGATAACATGTTGAGGAACCGTCGCTGGCGACCACTCCGTTCGATTCCTGTGCTAATGCAAAAACCAAATCAATCACAGAAGACAAAAAATAGTAGATTGAAACACACAGAGAGATAGAGAGAGCTCCTGGTCTTTCTTTATTGCTTTCTTTCTGATTTCTTTATTACATATGGCACCTGGGTGCCTAGGCACCCACATCAAGAACCGTCCGATACACGTGTATGATTGATAATTTTTTTGAGTTTGGGTATGAAAATATTTTATACCCTTGATATATTTATGGTAAGTAAGTTTTGAACTCAGTTCAAACTAGTTTGAACTACTTTTGAGTTCAATGCGACTACAGTGAGTATATACCATAAAAATTGTTCAAACTAATTAAACTGAAGTTGAATTTAATTTTGTTCGGAGTTTGACATCTCAATATATTTTTTTATGGGTATATGAAGATACCCACATCAAACGTTGCGAATCTCAAAGCAAATCAACGGATATTGATATGAGTGCCTAGGCACCTGGGTGCATGAATATATATATATATATATATATATATATATATATATATATATATATATATATATATATATATATATATATATAGTAAAGATAAAAATAAGAAATTAATGAATTCTTATAAGGAATGAGAAACCGATAATACCTTAATATTGATGTAGCAACTTGCTTGATACTTCAGTTTTCCCTCCTGACTGTGAAACTAATATAATGAACCATCTGCAAAGAATAACAGAATAGATAAGTACATGTACACAAATAATGAAGTAAATAGCAGAATCACAAGTCATGAATCATGATTGATAGTTAGGTAGTAAAGTAAGTATTCGACAGACCACTTAGTAAACAAACTAATGAATCCTAACACCATAGTCCAATAAACTATTGCATTAAAGCTCTGTAGAATCATGGTATCTGAGTAAGAATACATAGGCTTATTCTTTATCATGATTATGATAATTTACCTATAGACTTACCAACCACAGAAAGATGACAAATAACAGGAATACAGGATAGAAGCAAATGACTATAGATAACAAACTAATGACAGCAAATAAACACACTTGAGTGGCAATTTCGATATGGACTGGATCACTACATATGGATTGTGGGAATGATATATGCTTATTACCATCCAGCTGTATGTTTCTTGCCACTTGTTTTTATGTAGTATACTACTGTAGCTGTTTTTATGGAGTAGTGAGCACATACTGAGGGAGGTCAGGGAGTACGGGCGGAGGCGACGGCCGAGTCGCCAGGCGTCGGTGGCGGGAGGGGACTGGTGGAGGCGGTAGCCGAGGTGACGACCGGAGGGGACCGGCACCGGGCGGAGGCAACGGGCGATGCGACGGCGACCGGAGGGGACGGGCGGAGGCAGTAGCCAAGGTGACGACCAGAGGGGACCGGCGCCGGGCGGAAGCGACAGGCGAAGGCGACGCGGCGAGCGACGCGGCGACCGTAGGGGACGGGCGGAGGTGGCGGGCGACGTGACGGGCGGAGGCGGTGGGCGAAGAGACAGGCGAGGCGGCGGGCGCGCGGAGGCGCCGGGCGTGGAGGCGAGCCGAGGCGCCGAGCGAGCGGAGGCGGCGGGCGTCGAATGAGTGGAGGCGGCAGGGTGTGATGGGCGCGGGGCGGAATGGGATTTAGATCTAGATCTGGCTGGCGCAGGGGGTTTGGGGTATTAGGTTAGAAGTATCAGAGGAGTATCGGAGAAGTATCGAGAATTAATTTCTTTTTTTGAATAATCAATAAATTCGGATACGTGCAGGATACGTATCGGCGTGTATCGGGGTAGTATCCATATCCGGTACAGTATCCGATACCGGTATGTGACTTTTGCGAAGTATCCGCGCAACGTAGCCTGGAAGAAATTCCAGAGCCTCGATGCAAATATCGTCACTCAGGAAGCATCACCATCAACAAGCGTAGCATCAATCCTTGAAAGGGAGCCAGATGAATTAATATGGACCACATAACGATTCATGAAAACTGAAATTGAAAAACCCGAAGGAAAATGAGCAAATGCAGTGCAATCAAGAAAACAAAGATTTAGCACTGATACTGTGGCAAACAAGTATGGCATGTATCAAGTTTAATTAGGCGTGTGTAAGAGTGCTTTATCCCCAAAGGCTATAAACATATTGCATAAAACCAATGCAATAAAGAGTTCAGCAGTCAAGCACAACATAGACAGCATGGTGTCAGATAATAACCTAGCATAAAAAGTGTAGGTTTAAGGGAGTTAGAACTCAAAAGAAGGAGAGGCAGTTCTAACATCGACAAGATACAATAAAATGCTTCAGCAAATGAAAGAGAGATGCAGCGCATCAGACATAAATCCTAGTATTAACAAGTGCATAAATCCTAGTATTAACAAGTGCCATATGACAGCAATTATTAGTCAACTTGACTGCTGAAACAAGGACTTGGAAGTTCTTTTTGTTAAAGTATAGGCATTAGTCACGGTCTGTGGGAAGAAGCACAAAATGACACGAACATGCATTATTCGCCTGGAAGCATTCTAACCAAATAGAATAATTAATCTTTGCAAAACCTGGAAGAAACTTCCACAGCTTGGAAGCATATACAACATCCAGGAAGCATACTATTAACAAGTGTAGCATCAATCCTTAAATAGTAGCCAGATGAATTAAACAGTCATGGACCACATTACAAATGCAGTGTGATCAAGAGATTCAGCACTGAAAGTATGGCATCAGTTCATTCGTACAGAAAACAAACCTTCGGTGCCCAAAGAAAATAAGTATAGCATCTGCACCAAACTACCATCACTAAACATGTAAATTGGATTGGACCACATCAGGTCACTAATAAGAAATCCCACCCAATGTATTAGCACTATTATCAGTACTTCAAAATGATGAAGGTTTATTTGGATGTTTATGGGAAAACTGTAATTGCAAGAAAATTCTAGCATGGAGTGTGGTGTCAACTTGGATTTGATTAAACTGCATTACACATTAAATTCCTAGAACTTAAAAATCCCACTGGATATTGGGGCCACACAGGGGGAAAGACATCCATTTGGATAAGCTCTTGCAAAATCAACTTGAGACCCATATTACAAACAACTCAGAACAGCGACTCAAACAAAAGCCATAAATCCATTTACTGAGAAACTACTTGTTGTTCCCAAACGCAACAAATTTAATCAAACCAACAAATCAAGAATCAGAGGGGAAATATAGACCAGAGAGATAAGGGGAGATACAATCACAGATGGTGGGTTGGCGGAAAAACCTTACAAGAACCACCGAAGGGATACCACCACAGCATGAGCTCAGTTCATGAAAATGCACAACTGACCTACTACTGGTGCATACCTAACTGCTACCGATGCGTGCAGGTGAGCTACTGCATACACATAATAAAGCATGAAAAACAAGCAGCATGTTCACCAATCACCAATTCACCATGGCACCAAGTAGTAAACATCAGCAACTAAACAGTTGAGGACGACCCAGTAATAAAAAAACTACCTAGAACACTCTTACTACTCTTTTCCCAAATTTACACCTCTTAATATCACCACATGGTTCTAGGCTGGTTATATGCAGATATATGTATCTCACGTGCAAATAACAAACCAACAAATCAATGACAAGTTTTTCGAAAGAGATAATCAATGTCAAAGTTTAGGAAGCTTACATTTCCTATTAATTGGTAAATTCACCGGGCATTACACAAGCCTAAAATCAGCTAGTTTTTTTCTGCAAGTTATGACAAGATAAAGATGGCAAACAACAAAGGATGCAGCATTATATTATAGTAAGCAGAAATCAACTAGTTTTGGACTTTTGGTCTCATGCAATGTAATCAAGAATTCAAATATTAGAGCACATATGTATCCACAAAGGCCCAACCGACATGCTAACTACCAACAGCAACCCGATCAAGTTTGTAGGAATATATTGCCGCAGTTGATTTCAAGCTTCATCTACATCTATAGAACATCTAAAGCATAGATTCTGAAAACTGCATACCAGGTACAGCTAGGAAACCACCATAGCACCATACAACCATTCGAAGTAGCATCACTTTCCAACATCGGAACGAACACATGATTAGGCACATCCACATGCCACAACATCTATTCCTCCTGGAAGAATGGCGGATCCCATAGCAGTGCATCGCTCTTTTGCAGTGGAAGGAATGGGTGCAGAATGAAGCTCTCAATGACGGTATGCTGAGTGGCGACAGCACGGTAATGGGGAAGTTGGTAGCATGCCACAGCAGTCCCCGTGGCATCGCACAGGAACAGAACATCTGGGAACTCAACGAAAGCATGGCGGTCTTGGGGTAACGCATACACGAGTGGACGCGCGGCCTGGACACGGAGCCGGCCGATTTCCGCCATCGGCAGAACAATGCGGTACTGCCAAACCCAGTCCTTGACGTCGTATCTCTGCATAACCCACACATCCATATGGGTCAAGTCATCATGGACAGCTGCCAAGGCAAGCTTTCCTCCCATCTCAAGCACCTGGTTAGCCTTGATCTCCTGTGCGTCGACGAGAGGTGGGCCTATCCAGTGGAAGATTTCCGCAGCCGCATCAAAGACGATGAGCATATTGTTGTTCTGAAGCTCGTCAGGGAGCCAATGAAGGCTGTCGTTGACGACTGCAGGTGGGCAATGGCGTCCAGGGGAGATGCCCCGAGCAAGGACCTGGCCCATGGCCTCGTCCTGCGATGGACGCCCAATGCAGCGGTCGTCGGTGGCGCCCAGGGTCAGGGTGTACACCCAGTACAGGCATTCAGGAGGTCCCCCAGACAGGTACAACACCCTGTACAGGGCATGTCCGTCTCCGGGAGGGGGAGGCGGGAGCCTGTAGAAGCCGAGGACCCCTCCGCCCTCGCCGCCGTAGACGCCGCGGCTCAGATCGCCGCGTAAGTGGTGGAGCGGCGGGAGGCGGGCAAAGCGGCGGGAGCATGGATTGTAAGCGTACAGCTGGTCGTCGTAGGATGCGAGGAGTATACCGTCGCAGGAGCCCTCGACCTCGAACAGGGGCGGAGCTTCGACGAGGTTGTCCTGGATGATGTCGGAGAAGTAGACGACGGGGCGGGAGGAGCGGGCTGACACGTCAATGGCGTCAAGGCGGACCCGGAAGCCGTAAGACGTCATGTTGCCGGCGAGGCGGCTGGGGAAGATGGGGCGGTAGTGGACGAGCGGTTTCGGCGGGCGGCGGCTGTGGTAGTCGTGGTGCGCGACCTGGAAGTGGTGGTGGGTGGTGAGGTCGCGCCACCGCCTGCAGACGGCGCGGCAGCGGGCAATGTAGGCGGCAGGGAGGCGGATGATGATACGGTCGACGATGTCGTCGGGGAGGAGAGCGACGGCGGGGGCTTCACCGGCGTGGTCCGCCATGGCCGCCGACGAGTGCTCTTCTCGGCACTCCGCAGATTTGGTGGGTTTGGGTGGGGAGATTTGGGGAATTAGGGTTCGGTATGGATTGGGGAATCGGGGATTTCGAAATGGTTTTGCCTTGCTTGTTCTGTTTTGGTTTGGGGGCGTAGCGAGTCGGCGGCGAGCGGGAGAGGGGAGAGTTGGTTTTTCAACAGGGTGAGCCGTGGGCGTGTCTCGAGTAGGATGTGCTCTCTTCTAGAAAATAATTTACTTCCAGATTAGTGTGGTATTTGCTGAAAGGCACCACTGAATCATCACGCTCTCATCAACACTACAAAATTGTGGTAATGAAACATAGGAGAAAGAACGGTGTGTTTTACTCTCTCAATCTCTCTTATAATCAGTTAAAAGCTACAACACTTTTAAACAGAACTACAATTTTAATGTTCGATGTTTAGGTGTTATGAATTGCCAATAAAATTAAATGGTGGACCACCCGTCTTGGCATTACATTACGCAAACGTGAATGGAATTATCAATCTCGTGTCATTGAGAATCTGCCTTGAGAGGCACAAATCCTATATTGATTTTGTGAAAGTTTTTTTGTTTACCCTCTATTTCTCTGCTTTTTCATTGATACCATTTACAATTGTATTATGAGGCTAGAGAGTATGAACCTATTTATATACTCCACTTCCAGGTATTAAAAAATGACTCACCTATTTCTAGTATACCGTGAGACTCCTGAACCATATCACCAGTCACGATCAGCCAGACCAGTTTTATAAGTCTAAAATATTAGTCCATAGTAGGGGTGAAAACGGATCAGATGCGGATGGATAATGCATCTACCATATTTGTTTTCATTTTTTTTCGGATACGGATACGGATAACTCAAATACGAATACAAATACGAATAATATCGAATACAGATACGGATCGAATACGAATCGAAACGAACACGGTTACGAATATTTATCGGAACATGAAAACCCCTTAAACTATACATCCAAAATTAACGAAAATACGTAAATACTTTATCTTGTCAAAACATTCATGAAATCTAAACAAGCATAGTCTTTTCATTATGGCATACAGAAGAACTCTCATCTTGTCATTGTAACCACCTACTGAGACCTTTAAACATAGACAGTTAAGTGTTTGAGTTACAATTCAAAACTGGCCTAATACCAGCAACTTCATAATGCATGAAATTGAAACAAAAAGGAGCATAGTAATTGAGTAAAACCTGGAATCCAGTAGAAGTAAGATATATTGAATAGAAGAAACCGGCAATTTGAGCATCATAAGCTGCAAAAAATAAAAAATATCAGTGTATGTTTGGACTCCCTAGCACACATGTATGAGTCATGCGCCATAATCAAATTGTTTACGAGATCAATTCCAATCTGATCATGTGGGTTAACAGCCTACATAGCCGATCCTGCAAATAATTCTAGCTATTCTGCTATGTGGTGTATCTAGGTAAAACATATGCATGCATATTAAATTCCAGTAAACTCGATCTTTATAAATATGCTTACCATATTCTAGTATAGCCGTCCTAGGTAGCTCGATTATTAATTCATCGAGTTAAAGTCTACATCAAATTATTTTAATTATTTTATATAACTTGCATCAATAATATGAGTAATTCTAAATTTAATTAAATAGACAGTAACCATAATAAATACTGAAAGTTACGTAAAAATTCTAACACAGTGTTTAGAAACATAACCGTAATTACACATGAACCAAATTTAGTTGCAGGCTTTACAACAAGCCTTGACAAAGTGGGGCCTACTTAGATGCTGCTCGTTTAGGCTGAAAAAAGTAGCTTATGGCTGAAATTTTACTGTAGCTGACTGAAATTGCACTGTAGCTGATGACGTCTTATTTGGCTAATTAAATTTAAAAATTTTAAAAATATGTTAGCCCATCAAGAATAATGCAAACAAATACGGGGAAAAAGAACCGGCAAAAAAGCTCAAAAAACAAAAAGCCAAAAAGACGAAATTTAGAAATAGTAAAAAATAAACCAGAAGTCAGAAGTTTAAGCTGAAATAAGTGGACCTCAAACCGACGAGATATATCCCTGCTAAAGCTGGTTGGTTTATCGAATAAGCTCGGACTACACTAAACATGCCAACACGTATGTATAGTTCAAGCTTATTATTGGAGTAGCGTAAAAGAAGATTACTTCCAAGCTGTTTACCTCCTTAAGCAAGTCGCTGAGGGACCTCCGGCGGCTCACATCGGCGGGGCGGTCTCCACGGCTCACTCTGTACGAATGTGTTGGTGCATACGCCATAATGCCGAAGACCCGAAGTGCATGCCATTCCGTTCGAATCCATGCTTGAATTATTTCGATCGAGCCTGTGTAGCTTGTTCTGGACAGATGGCAGGCCAGTCGCGTATGCCGGGCCGGCGTTGCATCATCGCATATTACCACACGTCATGAACAGCGTACTTCCTCCGGTAATGAGTCGTTTCAAAATACAAACAGTCAAACTTCAGAAACTTCGATTAGCAATATCATTTTAAATATTTACATTAGATACATAAAAACAAAATACATGCATATATATATATATATATATATATATATATATATATATATATATATATATATATATATATATATATATATATATATATATATATATATATATATATATATATATATATATATATATATATATATATATATATATATATATATATATATATATATATATATATATATATATATATATATATAGGAAAAATAGTTTTTACTCCAGGGTGTAATTACACCCACCTCTAATATACCACCTAAATAAATTTGAAATACTCCTTTATCACTTTAAGTATACTCATATACTAATTATAAGATATTCTAATGTGAACCACATGAAAAAATTGCAAGCGAGTCCATAGTTTTAGCGTATTTTGTAAATACCTTCGTGTACGTACATAGAAAGGAGTATGTTCAAAAAAATGTACATACCACCTCTGAAAAATTATTCATACCACCTATATAGTCTTAAATACTCGTATACTACATGTACATACTCCTCGTTACGCGAGATACTCCCTACGTTGTGAGATACGACATAGGGTGTAATTACACCCGGGAGTAGTAAAGAGGCTTCCTATATATATATATATATATATATATATATATATATATATATATATATATATATATATATATATATATATATATATATATATATATATATATATATATATATATATATATATATATATATATATATGAAAATTACATAAGGCACCATGGTGCCTAGGCACCAACATCCGATACACGTGTATGATTGATAATTTTTTTGAGTTTGGGTATGAAAATGTTATATACACACACATATATATGTATACATATGTATGTACATACGTACGTATGTTCGTCTCGAAAAGTACTTTCATAATATTATTATTGTGTGTTTTACAGATATATTATAATAGTAATTAGTAGTTAAAGTTGTATTTTACAGATTGTATCGGTGTCTAAAATGATTTGTATTTTGATCTGGAGGGAGTACGTAAGAAGCTGCAGTTTTCAGTCATGAGGATTAGCAAGCAGCAACCACGCGTGCACTGGTGTTCATCCAGTCACCTTCCCCATTACTGCAACTAGTGCCAGCTGCCGCTTCCATTGGAGGCCTTGGACTGATACCAGTATCAGTTTTGCCTATGCAAATTGGCATACACCGAAAACGTGTATACGCACACTGGGGCACTGAGAAGAAATGCTGTTGAGACCGGATGTTATGGAGCGTCTGGACTTTGAGATGGCCTGTTCAGGTTGGGTCCTCTTCTCTTCTCCCAGCCCCAGGTTGTACTGCTGCCTGCTGGGCAGGCCCCAGAGTTCCCTGACACACACCCCTAGGCCAGCACCCTCTGAATTTCCCAGATGCAAAAGATGGTGCCTTTCATTCTTGTCAATTTCATTGCATTCGTGCATCCCGCCGGGGCCTGTCTGGTACGATGAAGTACAACAAGTGTTCTTTGTTAACTAGCTGAATGCCCGTGCGTTGCTACGGATTTTAAAATTTTATCATATTACATGTTCTAAAACTAACAGGTGGTAAAATTTGTTGGAACGTGCATACAAATATGTTCTATTTTTTTTAAATCCGTAGCATCGCACGTCTGCTCTCAATGTCTCAACAACTTTTAATTGCTTAGCAAGTTAATCAAAAGGCCGATACCTTGGTCTGTCAAACATATATTTGCATGGCATTTTTTCACCCAAAATTATTACTTGAAGACATTGCTTGACTGTAAACATATTCCACGTGAACATCTGTTCGCACACGAACACGTCACCGTGTGCCCCCGGCGTCGAGCGCGATACGCAGGACACGTCGCCGGAGGAGTCTCGCCGAGAGCGCGATACGTAGGACACGTCGGCGAGAGCTCTTGAGACCCGACACCCCACGCGCCCGGGAGGGACCCCGTCAGGGCGAGCGGTGGCGATGGGTTGTCCTAGGTCGGCCTGACCGCTCCTAGGACCTTGTGACTCGTTATCGCAACGGAGTAAACGACAACGAAGAACAAGAAGCAAAATAGGGCAGAGGAAAATAGTAGATTGCAAAATAATATAATAGATGAGTTTCGATTGTGTGTTGTCAATCGGCCGTAAACCCTACATACATATATATAGGGGGAAGCTGGTCCTAGCTTCTTTTGGAAACAACAATTATTTGAATCGAATCAGAGTCCAGACCGAATAAAACTTATCTTAATTTATTCGGTTGCAATTTTACCACGCGGCAGAGATCGCTTCAAGATTGTTTCCTGATCCTTTCCAAACTGTTGCCCGCGCGTGTCATGACTTCCCAAGATCGTTTATGGCCGGCCGGCGCTGCCTACGACCGATCCCAAGTGCTCTTGATGCCGTACGACCACTCCAAAAACATCCCTTTGACCATGCTCACTTCCTTCAACATGGTCGGAATCGCCTTTGGCACGTGCTGGCCTTCTCGATTTGATTGCTGCTCCTTACGACCGCCTTCACCGCGACCGTGGCCTTCTCTGCGTGGTCGAACCCTTTACGATAACCGGTCAGTGTCTCTTACGACTTCCCAGGGTCGTTTACGACTGGTTAGAACTATTTATGACCGGTTCTGGATGCTTACGACCAGTTCTGATCCTTCTATTGCTTTACCAATCAATTTTCCTTCGTGATCGTAAACTTACTGTAGCAGTCTACGACCGCTCCATTGCATCGCTGCGCTGTCTTTCCTTCAACCGCTCAAAATACCGTGATCGAAACCTTCAATGAGCACGCATTGATGCTGGCGATCGTCAATTTTCTGTAGTCGAACCACCCTTTCGATCACGTTCATTTCCTTCAATGTGGTTGGAGTTGTTACCGCTTCTCGTTATAACGTGATCGTAAGCCACCGACTTCTCATCGTGGTCGTAAGTTCGACTGCCGACTATCAACCTTGATGTCGTCGACTGTGAACCAGGCTTCTGATCGTGGCCAATCGTGGTCGTCGTAGCCTCCAATGCAGTCGTAGGCTTCTACGTGGTCATAGACTCCAACGTGATCGTGGCCTTCAACGTGATCGTAGATTCCACCGTGGTCGTAGCCTCCACCGTGGTCGTAGCTTCCAACGTGGTCGTAAACTCCAACGTGGTCGTATACCTCAACGTGGTCGTAGATCCCACCGTGGTCGTAGCCTCCAACGTGGTCGTAGACCTCAACGTGGTGGCCAACGTGGTCGTAATCAGCCCAGCTGGCTTCCGATTAAAGATGATATGGTCGTAAATGTTGCACCGTGGTCGTAAAATTACCCGGCGATCGCCAACGTGGTTGTAACTGCCTTCGACCACGGCCAACGTGGTCGTAACCGGTCCAGCTGGCTCCCGACTTGCTTTGCCGTGGTCGTAACGACCGCCAACGTGGTCGTAACTGCCTTCGACTACGACCAGCGTGGTCGTAACCGGTCCAGCTGGCTTCCGACTTGCTTTGCCGTGGTCGTAACGGCCGCCAACGTGGTCGTAACTGCCTTCGACTACGGCCAACGTGGTCGTAACCGGTCTAGCTGGCTTCCGACTTGCTTTGCCGTGGTCGTAACTACTCACGACCATGATATAGGCACAACCTTCCCTTGTTAACCTGCTTTTGGTTTTACGATGATTGTGGTTCCAAGCCAAATTTGATTATCAACAACATCCAACCTATTCACTAATCATTTTCGGGATACAAAATTAAGAGAATTTAGCGTTGAAAAACTTGATAACTGGGAAATCAAGAAAATCCACATCCAAGGTGTCGGTTCAATACAAACAAAGGATAGTGTTTAGCCTTATACTCACTTCTGCTGCAGTCATGACCATGAAACCCAGGGAAGCAGTGGCCTACGACCACGACAAACATGGTCGTAATGACTTACGACCACGGCAAATCGTCAATAGATGTGATCGAAAGGCGTTCGACCACGGCAAAACTGAAGGAGGCATCATCGGCAGGACCTACGACCACGGCAAGGCAAAGTAGGAGATGATCGAGAGGTTTACGACCACGTTGTAGGAGCGCAGAACGTGGTTGTAAAGGGTTATTGACCATGGCCAAGGAACAGTGTTTTTACGACCACGACAAGCTATAGTAGACGTGGTCGAAAGGTGTTCAACCACGACAAAACCAGAAGAGGTGAGATCGGTAGGTGATACGACCATATCAGAGAAAGATTATAGGTGATCCGAAGGCGTACGACCCAACGAAGAAGTTTGAACGTGGTCATAAGGAGGCAACGACCACGTTGTAAAGTCACTGAGCGTGGTCGAAGAAGGCTACGATCATGGTGTAAGTGGTCATAAGAAGACTTACGACCATGGTAAATGTGGTCATAACGACTTACGATCACGGCAAATCTTCAATAGACGACCGCAACGAAGAAGTTTGAACGTGGCCATAAGCAAGCAATGACCATGTTGTAAAGTCGCTGAGCGTGGTCAAAGAAGGATACGATCTTGGTGTAAGTGGTCGTAAGAAGACTTACGACCACGGCAAATCGTCAATAGACGTGGTCGAAAGGCGTTCGACCATGGCAAAACTAAAGGAGGCATGATCGGGAGGACCTACGACCACGACAAGGCAAAGTAGGAGGTGATCGAGCGGTTTACACCAAAATTTAGTTTAATATGAGAATAGCTCTTTCTATTGGGATTTAAGCCTTTGTGACATGCTCGGCAATTAGGCTTACAACAATGTGGTCGAAAGGGTCATTTACGACTTGGTAGTCATAGGAAGCACTTAATTAGTGGTCGGAAGCTTTTACGACCATATTGTGCTGATTCTGCAATGTCTCAAGCCTTTTCAAGTGGTCGGTCTCTACATTGGTCATGGTCGGAAGTCAGCAAAAGACTCTACGACCACGTTGATACCGGCTGGAAATTTTACGACCACATTGTCAGCGGTTGGAAGCCGGAAATCAAGTTTACGACCATTGTGTCGCCGTTCGGAAGCCATTTACTATCATGTCGTCCTTGGTCGGAACCTGGTAGATGCGTTTTCGAGTGGTCGGAAGGCCTTACGACCACTCTGGCCGAGGTCGAACGCAGCTATGACCACGTTGGCCGTGGTCGAACGCAGCTACGACCACGTTGAGTAGTCGGCAGGTTACGACCACGTTATCGAGTGCTGCGGTTAGAAGTCGGCGCTATGGTTTACGACCACGTTGAAGAGTCGGCGCCTTACGACCATGTTGTCGAGAGCTGAAGCGATCCGTAGTCGTAAGACGTAGCCACGACCGCTGTGGTCGAATGTCGGCAGTTTACGACTATGACCACATTGGGTAGTCGGCGGCTTACGACCACGTTAACGCGAGAAGAAGTCGGAGGTCGAGGCTTCGACCGCTACGGTCGATAGTCGGCAGACTTTGACCACGACCACGTGGGAAGTCGGACTTCGACCACATTGTAAAGTGGTCGAACGTGGTCGTAGCTCAGTCGGCTACAGTCGGACCTGGTCGAATGTAGTCGGACGTGGTCGTAGCGCTATCAGACGCGGTCGGAAGTGGTTGATACCAGTCGGTTATAGTCGTAGCGCTGTCAGACGCGGTCGGACGTGGTCGGAAGCCCTCGGTAGCGGTCGTAACGCAGTCGGACGTGGTCGGTTGCGATCGTTGCTTCAAACGTGGTCGTAGCGTCCAACGTGGTCGTAGCCGTAGTCGTAGACATGGTCGGCTTCGTCTGACTACTTGGCCACCACCTTGTGGTCCGGCTCCTTACGACCACCTTCAACGTGGTCGTAGCCTCCAACGTGGTCGTAGCTTCCAACATGGTCGTAGCCAACGACCACGGCAAGAGATAAACTATGGTCCAAACTTGGTCGTAGCCAACGACCACGGCAGAGGAACAGTGGTTTTACGACCACGTGGTAAAATTACTGACGCGGTCGAAAGGCGATCGATTGCGGCAAAATCGATTGATCGTGAGGTCAGGAAGCAATACGACCAGATTGGTGAGAAGTCGAAGGTGATCTACAGGCGTACGACCAAAACGAAGGAAGTTGAACGTGGTCGCAAAGAGTTACGACCACTTGTAAACTGCTACAGTAAGTTTACGACCACTTGTAAAGGGTGTTTCTGAGTGGTCGGTTACGACCTCATGGTTGTAGCGTGCGAGGGGTGGTCGTAAACGGTGCCGAGTGGTCGTAAATCTTCCTAGGTGGTCGTAAACGGCTCAGGAGTGGTCGTAAATGGTTCTAAGCAGTCGTAATGATTCTAGAGTGGTCGTAAATGACACAGAGTGGTCGTAAATAATTTTGAGCGGTCCTAAACGACATAGAGGGGTCGTAAACGACACAGAAGTGGTCGTAAGTGACTTTGAGCGGTCGTAAATGACACAGAAGTGGTTGTAAGTGACTTTGAGCGGTCGTAAACGACACAGAAGTGGTTGTAAGTGACTTTGAGTGGTCGTAAACGACATAGAGTGGTCGTAAGTGACTTTGGGTGGTCGCAAACGACATAGAGTGGTCGTAAACGTCACGGACATGGCCAAGTACTCACAGACGTGGTCGTAAGGGGTTACGACCACGTTGTATCGGGGTGAACATGGTCGTAAGGTGCTACGACCACATTGTGAGTGGTCGGTAGGAAGCTTCGACTATGGCGTGGGTGGTCGTAGAAGGTTACGACCACGTTGTGAGGGAACGAGCGTGGTCGTAACCAATGTGGTTGTAGCGTGGTCGAAGTCCTCCAACTTCCCAATGTGGTCGTCAGCCCGGCTGCCGACTTCCGACCACAGCATCAAGGCTTCGATTTCTGACCGATTCTCGCGATAACGTGGTCGTAGGACGTCGACTTCTCAATGTGGTGGACAACCCAACCGCCGACTACCGACCGCAGCTCTCGATAACGTGGTCGAAGCCCGCTGACTACCCAAGGCCAAATGAAGGTGGTCGTAAACCAGTTTGCTAGCTTCCGACCACAGACAACGTGGTCGTAAACCCTTTCGACCATGGACAATGTGGCCGTAACAGCTTCCGACCATGGCCAACGTGGTCGTAATAGTTTTTGACCACGACCATCATGGTGCGTTCAACTTCCGACCACTTGTAAATGCCCTGTTGACTTTCAACCAGCGACAACTTGGTCGTAAAACTTCCTGGGACCTTTGACCGTGACCAGAGTGGTCGTAAACCCTTCTGATGTTCTCCAATCACGCCCAATGTGGTCATACCCCTTCGTGCTGAGCTCCGACCACAGCCAAAGTGATCGTAAACTGTCCTGGTGGCCTTCGACCACAACCAACACGGTCGTAAAGCTTCCTGGGACCTTTGACTACGCCCAAAGTGGTCGTAAACGCCACAACGTGGTCGTAAAACAGTGCGCACGGCTTCTGACCACGATCAGCAATAGATGATCAGAAAAGCAGCGGTTCCATTGCTGCACCAAAGCTCTTCGCGTTCCAGGCGTTCGCGTTGTGTGTGTGTGCTGTGCACATCTTCGTGTTGTTGCCTTCGTACTCGCGGAGCAAAGTCGTCGGTCGAAGCAGACTTACGACCACGGCAAAGCTACAGCACGTCTACGACCACTTTGAAGGTCTACGACCATTCTACGACCACGTTGAAGGTGGTCGTGGTCTACGACCACGTGAAGGAGTTCGACCACGCCGGGAGAACATTGACAGAAGTCGGAGTCTGATTCTGTAAATTGAGTCGGAGTAGGAGTTGTAGAACCGGGTATAAAAAGAGGCTTTGAGCCGTGTAATCTGTACCACGAAGGAATTGCGAGTAATAGAGAAGAGAAAAGTAAATCCCTGTGCGTTGTTTTTGTGGTATGATATCGCAAGACGTGGTCGGAAGAACTCACGACCATGACAAACGTGGTCAGGAGGAGTTACGACCACGGCAAAGCAGTTGAACGTGATCGAGACTTGCTAGGACCACGGTGAAGTTGGTCGTAAGGAGTTACGACTACACGGTCGGAAGCGCCTCCGACCATGTTGAAGGAAGTGAACATGGTCGAAAGGGCGTTATCGTAGAAGGTTTCGATCATAGTATTTTTTGAGCACGACTCGAAGTGATCGGTAGCGAGTTTGAGTGGTCGTGCGGCATCGTAAGTGGTCGGAATGGGTCGTAAACAACTCTCACTGGTCGAACCGAGTTCCGAACACGTTCATATCTCTCCAATGAAATCGCAGCTCCTTACGACCACAGTGTGACGACCACTTACACCGTGGTCGTAGCCTTCGTCGACCACACTCAGCAACATTACAACGTGGTTGTAGCCACCTTACGACCACGTTCAAACTTCTTCGTTGCGGTCGTACGCCTTCGGATCACCTTCGATCTTTTTTTCTGGTGTGGTCGTATCTTCTGATTTTGCCCTGGTCGAACGCCTTTCGACCACGTCTATTGACGGTTTGATGTGGTCGTAAGTCTTCTTATGACCACTTACACCGTGGTCATAGCCATCTACGACCACTTACACCGTGGTCGTAGCCTTCGTCGACCATGCTCAGCAACATTTACGACCACGACTCGAAGTTATCGGTAGCGAGTTTGAGTGGTCGTACGGCATCGTAAGTGGTCAAAATCGGTCATAAACGGCTCTAATTGGTCGTACAAGGTCCTGGGAGGTCGTAAGACTTTCCAACATATCATAGTAATAGTTGTCTAGAACAGATCACCGTGGTCAAACTCCGTTCTGAACACGTTCAAATCTCCCCGATGAAATCGCAGCTCCTCGTAGCCTTCGTCGACCATGCTCAGCAACATTACAACGTGGTCGTAGCCTCCTTACGACCACCTGCGAACTTCTTCCTTGAGGTCGTACACCTTCGAATCACCTTCGATCTTTTTTTGGTGTGGTCGTATCTTCTGATTTTGCCGTGGTCGAACACCTTTCGTCGACGTCTACTGTAGCTTTGTTGTGGTTGTGAAAATACTATTCCTTGGCCGTGGTCGATAACCCTTTACGACCACCTTCTTCTGCGTTCCTTCAACGTGGTCGTAAACCTCTCGATCCCCTCCTACTTTGCCTTACCGTGGTCGTAGGTCCTCCCGAGCACGTCTCTTTCAGTTTTACCGTGGTCGAATGCCTTTCGACCACGTCCTCCCGACCTCTCGAGCATGCCACTTTCAGTTTTGCTGTGGTCAAACGCCTTTCGACGATGTCTATTGACGGTTTGCCATGGTCGTAAGTCCTTATGACCACGTTTTTCGTGGTCATAATTCTTCTTACGACCACTTACACCGTGGTCATAGCCTTCTTTGACCATGCTCAGCGACTTTACAACGTGGTCGTAGCCTCTTTACGACCATGTTCAGACTTCTTTGTTGCGGTCGTACGCCTTCGGATCACCTTCGATCTTTTTCTGATGTGGTCGTATCACCTGCCGACCTTACGGTCTTCTTGTTTTGTTGTGGTCGAACACGTTTTGACCACTTCTACTATAGCTTGCTGTGGTCGTAAAAACTTTGTTCCTTGGTTGTGGTCGATAACCCTTGAGCGAACGAGCGACAAAGTGGTCGAACGGCAGCGGGAGCAAGTAGCCGACTTCTTACGTGGTCGTAGACTTGAGCGCCGACTTTGACCGCAGCCTGCTACACCGTGGTCGTAGCTTCGACTTACGACTTTTGACCATCTAACGTGGTCGTAGCTGCATTCGACTACGGCCAACGTGGTCGTAAACGACCTGAATGACCTCTGCCCAAAATGGTCGTAAACTTAAAATGGTCGTAAACTTATTTTCTGGCTTCCGACTCCTAGCAAAATGGTCGTAACAGCTTCCGACCTCACAAAGAATGCTCTCCGCCCAACCTCCTTCCTCTCCTCCGCCCCCAATCGGTGCCGCCCCCGCCGTCGCCTCCTTCCTCTCCCCCACCGCAGCCGCGCCTCCTCCTTCCTCCGCCCCCTTCCTCTCCGAGCCAGCCGCCGCCGCAGCCGCGCCTCCTCCTACCTCTGCCCCCAACCGGTGAGATGGAGGTCGCGCCGCCTCCTTCCTCCGCCCCCAACCGACGCCGCCCCCGCCGTCACCTCCTTCCTCTCCTCCGCCCCCAACCGACGCTGCCCCCGCCGTCGCCTCCTTCTTCTCCTCCGCCCCTAACCGGCGCCGCCCCCGTCGTCGCCTCCTTCCTCTCCCCCGCTGCAACCGTGCCTCCTCCTACCTCCGCCCCAACCGGTGAGATGGAGGTTGCGCCGCCTCCTTCCTCCGTCCCCAACCAGCGCCGCCCCCGTCGTCGCCTCCTTCCTCTCCCCCGTCGCACTGAGCCGCCGCCTCCCTCGGTTGTTTCTTTTTAGAAAAAAGCAGGTGCGCAGGGGGTGGTGGAGGAGTGGCGGCGGCGCGGGGGGCGGAGGGGGTGAGGGCGGGAGCGCGGGTCAGCGCACGACATTCAATTTTGGGGGAGGAGAGAAGCAGAGGGAGGCCCACATGTCGGCGCTTTTTTTCCCGTGAGAGGCGGCAGAGCGTCGGACGCACCATCACCTTGAACTCGTTCTTTTAAGAGTAGAGATTTCATTGCGATCGATTATGCGTGCATTTGGATATGAAAACCTCCCGCATCGTATGATTGCATATTTACATCTCAGCACGATCAGTCGTTGCTGCAAATGGGTATTGACCTGTTTTTTTTACCATGACTTTTTGGCTGCGGTTAATGACTTTTGTCAGTGTTTTTCAAGATAATAGCGGATGGTGGAGATGTTAACATAGACGACACACGTGATTTTGAGCTCGAAAAATCGTTTAGATAATTAGCTTCAGAAAAACCGTTATGTTTGTTTTGACATTTCCCAAAGGGACTGGGCCAAATAGAACGTCATTACCGTTCTCAGTTGGAACTTGATAGGAAAGGCATTTACCGCATTTCTCACAGTAACAAGTACTAGCAGGTAGTTCATGACAAGCACAACAACTGCCCTTTTTTCTGGACAATAATTAATTAGCATTCTCAGGTTCTGCCGCCGCCAAAGGTCCAAAATAGAGAGACAAACATTCAAAACAATGCTTAGCAGCTCAACTTCCTCCCTGAGACATTTAACAACACTTTAGAAACAACAACGAAAAGCGTATCATCATCCCCATCTCCACTGCATACCATTTCTGAAACATTTCAGGTTCTCTAGGCACATCGCAATGTCTTTTGACGGCCGGAGAAAGCAGTAGTTGGACCTGAATGACAGCAAGCAACTCTTTATACCTTTCCGACAAAACCAGGCAATCTGTCTACCACATCGCATACAAAAAGATTAAGCACACATCAAACAATCCAAACACACAGCTCAGGACAGGAGACAATAATTAGAATGCATGACAAAGAGTTGTAGTCCACCGGCTCCCAAAACAAATGCTGAACCTGCTCAAATGGTAGCATAGATAGCTGAATAGCTGGTACTAGTAGTCTCATATTCTAGTCCAGAAAGATGGTTGATGTAAGTATAGGAGTGCAACTGATGCTATCCTAAACATTTGTGAGAAGAAAAATTCTGCAACTTAGCACCACCTTTTAGATCAAATTAACCTGGAAAACACGGTGAAGATAACAAACTCGATCTTCAGTGATACAGGTTTCACCCTCATGTTCCACATGCACATTGAGTCAATGCCTCAACATGTGGTGGTCGTGATTAAAAGTGATGATGAATAATTGATATTTGGATTGCTTTGGAATTTGTGTTTGCAAAAGTTTTAGTCGATCGCAGTCAAAGGTTTGAATCCGAGTGATCTCGTTCAGTTCTGAGTTGCTCCGAGTGGTTTTTGTTAGCTCCTAGTGGTTGTGGTTGCGCCGAGTGGTTTTGGTCTGCTCCAAGTAGTTTCAGTCAGTTTTGATTTGTTCCGAGCGATTTTGGTCTGCTTCGAGTAGTTTCAAACCAGTTCGATCAGGTCTGAGTAGCATCGGACAGTTTTCGAGTATACAATAGAGGATCGGGCGGTGTTCGAGTGCCACCAGAGAATCGGATGGTGTTCGAGTGACCCAGGAGGATCGAACAGTGTTCGAGTACCACCGGAAGATCAGACAGCCTTCGAGCAACGTGACCAAAGATTCAGAGTACGGGCTGATCAAAGCTACATGTTTTTTTATACGGCTGAAGCTACAGTGATGGTAAAAACTGTATGGTCAAATGAACAGTACTTGGAGGTGAAAAGTGATTCAACTAGTACTTAGATGAGTACTGTTGCATATATCACGGCTTTATGACCACTACGGCTTCCGACCATGGAAGTACGAGCACCGCAGCACGACTACGGAAGAACGACCATATCTGTTTTCAACTACGCCTAGGTTCGACCATGGCAACTCGAGAACAACATTCCGACCACGACTGACTTCGACCACATCTACTTCAACCACGTTCGACTACAACCACGTCCGGCTTCGACCACATTCGACTTCGACCACGATAGGACGACTACTGAAGGTAATCATAGCTATAGTAATTTTTATGGTCGTAGCTACAATACTTTTTCCTGGTCGTAGACTTTGTGGTCGATATTCATAGACTTTACAGTCGATAGTTGTAGATATTACGGTTGATAGTTGTAGACTTTGTGGGTGATAGTCGTAGACTTTGTGGACTGCTGTCATAGTCATAGACTTTGCAGTCTTGTTGTCATAGTCGTAGTCTTCACAGTCTTGTCGTCATAGTCGTAGATTTTGCGAATTGCTGTCGTTGTCTTTGGGTTTAGTCGAAAGCTGTGTGATCGGTTGACGTAGGTTTCATGGTCGATATTCATAGAATTCTTTATCAGTACGAGTGCTTCACTTCTTGTGATCTTCGAGTACTTTGAGTACTCGTGGTAGACCGATGGGATGACTGGCTGATGCTTGGTGGTCAGATGGTCCTGGTACTCGGTAGGTAGAAGGACTCAGTACTCGATGGTCAGTGATCGGTTATCATAGGTGTTGCAATCATTTGTCGGAGACTTTGTGGTATGTGATCGGTAGTCGGTACTCGATGTCTCTGGTCGGTAGCGATGCTTGGTATTCCTGAGTGTTCTAAGCGATGGTATTTTTCTAGTACTTGTGGTTTTCAAGTACTTGTTGAGCTAACGGTCATATTGAGTCCAGCATATTGAGTCATCTGGAGCTGATTTGTGGTAAGCAATGGAGTTTGTGGTCGTGGAAGATCTGATTGATGGTCTGGATGATTTTGTTCTTATCTATGGATGGACAAGAGTGGTGTAAGTGTGTGTGTGCTGATGACGGTCAAGTTTGTGAAGAACTTGTGCAGGGAGAAAGTTTCTTTGATATTTGCATGTGCAAGTTTCTTTGGTCTTTGCATGTGCAAGTGAGCGTGGAGACGATCATGATCGATGACGAGAAGAACCAGGACTAGGAGGGGGTAATCTGAGATCTAGGCGGCCGAGATGTCATGCGAGGTGGTCGGACTTATGCTAGAGCACATGGATATTGAAGGTGGATGATGCGTGGAGGCATGGAGACGGTTACGGTCAGTGATGAGGAGGACTGGGACTTGTAGGAGGTAATCTGAGATCCAGGCGGCTGGGATGTCACGCGAGGTGATCGGGCTCACGCTAGAGCACATAATGATGTATGGAGAAGTTACAGGAGGTGCGGTCCTAGAGGCTTCGATATGGGAGTTGGTGATACGTGATGGAGATATAGGAGGTGCGTCTTGGAGGCTTCGTCGCGTGGTGAGATTGGAGACGTTTTGGAAGGAGTCCGTAATGGGAAGATTTAGAGATATGGTAAAATCCATGTTAGGAAGGGTTTCAGGTTCCTTGATTTGAGGAAGGGATAGAGTTGTGTGTTCGTGTTTGAGGCGGATACGACTTGGACGTTAGCCTATAAAAGCAGGAAGAGTTAAGGGCTAACATGTGGTTTTTGGTAGGGCTTTCGAGGAGAAAGCTTGTGTGGGTTTTTAGAGGGCTTTTGTTGAGAGAGCTTTTAGGGTGTGTCGTGAGGGCACTTTGTAACCATATCCATGATACAGAAATAATATATTAGATCTATTCCAAGAAAAGTTTGCTAACATCAGCGATGTGTTATCTGAACATTGTTTTTCTTCTGTTTTCGACGTGTACTCGTTCAAGCGGCTGAAGTCATCGAGCGAAGGGAGATTACGACTTCATGCGTCGGCGATCGTAGCGAGCGGTTGTAGCGAGCAATGAAGGGAGCGGTCGGATGATCGAAGCGTTCATCGAGCACGTGCGAGTGAACCAACATCTTGCGGTCGTAATCTACATCCGGTAATTTATATTGTTTTTCTTCTATTTTTAGTTTTGGTTTCAAGTGTCAAAAAGTGGAGGCAATCATTTCTCCCTCTCTGATTGTGCCATACGATCCTACAAGTGGTATCAGAGCAAGGTTGTGATAGCATCAAAGATGTATGTGAATCATCCTCCTATACTTGATTGTTCTGATTTTGCTTTTTGGAAGTGTCGAATGCAAGCGTACATTGAAACTCAGAATAGTGAGGTTTAGAATAAGGTTTCTAGACCCTGTGAAGTTCCTGCTACTGTTATGAATCTAAATAAAACAGATGTTGATCTAAATGCTCAAGCTTGTAACTTGCTTTTTCAAAGAATTTGATCGTATAGTTCATATTGCTTCTGCTCACTTAATCTAGAAAATTCTTTACGATTATCATGCAAGAACAACTAAAATTAAGAAAGTACGTAAGAATCTACATCCGATAATTTAGATTGTTTTTCTTCTGCTTTTAGTTTTGGTTTCAGATGTAAAAAAATAGAGGCAATCACTATTGTACCATATGATGGTACAACATGTGATTGTACACTAGCGGTACGGGCAAAGAGCCCAGGACAGATCCCAAACGAACTGCACGGAGATGTCATTAGAATGACAACAGTAGCAAACAAAAGAAGAAACATACCGAGAGGTGAATAGCAATTAGCAACACACAAACAATTGCAGTGACATACAGTAGAATTGTAGAATGACAACACTAGCACATAAGTATCATCATATTGAGAGGTCAAACGGTACCAACTGTAAACACTTCACAGCTGGAATAGTCATTCACTTAACTGATATGCAGTTAGATAAGATAAAATTTAATCAAGAGGCACGGATCAATTTATATAGAAGATCCTAAATCTGTAAGCTCCTGCAACAGACAAAAGGATCACCAGCACTTCTGGGCTTTCTAGTTCTATCATTACCAGTCTTCAATCACTAAATCTTCTTTGGTTTGATACCCATCTCTACTTCTTTAAGCTTCAGCTCCAGCTCCAACCTCTCATTCTCCAGCCTCATATTTTCGTTCTCCAGCCTCATCATCTGCAATTCCCTGTCTTTCTCCTTGCTGAACCTCAGCCACTTCAAGTGTCGTTGCTCAATTTTCAGCATGTGAGCTTTTATCTTCAGACGACGTTTCTCGATTTGAATCTCATGCAAACCAGGTGGATTCTTCTCAGCCGATGGACCGCCCAATCCCTCACAGAACATTTTGTTCATGTCAATAGCAGAAACTTCTGACAGATGAGAACCCCACTGTGTCTCCTCATGATCAAGCTTCAGCCTCTTTGCGCCATGACTTCTGTGATGATGATCTTCAGCGCTGACCTCTATGTCATCATTGAATTCGTCATCTTCGTCGTTGTCATCAGAAAACATCATCTGATCATCCTCCTCATCATAACCAAATGAGCTCTTCTTTGCATGCTCGTCACTACTCCTGAGCGCCAAACGCAGCGACTTCTGAAGGACCGGATCATCAAGTAGACACAGCCGGTTCCGGTTGTGGTACGAGCACATCTCCTCGTAGTGCAGATGCTTTGAGCTCAGAAGCTTCCTAGCCTCCTCCTTGAGCTTTCCCGAGAGGCTCATCCCTTCAAGAAGCGGAGGGTTCTCGACGATCTGGCAGGATGTTCCCCGGCCGAGAATCTCAGTCAGCCTCTTGTACCTCTTGTTCAGATCATTGAACTTATCCTCGCACTGCTGCGGCGACACAGGGAATTCTCTCTCGTTCATCGCCGTGGAGACCAGCTTCCACTTGCCCTTCCTCTTGAGCATGGCGTGCTTCCTCCTCCCGGTGCTCGTGCCGTAGTCCATCTCGACGTCCTCGTCGATGTAGGACACGGCGGACACGAGCAGCTTGACCATGTCGCTGGTCCACTTCACCCGGTGCCACTGGGACGCCGCCTTGCCGCCGCGGTCATGGTGGTGGCCGTCATTCGCATCCTCGTCGTCGCTCAGCGAGGCCTTGACCACATTGCCCAAATCCGGCATCGGATTCGCCGCGGGGAAGGGGAACATACCCTGGTGAAGCTGGGGCTGGGCGAAGTGGAACGGCTGCTGGTGCGAATGCATCGACGCCTCCAGATCGAAAGAGGCTCCGGGGAACAGGGTTCTTGGTGGCAAATTCCCCTCCATCTCCGAACAGGACACCCGCTGATTGAGCTCCTCCCAAATTCCAGCCTCTCGCAGCGCTCACAAGAACACCCCCAGGTTGAGCTTCTCCCGAATTCCAGCCTCTCGCAGCGCTCACAAGAACTGCGCCTCAAAACCTCACCAAACTCTTGGGATATCTAGCAAAAGGTGCGGCTTTTCTTGGACAGTTTGTAGAGGAAAGGCAGAAATAGCCAAAGCCTACAGCTTCTTTCTGGAAGGGGGTTAGCAAAGCGATAGCTGTTGCAATCTCCAGCACGGCAACTATGGCAAGGCCAAGAACCGAAAGGAGCCCCGGGAAGGGGGAATCCCAGGCAGAAAAATCAACCCGAAATCTGATCAGAACACGCGAAATCCCCCATTCTTGACCACGAAACTTCTCCCTCTTCCCGCACAAACAACTCAAGGGGGGGAGAGAGAGAATCAAGAAAGGGGACGAACGCCACCAGTGAAAACTGAGAAAGAAGAGCGCAGCAATGCGAGCTCCCGTCGGGAAGAGCAGCGAAGCAGGAAAGAGGAATCGCTCGCAGCCGCAGCTGCAGCCAATCCTGGCAGAATCTGGGTGGAAACAAAGGCGGGCGGCAAATCTAGCAGGAGGGCCTTCACCTTCGCAAGATCTCTCCCCTCTCTTCGCCTTGGTGGTGGTGGTGGTGGCAACCCGGCAATAAACACACGCGCACAGAGACACGCAGAAAATACAGCAGGAAGGTAATAAAGGCGCTGCGAAAATTTCCTAAAGCCCGATGCTTCCAAGATCACCCGAAAAGAAAGCAAGAAACAAATAGAAATTATTAATTACCAGGCGAGCAAGTAGAAGTAGCCAAGTTGGCCGCGGTGGGGGAGAGAGACGATGACGTGCGGGATTCGGTGCAGAGCATCTGGCGCAACGGCGGCAGGGAGTGTGCGCGCCACAGTACCACACACAACTACCCCCCCAAGATCTCTCTCTGTCGCGCGGGCCCCACTTGGAGGCGTGACAGCGGCGGCAACGGGAGATGGGATTTCCTTGGCCGGGTGTGGCGAACTGGTGGCGCTGACGTGAGGGGCTTTATGGGATTCATTGAACCTCGCGGCGGAGGGGAGTTTAATAAGGGCTTTAATTGCGAGAGATTTCTTGTGATAACCTTTTCTTTCTCCAGGAGGGTGAAAGATTACGTTGTCTTCCTGTGAATGTGATTACCTTTTTTTTTGTTGCGAGGGTCTTCTTGTGATTACTAGTGTGGGCTTTTTCCGGTCATGACTTAAAGCTTATAGCTGTGACATATAATTTTTGATTTTAACATAAATATTTGTGTGAATAAAATATATATTGATAAACTATTTTAAAAAAACTGTTCTGGTAAGCCGCTTTAAAATAATAATGGAGAAACTGTAGCATTCAAAAAAAGAGAGAAGGAATAAATAATAAAAATAATATTAATAAAAAGAAAAAACCTAATCTAGCTATGGCCTTAAAAGGGGAACCTCTCTATTCTTTTTCGTGGGTGGTGTTTTTTCTAGCTATGGCCAAACGGCCGTTCGTGCGGCCGAACGTGTTTTCGTGTGGCCGAACAGCTATTTCCTTTCCAATCAAATTTATCTCATGTCGTTCCTTTTATTCAATTCATCTTTATCTGATTGGTTGCCTTCCATACCACCCTGTAGGTTCGCACGCAGCTGTTGAGGGAGTAGCTAGGCAGTTGCGCAATCCGGATCCATCGTGTAATGTGTCCGTCGAGCGTGCTCAAGGTAAGTACCTTGTGGCTGTAACCTGTTCTTTCGCATATTACTGTTTCATGATTACCTGTCACCGGTTGCCTAGTATTCGATTGTTGCATTGTGTTGTTTACCAGGTGCACGTTGCTTGTAGAATTAGTTAAATTCGAACGTGCTGGGCTAATTAGTATTGTACGCCGGTAGTTGGTATAACGTTCAACTATAGGATTCATGCTTAGTTAGGAATTGAAATAAATGCTTAAATTATGGTTAGCGTAGCGTATAAGCATGTTTAAATCTAAGGTTAACCACTAGTAATCGTTTAACATTGGGCGGCTTGTTTTATCCTGCTTCCATGATTATTTAACTATTCATTATTTAATTGTGAGCCTTGGCTGATTTAGTTGTAGTATATTAATCTGACTAATAATCACTTATCACATAATACAATTGTATGATTGACAACCCTTGTGTGACTCGGTTAATATCCTCTCTAGGACATGTTCTATTACACTATCATCAGTTAATATCCTCTCTAGGACAGGTTCTATTACACTATCATCAGATCTTGTTCTCCATCGTCTTGTATCACAAATCCTATCACTCCGGTCTTAACTGCATCAAACCATTACTCTCATAACTTTACCTTAGTTCACCCCCAGCTGTTAATTACATCTTGGATAATTAACTCATGAAAGAAATGGCAGTTACCTGACCTGGGATTACCCACATAGAGAAGATTTTCACCCACCTGGTAACACACCGGGGGGGGGGCGTATATTCTCATTACAGAGGATATTACACCCCATCGGCAGTTATACAGTCGAGGATAAGGTTGTGCCTGGCTATTCTCGTATAACCGGGTATGTGGGATGTGATCGCCGACACTTTTACCATAACTTACTATAACTTGCGATAACCCGCTAAATAATAATTAACTTGGATCACGCTGTTTCCGTGATCCCTGTTTCCAGTCTATATCAGTGTTTCCGGTAACCTGGGTTCGTTGCCTTTACTTGTATCAATTGCTGGCTTACATTGCTTGTCCCTTATTTCTCTTAGTTGCATTATCTGTCTTTACTCATTGTGTTGCGACCGTTGTTGGGTACTTGCTGAGATTTCCAAATCTCACGCTTCTCTTTCCCTTCTCAGGTAAAATGCCAGTGGAGTAATAGCAATATGCATAGGTGGGAGCACTCGAGTTTTAACACTGTGGCTTGCCACTACTTTTGCCATTTTACTTTATTCTTCATTTGATTAGACTGGTCCCATGTTTCAAACATTTATTTCAGCTTCCGTGATTATCTAAACAAAGTACCTTAAAGGTTTTAATTTTCTTATGATTTTTGTTGTTGCTTTTATTATTTTCACTTTATTTTAGTGATAACATTCTATAGTAGTATCCTAGTTTGATTGTATATGAGGTGCTACAGAAACCGTCTTATTTATTTGTTTAAGAAAAAATCATGAGTCGTGAGATGAAAAAACTGAGCCTAAGAGCAATACCAACGAGTCAGCAATGTCCTGTTTCTTTTAGAAAGTTGGATTTTTTTTATTCATATAGGATTGAATTGTTTCGTGCCATGTTCCTATGAAACTTCCGTAAAAATCTTGCGTTTTAAGAAGAGCCTCAGTGCTCGAGACGAAATTACTCGAGAGACAGTGAGGCTTGTGGAAAGGCAGATCGAATTAAACGGTGGGAGTCTTAATAAAAGCACTGTTCTGTGGTTCACTTTCAAAAAGAAAGAAAGCAATGATAATGACCATGTCTTTTTTAGATTATTGTACAGGTATATTTCATAAATAATATTAATTGATAAAAATCAAAGTAAAAAACTGATTGAAAAGTCGAAAAGAACGGAGCCACCGGCTGCTCATTTCGTGTGTTGCGTTTGCAAGATGGGAGTGTCTTCACGTTAATTGTCCATATGGGCACGGAACCCCCTTGCTTCTGGGGCTCAATTCAGCGATGATGATTGAAGCAACCTCCTCTATAAAATGTGCAATGGATGAGCAATCGGGAACGCGGTTTTGCTATTCTCTTTTTTATGTTTTCCTCGTGTTTTCGTTGATGTGGTAAACATCTAGAGCACCAAAGGAACATGAGGGGATAGGAAAGATGCTCTGAATATTTATCACATCGATGAAAACACGAGAAAAATACGGAGAAAAAAACAGGAAGCCGTTTTCAGCAAGGGGGGGCACGAAGAATATGGCCAAGATCCGTGTGTGACTCACCGACACCTCGTTTCATTGCAAATTTTCAATCACAACTTAGTAAAACAAACCAAACAAAGGCTGTTCGTACGTCAGAATATCAGACCAGAAACAGTCACACAGACTAATCTCGATGAGTGTCTGAAAATACGTGCACTTGCATTGACAGAACCTTTTGTTCTTTTCTATTTTTGAAGGACGCGCTGACAGAGCTTTGAATCATTGGACACGGACGACTGTAACGCACGTCAGTTAAAAGTCATTTTACTGTGAAGAGATGACCAGATCATCGAGTTATAGTTGTGCACTTGGTTTCTCCCAACCGGAAGTGAGAGATCAGAAGGTCCTGATCTCTTCTGTTTATTTTCTCTGATTCCAGACAAGTTAGGCACGGGTAAGCCAATTAGCCAACCAAACACGCAGTATTCAGAAATTGATGTGTCAAACAGGACGACTTGAACGCACGTTCAGAAATTATATCATCGATGCTTCCATAATTCTCCTGTCACAAACTTGTGCCTCTGACAAATGATCTGTAGTAGTCTACCCTACTCTATAATACACCAAAATTTTCTTTACTAAATCCACCCCCTCAACCACCCCCACAGTCATGCCTAATCTAAGTTCACCCAGATTTGTGTACCAAAATAATCCAACTTCATACAAATGAATGGACTAGATCTCTCCTCAAGCCTTCTTCTCTTACTCATTGAAGATCCTAAGGCCAAAATCATCCGGATCATGCACATCATTGAACCAAACCCCACCCCGCGCTCGCCTACCCCGTGTGCCTCCTCCCCCCCCCCCACCGAATCCCGTCGCTCCTCCTTCCCTCCTCCGCCGCCACTCCGCCCGTCGCTCCTCCCCTCGCTCCGCCACCGCTCTGCCCTCACCTCCTCCGCCGCTCCACCCTCACCTCCTACCCTCCCTTCTTCGCCGCTCCACCCTCACCTCCTCCTCTCCACCCCGCGCTGTCCTCGCCTCCGCCTCCCCCGCTCCTCCCCACCCCGCGCAGCCGCCGCCTCCTCCCATCACGACCACCGCCCAATCCCAGATCCACCCGGCCATCGTCGTCGTCGTCTTCCTCCTCCGCTCCGCTCCCTTCACACGCCCCGCGACGACGAGATCCCCCGCCGCCTCGCCCTGGATTCTGTCGAGAAGATCGTCGAGGACTTCGCCATGGACCTCGCCATCAACCCCTTCTCCTCCGGCACCCGCCTCCGGTCAGCTTCGGATCGCACCCCCTCCCCCGCCCCCCTCAGATCTGTGCGTGGTGTAACTGAGACGTGTGTGACGCTGCCGCAGGGACGTGATACGGGCGATACGCGCGTGCAAGACGGCGGCGGAGGAGCGGACGGTGGTGCGGCGGGAGTGCGCGGCGATACGGGCGGCCATCAGCGAGGGCGACCAGGACTACCGGCACCGGAACATGGCCAAGCTCATGTTCATCCACATGCTCGGGTACCCCACCCACTTTGGCCAGATGGAGTGCCTCATGCTCATCGCGGCAGCGGGCTTCCCGGGCTCCTCCACCGCGCCGCCGCTCCCCCATCTCCGTCTCTCCCCCGCGCCTCCACTCCCGCCGCTCCCCCATCTCCGCCTCTCCCCCGCGCCTCCACTCCCGCCGCTCCCCCCGTCCTCCACCGCGCCGCACACGCCCCCGACGCTGCCTCCACCGCGCGATACCCGTCTCCTCAACCGCGCGTCCCCTCCGCTCCCCCCATCCTCCACCGCGCCGCCGCTCCCCCATCTCCGACTCTGCCCCGCGCCTCCCCTCCGCTCCCCCATCCTCCACCGCGCCGCCGCTCACCCATCTCCGTCTCTCCCCCATGCCTCCACTCCCGCCGCTCCCCCATCCCCGCCTCTCCCCCGCGCCTCCAGCCTGGTTTTGGTCTAATTATATGAGTGTCTTTTTTGTTCAATTTCTTGGGTATAATTTGATCGTTATACTAGGGATTATATGAGATTTGGCGAGTAACAGCTAGGATTACTGCATTGACCTGTGTCGTTGTGCACCACTTAGTGTATTCTGATATTTGATTCTAGCGGGGGGAGAGAGGGAAAGCCAAGGGAATCTTATTCCATGAGTACAAGGATCTTTTGTAGTCCTAGGTGCAACTGATGGAAATGCCTGTTATTGATATTATTAGATGTACCACAAGGTGGTGCTGGTGGTGGTAGGGGAAGGGTGAATGGTTGGGAAGACCATACACGGGAGAGGAATTCTTTTGGTGTTCAACTGTTCATGTACCTGCAACTTAGCTAGAAAATACAATCTGATGGTCCGCATGGGACCAACTGTGTTAAAATGAATGCAATCATAGGACCCTAGCAATATAATTTTCCGCAGATTGGCTTTCTACTTGTGAAAATTTATCTAGCAATTTCACCTGTTGAACTCTTATTATCTTCTTTCAAACAGTTGAGGAAATGGAACGACAGATGGGTAATATTGGACCCGACGTCTGGAAAGATGGAATACAAGTATGGAACCTTGACTTTTTGTAACTGAGAATACCTAGGAAATTCCTACTGTTATCTCGGTATTCATTTTTTTCTTGTTGCAGAATTCGGAGGAATGAAACTGCTGTTAAGGGAATCATTCTATTTGATGCTTCAAGCACCATTACTTTGTCTCCTGTAAATTTTCAGTAAGATTACCGCTTGACCATATATTTTTTCTTATGATTCTAAGTATGAAGGTTTATATAAGTACCTCTCAAATTGTTACAGAGGGATGCCAAAGTATGACGGCTGCTGTTTCTGTATCCTATACACTTACATGACGATTCTCAAAGAGCTTTAATGTTTTCTTAATAAGTGCATATGCCTTTAGGTTTTAGTATTCCTTTACTCCAGTTAGACATTGGAACTCCTCAGAAAAAGGATTACTTTCTTTGTGCTGAAACTCCTGGTGCGGCAAAAGCTTGGGTATCTACATTGCAGTAAGCTTTCTGATCCACGACTTGTCAAATATTATTATATTCTCTATACTGTTTTACTGTTGACTGGCTGTACAGACGTTTACAATTTTCTTTTCTATGGTTCTGCATTATTTTTATATTAATAGGGGAATATCTAATGCAAACCCTCAACTCGTTGCAAAAACAAACAATGCGTATGATCTGCCTGCTAGGTTGGTGATTTGATTTTGTTTTGACGGGTGCTTTAGTAGTTGTGTTACATATGTAATGCTTGCTGATGTCATGGTTATTTGAAAATGCAGAGAGGTTAGAATAGCACTGCACGAGCCTCTTGAGTCTTGAAATGTAGTTGGCAACCTTTTTTCGATAATGGATATAGCTTACATCTCAGGCCTCTGTTTTCGCATAAAACTGTAGTTGGGCAACTAATACTGAAGTTATGATGTTTTGTGTATTCTTTTTTGAACAAAGGTGTCCATTGGGTATATACACAATGTTAGCTCATTGGAGGAGTGCGTATGATAATCAATAATCATGCTTGTACAGTTGCACTTTGAGTTCAAAACAAATTTAGAGTTCGCTTGCTCCAAACCCGAATTCAATTTTACGTGCTCTAAGTGTATACGGATCCTCTTGTGGTTGGAATTGTAGCTTCATGCGTAGCTCATGTGTGTAGGGAGCGTGTAGTTTGGTGTGATCAGTCCGTTTGCTCTTTGCTGTTCTACATCTGAAGGCATTGAGTGTGTGTTTTGTTCCAGGCTGCTACTGTCGATTAGCCCTTCCATTTCTGATTTTTGTATTCATATTTGGTTGGAAATTTGATCTGATGTGGCCGAGGAGTGCTGGAGCATGCTTAGCCCGGTTCAATTGCTCACTGGAGCTTCGAACCTGTGTCGTTTTCTTCTGGGTGGTCATTGATGTTTGCCTAGGACTCGGGTGTCGCAATTGCAGTGGAACTGTAGATTGTATAGGCGAGGAGTGAGGGTGTGTTGTTGGTGTGGTACCATTTTGTCCGCACCAATAGGTCGAAATGTATCTATCTGATGCATTTCAGAGGCTTCCGTTGTGTTTGGTTAGCACAGGAGATGGTTTTAGTTGAAGCAGGAGCTTATTCTGTGGGTAAGGAGAATTAGCACTTGCTTGATGTGATGTCCCAACATATAAACATATAGTCTTTCCTCTCCCAAGGTTGATATCTCATTTGATTTTTTTTGTTATATGTTTGAACTTTGTTGGTGCATAATCAGATTTTAACATGTTGGTGGGAAAATTGTGATTGTGTGCTTGGGATTTACTTTAGTGTACACATGCATGGTTAGAACTTTGAACTGGGCTTAGTTTGGGACTTTCTTGTTATGCTGTGCTACGTGGTAAATCAGTCAAGTAGCCAACTTTGTAAACTCAGTCCATTAATTGATTTGGTTTCAAAAGCCATAGAAGACGATTTGGTTCAGCAGCCTTTTCTTTAATCAAAATCAGTTTGTTAAATGTGCATATTCGAATGTGCGTATTGAGCATTTCTTTACCTCAAATAGGAGTTACCGCAGCAGTGATGGGGTGCTCAGCCATGTGAATGCCCTCCTTTCTAAGGCCCTCGTGAAGATGGAGGGTGAATTCCAGAACCAGTTGTATCAGCGCAGGTTTATGTCTCATTATCAATTTAAATTTCTTTTTACCTTGACATTAGCCAAAGTTTGTTCCTTTGCTCGCTAAATTAGCACAACAGTTGGTTCAAGCTGGATGCCAGCAGCAATGTTCAGAAATATACAGGTACACGGACGGAGCTATACAGTAAAAACCTTTCAGAATATACTTTTCTATCTCTCACATGGTCTCATCACTTGCACGGATAAATTGAAACTGAAGTTATTATTTTATTGAGATTTCTGGTGATCATTTTTCTTACATGTTCACGTGAATAATGAGATGCACACAAAGAGATGTTTCTCTGGATTGAACATAGAAGCAAAGACTAGATTTAGTACTTGCAACTCCTATATTTAGCATTGTTATGTTTGTCAATTTGAGTACATCTATCAACTATTTTGACCTTAGTCAAAACCATGAACAAGGTTCAAAAACTGGTTTGGAACATCGGTTCCCACCCAAATAAAATAAACCTAAAAATGTTTTTACCAGGCATACTTCCAGGAAAATTCCTGTAAACTACTTTCTTCCCGCTGTGAGAGTGCAGTTTTTTTTTCTTGTTTGCATGTGCCTGTTGCTATCTGCTAACTTCCTCGGATGCATATATGGGATATAGTTCTACTGTAGAGAGTCACTTGCTGAAGCATATTACCCTCTTTTGTGCATCGAAGCTCGTGCTTCAGCTTTAGAATCAAGTTTGAAGAACTTGGGTGTTGAAAAACTAAGCAAAGTTGAAGTGCAGAAGATGCCTTTTGAAATATGTGAGTCTAAAATAGGAATTGGATTCATTTCATGCGAATTGTTGTAGGTATTTTTCCCCCTCAGTTTTACTGTATGCTATAACATGCCTCTGGTGACATTTGCCTCAACACAGGTCAAACTTCTATTTGCTGGGGAACGCCAGCTTTGTGACCAAGTTTTTGAATGCAGCCAATCTTTGCGGGATAAGTGCTTTGCTGCAATAGCTAAGAACTATATCCAACTTGACACTCCCGTCAAAATTTCCAACTCAACTCATGACTCCCTGTCATATAAGACACACAAATATACCACAATACAATCTAACAAGAACCCAAAGCTCCTCGATAACAAACTCAACTGAAACAACCAAAACATATCACTCATTTCCGAAAGCTGGTCTGATTATCAACAAACGGTCAGTCATACCGCTTTAGTCAACCTTAGTCAAAGATGCCGGTGGTCGAGTCGCTGAGCGTGGTCGAAAGAAGAGGAAAAGAGAAACACTGAGCATCAATTTCATAGTGCAATCTCGTAGACGTAGTCGGAAGGACTTACAACCACGTTCAAAGCTTCTGTGTGGTCGAAGCTCCTTCCGACTTTATCTTGTGACAAAAATATTTGGTTATACAATATATGAGACGTGAATCTTAATGAATCTGATTGTTCGTTTTATTTTTTACAAATTTTATCTTGTTTTGTATTTTATCGTAGCGTTAGCATGGGCACACTACTAGTATCTGTAACACCTCTATTTTTAGGAGCCTTAGGTTACCCTCGTAACTGCCCAGGATTGCTCAGCTGCGGGTACTGTAGATGAGTGTACATTGCCAAAGCAAGCTTAAGCATAAAAATCAAACTTTATTATAAAAGTAAGGCTTAGCAGCCAAATTTACATAGTCAGGGCGTACAACTCAAAGATACATTACCAAAAGAAACTCCACAAGCAGGCCTGAGTGTAGAATAAACCCTAACACTCGGCGTCATCTACATCGTAGAACTCGGCATCGTCTTGAGAAGCTTCTTCATTTTCTTGACAAGCATTCTCTGTTTACGATTTTAGCAAGTATGAGTATAATCAACCATACTCAACAAGTCACATGGAAAATGCTATTTAACTATATGCAAGAGATTGCCATGGAATGGAGTAAGGCAGTTCATTATTTTATGTGGATGCAATTTTGTTTGTAAACACTTTGCTTTTAAACATGAAATATCCAATTATAAACTTCTTAAGGTAATTGGGGGGGGGGGTTCCAAACTTGACTTAACACACACTTTCACATTCCCAAAACTATTCTAAACCTACTTATGCTTCGCTATTGGAATCACCCATTAAACATAGCTTCATTTACCGGAAGCACGGCGTATTCGAATACCATTTACAAATGACTCTGCAGAGCTGCCCAACTTTACCCACAAGATTAAGAAAGCAAAGCTGTTCACTGATCAATTCTTTATATAGCCTCTACCCCGGGAGATCTCTAACTCAGACCCGGATTTTCCGTCCTGAGAGAAATCTACTGTTGTTTAGTATGGTTTTACCCCCTCCCATACCAACACTTCACACTCCTGTAGAGATTCAATCAATTTGAGTAGCTACTAAGATAGGTTTGACAAGTCAACGCTTGTGGTTGAGCGATCACTATGTTCATTACTTAGCATAAGGTTATCCTTACTTCTCCAACTTATCAACACTTCACTCTAATACTTTAACTACACAAACTTCCATCCTAGGGTAAGGTCGTGGACGAAGGTCACTTGGTGGCTTTCCACTAGACCCCCTTACCCTGGAGACATTTCAACAACTCTACTGGCTAACATTCAACACATAATCCTCATGATAATAAATTTCCAATAAATACTTTAACAAAATTTCTGACAAAAGACATGTTAAACAATAGTATGAAATAGTTGAATTTCCTGCGCTACCATGGTTACATTAATAATACTCTTAATATTACTAAGTTTTGTCAAGGTGAATATGGACATCAAATTAAACATGGCTTTTTCGGGTGGTAGAACATTAACTAGTAGCATGTCATTCTAAATGTTTATTGTATATAAAATAACATTGCGCAAATAACATAATGAAAATACTGATAAATAATAACTAACAGAATGTAGGTTCAATATGATCAAAGACATGTGACTTGCCTTGCGGATTTATGATTTTGACAATTCCGTATCCTTCAATTTATTGATCTTGAGCTGGATCCTGAGTTTCTCCTTCTTGACTTGGTCGACTCACGACGTCGTGTGCTAGCGCAAAACAAAAAGATATAATTTAATTCCACGCTCGAAGGAAATGAGTTAGGAATAAAGAAATGAAATAAAAAAAGAAAATTCAAATAAAATGGGTTTAGGGTTTTTAGGAGGTTCAAATGGTGAAATGGACTTGAGAAATGGGAATATGCATTTTTGGGCTTTGCAATGGCTTAACGGGTCTGGCACTATTCACTCCGGGTCAGTTACTGTTCAAACCGGATCCGTTTTCTACAGTACTGGATCGGATTACTGTTCACTACGGGCTGGATGCTACAGTACCGAGCGGGTACTGTTCATCTTCATCCTCCCGCGCGCACTGTAGGAGCTGAAACAGGGGAGATTTACGATGGCAATTCCCGATGCTACGGTCATCTCCTGCGAAAACCGAGAGCATGGGTGGACTCAGGGGGTTGAGGAGAACCCATTTTTGGGGTTAGCGGAGGCCGGAGAGGCGGTGTTCGGCGGCGGTGAGCTCAAAGGCCCGATACGGTTTTTGGCGGCTCGAGAGCTATGGGAGCGGCTATTTTTAAAATTAGCGGGTGTTTAGCCATCTAAGGGTGATCAAGAAGGTCTTAGTGGTGGCAGTTTGCGCTAGGGAAGCTCAAAGCAAGCTGGCTATGGCGAGGTAGCTAGGCCGGGCAGTGGACTTCGCCGGCAGGGAAGAGGAAGGTTCACCGAGCTAGGGCGATGGGTCGGGGGTGTTTCTGGGAGCAAGGAGAAGCTACAATTGCGAGCAATTCGAAAGTAATCAACGGTACAATGGGAATCGAAGTTTGGATCACTTTGAGGTTCCTCGGCGCTTGTCGGAGGTAGGGACGATAAGGGATCAATTGGGCGTGCCTGGGGCTTCACTGGGGTATGTGGAGAAGGTTGGAGTGGTCAATGGCTTTTATAGACGCTTGAAGGTGGTTCAGTGCTGGGAGGGGCCATGGCGGCGATGGTGTGTTAGCATGTTCGGGAGGGCGCGGGAAGGCGTGGCGTGGGTGGATAAGGGAGGTGAATCCACTGGCTAAGACGTGGTTTTGTAGTAGTCAAAGTTTGCGGCTTGGGAAGTACGGTTGGAAGAGAGACAGGAGCAAGGGTGGTGGCGAGAGTGTCGGCAATGCTTTGCCGTGTGGCCGAAGGATGTCAGGGGAGAGGTACGAGGCCTAACAGGCTGCAGCCACTTGAGCAGCGACAACAAGGCACAAGAAGACATAGGAAGGCACGAGAGTGAGCAAAGGATCGGATGGCGGCAAAAATCGGGGTGGCGGCAGAAAAATTTGGACGGTGAACAGTAATTGCGCAAATCCGAGTTGGCAAGATGATTTGGCAATGAATTAGGGTGCAAATGAGCTGGGATTTGAGCTAATTTGAGTAAGGAAACAAACTCAAAAAGAAAATTTCAATTTTCTTGAAAATTCAGTTTGTTTCAGTATCTTAATTGGAATAGCAGGTGATTGGATTTGTCTGCCTAGTCATGAATGATATGCCCACGTAATTATACGATTAGCTATTATTCATCCTCCTATTTAGCTACTAGAGTTTGTTTCCTCCTCAATTCTATTTTTCCAATTCATATTATAGATCTGTTTCTTTTTGTATGGTCGTAAAGGCTTTTCCACCATTTTTAAGTTAGATCTCTTACTCTTTCACAACTAATGTAGAACTATTTCAACAATCTCTCCCTTCACTTTTAAGTTAGGTCCTTTACTCTTTCGCAATTAATATAGGACTATTTCAACAATCTCTCCCTTCACATATTGATGTCCCTCAGCCCTTCACTACTTCTTCACCGTATACCGACAGTCTCTTAGGATCACAGTCCATCAGTGTTTACACACTAGTGTCTATTAGGCCAGACATATTAGAATCGGACTGTGATACTATTTGTAGTATCGTAAGGGCCTTCTCACCTTAAAAAAAATAGCCAATGAAATAAGGGACTCCCTCACTTTTAAATTAGATCATTTGTCCTTCCACAATCAATGTAAGATTATTCAACACTTTTAACATGCATAGCGGATAATCTAATGCTTAATACTTTAGTAAAGCATAAGAATTACTCAGATTCTCTTCGATCCATAATTGAGCCATTCGCCATTGAGACTCGGACTCGGACGGGACATGCTGGCTTCATGGCCCGTGTCAACTTGCCGACTTGGGCCTTTGTACGGTACGACCTGCAGATTAATCCTTCTAAGAGCAATACAGATCAGCCTATTTATATAGTAGCTTACAGCCAGCTGAAGGCTGTATGACCCACCCCTTTCTCTCATAAAGTTTCTTGGTTCTTGTGCTTCAGATGGCTGTAAACTTACAGCCCACCTCTCTTCTCTCTCCTCCTCTCTCTCCTCCACCTCAGAATACAGCCTACTAACAGCCTCTTATTATACTTGCTCTAAGGGCATCTCCAATGGTTCTAGCTAGCAACTAACTAGAAGACTTCTACATCATTTATATAGTACGCACTAAAAGCTAGCATTCTAAAGAACTATATATAAGGATAGCTATTTGATGGTTACATGCACACACAGAAAAAGACTATCATTTATAGAGGCTGTCTCGTTTTGCGTTATAGACTAGTGCTTAAGGAAGAGCTGGCTCGGTTTTTTTTTTGCATACTCTCTTTCCTCCACATAGGATATATGCTAATATGTACATACATATAGCTAACTGATTCAGACCATTGGAGATACCCTAAGCTCTTAGTTGCTCCCGTGACCGTTTTCTTGTCGGACACATGTAGACAGAAATTATTGAAGTTTGAACCGTATAAATGAATCGATTTTACATGCTATACATATTTTTTTCTGAGATGAATGTTAAGAGTTGTGTTTGTTATAAAGTCTTAGCATAGATACAGGTTTAATCTTTACGATTATAATATGAACCTAACACCTTGCAAAAAAAATCTGAACGCAATGATTAGATTTTTTCCAACGATTAAGGTGATAATTTCTAGTCCTTAGAGTGAATGTGGTAGTTTCTTTTTGTTTCATTTTAATGAGATTTGAATTATTTTTTTATTGTACTAATATTTTTCAAACCACCTTTTGCATCTTCTTGTTGCTAGCTTCTGCAGCTTCTTACTGCCAACACGTTGATTAGCTTCTTAATTCTTTATCTATATTTTTTTAAACCGTGCTCTTCTATTTCGTATACATGGTTTCTTGTTCTATTTTACATGGCATGGATGTTTATGGCTAAGAGCCTAGGACGGCTACCAATCGAGCTGAAGTTTGCATGGTCTGGAGTCTGGACGTGGGTCTCGGCTACCACGTCTAGCAATTAAGCTCCTGAATTAATAGGATAGTATCGGATTGTTAATAGGATAGGTCAGTGGCGGAGGACGGGAAAAAAAATGAGGTGGAGCGGATCGCCCGCCTCCTGTCGCCCGCCCGCCGGCCGCCTCCCGCCTCCCCCCGCCCGCCTCCCGAGTCCCGCCGCGCCCGCCGCTCCCCCAGTTCCGTCGCCGCTCAAGGTCTGGTCCATGCCACAGCTCGCCCTATCGGGTCCTCCGCCACTGGGATAGGTTAATCATAGTTTGCTGGACTATGATTTCCTCACATATACTTTAGCTATTTATATTTTGAGAGTAGACTTGTATTAGTTGTACAACTCTAATATTTGTCTATATCAGTTAAATCAACATCGTTATAATTTAGATCTACCATAATAAACAATGCGAATCTTTCTCTTTTAATCCGATTGGCGTAGTAATTTCTATCTTTAGAATGAATATGCTTGTTTGATCTTAAGAAGGTTTTATTCCTAGCCTACTTCAATTTATTTGAATAAAAGTCTTTGTTATTGTCGTAAGATGAATATGCTTGTTTATTTTTCTATTATTTTAATAATATAATAGACGGGTGGTTTGAGATGCTGCTCCATTTTCGAGGAGAACTACACCGTGCATTGGAACAATACCTGCAAACAGCCAGGACAAACTGTGCCTCTGCTGGCTGCATGCAGAATTCGGGCCAGAATTCAGAAGCATTGTGTCGGTGATGCTAAAGAATAACTCTGTCAGAAATTCAGAACAGCCACCATCTCATGGGTGCGGCTCAGGTGCTGGGGGCACAGCACATACCGCGTGCGGGGTGCCCCCAGCACCCGCCACGTGTCCCGTAAAACCCAAAACAATTCCGAAAAATTCAAAAAAAATACTTACAAAATCCGAAAATTTGTAAAAAGAACTTTTTGGAAAAATACTTTTATTAAAAAGTATTTTTAAGTACTTAAAAAAATACTTTTTAATAAAAAAGTATAAATAAAAAAATTAAGTACTTACAAAAAATACTTTTTATACTTTAAAAAATACTTTTTACAAATTTTCGGATTTTGTAAGTATTTTTTTTGAATTTTTCGGAATTGTTTTGGGTTTTACGGGACACGTGGCGGGTGCTGGGGGCACCCCGCACGCGGTATGTGCTGTGCCCCCAGCACCTGAGCCGCACCCCATCTCATGCCCCAATGACATAATGTATGTACGTCTTGTGTCCAACCAAACGTTTCAGGCTGAAACATTTTACTACACGGTATGAGTTGTAGTTTCTTCGTCGATGCTAAGGACTCCGGATCCGCTGTCGAATTTACGAAAAAAAATATAACAAGAGAGCATAATTAAATAGAGATTTTATTACCATAGACAATAAGAATGTTACGTGAATGAATTCGATGTGTTCTAAGGCATGCAGACTATCCTATTTATGCCTATCTAGGAGGTGATAGTTAATGCCGCTAAAGACATCTTTTGTTTTCACAGGTCTTCATGAAGTCTTGAACTGTCACATTCTTTGGTCAACCATTGTGTCGTTTGGCCAACCGTCGTAAGTTGCTAGATACGCCAATAACTACTCTCACGTTAATTATGTGGGAAACAGCCATGTCTCTCGACAAGTTAACCTAATCAGAACTAATGGAACCATATAATTGGTCATCATTGCCCATGATTGGTTGTCGCTTGGTTATAATTGGTCATCATTAACTTTCGACCAATTTGTTACTAAAAGGATAAGGTTTTCTTTGAATCATGGTCAGACATAACCATTATGTAAAGTGGACTCTTAATATGTGAACCACCTTTCATAGGAAAATATTGACCCGATGAAGAATCCTCATCAGCTTAAGGCTTAAGAAAATAAAAAAATACTTAAGGCTTTCTTGCCTCGAAATGTGTATCAAGAATATTTTCTTCTCTACATAATCATTCTAGTAATTTAATAGGAACGTGGGAGAGAGAGGGAAAATATTCTATCTTCTTGTTAACCACATCCACTTAGTGGGAACAGAGACAAAAGGTTTGTGGTAAATGGGGAGGGGGGAATAGTTGCAGTAAAAATAGGGATATAGGAAGGTTTCCTTCCTTTTATCGTCATTTCTTACTCTTCCTGTGTCGCAATCTTCATCTACAACCTCCCATCCACAAGTTCGTCATCTCTTTCCTCTCTCTTTTGAGCCCCTCACAATCTGAACCATGGGGATTTTGAGCTAATCCAGCTATATGGATAGCAAGATTCAAGAACTTGAAGATCAAGGCTATCGCCCACCTAAGTCCCTAATCAATTGGACTCCTTGTGGTGGGAAATCTGTCCCGATTCCATCTAAAGGTCAGATTGTTCTTTGTGCTTCTTTCATCAAATTAGTTTCCGCTTGATAGAGAGCAAATTCTTAGTAGATGTTCTTGATCATTACAAGCTTGAACATTTTCACCTTGGACCAAATTCAATTTTGATCTTTAGTGTCCTTTTGCATCTTTGCAAAGCTTTCCTTAGCATTCCCCCTTCTATTATTTTTCTGCCATCTCTATCAATTTACTTGCAACAATAGGGGTCAAGGGATATGTGGTAGTGTATATTTTAAGTTGAATCACAACATGGCAAAACAATACCGTCCCCTTCCGATTAAAGACACATGGCGTGATTATCAGATGGAGTGGTTCTACTCCGAACTTCATGGAGGTAGTCGCCTTAAATTCATCGAGAATGCTCCTCAAGTGTGGATGGCGCAAGACAAGGAAAAAGACAAACATGCAAAGAGAATATGTCAGCCGCTACGGTCACTTCCCTAGTTGCAGCTGAACTAACTGGTCGAAAGATCTTGCATGACTTCTGCCAACACAAAAATCAGCCCTCCGAAAAAGAGGGTTCGCTATGTTGGATGCTTGAAGGGGCTAACGACCCAACAAAAGACAACCATTGAGCTACATTTCTTCCCCCAACTTTCTAAAGTAATTATTTTCAATTTAGTAGCCAATGCATTACTAAGTTTGTTTTTGTTTTTATTTTATAATTGTCACAACAAGAAGTAGTGGAGAGAACTTCTAAAATGTCGTGAACCGTAAAAGATGGTTCAGAGCCTATCTCTCTTAACGACCAGCCTTCTAGTCTAATTGAGGCTTCAAAAGAATTTCAAGAGGAGCGCATACATGTATGCAAGGAAAATATTTTCTTATTATTGAATTCTTACTAAGATTGTAATTTGACAAGTGTAGTAGCCCAAATTTAAAATTTTCATAAATTTCCAAAACTTTTGTTGCATTTTAGAAATTTCCAAAAGCCTTGCCTTGAATTTAAAATTTTAAAATAAATTTCTTGGCCCAAAAATTGAATTTGCAAAATATTAAAATCAATTGTGTGCTACTAAAAAATATTTTAAATCCTTTTGTGCTGCAACCCATTCCCAAAATTTAATTTTAAATTGAAATCAAATTGGGATTTGCAAAATTCAAATTTTCAATTGAGTGCAAATAAAAATAATTTATAAAGTCCTTGCGTGTGAAATCCCTCAAATGTTCAAATCCAAATGCAAATTTAAAATTTAAATTGCAAATAAAAAGTTAAATCATTTTCTTTTTCCTCATTTGCCTTAGGCCGAAACTCAGCCTGCGACCCGGCCTTCTTCTTCGTTTCTCACCTGTTGGCCCACTTCCCTCTTCCCTCTCTTTGTTCCCTACGGCCCAGACAAGCCAGCCCAAGCCGTCCTTCCCCACCTTCCTCCTCGCGTGTGGCCTAGCACCACTCAACCTAGCCGACTGCACCTCTGCTCTCCCTCTCTTGCTCTCATTAAGTCACTGCTACCTGGCCACATTCGTCAGTGCCAACCCACGCTATCGCCATTCTCTCTCCTCTCTCTCACATGCTCGCCGACAATCGGGTTCCCTAGACCGCACTCGTTAGTGCCAAAGCACTATTTTTCTTCCTCAACCCTTCTCTCTCAAGCTCTCTCTGTGTCACCGAGCCAAGCACGTGAAGGAGACACACTTGGATGCCTACAGCCATCTGCCCTCAAGCCCTGAGCCGTCGCAAGGTTGTTACATCGTCACCAAACGCATATGCCACGCCGCTCCCACGAGAACCCACGCACACCAATCACTATCCCTGCAAGAAGACATCAAGGTCCGTGGCCTTTTCTCAGCTTATAAGGCCGCTCAATGTCATGGTAGTAGGGGTATATACAAACCTATTCCATGGATTCAATCCAAGAAAACGCCAAATAATCCATTCACATTTCCAAAACCCTAGAATCTGCCAGGAAGCAGAACTACCGCCTGTCTGGTGCGGTACTACCGCTGAGCGGTATTACCGGCCCAGAATCGGCGGTACTACCGGATTTCCTGACAGTGCAGCAAACTCAGTCCATTTCTTTTGCAATCTAACTTGGCTATACTCCTTTAATTCTCATGATGCTTTCTTCTTGGTTCTAGATGCCTAGAACAAGAGCCACTGCCAGAAAGTCATATGCTTCAGGGGATTCTTCGGGCATTCCTTCACTTCCATCACCTGAGGAGATCAAGATAAGGGAAAAGCACCTGCCTCTGACACTAAGTCCGACTCCCGATCTGAAACGAAGTCTGATCAGCCACTGCCTGCGAGCTCTCCCATGGAGGAATCCGAAGAAGATGTAGCTGGGAGAGAATGACTTGAGATTGATCTCAAGAAGATTTTAGCTGATGAGTACGCTCGCCTTCGCCACACAAATCAGTATGAGTTCCCCTCCAACTCAATCAATCCAAAATTCCATACCAAGTTCCAGGAGAAGATATTTGATGAAATGTATGGACCAGATCGCCAGTTTGCACGGCCCTAGGACGTGACTAAAATGAGGAGTTTATTCGTTAGTTCTATGCTACTGTGCATGTCACTCCAGACCGTGAGCATATGACATGGATGACCGTGTGCACAAGATATGAGGCCACCAAGCATGAGTTTGAGATCGCTTTAGGAGCGGAGTTGAGTGCTTATGAGAAAGTATATGACAAGCCCGCTCTCGACATTCATGCCATGTACCCCTACTACAACACTGAAGAGAAGTATGTGCTTGGCAAGAATAATGGATTGCTTCCTATTCCTAGTCTGGTCAACCGCATCATCAATCATACTATTCTCCCAAAAGGCGGCAACTATGAAGCCATTCGAGGTCATGTGTGGAACACCATTGACTACATTATGAAGGGTGAGAAGTTTGATGTCGTTGATGTGATCATGAGGGAGATAGTCTCCTCCAAAAATGATCGCAACAAGCGCATCAATTATGCGCCCTACATCATGGCATTAATTGACTCCAAGTTTCACTTTTGTGGAGAACGAGGTGGAGTGCATAAGCCATACAAGCCAAGACCGGAGCCTCCTATTCCCACCAGTGTTCGAGCTCGACAGTCGGCAGATCCAGGACCAGGCTCATCCTCGGGAGCAGCAGCAGCGGGAGGAGCAGCAGCAGCAGCTCAGCCACAGGAGCCTGGCCAGCCCTCTCTCTCTCAGGTTTACTCTTCCATGCTTGAGGGGTTCTCCACCCTCAACTCGCGACTGGACTCCATTGACAGTAGATTGACTTCGCTAGATGGTCGAGTTGCAGCTCTTGAGCACCCTCCATCGCCTCGTCGCTACACTCGTCGCCGTACCTCTCAGGATTGATCTCTTTTTGGTACTTGATGCCAAAGGGGGAGAAGATTTAGGAAAGATTGGGGCTTACTTTTGGTCTTATGGGCTTATGGTCTTATATCTACTATCTTTTTATTATTGTCTTTAATGGTTGTAATGAACTTATGTTTGGTCAATGATCATGTGGATGTAATGAACCCTCATGAATGTTGATGTAATGAACCTTCATTGTCATAAATGTTTATGCTATTATTTGTTGCTTAATTGTTTATCTACTCTCATTTGATGTCACATCTTTGTCTTGCGCATCTTGTATGAAATGTTGTAATCTTTATCCATGCACATGTTTAGGGGGAGTCATCTCCTCTCTTGGACTTTAAAACAGAGATAGTTCATCTTATATCATTCTCAAGAATTATTGCAAAGAACCTCTCTCATTTAAAAGTCAACATGGAATATACAATTTGTTGTTAAATAATTTGATATATTCAAAATATTTATCTCACATATAACTTGAGTTGTCATCAATTACCAAAAAGGGGGAGATTGAAAGCATCTAGGCCCCTAAAAATGGTTTTAGTAATTAATGAAATTATGTGAATATGGGACTAACGTGTTTTATGAGCATGCAAAGGGTTAGTTCACATAAGTGCAACAAGATCGAAGCCAAAAGATATGTGTGAAGATCAAATTGGCTCAAGACAAAGGTATACTTAGCGTAGGATCCTTTTTATTTTTACCGGTCTTAGGCGAATGGTGGAAGACCGGATTATAGGATAGATGATCGTGCCATCAATAGGGATCTTGGCAAGTAGCTTGAAAACATACTTCTTGTGCCATATGGATCAACATTAGAAACTTGCATCCATCAAAAATCAGTTTTAAAACAAATTCTGTGCTCTGTCTGGAAGGGCGGTAGTACTGCAGTTTTGAACGTCGGAACTACCGGAGAGATGTAGTTCCGCACCCAAATGCGGTAGTACCGGCGAGCGGAAGATCCGTTTCTTGAGCGGATCAATTTTTCCAGAGAGCACCCGCGGATGCACTTAAGCTCTTGCGGGAACGGAAGTACCGGCCACTTAAACGTCGGAACTACCGCACCGAGCGGTAGTACCGCATTATGAAGCGGTACTTCCGGAGTTCGGAAGATCCGGCCTCAGAGCGTATCAATTTTTCCAGAGAGCGCCAAAATTGGGACCTTTTGGAGTTTGGCTGGAGCGGTAGTACCGCGTCGACTTTGCGGAACTACCGGGGAGCGGTAGTACCGCAAATGTCAACGGCGGTAGTACCGCGCCGCCAAATCCAACGGTCACTGCAAAGCTCTGACATAGCCGTTCTGGCGCGAAGATTTGATTGCGGTAGTACCGGCCCCTGGGGGCGGTAGTACCGCTCGACTAGAATTTTTTCTGGAATTTGTTTCAAACGGCTAGTTTTGGTTGGTGGAGACTATAAATACCCCCACCACTGCACAAGGGCTAAGGTTAGAGACTCATTGCTTATTCCTTGAGCCCAAGAGCATTCATTCCACCCACTTTCTTTCATTGAGCATTAAATTGAGGTGGTTTTGCAATTAGTGCAAGATTTTCAATTGTTGATCCACTTAGCACAAGAATTGCATTCAAGTGAAGCCCTAGGTCTATTACTCTTAGTGCTTGCCGGCACTTGGACGATCGGGCAAAGTTTGGCTTGGTGATCTTCTCAAGAAGCTTGTGAGAAGACCCGGCAAGTTGTGAAGGTTGGAGCTCACCTACCCGGAGCGGGGAAGAGCTACATTAGTGATCGAGGTGTTTGGCTCAATTCGTGGAGCCGGTCCGATTCGTTCGGGCTAACCTCAACGTGGACTAGGGGAAACCGGCAAGTTTCCGATCACCACGGTAAAACATCGATTGTGTTCTTTTGTGCTTAGCTCTTACTTATTTACATCTTTGTGATCATTTGATTGTTTAGAGCTAAGTTTGCTATATTGTTAACTAGAATTGCATAGGATTAATTGCTTTACATTCTTGTCATCTAAATTGTAAAGAATTAATCAATTGAGAAGAAAAATTTAAAAACCTCCTATTCACCCCCCTCTAGTCGGTATCCTTGATCCTACAAGTGGTATCAGAGCTTGGTCTCTCATTTATAGACTTAACCGTCTAGAGAGAAAAGGATGGCTAGTGAGGGGATTGCAGTAGGGTAGGCACCCTTGTTTGATGGCTCTAATTATGTTTATTGGAAAATTAGAATGTCAATCTATTTGAAGGCCATGAGTCCTAACATTTGGAAAATCGTAAATGATGGTTACGTCATGCCACTTGATCCCGAGAATCCGACGGAACAAGATGGGCGCAACACTCATTTAGATGCCCAAGCCATGAATGCTCTTTTTGGAGCCTTAAACACGGATGAATTCAATAGAATGAGCAATCTTGAGACGGCTCATGCTATTTGGACTACCCTTTCGGAAATACATGAAGGGACATCCACGGTTAAGGAGGCAAAATTGCATCGGCTTAGGATTAAGTATGAGACATTCATAATGTTGCCCCATGAGGACATCAATGAGATGTACACACGGCTAAACAACATTGTGAATGAGCTCAAAGGCCTTGGAACTAACCTTTCCGATCTTGATATTGTGAGAAAGATGCTTAGGGCCTTACCGGAGAAGTATGAGATGTTGGTGACACTCTTCCTAAACTCACCGAAGTTGGCAAGGATGACGCCAACACAACTCTTGGGTAATCTAATTACCAATGAGTTGAACAAGAAGGACAAGGAGGAACTCTTGGAGCAATCCACCTCCAAAGGAAAGAAGATCACCGCCTTCAAGGCAAAGACGGTGACAAGTGAGGAGTCCAAAGAAGAAGAAGAGGATTCCGAAGAGGAGCTTGCCCTTCTTGTGAAAAGTATGAACAAGTTCATGAGAAGGCGCCCAAGCCAAGGCGCAAGTTATGACAAAGGCAAGAAGTGGAAATCCTCCTCCAACAAGAAGTATAGCAACATTCGTTGCTATGAATGTGATGAGAAGAGTCACATTGCCTCTCAATGCCCCACAAAGAAAGATGACAAGGAGAAGTCATCAAAGAAGAAGAACTATAATGGCAAGAAGAAACTCTTCAAGAAGTTTCACAAGGATGGGAAGAACGAAACCCATATTGGTGAGTGGGACTCCGAGGAGGAGTATTCCGACTCCGACTCAAGTGAGGATGAGTCTCCCAAGAAGAAGGGACTTGTTGGCATCGCCATCAAGGAAGCTCTATCGCTATTCTCCACTCCCACATGTCTTATGGCAAAAGGGGAGAAGGTAAAAACTCTAGACGACGATGAGCCTTCTTATGATGATTTGATGGACATGTTAGTAGAATTAAATGAATTTCTTGGAAAAGAGAAGTCAAAATTTAAGGTTTTGAAGAGGGAGCATATATCTCTTCAAAACTCCTATGAGGAGCTAAAGGAAGCTCATGACTTGCTTCTCCAAGAAAATCAAAAGAAGTCTAGCACTAGCATTGGTATATCTTGTAATATTTCGAATGAGATGCCTAGTATAGAAAAATTAGCATCTAGCATGTCAACCTCTTGTGATGATTTACTTTCTATGCCATGCTCATCTAATGTTGATTCATACAATGCCTTATCTCATGCTCATGATAATGTGCTAGTAAATGAAAACAAGAATTTAAAAGAACAAGTGTTAAAATTGAACAAAAGCTTAGAAAGAGCTTATAAGGGAAAGGATACCCTTGATAAGTTGCTAAGCGGGCAAAGATGTTCTTTTAACAAGGAAGGACATGGGTACATTCCCAAGAAAGGTAAGAAGCCAGCATACAAACCTCCAAGGTTTGTAAATGAGAATGGTAAGTATTGTACAAAATGCCGGAATGTAGGACATATGCCAAATGATTGTTCTAAGAACAATATGCATTCCATTGGCTTATATGATTCTTGCTATATGCTTAAAAAATCTAAGAATGGAAATGTAATTGCTCATTTTATTGGCACCTCGATTTTGGGTGCTAAAAAGAAATCCATTTGGGTGCCCAAAACCTTGGTTACTAACCTCCAAGGACCCAAACAAATTTGGGTACCTAAAAAGACTTGATTTTCTTTTGTAGGTAAATTACAAAACCGGTGGAAGGTATTGGGTGTTGGATAGTGGATTCACTCAACACATGACCGGAGACCGGAAAATGTTCACAACTTTTGAGAGCGGAAGCAATGAAAGAATCACCTTTGGAGACAATAGCAAAGGGAAGGTACTTGGTTTGGGTAAAATTGCTATATCCAATGATCTTTCCATTTCTAATGTATCCTTAGTTGAAACATTAAATTTTAACTTGCTATCCGTTGCTCAACTATGTGATTTAGGATTAACATGTTCATTCTCTAAAGAAAATGTAACTATCTCAAAAGAAAACAGTAATGAACTTGTTTTCAAAGGCTTTAGATTTGGAAATCTTTATTTAGTAGATTTTACTTCAAATGATGCATGCTTAAAAACTTGTTTAATTGCAAAAACCTCTTTGGGTTGGTTATGGCATAGGAGGCTAGGTCATGTGGGTATGGTGCAACTCAAAAAGCTTTTCAAACATGACTTAGTTGTTGGCTTGAAGGATGTGAGGTTTGAGAAAAATCGACTTTGTAGTGCTTGTCAAGCCGGAAAGCAAGTCGCTAGTTCTCATCCTTCCAAAAGTATCATGTCAACCTCTAGGCCATTGGAGCTCTTACATATGGACTTGTTTGGGCCAACAACCTATAAGAGTATTGGAGGTAATAGTTATTGTTTTGTCATTGTGGATGATTACTCTAGATACACATGGGTATTCTTCCTAAATGACAAAAGCGAAACCTCCGGAATTTTCAAAAGTTTTTTAAAAAAAGGGCTCAAAATGAATTTGACTTTAAAATAAAGAAAATTAGGAGTGTCAATGGTTCCGAGTTCAAAAACACAAAAGTTGAGGATTTTTCTGATGAACTTGGAATAAAGCACGAACTTTCCACAACCTACACTCCGGAGCAAAATGGAGTTGTAGAAAGGAAAAATCGCACATTAATTGAAATGGCTAGGACAATGCTTGATGAGTATAATACTTCCGATAAATTTTGGGGGAAGCTATTAACACCGCTTATCATGCCATAAATCGCCTTTACTTACATCGACTTTTGAAAAAGACCTCCTATGAGCTTCTCATTGGAAGAAAACCGAACATTTCCTACTTTAGAGTATTTGGTTCCAAATGCTACATTCTAAGAAAGGGTGTTCGGCTCTCTAAATTTCAAAGTCGTTCTGTTGAAGGTTTCCTTTTAGGTTATTCTTCAAATAGCAAAGCATATAGAGTTTATAACAAAAATTCGGGTTTAGTTGAAGAATCATGTGATGTACAATTCGATGAAACTAATGGGGCTCTCAAGAGGAGCAAGAAAATTTGGATGATGTAGGTGATGAAGGATTACGCAAAGCTATGGAAAACATGAAAATTGGAGACATCAAGCCAAAGGAAGATCCATCTTCACCAAGGTCGTCAAAACAAGTAGAGCCACCCACATCGTATACTCCAAGTAATATTCAACTTGTTGAAGATGAGGAAAAGGATTAACAACAAAATAACCTCAAGATTCACAATGCAATTGTCAAGGATCATCCAATAGATCAAATATTGGGTGACGTGAGTAAGGGTGTTCAAACTCGCTCTAGAGTAGCTTCATTTTGCAAACATTACTCCTTTGTTTCTTCTCTTGAGCCTAAACTTGTAGATGAAGCTCTAGATGACCCGGATTGGGTTAATGCCATACATGAAGAATTAAACAATTTCGCACAAAATGAAGTATGTACATTGGTGGAGAGACCCGAAGAGCATAATGTGATAGGCACTAAATGGGTCTTTCGAAATAAACAAGATGAGAACGGCATTGTGGTAAGAAATAAAGCAAGGTTAGTAGCTCAAGGCTATACTCAAGTCGAAGGATTGGATTATGATGAGACATATGCACCCATTGCTAGACTTGAGTCAATTAAAATCTTGCTTGCTTTTGCATCTAGTTTTGATATTAAATTATTTCAAATGGATGTTAAAAGTGCATTCTTGAATGGAACAATCTCCGAACTTGTATTTGTTGAACAACCTCCGGGGTTCGAAGTTCCTAAGTATGCTAATCATGTTTATAAACTTTCAAAGGCGTTATATGGTTTAAAACAAGCTCCTAGAGCTTGGTATGAACGCCTTAGAAATTTCCTTGTTTCGAAGGGATTTAAAATTGGTAAAGTAGATACAATATTATTCACAAAAATCATTGGTGATGATTTCTTTGTTTGCCAAATTTATGTTGATGACATTATATTTGGTTCTACTAACCAAGATTTTTGCGAAGAATTTGAGATGTCCATGATAGGAGAATTAAGCTATTTTCTTGGACTCCAAATCAAGCAACACAAAGATGGGACATTTATAAGCCAAACAAAGTACACCAAAGATCTCTTCAAGAAGTTTGGCATGGAAGATGCAAAACCCGTCAAGACACCAATGGCAACCAACGGGCATCTAGACCTTGACGAAGGAGGTAAGTCGGTAGATTCAAAGCTTTATAGATCCATGATTGGTAGCTTGCTTTATCTTACCGCACTAGGCCCGATATCATGTTTAGTGTATGCATGTGTGCTCGCTTTCAAGCTTCACCAAAGGAGTGCCATTTAAAAGCCGTAAAGAGAATCTTGAGATATTTGAAACACTCCCAAAATATAGCACTTTAGTATCCCAAAGGTGCTAAATTTGATTTAATTGGATATTCGGATTCCGGTTATACAGGTTGCAAAGTGGATAGAAAAAGCACTTTCGGGAAGTTGTCAATTCCTAGGTAGATCTTTAGTATCTTAGTCCTCAAAGAAACAAAACTCCATAGCACTCTCAACCGCCGAAGCCGAATATGTTTCAGCCGGGAGTTGTTGTGCTCAATTATTGTGGATGAGGCAAACATTGTTGGATTTTGGAATAAATTTTGATAAAGTGCCTTTATTGTGTGATAATGACAGTGCCGTGAAAATTTCCAATAATCCCATCCAACACTCAAGAACTAAGCATACAGATATTCGCCACCATTTCTTGAGGGACCATGTTAGCAAGGGAGATATTTGCATTAGCCACATCCGGACCGAAGACCAATTAGCGGATATCTTCACCAAGCCATTAGATGAAAACCGTTTTTGCAAACTTAGGAGTGAATTGAATGTCTTGGATTACTCAAATGTTGCATAAATTTATGGTAAATTTAAATGCATACTCATTTGAGGAAGCTTGAAAGGTTGTTTGAAATTGCTCTCTTTTGTGCAAAAGGTTTTGATTTTAAAAGGAAATGCAAAAATTATTTAAAGGTAATATTTTGTTCTATCTAATGCATAATGATCCTAAAAATTTTTAATTGAGTGCAAAAACTAGGGATCATTTGCATCTATTCTCTTAAAATCTCAATTCTGCGAAGTTCCAGAAATATCGGAACTACCGCTGTCTCCTGCGGTACTTCCGGGTAACGGTACTTCCGGCCGAGGAAGCGGTACTACCGCTCTGAGCGGTACTACCGGCCGCATCTGCGGTACTACCGGATCTGCATTTAAGGGGGAGCAACTGCCCATGCCCAAGGGTTTTTCCTCTGTCGGACCCCACTTTTTCCTCCTCTCCGGTACTTCCTCTCCACATCCGCCTGAGCCCGTACCTCACCTCTCCTCTTTCTCTCTCTCTCCCACCAAAAACCTCCCAAACCGCACCACAGATCTTCAAATCTAGTGGTAATTTCTTCAAGTCTTCAAATCAAAACTTCTTCCAAGGGTTCAACTCCTCCGATCCTCAAGGTATTTTGGATCAAAAATCTCTTTTTGATCTTCATTTTTGAACCCTAGGTCATGTTCTAGGTTAAATTGAAAAGGCGGTTGATTTTGCTATTTAATTATAAGGAAATTGAGTATATTTGGTGCTTAAGGGTATTACAAACCTATTCCATGGATTCAATCCAAGAAAACACCAAATAATCCATTCACATTTCCAAAACCCTAGAATCTGCCAGGAAGCGGAACTACCGCCCGTCTGGTGCGGTACTACCGCTGAGCGGTACTACCGGCCCAAAATCGGCGGTACTACCGGATTTCCTGACAGTGCAGCAAACTCAGTCCATTTCTTTTCAATCTAACTTGGCTATACTCCTTTAATTCTCATGATGCTTTCTTCTTGGTTCTAGATGCCTAGAACAAGAGCCGCTGCCAGAAAGTCATATGCTTCAGGGGATTCTTCGGACATTCCTTCACTTCCATCACCTGAGGTTGTCCAAAAGGCAGATCAAGATAAGGGAAAAGCACCTGCCTCTGACACTGAGTCCGACTCCGGATCTGAAACGGAGTCTAAACAGCCACTGCCTGCGAGCTCTCCCATGGAGGAATCCGAAGAAGATGTAGCTGGGAGAGAATGCCTTGAGATTGATCTCAAGAAGATTTCAGCTGATAAGTACGCTCGCCTTCGCCACACAAATCAGTATGAGTTCCCCTCCAACTCAATCAATCCAAAATTCCATACCAAGTTCCAGGAGAAGATATTTGATGAGATGTATGGACCAGATCGCTAGTTTGCAGATCGTAAATACATTGACTGGGATCATATTGACAGCACTGATAAGTATGATGGGACATTCAGGCTCTTTCAAAGGGCCGGTATTCGGCAGCTTGTGGCCCTAGGACGTGACTACAATGAGGAGTTTATTCGTCAGTTCTATGCTACTGTGCTTGTTACTCCAGACCGTGGCATATGACATGGATGACCGTGTGCACAAGATATGAGGCCACCAAGCATGAGTTTGAGATCGCTTTAGGAGCGGAGCTGAGTGCTTATGAGAAAGTATATGACAAGCCCGCTCTCGACATTCATGCCATGTACCCCTACTACAACACTGAAGAGAAGTATGTGCTTGGCAAGAATATTGGATTGCTTCCCATTCCTAGTCTGGTCAACCGCATCATCAATCATACTATTCTCCCAAAAGGCGGCAACTATGATGCCATTCGAGGTCATGTGTGGAACATCATTGACTACATTATGAAGGGTGAGAAGTTTGATGTCGTTGATGTGATCATCAGGGAGATAGTCTCCTCCAAAAATGATCGCAACAAGCGCATCAATTATGCGCCCTACATCATGGCATTAATTGACTCCAAGTTTCACTTTCGTGGAGGACGAGGTGGAGTGCATATGCCATACAAGCCAAGACCGGAGCCTCCTATTCCCACCAGTGTTCGAGCTCGACAGTCGGCAGATCCAGGAGCAGGCTCATCCTCGGGGGCAGCAGCAGCGGGAGGAGTAGCAGCAGCAGCTTAGCCACAGGAGCCTGGCCAGCCCTCTCTCTCTCAGGTTTACTCTTCCATGCTTGAGGGGTTCTCCACCCTCAACTCGCGACTGGACTCCATTGACAGCAGATTGACTTCGCTAGATGGTCGAGTTGCAGCTCTTGAGCACCCTCCATCGCCTCGTCGCTACACTCGTCGCCGTACCTCTCAGGATTGATCTCTTTTTGGTACTTGATGCCAAAGGGGGAGAAGATTTAGGAAAGATTGGGGCTTACTTTTGGTCTTATGGGCTTATGGTCTTATATCTACTATCTTTTTATTATTGTCTTTAATGGTTGTAATAAACTTATGTTTGGTCAATGATCATGTGGATGTAATGAACCTTCATGGTCATAAATGTTTATGCTATTATTTGTTGCTTAATTGTTTATCTACTCTCATTTGATGTCACATCTTTGTCTTGTGCATCTTGTATGAAATGTTGTAATATTTATCCATGCACATGTTTAGGGGGAGTCATCTCCTCTCTTGGACTTTAAAACAGAGATAGTTCATCTTATATCATTCTCAAGAATTATTGCAAAGAACCTCTCTCATTTAAAAGTCAACATGGAATATACAATTTGTTGTTAAATAATTTGATAAATTCAAAACATTTATCTCACATATAACTTGAGTTGTCATCAATTACCAAAAAGGGGGAGATTGAAAGCATCTAGGCCCCTAAAAATGGTTTTAGTAATTAATGAAATTATGTGAATATGGGACTAACGTGTTTTATGAGCATGCAAAGGGTTAGTTCACATAAGTGCAACAAGATGCAAGCCAAAGGATATGTGTGAAGATCAAATTGGCTCAAGACAAAGGTATACTTAGCGTAGGATCCTTTTTATTTTTACCGGTCTTAGGCGAATGGTGGAAGACCGGATTATAGGATAGATGATCGTGCCATCAAGAGGTATCTTGGCAAGTAGCTTGAAAACATACTTCTTGTGCCATATGGATCAACATTAGAAACTTGCATCCATCAAAAATCAGTTTTAAAACAAATTCTGTGCTCTGTCTGGAAGGGCGGTAGTACCGCTGTTTTGAACGTCGGAACTACCGGAGAGATGTAGTTCCGCACCCAAATGCGGTAGTACTAGCGAGCGGAAGATCCGTTTCTTGAGCGGATCAATTTTTCCAGAGAGCACCCGCGGATGCACTTAAGCTCTTGCGGGAACGGAAGTACCGGCCACTTAAACGTCGGAACTACCGCACCGAGCGGTAGTACCGCATTATGAAGCGGTACTTCCGGAGTTCGGAAGATCCGGCCTCAGAGCGTATCAATTTTTCCAGAGAGCGCCAAAATTGGGACCTTTTGGAGTTTGGCTGGAGCGGTAGTACCGCGCCGACTTTGCGGAACTACCGGGGAGCGGTAGTACCGCAAATGTCAACGGCGGTAGTACCGCGCCGCCAAATCCAACAGTCACTGCAAAGCTCTGACATAGCCGTTCTGGCGCGAAGATTTGATTGCGGTAGTACCGGCCCCTGGGGGCGGTAGTACCGCTCGACCAGAATTTTTTCTGGAATTTGTTTCAAACGGCTAGTTTTGGTTGGTGGAGGCTATAAATACCCCCACCACTGCACAAGGGCTAAGGTTAGAGACTCATTGCTTATTCCTTGAGCCCAAGAGCATTCATTCCACCCACTTTCTTTCATTGAGCATTAAATTGAGGTGGTTTTGCAATTAGTGCAAGATTTTCAATTGTTGATCCACTTAGCACAAGAATTGCATTCAAGTGAAGCCCTAGGTCTATTACTCTTAGTGCTTGCCGGCACTTGGACGATCGGGCAAAGTTTGGCTTGGTGATCTTCTCAAGAAGCTTGTGAGAAGACCCGACAAGTTGTGAAGGTTGGAGCTCACCTACCCGGAGCGGGGAAGAGCTACATTAGTGATCGAGGTGTTTGGCTCAATTCGTGGAGCCGGTCCGATTCGTTCGGGCTAACCTCAACGTGGACTAGGGGAAACCGGCAAGTTTCCGATCACCACGGTAAAACATCGATTGTGTTCTTTTGTGCTTAGCTCTTACTTATTTACATCTTTGTGATCATTTGATTGTTTAGAGCTAAGTTTGCTATATTGTTAACTAGAATTGCATAGGATTAATTGATTTACATTCTTGTCATCTAAATTGTAAAGAATTAATCAATTGAACAAGAAAAATTTAAAAACCTCCTATTCACCTCCCCTCTAGTCGGTATCCTTTATCCTACATGTGTTCCATACCTCTAGGCTCTAGAATTGTTTCCCCTCAATCAATTTTGGATTTCTTCCACATAAATGTGTGGGCACCATTGTCTTCCCCAAATCGGTCGAAACTATCGCCATCAATGCCATCTACTCACCAGTGAGTCTCCACTCAATTCCTCCCTATTGGAGCATCCCTTCACCTCCCTTTAACCTTCATCACCATCAATTTGGGCAGCCACTCCCAGTTCGTCGCCACCATGTCACCCTGGGTCATCGCCATCAACTCACCTCGGTTCTCTTCCGCCTCTGCCATCCACATAGGTGAGCTCTCCTCGACTCATAGATGCTCATGCTCCCCTCATTTGCTTTCCCCTCCCTCTCTAGTGTCATCGCCATATCAGTAGCACCACCTCCACCACTATGTGTCACCACTATAGCCATCTCCGGCAACATCATCGCTACCTCTAGCCTCCTCACCCTCCTAGTGGTTCATTTTTGTGGTCGCCACTTCCTCTCTAGTGCCCCTTCATAGCCAACAAGACCCAGCCCTCCTGCACCGCTACCACCCCTGTTTCCCCTATTTTTGCTTCTCTGCCTTCCTTTGTTCCTTTGTATTCCTCTCTCTCTATGTGTGTGTATGACCAGTGGGACCGAATGGAGTGATTAAGTAATGTAGTACTACAGTTTAGTGTACTTCCTCCATTTGAAAGATACTAACAAAGTATAGTTTTTTGTTTGTATACTAAAATGATCGATGAACCCTAGGTCCTTAGTTGTCACATGAAGATATAGATGGCTATAAAACCTAGGATTGGTACGCTCTGCACCATCTAATGTTAATTAAAAATTTCCTAGAGCTAAACACTAACTAAAATTTATCAATATATCTTTAATATTTAATTTAAAGTACTCAAATTTTTTAAAAAAATATGATTGCTTATATATAAATATATTATATTGGTGCCCTACGACTAAGAGTAATTTTTTCAAGAGCAATTTAAATAAAAGTTAGGTTTGACACCCAATCCACAGCCACCCTGAATTGTTAATAGTTCTTTTGGATATACAGAATGAAACACCATCAAACTATTAGGACTCGCTTAATTTGATGCTAGATAGAAACTACCCGATGCTAGACATCAATGAAGATTAACTAGGCTATCACCAATATGTAGATTGAGAGGGCCCAATTAACTAGAGATACTATTAGAATATACACATGCACGCTTGTGTATATAGAGCCTTAGTACACATGGGACGCTTGACTAATATTAATTATCTTCTCAAGTGCCACTTAGATAAAAATAAATACATATGTGTAACCGTCCTCGATGTCCTCGTGGTTACACCACCTCCCTAGGCAGTCTCCCGCCGGCACTAGGCTCAGACCTAAGCTGCCATGGTTGCCTCCTCTGGTGTCCCTGTTTGAAGTAAGAAAGAAGATGACATGATGTCGACATATGGACCCTACGTAGAAGATTAGTATAATATAAACCGGTAACTAATTAGCAGTTAATTAGAGGTTAATATATGTATGATATATGGACTTGAGATCATTAGAAAATTTAATTAAACTCAAGTTTAAGGTTGGAGTGAGGACATTGACCCTTCCTGTCAACCGTTGAGTCTTTTTCTAAAATAATTAGAAAAGAAAAGAAAATCCCCATAGGTCCCACCTATCAGGATTTTCTATTTTCTAGAATTTCCTCTCGGACCAAACTTTAGAGAGCTTGTTCTCCCTCGTCTTGAATCCAAATGACTTAGTTTTTGTTTCAATTTCATATAAATTCAAGATCTCTCTAACAAAAATAAAATCATGAATTTTGGAGTTTATTTTAATTTTATTTGGAATTTAATTGGATTTGTGTTGAATGTGGAATTTGACGCTTCGGACACCCCCGTTGCTGCCGATCAAGAACCAATGTTATCCTCAGCCGAGCAAGGCAGGTCCTTATAATTGATCATGTTGAACCTAGATTTAAAATGAAAATATTTTTCTTTCAAATATAGGTGCATGCTTATTATTGTTATTTAATTAAATGCTATGGTAAATGTTGACTATTTAGCTACAACATGCAATTGATATTTATTATTCCCCTTCCTTGATTGTTGATAATATCTTTGTAATGTCATCCTATGATACTTATAATAGTAATACTCCACCATTGGCTAAACTTTATTAGATTATGGTTACGCTTAGAAATGCATTAGTGGTAAGTTGGAATAACAAACAAACATTGCCAATGGACACTAGAGACATTGTGTAGCAATAAAGATGGAATGTGGCTATCACTGGAGACAAGGAATGTTTTATAAAATGGTGAAGACTAAGACGGGTGGTTGGTATGAGACTAGCGCAAAGATCTCACATATTGAATGAAGTGGTCATGCAGGGATCTCACTTATTGAATGAAGTGGATATCAAATGACCCAAGTTCTACTGTGAATTTAGCAATACGACAAGTTACCTCTTGATTATGAAAAATGCTTTTTAAGGAAAAGGATGATGGTACTGTAATCTTATGCAACTAAAAATAATGTCTAAGTTTGCGAGAAGCCATTAATAGTGAGTAAAGTAATTTTTGGACTTGAGGGTATCATTCCTTTGGTCCATGTAATACTTCACTTATGTAATAAACTGGTTTTTGTACCGTATTGTGTTCTGTGACTGGTACCACACTAACCATGTTAGGTGTGGCAGCCAAATATACCAACAAAGGTTCTCCTAGGTAGGGTGATACTAATATGAGTAGGCTTCCTAAGTAAGCTTTAATATCTTCAAAGGCTTTATTTGCTTCATCCGACCAATGGAATTTATCATGTTTATGACTTACAATAAAGAACGGTAATCCACGTTGACCTGGAGAAAGAATGACTAAGTGTCGTCATTCAACCAGTTAATCCTTTAACCTCCTTCATAGTAGAAGGTGGTCGTAATGACTTGATGGCTTAGAATTGTTTTGGGATTAACTTCAATTCCATGAAAACAAACAAGAAAACCAAGTAACTTTCTAGAAGAAATACCAAAAGTGCACTTTTCTGGATTCAACTTCATCCCATGTTTATTCAAATTATTAAAGGTTTCTACCAAATTAGACAAATGATAAAAGCTTTTTGTGTTCTTTTTACATCGAGATTATCTACATCTGCTTCCATATTACACCCCATCTAGACTATGAAGGTCTTTTGCATCAAACGCTGGTACATGGCTCCAACATTTTTTAGAGCAAATAACATCTTGAGTAGTAGTATACACTTAATAGGGTGATGAAGGCAGTCTTCTCTTCATCTTCTCTTGTCATACTTATTTGATGATAGCCTGAGTAAGCATCCATAAATCTCATCAATTCACATCTCGCAATTGAGTCAACTAGTGGGTTAATACAGGGTAATAGGAAATCATCCTTAAGACAGGTAGTACATCTAAGATTTTGTCCAACTCTTGTCAGATGGCTTCTTGCCCGATCAAGAGCGAAACATCTAGCTTCTGCTTTACTGGTGGCTTATCAGGCAGTATGCTAGCCTATGCTCGATTAGCTCCCTTGGGATGCCGGGCATATCAGATGGTTTCCATGCAAACACATCTGTATTTGCCCAGAAGAAGTCAACAAGCTCGGTTTCCTAGTTCTTCTCCATTCCTGACCCAATATTTACTATCTTGGACTGGTCGTCAGGGTTGAGTGGCACTTGCTTCACTTCTTCATTGGACTGAGGAGTTGCTTTCAGCATTTTTAGTCTTGCTCGGCTTCTAGGTCTTACTCGTGTTTTCTGCTTCATTAGAAACTCTTAATGGTAATTGATCAATAATCTCTAGAGATTTACCGTCATAATTAAGTGCAGTAGACTTGTTACATTGCATGGAGATGACACCTTTTGAACCAGGAATTTTGATACTCTGGTAGATGTGATGAATAGCTATCATAAATTTTATTACTGATGGTCTGCCCAATATGGCATTATAAGCTAATTCAAAATCCACAATTTCAAAAGTGACTAATTCTATTCTAAAATTACGGGAATCTCGAAATGTTACTGGCAATACTATTTGACCAATAGGTGTTATAGATGGATCATGTACTATTCCAAAGGAGGGATTTGTAACTGGTCGTATCTTAGAATGAGGTACTCACATCTCATCTAAAGTACTAATAAAAAAACAAATCAAGAGAACTACCACCATCGACCAATACTCTACGCACTTTGCAATTACTAACTGTAGGAGAAGTGACTAATAGTAATTTTTGAGGTGTGAACATACCTTATGGGCAATCATCCTTATTAAAGGACAAAACTATATTTGACCACTTCAAATAACTTGGTTTTCCTAGTTGGGTGTTAATGTTGTTGACTTCCCGCCAAGTTGATTTAAACTGCCTCTTTGACAAATAGGCAGCAGACCGTCCAAATATAATGTTGACATGGTTGTCGAGCTTCTGGTATGCCCTTCATCTCCATCAGTGTCTTTGTTCTTGTTGTGGCCATCACTTTTAGGCAATGTGAGCATTGGCCTTTTCTTGACTAGAAGGCATCCAAATGTTTCTGCCAGGGGTGGTAGTTACATGAGTCATGCCTAGTCGAATTATGCATTAGGCACAAATGACCATTTCTAATGGTTGTGCCAGAGCTCTTGGATCCAGACTGGTCATTGGAATGACCAACCTATTTCTTTCATGGACCCTTGCCCTTGTTATAGGTCGGGCGTTGCTCTACGACAATGACCTCCCTTGATGAATGCTTCATCTTATTCTTTTTTTGGTTTTAGCTTTGCGATCCTCGAATCTGGTTGGTTTCTTCAACTCCTTGTCAGAGCCCTCCAAACATGGTTGTGGTGGGATATGACATTTGTCAACCATACGGCTCCACTCCGCTACTTTGTGAGCATCAGAGTAGCGATGGGCCATGTCAAATAATTCTGACACGATTCTTGGCTGGTGGATGTTTAGGTTTTTTGTGAACCTTGATGAGGACATCCTTGACACTAGTGCGCCATCCATATCTTTGAGTGTACAAGATGTTAATCATGATTTGCATAAGGGTTCAATGACAAAATATAGGTGAATTTGTTTCTTAATGATTTTACATGTGATTTACATGAGAATTGGCTACTACCTAATTCAAATACTTTGTATATTTTTAGGTTTGACAAGATGAAAGTGTTTAGAATAGAGAGGGAGACTGGAGCCAATGCAAGCAAGAAAGGGCATAGAATTCATGTGCTAATAACTCAAGAAAAACTATAAAGTATCAAGCATGAAGGAGAGAAGCCGACTAAGCGCATGGAAGCAAGAAGAGTTGTGCAACTAAGAGGAGAACAAAGGAAGCATGCATGGAAAAGAAGGAAGAAAAGGAGAAGAAAAGGGGAGAAGCCTAAGAATCCAAATGCTAAGTTTTGGATAAGATTTCCAGGCCCAATTTAGATTTTTCTCAAGTCCAACCAAAATCAAAATTGGAATCAACTCAGAACTCAATTCGGATTTAGTTCAGGACAGCCCGCAGAGCCCATAATAAAAAAGGTTATAACTTTCACAAACGGAATCCAATTTAAGTGTTCTTGTTAGAAAGATTATTCCAAGGCCCACGCAATGGATAAGTCCCCAGCTTTAGAAACATCATGAATTGACCGGTATTTCTGAAATAAAGTGGTAGCCAAAAATTTATCTTTTCATTTTGTGTTCATATTCAAGTCCAAGTCTTGTTAGATATCTTAAGAGTGCTATATAACCAAGGGGTGCGCCCCATGTACCAGATTAGATATCATATTTTTAGATTAACCATATTCTTGATTCTAGGATTTGAGCAAACATTGCCCCCGCTAGAATTGAGAGTTCTATCTATTTTGTCGCTTCATTATTCTTGTGATGTCCTTGTGAATTGCAAGAGCACATCTACTTCTTTACATGGCAGGTGGACAAGGATCAAAGTGTGTTGCTGGATGAATTCAAGTATCACAAGTTTTGGTTATCCATACCATTGTTGTCGTCGTTCGGTTCGTCAAGTTTCATAGGTTCTTCAACATATCTACACTAGTTATCCCCAAGTTATTAATGATCCTACGTTGCGAAGATCGAGTGCCCCCATATCAAACCTCTTGTAGCATACCACTTGTTTAAATGCTTGAATAACAAAATCATCATAAATGTTAGGAATGGTATTATGTACTTCTACAAACCTGTTAACAAATTGACGTAAATTTTCTCCAGAAGTTCGACAAAAAAGATGTAAATCATCCTCCTTTCCTGGCTTAGTGTAACAACTTTCAAAGTTTTTTAAAATAACATGGCATAAAATTTCCCAACTTAAACAAAACTTTTTGGTTCGTTAAATAACCATGTCCAAGCAGATCTTTTTAATACAGTGGGTAAGTAATTAGCCTTACCTTTTCATCGTTGCCTGCATTTAGACGGCGGTAGTGTAGATTTGAAGAAACTTTGAGGCATTTTTTGTCCTATCTAAACTTTTGAGATGCCCTAGCTTTAATTTTTCAAGCCAGGTTACTTCTCTTAGCCCAGGGTGAGAAAGCCTTGCACCTTATGTATGGCCCCAAATGTGGTCAGATGTTATGACCTTCATCATGATTATCAGGAGAACAAGTTCGTCTATGACCACAGTTAGAGCGCTCACCTAGGCCTACCCTCTCGAACACACTTCACCAGGGCGGGTCGTCTTGATGGTAGTTGTTGTCGTCGTAGCGATGTTCAAAGGCAGAGTGGTCTGCCCTAGAGCCAGTCTGGGATCTTGAGGATTGTGAAGGACTCTGCACTTTTGCAGTAGTCTCTTGTAAGTTGGCAACCAATGAACGAATGACCAAGAGGTCCTGCTCATTGTTTTCCCCCATCTGGTGGTTGAGGATCACAAAAATAGTATAATGCAATGCACCGGGGTTTCAACCTGTGAAGGAGATGGTAAGATGTTAAGATCTCTTACCATTGTCCTAGGGATGACCTGGGGCGTGGTTGCGAATGTTGTTGAGGGTGATCTCCTCCTGCATTAGTGTTGGGCCTCCTGGACATCCCTGGTGCATTAGAGTGGTACTAGCGATGGGCCTCCTCTATTGCCTATTGTTTTGCAGCAAGCAATTGGTTGTTGCGTTGTTCCTGCGTCAAACGTTTAGCATGCTCCTAAGGCTCATATTGTTCATGTGATGCCCGTTGTTCATTGGTCTTATCAGCATTGATAACTGCACATGCACGAAAGTTGGAGTAGATGGAGGGTGAAAACATCTCGTCCTCATCAGAGGAGTAGTAGTCGAGATCTCAGAGTAGATGTTCTAGAGATGATTCTAGCAAAACCTCAGCATTGACATCGTTAACGAGATCATCATTGGGCCCCACGGTATTGACATTGTGGTTACCAGTCTCTCCAGTTGAGATAGGAGTGGAAAAGTACTCTCCCTCGGAGTTGCTTGGGGGCGGCAATATCGCCTCCGCTGCCTCAACCCCAACAGATTGGGTTGTGGGCGGCGCAGGTTCTCTCTCGGCAAGGTAGAAGTCGCATTTACACACCTGCTCGGGGGCATAGTTCTCGTCCATGAGGTCAGCATAGTTAGTAAGTTCAAAGGTGTTCCCTCATCCATGTGCGAGGGCTTGAAAATATCACAGCAACAATCTCTAGGTTGACGGTGCCTTCCTTCTAGCGCTAATTGTCGATGATCAAGACCTAGGGTCCACTATCGAACTTACAGAAAAATAAAATATGAGAGCACAATCAAACAGATATTTTATTTCTGTGGATAGAAAGAATGTTACACGTAGATCACCCTATTTATGCATATATAAGGGGTGGCGGTTAATGCCACAAAAGGCATCTTTTGTCTTCATGCATATGTCTTCATTAGGTCATGAACCGTCACATTCTTTGATCAACCATCGTGTCCCTTGGCCAACCATCATAAGTTACCAAATACACCAATAACTTCTCTCACCTTAACCACATGGGAAATAGCCATGTCTCCTGACCAGTTAACTTGGTCAGAACTAACGGAACCATATAAGTGATCGATATTCCCCATGATTGGTCGTCTCTTGGTTATAACTGGTCATCATTGGCTTCCGACCAATTTGTTACTAAAGGTATAAGGTTTCCTTTGAATGGTGATCGTAGGCCCTGATCAACTCGGCTTCGGCTTCTGGCTTCTGGCTTATTTTTCACTATTCATAAGTTTCGTCTTTTTCTGAACTTTTGGCTTTTTGTTGAGCTTTTTTGCCGGTTCTTTTTTTCCGTATTTGTTTGTATTATACGTAATGGGCTAACATATTTTTTTTATTTTTAAAATTTTTTAAAATTTAATTATACTAAATAAGCCTCTGTCAGCTACAGTGTTTTTTCAGCCAGCTACAGTGTTTTCAGCCATAAGCCACGAGCTTTTCAGCCGAACCGATCACCACCATAATCGTTATGTTAGGTGGACTTTAATATATGAACTCGTCTTTCATAGAAAAAATATTAGCTCAGTCAATAACTCTCGTCATCCTATATGTGCCAATGAGACATTATAACCAGACAGACGATAAACATTATTATAAAACTGGGGTTGGCTGATACTTAAGACATTTGCACAGCGGCAGTCCACGATGTCCACCGTTCATGCTATCCTTCAGGCAGATAGAAGACTACAAGCACACGGTCAGACATACTGGCGCATGCGTGCCCCTGTAGCTCGCCTCTTCTGACCTATGCAGCACTAGTGCTATCCAATGGGCCGGGCCGGCACGGCACGGGCCCGGGCTCGACACGGCCAGTTTAGGCACGGCCCGGTAAGGCCCGTGTAATAAATGGGCCGTGCCGTGCCGTGCCGGCCCGCGGGCCGCGGTGCAAGCCCAGGCACGGCCCGAGGCCGTGCCGTGCCGGCCCGGGCACGGTTAAGGCTAAACGGGCCGTGCCGGCCTGGCTAGCCCGTTTAGCCGAAAAAATAGAAAAAATAAGAGAAATTGTAGAAAAGTAAGAAAATTGTAGAAAATTCAGAAAAAAATATAGAAAATTGTAGACATTGTTAATCACAAAAATAAATATTTTCAATGACATAATGAGCTTTATTAACTTATTAAATTACATGGAATGGCTGCCTCATTAAAAACCTTTACCAAGTAAAAACTCAATTTGAGAAAACCTTGGTAAAGAAAAAAGAGTACAGCCTATAAAGCTCATTAGTGACTACATGTGAAGAAAAATATTGAAAATCCTATTCATTGCTATCTAAATATAAATTCTCAAAAGATTCTTCTAAATCTTTATTATCTGCAGTATGTTGGAGTCTTGATTCAGCTTGTTCCCAGTCTTTGATGGTCAGAAGTACTTCGACCATCTCGTTGGAGAGACTTGTTCGTCGCTCCTCGATTATTCTTCCGGAAAGACTGAATGCTGACTCCGAGGAGACTGTAGAGACAAGAACAGTCAATACATCCCGCGCTAATATGGATAGCACTGGATATGATACCTTCTGGGTTTGCCACCATGAGAGGATGTTGAACTCCTGCTCGAAGCTGACGCTATCACTGTTGAGATAGCTTGATAGGTCTCCAGTGCTTTGTCGCCTTCCTCCTCCTAACTACTGTGTACCTGCACCTGCACGAGAACTAGACGAAGAACCAAAAATCTTGCCCCATTGCATAGCCCCCTAGAGGTGCTAGGGACTACCGTGGGTCTTTCCAAACGCACAGACCCAAACTTATTTTCATATTTATTATATACCTCATATAATTTATCCTTAACTAATATAAAGTACGAACAATAGTCTAAACCGGAAGCCTCACTTAAAACTTGTAAAACATTTATAAATCCTTGGAGTTTGGCCCTAGGATCCAAAATAAAAGCAAATGCATATAAAATAGGAATTTCTCTCCAATATTTTAAAAACTTAGTTTTGATGGCAACTACAGCATCTCATAGTATATGATCATTTTCAAAAGTCTTTAGGTGAGTGGCAATTTCAACAATATTATGAACAATCATAGGAGATGTAGGGTAGTATACTCCAGAAAGACAAACTGTAGCTTTATGAAAAATTTCTAGAAAGGAAAAAAAAATTCACCAACAACCCAATCGTCCTCAGTAAGTTCAGGGTCTCTAACTTGGGTTCTACTGGAGGGGCTACAAGATTGATGACTTTGGGTGTGAAGGAAAACAGATAAAGTGCTCTTATATGGCAATATATGTTTAAGCATAAGGTAAGTAGAGTTCCATCTAACAGGCATGTCTAAACCAAATTTTCTAGGACGAACATCCATTGCTACGCAAAAACTCTTATATGCAGCTATTCGTTGGTTAGAATAATTAATAAATAAAATTGCATCCCTAAAAGAATCAATGCAAGCATTTAATCTTTTTAAACCGGATTTAACAATAAGATTAATAATATGACAAGCGCAATGTTGATGCAATAAGAAAAAGTGTGCATAAGTATTAAACAAAGGAGTAAGAATTTCCATAGCTTTAGTGTTTGCAGCTGCATTATCTAAAGTTATAGAAAAAATCTTATCCGTGAGGCCAGAATCTTCTACAACTTTAATAATACTTTCAGCAATATTTTCAGCACTATGTGAAACATTAATTAATTTAAATCCTATAATTTTTTCCATTATCCAGTCATCATTAACATAATGAGCAACAACACTAATATAATCCTCTCTAGCCCTACCACTCCATATGTCAGAAGTCAAAGCAATAGAGAATGTACAGGTATGAAACATTTTTTTCAATTTATCACGACAATTGTTATAATATTTAATTAAATCTCTACTTGTTGTTTGCCTAGATACAGAAGTAAATCGAGGGTTATGAGCAGTCCTAATATATTTTTGGAAAGCATCAGACTCACCAAAATTCAAAGGTAAATCTTGAGAAGCAATTAATCTAAAAAAGATTCCCGAGCTACCTCTGGGTTGTACTCCCATGTACGTACCGAGCCGTCACAGTTATATTGCAGCTGTGTCTGGCGCATTTGTATTCCTTGTCTTTTCTTGCAGCTTGCAGCATGTCGTTGTAGATGACCCGTCCCACCTGAAGATTTTGCAGTCAATTTATTACCACAAATTTTACAAACAGCATACCTCACTTCAGTTCCATCATTGTTGGTCTTGAACTTCTTATCGAAATCATTCCAAACTGTTGATGTACTAGCTCTTGTTCTTTTTGCACTCGTGCTTTGGGTCGTGGATGCACTTGTTGAGCCAGCAGAAGATGGATCGATTGGACCCTGCGCCACCGGGGCCGTCGTTTCTTCGGCATCTCCAGTTTGTACATGTGGACCTTCCGCGGATGAATATGCTTGTTGAAACGATTGCATATCCTCCGCCGAGAGGCCGAATTCAGAGAGTTGAAAATCGTAGTTCTCCATTAAATCGACTGCAAATTGAAATAATAAAGAACGATTAACTCACTATTAAAGTATTAAACCAACAAATAATAGCAAAAAAATTAAACCAAAAAATAATACCAAAAAATTGAAATAAGAGTATAAGACATCATTATTACCTCCTTTGCAGCTCCCACAAAAAGCTTTGAAGATTTTTGAATTTTCGGAATTTTGCCCGAATTTTCACCAAATTTGCGCTAACACTTTCGGATTTTTCAGAGCTAAACCAAGAGAGAAGAGTGAGGTTTGAGGTGTGGAGAATGGAGGCCGGATGCCCCCCTATTTATAGAAAAAAAATTCAGATTTTTTCCCATTTTTTCCTATTTTTCCGGATTTTTTACCCCCCAACGGTCACAAAAAACGGCTAGTTTTTGAATTAGCCGGGCCGTGCCGAGCCGGGCGTGCCGGCACGGCCCGAGTGCTAAACAGGCCGTGCCGTGCCGGCCCACCGTGCCGCACCCTCTGCCCAGGCACGGCCCGGTCCGCCGTGCCGTGCCGTGCCGTGCCGGCCCGGCCCATTTATTCCCGTGCCGTGCTGTAAACGGGCCGGGTCTACAATACCAAGCCGTGGTGCGGCCCGGGTAGACCCGGCCCATTTGGCCACCTCTATGCAGCACCAACTCACCGGACCTCAAAATTGCAAGGAGAATTGGTCGAGCCTATGTCCTATTTAAAATGCGGGATTTTCATAAGATTGTAGTCTGCACAATGAGTCAAGAAAATTCTCGTGTGCTTCAAATAGGACTCTTAACATGTACTAAGTAAACGGCTGAGATTTTAGCATCTGGCATCCACAATTGATTGGCAAATGGCAAGTGATAGTGGTGCTTAGTGTTCTCCTCCACCCTTGTCCCCAGTCGAAAGAAAAGAATTTTTTCTCGATCCACGCAGAATTAATTTTCTAAACCAGAATCGTAAGCTGGATTCTAACGTCTAATGGTCAGGGTGGGCTTCTCAAATGGTCGAGAACTTTTACGGCCATACCAGGTGGCCCAAATGAAACGGCCAGCACGGTCCGGGCCGTATAAAGTGGGCCACGGAATATTACGATGCTACTAGTACCAAGCAGGCCTCTCAGCCCACTACACGTTTTGCTCGGATGATCACACGGCACGGAGCACTAAGGATGTGTTTGGTTGGAAGGATGAGGTGGGATGGGATAGAATGGGGATGGGATGAGATAGTTCCACAAAAAAGTGGAACCACATGGTCCAGCATCTAAGAAGAATATTCTCTAAATTCGCACAGGCTCATCCCACTTTGGACCATTCCATCCCACCTCATCCCTCCAACCAAACACACAGATAGGCTTGGTCAAAGGAACCATCCCATCCCATCCCACTCCATCCCTCCAACCAAACACATCCTAAAGCAAGCAATCCGTTCCGCACCGGTCGCCGTAGTTTGGGCGAGCGGCGTGTTAGAAATTAGCCCACTTTTATGGCCTATTTCCTTAATTCTAAAGCATATATGATTTAATACCATATTGCTAAAGAAAGGTAAGAAAGACCGATTTATAAAGTGGAGTTCTCACCACTCCTTAAATATAGATAGAGATGGTATGAGGAGGGTTATGTCTAGTCACACACACGCGCACGCACACGCGTGCGTATTCGCGTATTTTCACGTGCAAATTGCGCGACCGTGCCGTGACGTGGCGCGCCACTTGGCAGACCAAGTCCATTTATATTTTTGCTGAACCCTGCACCTCATTCTCTCTGTTTGAATGATATTCAAACGTTTGAATTTGAGTCTTTACTGGGGTTTTGATGTAGACAGTTACTCGTGGATAAATGGCTGGTTGAATGTGTCAGGTACCAGTGGGTAAATGGCTATTTTAATCATGTCAGTTATCAGTCTGTCTATATATGCATGGAGAGAGAATCTCACTGCTTCCATTTTTTCTTCTCTACGATTTTTTGCTTGAGTACTGTGCTGTCTGAACTTCGTCGACCTTTCTTCCCGGTGTGCACCTGGAAGGAGGGAGAGCAGCTATCTCCAGACCGTTGCCGCAGAGAGTACCTGCACGGAGCGGCAATAAGGTTTCTAGACAGCGCACCTGCGCGACCGCTCACTGCACTGCGACATCTATGCTCTGCACTGCGTCAAGTTTGCGCGGCTTCCTGTTCTTCATCAGGCTAACAAGTAAGTCATTCGTGCGCACGTTCGACTTTGTTATTATATTATTTTTCTTGTGTATATTCTAAAGTATGATGAGTAGCTTGTTGTTAGTTGTGATTTTTGCATCATTAGTTTATTATTTTTGTCTTCTAATAAAACTTGAATTAAAATATTGCCCACATGTGTAACACGACGTGCCTTGCCCTGCGCCACACCGCACATAGCTAGATTCCTAGAGATATCAGATACCCCTCGCCAGAACCCCCTCCTCCTCCGTCGCCGCCGCGCGCCCCTCAGGTCTCCTCTCTCTCTCATACCTGATTCTTTGGGCTTTGCACTTCTTGATGGCTTCGGTTTTTTTAGTGGCGGCGGCACTTGCGTAATTCCTCGACTGGTAATTTTCTATTTGGATCACCGTATGGGCACCATTCTAGCTGGAGATGCATGTGTGCATCTGCACTTCATAACAAATGCATTTTTCTTAAAAAAACCGAAGGTAGAGCTCTCCCATTCATTTCAAAGAGATGAGATTTACACCGGTCCATCGGCCTCAAAGGGCAACACCAAACATACCGACACAGGAGTCTCAAACTAGAGCTTCTACCAAAGCATCCACTACACCCACAAGGCAAACATCTTGGGAAGCAACAACAAACACGACCTCTCCACAGACGATGAAGCCTACGAGTAGCTAACCACGACGCACCGCTCTCCAAGATGCACACCCCCGTGCGGCCAAGACTAGGCCCGGCCAGCCACGCCGAGGACCCTCATCCCACTACAGCCACTGATGCACCACCCACCATGACGCATCGCCCACTAAGACGGACACCACTACGTGGTCGAGATGAGTCCTGGTCAGCCACAGCGAGGAGGCCCATGCCATTGCAGCCGCCTGCCAAGACGCGCTACCCCCTTGCGGCCAAGGCTAGCCCAGCCAGCCATGCAGGCTTCAACTCTAGCGAGGTAGACTCTCGGACGACAACAAACGTTGATGGATCTAGAGGGAAGAGTACTATGATGGCTAGAGGAGGCCGGCGGCTAGAGGGACCAGTGGGGCGACTTCAGGAGGACACGGAGGCCTGGATCAGACCCGGCAGTGAGGGATCTGGACGGCGGGCGCCTGGGTCTGGCAAGCTTCGGCTACAACAACAGGGGGAGTCTAAGGATGACAGCGTCTAGAAAGGTGGTAGTTCTTCCAAATCTGATGGGACCCGAGGAATGGCGACGGCGGCGGCGTCGACCCATGGCACCCGGGTTCTTCGTAGATCTAGCATGGGGGATGCCGCCCGTGGTCACCTTCCACACTCTGATGCATGGACACATGCCTGAACTGTCGTATCCGTGTCTGACACGGACATGACACTGACATGGCTCGGACACGTGTCCGTGGTGTGTCGGCTGATTTCTAAATAAATTTTAATTTTTAAAATTACCAACACATGTCAGACACGGCGATTACGCGAGTTGGACATGACCAGGACACGGGTGAGGACACAACCCATGTAATGGCCCGCTTGCTCCCACGCGAGGGGTGCCCTAACCCTACTCGGCAGCTTCCCCCTGTGCGCCAATCCCCCCATCGCACGGTCACGCTCCTCGCCATCGCCCTACTCGCGCCACCACCCGCTAGCTCCCGCATCTCGCCAGCTCCTCCATCTCCTCCCTCCAGTCGCTGGCTCCCACGTCTCCTCCCTCCAACCGTCGGCTTCTGCCCATGCGCCCCTTTCTTCCTCCTGTGCGCCACCGGCTCCCTCAGATGGAGGTCGAGGTGCCCTCAGGTGGAGGTCGAGGTGGAGTACATGCCGGAGCAGGCCAACCTGGATGATGGATGAATTCTTCTCTAGGCTAATTATTTTTCATGTTTGTTACAGTATTCTAGTCTACCTCCAATGTTTGAAGCTGAGGCTCAAGCTCTTGAAGTAAACACTTTGATCTCATAAGTTGATAAGTGATAAACTTTTGAGTTCTATGATCAGTGATTACTATGGAAGAATGCAAGGCTAAAGTAATTGACTAACTGCTACTCAACTTCATTAAGTATAAGATGGTTAGAAGCTGCAGAAGGTATTATGGTTCCTCCAAAGTATTTTTTTCAATTGTGTAGTGGCCTAGTTGGTTGAGTAAAATTTTTGCTTTTTAGCCCAAAATTTGAAAGATTTTTACATATGGACCCCTGGAGAAAAGATTTGCAAAAATGGACCCTTACCACGGCGCCAAAGTATATGGCACCTAGGGTGCATGTCACGGCGCCATATGCTTTGTCGCCGCGAATGGCCACGTAGGATCCACAGTGGCATAACATGGCGCCAACTCACATGGCGCCGTGACATGCATATACGACGCTTACGGCCGTGGCGCCGTGATCTGGGACTTAGCCCGAACTTTGCAGTTTAGGTGCAAGTTCAGCTATCACGGCGCCAAACCTTCTAGCGCCATATTTAGCTAGCACGGCGCCAGACCCTTTGGCGCCGAGAGGTTTATATATGGCGCTATATTCTTTGGCGCCAAAGATCCTGGCGCCGTATATAAACCTCTCGGTGCCAAAGGGTCTGGCGCCGTGCTAGCTTCACCTGTAGAAAAAACAGCAAATATTGCTGTTTTTTTTCCGCAAAACATATGCACATACACACATACATATACATTCACACATAAAACATCTGAACAACTTAAATGACAACATCGCATAGTTATCAAAAGTCTCAAAATATCACATAACATTATATAACTATCAAAAGTCTCAAAACATTACATAACACGTCTCAGCGCACAAAATAGTCACTCTCACTGCCTCTTGGCCTTTCCCTTGCCCTTGGCCAGGGCATCAGACCCTGGAGTGTACATGCTCGGGGGACGGGCCGAACGACGAGGCCGCTGGGAAGCCTGAGTAGATGGTGCGTCGGGCATCTGCGACATCCCAATCTCATCGTGGGTAGATGCCTCCTCGTCCTCGTGCTCCTCCTCCACGTCATACTGCTCCGCCTCGTCGTCGTCATCGCCCTGACTGAAAGTCGGAGTGCGTGACGAGCTCCTCGTGGACTGGCGCGTGCCGACGTGTGACGACGAGGCTGCAGCGGCACCCGAGCGCTGGGAGGCCGCTGGTGGTGATGCGACGTCCGTGCGTGCGCAGCAACCACAACGAGCTGTCGCCCGACCAATGCGACGTCTAAGTCTCTGCAAGTAATGATATGTCATTATAGTATACATGCTGAATGGCTCTAACTTAACGAATTATCTTCGAACCTGCAAGAAGTCCCTCAGGTGGCTCTTACTGTCCGGGGCGCCAGCTGGGTAGGAGAAAGCCTCATCGATCTCATGCACCGAGGTCCGCAGAGAAGTCCCCTAAAGAAATAAGATCCACATAAGTAAGTGCGAGATAAACGTATTGAACCAAAGTATTGAGCAAATATCATGCTTTCGTACCACTCGATCGAGAATCGGGCGGCCTTGACAACTGTGCCCTCCCTCGCACGCCTGTCGTACGCAGTGTCCTCGTCCTCGGACGAAGTGAGGTCCGCGTAGTCGACATCAGTCCACTGCTGCCTCAGCCTGTAGCGGGTGGCAGAGTGGTACCAGGACAAGTACTCCCGGAAGCTGGCGTTGTTGTGGGGGGTATTGTCCCGCTCGCAGTTCTCCTCCATCCACCTCCACCACTCGACGTACTGTCGGTGGTGATGAGCGAAGTCCGTCACCTTTCGTTGGCGGACCCTGTCGAACCTGTACATATAGTAGATGTCATCAATAGGTGTTAGAGTACGAACCAACAAAATTTAAAATAAAGCAAAAATTGGAACTTACTTGTGCAAATCAACAGAGGTCGACACCGCCTCAGGGGGATATAACTGCACGAGGCCAAACTGCTGCGCAACTCTGTAGGGGAGGTGAATCTCTACGGCGTAGAAGCAAATCAGCGGACACCTCATCCTCCAAAGATGGTCGTCCCTGCGGCACATGGTGCTGAGCGGTAGAGCTGCAACCTGTGGCTCGGAGTAAGGCTCCCACGAGACCTAGCAATCAAACATACGGGCAAACACACGATTAGCCATGTACAAAAACCAAGAACTGTAAGAAAAATAAATGCATTACCAATTTGTTACCATCGTGGGAGACAAGGTGTCCAGCTCGTTGCTGAAATCCACGTACGCTCGCTCTGTGGTCGCGAACGGGACTGAGACGCTATCCCACAGGTACGCCACTGTGGGGCCGAGGTCATCCACACCCAGTGGACGCCAAGGCTGCGCCTGGAACACGCGAGGGCGTCCCACAGGAATGCGTGTCCACATCCACACCTACAGGAGGAGGACGCAGCCACCGAGCGTCGACGTGGGCGCCTTGCGTCTGCAGGCCTCGCAAAGCTGGCAGTAGAGGAACGCGAGGACCGTCGAACCCCAGCTGAGCTGTCCAGCGTCGCCCCAGTCCTGGAGGCAGTGGATGTACATCCACGAAGCGGCGTTGTCGGGACCCCGGATTTCCAAACCCGGACCCTCTGTGTATTACTGCACTAGTCCCAGATCAAAGCTAGTGCACACAGTTAAACAGAAATGATTCATGACCAACAACGCATTTATTACAATAATTGAGAGTACTGACCGAAAAGGTCTCATTATTACATTGGAGGTTCCAAGACCTCACACAACCAGAATACAGCGGAAGCAAGGTAAATTCAAAGTAGACCCATCAATATGCCACAGGCAGTTGACTGGGGAAGCGTGACCTAAAACTCCTGGAATCCTTCGTCGAAGCCGCCAGCGAAGTAGTTGAAGTCACCTTCTTGAGATTCGTATTCCTCTGGTTATTATTTTTGAGCGTAGCATGTGAGTACATAAAGTACTCCGCAAGTCTTGGGAAAAATGCAATAGATGCAAGGCTTGACAAAGAAAGGTTGTATGGCTCTTTTGCACAAAGCAATATTTTATTTAAATTACTACTAATTCTTCTCGAAGGCATCATTTTATTAAATTAAATGTTTTAACAGAACTAACATTAATTCACTAGTGAAGGTTCCATCTACCAACACTAGATTAACTGATCAATTTTTAAACTGCGGGTTCCATCCACCCTCTCTGGCTTCAACTGCCAGGATACCCTTCCAAGAGTTCCCTCCACTCTCGGAATACAAAACTTTTATTTTAAAACCAAAACCAGAAATCTACCATGTGAATGCATTCCTTGCCCGCCCTTGACCGTGGGCACAGCTATTCGAATAGTTTTACACTCTGCAGAGATTGTACAACTTTACCCACAAGAGATAAATTATCCTAAAAGTCAACACGCTTCCTTTGGCATGAGACCCAGATAAAATATCACAAAGCCTTTACCTTACTCTAATCTAGATAGATACCACCCGCTGAGGTTTCACCGCAGGTAGGCTAACTGCCCGAACCGAAGCCCCCTCTTGCGCCATATGAGTACAGTAAATCCTTGTCCCTCACTGTGAATAACCAGTCCATCCCTGGCACCCACTTTCCACTGGTGGCACCTAAACTAGACTATCATAAGTTAGTCAGCTAGGTCGTACCCATATAGACTTGTGGTTGTACGGTTAATGCTCAGTCTGGACAAACACAAGCGTCGGTCCTTAATTGACTAGGGTGGAACATACACTTAACAAGATCTCGTGCTTCCTGCACCAAACCAAACCAACCATCCACCCTAATCTAAACCAACTTTCACATTTTAGTTTATTTTAAAAGAGCAGTGGTAACTCCAATTACCACTAAATTTGTAAACACAAGGGTATTACAATAATTCATAATTTCCCATTTTCAAGATTTCAAAGGTATTAAATAGCGTGGCTAAGCATTGTTCTATCATTCTAATACCAACAATTGATTATAATACTCTCACTAAAGAGCCAAAGGAAATCCTAAGGAGACAAGGTTACATGGCATTCAACTTCAATGGAGGGCATAACAACGAGTGGTTTAACTAATTTGCTAAAACAGAATTAAAGTTCTATGTAAATAGCAATGCACATAACTTTAAAATATTTAAAACATTTTATAATCATGGGTTCAAAATGATCGAAGGAGACTTGCCTTCTTGCAGGGTCTCTGGGTCTTCTTGCTGGGGAGTGGAGAGGTCTTCGTCAACGTTGGGTTCTACGCGAGAAAAGACAGAGCACAAAACAAATAAATACAAACAAAAATTCAAATAAACTCAAAAATTCAAATAGAGGCCCTAGTTGGATAGATCATGATTTTAGAAGAATTTAGAAATTTGAATGGCTCAATTTGGGGTTACAATGAGAAAGTTATACTTGTTTGAAGTTTTCAGTTTGAATAAATCCAGAAATTAGGAAATTTCTGACAGGTGGGCCCACTGGAATTATCAGATTTAATCTTTTATTTTTATTCTGAAATTATGACAGGTGGGACCCACTGGCAGTGAACCCACGGGATCGGCCTCTAACAGGTGGGACCCACTGGACAGTGAGCCCACTGGCTTAGCCTCTGACATGTGGGACCCACTGGACTCCGGGCCCACTTGTCAGTGACCAGCGCAGAGGGATGGGGCCTAGGCGACAGTGTCCAGCGCAGACGGCGGCCGCTGGCGTGTGGGGCCCACTTGTCAGCGCGATTAAATGAGAGAAAACTCAACCTCAGCGTGCGGAGCCGAGGGCTCGAACGCGCGCCGAGGGAGTCAAGGGGGAGAAGAGCGAGCGCTGGTAACCAGTCGGGTGGGGAGGCGTTGCCTACCCGTAAAGGGTAGGTAACCCTCTTGAGGAGTACCTGCCGGAGGGACCGGGCAGCCGTGGACGGAGGCAGTGGCGCCGGCGGCGAGGGGTGGCCGAAGGTGTTCTGGTGACGCCCAAAATGCGTTCCCGGTGCAGATGCGGTGCTGGTGGAGGAGTCAGCGAGGCTCGGGGACGAGCGGAGGTAACTGGCGACGAGGGAGTGGCGGAGCGGGCTCGGGTCCTCCGGCGCGACGGCGGCGGGGAGGGGTGGCTGAGGGGGTATTTATAAGGGCGGAGGGGGAGCAGGGGCGCGGCAATTTCTCGCCGTTGCTGGCGGCCGGAAAAGGAAAGGGAGGGGAAGAAACGGAAAGAGGAGGCAGGGGAGGAAGGGGAGCACGGGAGATCGGGGATTCGGTCGCGGTGGCATCCGGGGTTTCCAAAACCAGGGAGAGCCAGGGAAGGCAAGGTGGGATCCGGCGCGGTCTCGGTCGGCCGGCGAAAAAGGAAAGAGGGGAGGAAGAAAGGAAAGGAGGCGCTCCGCGGGGACGAAGGACCCGACTGGCGGGGCCCGGGTGGCAGCGGGAGCGGGCGCGAGCGACTGACGAGCGGGGCCCGCAGGTCAGAGAGAGGAGAGGGGAGCGGGGTGTGAGCGGCTGACAGCCAGGGCCCGCAGGGCAGAGAGAGAAGGGGGACCGGGGACCGCTAGATGGGCCGGGCCCGCTAGACAGTGAGGGGAGGGGAGATGCGGCCTGGATCAGGCCGAGCGGCGACGTGGGCGGATCTGGGCCGTCCACGCGTCGGCCGGAGGGGACAGTTGGATTTTTATTTTTAGGAATTGATTTCTATTTACAGAAAATGCTAGGAAATTCTTTAGGCCTCAGAAAAATATGAAAATACCTCCAAAAATTCCAGAAAAATTCACAGAAGCTCCTGGAGATATTTTGGACTTAATAAAATTATTTCCAAATACTGTTGATGTTTAATTTTTCATATTTTAAATTACTTTTTAAGTTCTAAAAATAGGTTTTAAACTCCAGAAAATCCAGAAAAGCAAATAAAAGCCAAGTAAAATCCAATTACCTTAAAATAATTAATTTGAATTTAAATTTTTCCAGAAAGCCAAATTTGGGATGTTACAGGCGTCCCCCGTGGCGTCCGGGAAAAGCACGGCCCCGAACATGTGGAGGACCCAAGCGCGGCAGTAGAAGGTCACCATGGCGTCGTCCGCGGCCGCAGGGCATTCACCAAATGTATCCCACAACCATCTAATGTGGACCCCCGAGACGCGGCCTCGCCTGGCATTATCTGGGACAGGAGGCAATGTCGTGCCCAGAAAGGCCTCCACACGTGCCCTCCAGCCCTCAGACACCGCCGGGCCGACCACCGGCTGTCCCCTAATGGGAAGTCCAAGAATCATTGCCACGTCCTGCAGCGTGACGGTCATCTCCCCACACGGAAGGTGGAACGTGTGAGTCTCTGGCCTCCACCTGTTAATAGTACACGGAGAAAATAATTAGTTACGTACGTAAGAATATAAAAACGAAAACAAACGGACCCAATAGAAAAATGCACCTGTCGACGAGTGCGGTCAAAGCTGCGGGGTTAAAGACCGGCATGCCCCGTCGTACTAGGTTGGCGACCGTGTGAAGCCCAGCACGGCGAAGCAGTGGGGTATAGCGGTCGTCGTATTGCATCAAGTGAAACCCATCATGGGTTCGACAATGAAGTATGTGAAGTTCCTGAAAATTTCTATAAAAGTTAGCTACGTGATGAAAACACATGTATATTTCGACAACACACGTACCTGGCCGTCCTCCGTGAGCCTGCCGCGGTGCTCCCTCTCGTAGAACTCTTCTAGCAGCCGATACCTCGCCATCCTGTGCATTCAAAAATACGTTAATGATAAGAATAACAAAAAACTGTAAAAACATATGTATTTCTAAATATTCATCAATGTCGCTCAAATCAAACCCTAAAAACATATGTATTTCTAAATCAAACCCTAAAAACATATGTATTTCTCAACATTCATCAATCTCCCTCAAATCAAACCCTAAAAACATATGTATTTGTAAATCAAACTCTAAATCTAAACTTTCATCAATCTCGCTCAAATCAAACCCTAAAAACATATGTATTTCTAAATCAAACCCTAAAAACATATGTATTTCTAAAATGGACCTTAAAAACATATATATTTCTAAAATGGATCCTAAAAACATATGTATTTCTAAACATTCATCAATCTCCCTCAAACCAAACCCTAAAAACATGTGTATTTCTAAATCAAATCCTAAATCTAAACATTAATCAATCTCGCTCAAATCAAACCCTAAAACATGTATTTGTAAATCAAACCCTAAATCTAAACTTTCATCAATCTTGCTCAAATGAAACCCTAAAAACATATCTATTTCTAAATCCAACCCTAAAAACATATGTATTTCTAAATCAAACCCTAAAAACATATGTATTTCTAAAATGGACCCTAAAAACATATATATTTCTAAAATGAACCCTAAAAGCATATGTATTTCAAAATATTCATCAATCTCGCTCAAACCAAACCCTAAAAACATGAGTATTTCTAAATCAAACCCTAAATCTAAACATTCATCAATCTCGCTCAAATCAAACCCTAAAAACATATGTATGTATAAATCAAACCCTAAAAACATATGTATTTCTACAAATCAAACCCTAAAAACATATGTATTTCTACAAATCAAACCCTAAAAACGAGTCTATACACATTACTACTCTTACATTACGCATATATATTGAAAATCCAACCTAAAACCGAGTCAAATTGAACTAATTTCATCTAGGGTTTCAAATCTTCCCACACGAAATGTACCTCAAATAATCCATATTTATTGCATAAAATCAAGGGAAAGGAGGGGGTTCACCTTGCTTACTCGATTTGCAAACAAAATCGCGAGAAAAACGGTTGGATTTGAGTAGATTTTGAGGGGGAAGGGAGTGGCGGCGGCGGTTGCTCTCGGCAAAGGGCTTAACAGAGTGAAGGGGTGGGGGGCCGGGGGGCCGTGCTCGGGCTTAAGTCCAAGAGCACGGCGCCACGGCCGTTAGCGCCCAACTTACACAGCACGGCGCCATGGGCTTTGTCGCCGTGTTATGCCACCGTGGATCCTACGTGGCCATTCGCGGCGCCAAAGCATATAGCGTCGTGACATGCACCCTAGGCGCCATATACTTTGGCGCCGTGGTAAGGGTCCATTTTTGCAAATCTTTTCTCCAGGGGTCCATATGTAAAAATCTTTCAAATTTTGGGCTAAAAAGCAAAAATTTTACTCAAGCAACTCGATTGCTCACTTCGTGGCAGGATCAGTCGGCGCCTACGCCGTGTTCGTCAAATCCGTCGGCATCGACGCCGACTTGAGCCGCGGCAATCGACGGTAGCAGTAGGAAAGTTGCTCGGACTTGCTCCATGCCATCGCTATCTCCCTTGCCGGGATCATCGGAGCCCACCATGACTCCTGGAAAAAGTGGATCTAGAGGCTACGAAGAGGGAGAGAGGGGGAGGGAGGGAACTGGAGAGGGAGAGGGGGCTGCCTTGCCGCAGCCGTTGTTGCCGCCGGCAGCAGCGAGGTGGGACAAGGCGCTGGTTATGGTTCTCGGCTGGACGGGCGGGTGGCCTCCGGTGTCGTCCGAGGGGACGACACGGGGGCCGGGGAATATTAAGAAAGAGAAAATTGTTTTTTCACTTCAAAATAGAACATTAAATCGGATGACACCGGAGGCCGGGGAATATTAAGAGAGAGAAAATTGTTTTTTGACTTCAAAATAGAATGTTAAATGGACCTAGGTGGTTGTTCAAGGGAAAATTGTACATATACCCCATAGTTAGTAGGCACTTGTAGATTTACCCCACTCTTGAATGGCCTTGTAATTTTGTCCCATACTTGATATGCCCCTTTATTATTTTTCCCTATTGTCTATTTAGCTGCTATTTTAATTCCGATTTTTATTTTTTGGGACAGGAAATGACAGATCTACCCCTACCTTTTCCCCCATCGCCTGTAGATCGATCCCCGCGCCGAACGGGTCCGTCTTGGCCCGCTGCCGTCACTGCCGTCACCATCAAGGGTTAGATCAGGCGGTGAGCTGGTCCGGCGAGCAGGTCCGATGAGATGCGGATAGTTGTTGGGGAATTAATTCTTGATGTCCCTTATCGCTAATGGCTGATTGTGTACATAACAATGGTGAATGGTGCATGAACAATCGTAACCTGTTAACAGCATCAGTTGTTGCATGATGCATGTACACAAGAAATTGAACAACACCAGGTACCAAAGGAGACCATTATCTCCGGTTCAGCTACAATTTTAATTTTCCAAATAGGTCGCCTGACCTTAATTGCTTCATCCATCAAAGTGCTGCCATTTTGTTGGCAATGCCACTCCAAACATTAGAAACATTAGCACTGGCAAGACGGTTTCAGCAAAGATCAAGGCAAAAGCTACATAGTTAGACATCAGTCGTAGCATATTGAAACAAAAAATTGTAAGTAAAAAACAATCTGAAACCAACTCTTCCCAGCAAAGAAATTAGACAGAAAATGTACAGATTCCCAAATCAATCTGAAACCAACTCTTCCTAGCAAAGAAATTACATAGTTTCTGCAGCTTGCTTGGTCTGATGATGTACCGTCTTGGGGAGATTGCAAGAACCAAAGGAAATTACCTTTCTACTTCACACATAAAAGGTGCTTGCAAAATAAGTGAGTTTACATCTCACACATGAGAGGTGCTTGCAAAATAAGTGAGTTTACATCTCACATTAGCTCAAGGCAGTTACAAACTTCACATCTCACACATTTAGTTTCTTCTTCTTCCTAGGAGACATCTTTTTTGCTGGTTTGGAGGCTTTGTTTGGGGATGTTGGAACATCAATGGCTTGTGATGCTCCTCCTAACAGTTGTGCAATTTGCCTCCTTGTCATAACACCGGGACTTTCCATTACCTGCGCAGGAATGTTCACATTTGCTCTAGTAGGTGTGGTTGGCCTAGACATTGAAGTGCTTGCTCCTGCCTTTCTACTTGGTCCTGCCATTGTAGACGCTTTCCTTGCCTTCCTCTTCCTGTCCAATAGAAAAAAAAAAGAGAGAAACAAAAACTGTAAACAAGAAACAATAAAAAAATGAATTGTGCAGAATCAAAAATTTACCTATTTTTGGTGCCATTTAAAGGACATTTAGTTTGCCTATGTCCAAGCTCATTACACCTTTTACACTTGTTTAGCCCTTTCCCACCTTTCTCTAAACATCCCTTGATTCTCTCTTTTCTACACCTCCCAAGGGTTTTTGGCTTAGCAACGGGTGGTAGAAGCACAAAACCAAGGTCCATCTTTGGCCATTGTGACTTGTCTGTTAATGGCTGTATTTCAAGCTGATATGCAACTTTAAACCTCTCTAGTGAATAGTACTCATCTATGTAGCTCTCCATGTTGACATTTCTTTGGGTTGTAAGAAAAGCAAGTGCATGCTCACAAGGCTTTTCAGTGTGTTGCCATTCAAGACAAGTACACTCCTTAGTAGGCAACTTTACAACATGCCTCAATTGTTCATTGTTGGTATCCTTTACTTCTGCACTCCAACCTGCAGCTTTGTGCACTTTCAAATGTCCTAAGCCTCTAGTCCTTGTGTTAACTTGGTGAAGAACAGCTGGCAATATAAGACCTTGCAACCTCTCTCCAATCCTTCTCCTCTTGTAAAATAACTCCATGTTTTTCCCTAATTTTATCTGCCAGTTCCACAATAGGGAGATCCTTTAAGCTCTTCACCCAACTATTGAAGCATTCGGCCAAGTTATTATTAATGTAGTCACAGTTGATTTTTGTATTAAATGAACATCTCATCCACATCAAGTTATGATACCTTCTAAGATAGTCAGCCACCGCCGGGCATTGCTCTAGGACCTTGTCCATGTGGTAATTAAATACCTCTGGCCTATATGCCTTTGCAGCAGGCCACATATGATTAGGGATATCACCATGGAATTTCTTTACAAAGTTGTCCATTAAATGCCTAAAACATTCTCTTTGCTCAGCCTGTGGAAAAACATTTTTTACTGCATTTTCTAAACCTTTTTGTGCATCTGTACACACAGCTAAGAGAGGAGGTTCACCAATTCCCTTCTTTAGTTGGGTCATAAACCAAGTCCAATTGTCCTCTGTCTCTGAATCTATCAGCCCAAATGCTACTAGAAACATCCAATTATGTCCATCTAATGCAGTTACAGCAGCCAAGTGTCCATTCCATTTACCATTCAAAGCAGTTGAATCTATACTAATATATGGTCTACACCCATTTAGGAATCCCTCAATGCAAGGCTTAAATGCAATAAAGAATCTATGGAAATGTACATTACCACCTACTAATTGTGTTCCAATCTCAACAATGCTACCTGGGGATCTCATCTCTACCTCTGCCTTGAAGTTGTAAAGTAATTGAAAATTTCCTTCCCAACTACCATATATCTCATTTATAGCTCTTTCCCTCCCCCTCCACACCGTGTCATACCCAATAGTGACATTATAATCGTCTTGCAACTTCTCTTGCATTTCTTTTGCACCCATATTAGGATTAGTGCGTAAAATACCTGTTGCCTTTGAAGCAACCCAGCCTAGAGAAGCCATGCTAGATCTGATCCTGCTAGTAGAAGAACACTTGTGCTCATTCCCAAGTTGGTTGACCTGAAACAATGAAAAGAAAAGTTGAGTACGATGCTTTGCAAAGAGAAAAGTTAACTTAAAAAGACTTAATATGTTAGGAACAAAGCTAGTACCCTGATCACATTGTTAGGTGTTTTGCGGGCTAGAATTCTCCAAGGACAACCATTAGCTTTACAATAGCCCACAAACCTAGTACGATCTGACTTTTTGATTCCCAAGACAAATTCTTCATTAATCGCATATTGCCTGATTGCTAATCTAAATAGGTCCATCGAAGGGTAAATGGTACCTACAACAATTTCAGGGCGTTCCATGTCATAAGAATAGTGTGCCCCATCAGGGATGCCCTCATCAATTGGGATAGCAGCACCATCGATGTCTATGAGTGAATTTATAGCGTTTTGATTAGCAACATTAGCAATTTCTTCATTAGCAACAGCAGCATCCAATATTTCCCTATTTCTATCATCTTCATTCCTCAAACCCAAAAGCTCTAACATAGCATCCTCTTCCATAGGTACATCCCTATCTCGGTCATCAGGACCTTCCACAATCTGAAGCGTTGACCAATCAACTAGCTCAGTGGTTCCTGCATCACTATCAACAATGTCTGTCACACCTGACTTGTTGCATTGGTATGATTCCCAAGCGCCATATGATCTTGACACTAGATTTGCATTGCATTCCAACTCTTGTAGCGGTATTCTAGCGCCTACTCTATCACCGGACTCAGGAAGAATCCTACCGCCGGAATATGCAAAAAAACAGAAATAAACTAGTTAGGAATGGTTTCTGTTCATGCACTGGATCGATTTTGCAAGCAAATGCTACATACCTACTGCTGATGTCGTCCATATCAATCACACGCTCATCAACGAGTTAATCTACAACCCTAATTCATCCAGCACACCTAGGGTTTCAAAGAAAACACAATAACCACTCAAACCTCAAACAAATCTATTCAACAAATTGAGCAGTGGGCAATCCTTTACCTCTTGTGTGCCGGTGCGCAGGTCAACAGCAGTGGACGCCCGTCGACGCCTCGTCCCCCCCACAGCCGGTGCGCGGTGGCGCCGTGCCTCGCCGGTGCGCAGGCCAGCAGCAGTGCCGCGCGGAGCTCCCTGGCGCCGCGCGGTGGCGAACGAGACACCGCCCTTCTTGGGCGGCGAGAAGGCGAGCTGCGGGGCGGGGCGGCGAGAAGGCGAGCTGCGGGGCGGGGCGGCGAGAAGGAGAGCTGCGGGGCGGAGGCTGGCCAGCGCCCGTATCAGGCGCTCCAGGTGCGGCGGCTCCCGATCTCGCCCGTATCGGCTCCCCAACCTAAATCGATCGGGATCGATCTACCAGGCGGATGGGGAAAGGTAAAGTTAGGGAAAGGGTATATCTGTCATTTCCTATCTAAAAAATAAAAATCGGAATTAAAATAGCAGCTAAATAGACAATAGGGCAAAATAATAAAGGGGCAAAATTACAAGGCCATTCAAGAGTGGGGTAAATCTACAAGTGCCTACTAACTATGGGGTATATGTACAACTTTCCCGTTGTTCAAGGGAAGGGTTTAAAGCCCCAGATAAAAGAATCGACCATACGAGGACTCCACAGCCTGATACAAGAACAGGATGTAATGCTAATTTGATTATTAGGCGTAAAAACGGTAATGCAAAGTATGAAGTCTATGCTTTCGAGGCGCAACATAATCATCCTTTGTTCATTCCATCCTGCGCTAATCCTTTGCAAAGAAAGTTAAGCGATGTTCAATCTTCCGAAGCTGATGACTCTGGTAATGTGACAAATGCCATTGAACCCGAAAGCAGAAATTCTATTATCAGAGAGAGTGCTGTTAATTCCAGAGAAGAATTGCAACGACCCCTGCGAACTAGGCGGCAAAGGGAAATCAAGTATGGGGAAGCCGGTGCTCTGCTGAACTATCTCCAATATCAATCTCGGGCAGATCCTTTTATTTCTACGTTGCGCGGATACTTCACAAAAGTTACGTACCCGTATCGGATACTGTACCGGATACGGATACTGCCCCGATACGCTCCAATACGTATCCTGCACGTATCTGTTTATTTATGATTATTCAAAAAAAGAAAATAAATCCCGATACTTCTCCGATACCTAGTCGATACTTCCCCGATACGGTAAAACTAATAAACCTCCCTCCCCTCCCACAGATCCAATCCCCTCCCGCACGCCGCCTCCACTCTCCACTCTAGCCGCCGACTCCACTCCCTCGCCGCTCACGCCGGGCCGCCTCCACTCCCGCTCCCACGCACGCCGCCTCCCCGGCGGCTCCACGCCTGCCGCCTCGAGGCGCCGGCTCCCCGCCCACTGCCTCGACCCGCCGCTCGTCGCCGCCTCCCCGCACGCCGCTCTCCGCCACCTCGACGCCGCGTCGACGCCGCCTCGGCCCGCCGCTCCATGCCGCGTCGACCCGCCGCTCCCCGCCTCCTCGGCCTGCAGTCCTCGACCTGCCGCCTCGATGCGCCGTTCCCCGCCGTTCCTCGCCGCCTCGGCCCGCCGTTCCCCGCCGTTCCTCGCCGCCTCGGCCCGCCGTTCCCCGTCGCCTCGGCCCGTCGTTCCCCTGCCTCAGCTCGTCGCCTCGGCCCGCCGCATCGACGCCGCCTCGGCTTGCTACCTCAACCCGCTGTTCCTCGCCGCCTCGACCCGCCGTTCCCCGTCGCCTTGGCCCGCCATTCCCCGTCGCCTTGGCCCGCCGTTCCCCCGCTCGGCTCGTCGCCTCCACGTCGCCTTGGCCCGCCTCATCGACACAGCCTCTGCTCGACGTGCTCGCCGCCTCCACGCTGCTTGTCCACGCCGGTCGCCGCCTCCATGCTACTTCTCCACACCGGCCGCCGCCTCCACGCTGCTTCTTCACGCCGGCTGTCGCCTCCACGCTGTTTCTCCACTCCGGCCGCCGCCTCCACGCCTTCTCCACTTCGGTAATGTGACCTTTTGGAATTGGGGTGTTTAGATGGTTACTGTTGGGGGCAAATTTACCCACTTGATGGTGATAATTTTATTCTCATACAGGTTACCAATGTATAGTGAAGCAAAGCTTGCATTTATCGTGTATTTACCAAGGTATGATATTCTGTCATTTGGAATTATTAAATTATGTTTTTCTTTATGGTTTGTTTGTAACAAAGGGTGATTTCAGGGGACTGTCTGTGTACGAATCATTCTTTAAGCCATATATTGCAAAACATGAAACTGAGATTGATCACAATCTGCTTGAGTTGAGGACTAGAGCTGGTGACATGGCAGTTCTTTACTTCCAGAAGGATGCAAACTACAGTCAGACAAGGTTATATGAAATATTGCAATATATTGATTCACAGTCACAGACTCAAAAGATCTCGTCCTCAGGTACTCACATACTCACATTACACAAGTTTTCCCTGTCTTACCAATATCTATACATGTAATATGATATGATATACACTTATACAGGAAGTGAGGAAGTCAGGAGACTCAGGAAACAACAAATTACAAATCAATAGCATGTTCTATCAAGGGAAGTGATACTGATGAGTGATGACGATATGAACATGACATTTGGAAATCGGAACGGAAATATACAAGTTGGTTGGGATACTCAAATAACAAGTTAGAGCAAGTACAATAGTATAGCCAACTAGTGGCTATAACACTTGTCCATTTCATCTATAGCCTTCAAAAAATAGTTCATACAATAAGGTAACTATTACAATAACTATTTGGCCCCACGTGTAAGAGAGTGAAATGCATATTTTTACGTGCTATAGCTAGCTGTAATTTAGTAGCCAGCTTCCTTCTCTCTCTTCCTTTCTCTCTCTGCCACGTAAGATTTGGTTGATATTATATTTGCTATAGCCTGCTGACTAAGCCTTATTGTACTTGCTCTTAGCACAGGTATCATAGAGGTTACATAATTGCTACTTCAATATTAAGGTACACTACAAGAAATGTATCATTTATTGACATTTTATTTTTGTCATAATATATGAAATTCATGTCACAATTCAAGATTTGTGACATTCAGTTGACGAAAATCCTAATGTCAAAAAACACGCGTCACAAATTTATTATGTGACGTCTGTATAGTTCATGTCACAAATCTATGACATTGGCTTTTAGTGTCACAGAGGTTTATGACATTCATTTGTTGTCACAAAATCCTAGGCCTTGCCACGTGGGCAAATGCCACGTAAGATCAAAAACTGACGTGGCGCTGACATGGCAGAATATAAAAATGTCATAAAATGAATTTTGGCCTGTTAAAGCCCACGTAGCAGAATATAAAAGTTTTTTTTTTCAGCCCACACAATTCAGCCCATATAGTTTTTTTCAGCCCGCACAATTCAGCCCATACATTTTTTCAGCCCATACATTTTTTCAGCACACATAATTAAGCCCATATTATTTCTTTCAGCCCATACAAAAATCAGATTCAAATCAACCAACAACATATGGAAATATGATTGCATATCATAACCAGTCCACAAGTCTTAAATTAACTATCAAATATCATTACATCCATCACCCAATTCAGCACACATCCAGACCAAGTCTCAAAGTCTCAAATTTCAGGTTGCTGTTGGTGCTTGCCAAATTAACCACACATGACATCTACAACCTCAATCATAGATGACCATATCAAAAAAGCATCTACATCCACACTAGGTTTCTGTTGGAAGTTAAAGTCGATAACCAAAATAGCATCCACAGCCTCACAGTCACAGATGTCACCAAAATATCATCTAGAGCCTAATTGAGTTTGAGAGCTTACTGCTGAGCATCAGGTGATGCATACTTGCTGCCAAACAACGAACGAAGGAAGCCTTGGATCTCACTTCCTTGCTGCTTCAGCTTCTCAGTTTCTTCTTCATGCTTCTTTGCTGCATCTTTCTGATCCTCTACTTGCTTCTGCAGATTCTCCAACTGTGATCGAAGTTCTGATGCTCCTAACTTCTCAGCATGCAATTCACTCTCAAGCTCATGTACACGATCATTCATTGCAGCAGAAGAAAAGTTGATTTTGGCAGAACATGAGCTACAGCTTGAAATTACATACAAACAGCTCGCAGTTGGTGGCGCATCCTTATATTTGGTTTGCTTCTGAAATTACATACAAACAGAAAATTAAATAACTAAAAGCATGTGAAGAGTTATTTGCAAATGAATAGCATTTTAGTACAGCAAAGTGGTAGCAAACAAATGCAAGACACCATTCAGAGACAAGGATTGCAACTAAACATGCTTCAATATACTAATTGACAACCACTGAATAAAATGCAAGGCACAAATACTTTTCAGTCACAATTCATAGACACACATCACAGATCCTAAATCATCAATTTAACAGTGCACCATTAACAGAGTTTAGTAGTCAACAATAAGCAGCTATTGAGCAGTAATTAAGAAAAGCAACAAGAGCGGAAGAAGATTTGGAGGTAAACCGAGCAGCAGAGCAGTAGGGGAAGCAGGGCAGCAGGTGAAGCGTCGGCGGTGCCGTGGATTAGCAGAGGTGTCGCCGCCGTCGGTGGAGAGGCGTGGTGGCGTAGTCGGCGTAGCAACGCCCGGGAGGAGGTGCGGCGACGGGCGGCGCAGAGGAGGCGATGCAGGGGAGGAGTTGGGGAACGGCGGCCGGTGGAGAAGGAGCAAGGTGGAGAAGGGACGGGCGGCGCAAAAGGAGGACCGGCGGGTGAAGGGGCCGATGCCGAAGAAGAAGGGGCAGAGGGGTGGCCGCCGGAGGGAGTAGGTGGCGGCGGCGCGGAGGAAGGCAATAGGCAGAGCTCGGTGAAGAGGGGAGGCGCTGTGAGGAGCAACGGGGAGAGGTAGATGGTGGAAAGAGGCAGCGGGCGGAGAAGGTAGAGAAGGGAGCGGCGCTAATGGAAGAGGCGACGGGTGAAGAAGGAAGGGCGCGGTGGAGGAAAGGAGAAGCGTCGGTGCGGGTGGAGAAGGGAGAGGAAGGGAGGCGCAGTGGAAGGCGGCAGCCAAACTGAGAAGGGGCGGCGCGCGGTGGTGATGGTGGCGCCGGTAGAGAGCAAAATGGCGGCGCACGGGTGGATCTGGGGAGAAGCAGTGGGGCTAGAGGGAAGAGAAGGCGCAGGGGTAGCGATCGGAGGAGGATGGCTGCGGTAGGTGGTGTGCCAGAGGGAGAGCAGGCGGTGGAGTTTGGTGGCGCGCCGGCGAGCTACCGCCCGGTGCTCGCCGGTGGCCGAATTTGGAGGAGAACGGGGGAAGAAGAAGAAGGCCAAGGGGGGACTGAGGAGAAAGAACCGGGCTCAACTCATTCCCAGGCGACGGCGGCGGCGGCTTAAGGGAGATGGGGGATTTTTGGCAACTTTGCCATTTAGTCCTCAGAGCATTTAGGGTTTGCAACGAAGTCCTTCCCCAATTGATTTCTTCTGTTCTAGTCCTCTGGAAGTACGATTTCTTCACGGTTTGATCTCACGCGTTCGTGACGACGCGTATAACTATACAGAGCAACCCTAGAGTGCCAGATTTGTCGTTTTATGCGCCTTAATCGTGCCGGTCTGTGGAAAAGTACAAAAAATATAAAATGTTCCATTTCGAGCAATTAAATATGGAAAACGTGTAAATGATGATAAATGGTCCCAAAATGCGAAAAATGTGAGGGTAAAATAACGGCAAAATATATGCAAAAATGACGCATGTCACACCCTTGTCCAAACGATACCTGTTGTAGTATATGTCTGGATAGAAATGACATTTTGGCTCCAACATTTTTGGTGTGGCGGGGAGACATCGCGCCACTACGCCAGGCATCCAATCTTTGGTGCACACCCTGCTTATAATTTGTGACACACAACCTCTGTCATAGATTTATGACATTCATAAATTAGTCCTTATGACATAGCAAATGCCGTCATTGGATGGAATTGGACTAGTTGTATGACATTTTTTGTGACATACAACTTTTTATTGTCACTAAGTCGAAATGCCTAAAACATAATGTCATAAACCGGATGATATAATGACATTATGACCTGTTGTCATGCTAAATACGTCAAAAAATGACACATTTCTTGTAGTGGTATTCTCGATTTCTCAATTCCTTACAAGAATTCATTAATTCATTATTTATTTTATATTATTACATATATACATAAACGTATCGCTGTATCGGTGTTTTTGGGAAAATGGCGAATCGCGGTATCGCGGTATCGCGTATTCGTATCCGTATCGGGGTATCCGGGCAACGTAGTTTTATTTTATCATGCTGTACAGCTGTGTCTCCAGAAACAACATGAGCCTCCGACCTTTTGCTTCTTTTGTTGGATTTAACTGCTATGGGGAGACTATTTTGCTTGGAATGGCACTTATGTATGATAATACTATGGAATCATTCCAGTGGCTGTTTGAGACCTTCCTGCATGCAATGTCTGGACGAGCACGTAGGACTATTTTTTCACGTCAAGATGCAATTGTAGCAAAGGCCATCTCATTTGTGATGCCTGACACATGCGTACATGGCACCTGAAACAGACAGCAAAAAGAAACCTAAATCACCTTACTAGAGGGGACTGCGATTTCATGAAGGAATTCAAGGCATGCATCAATGATTATGAGGAATTAGAGGTACAGATAATTAGAGGTTGAATTTCGTTCAAGGCTGAAGTTGCCAGACTTCAACATTAGAGTTCCTATTCTGAGACAGGCTTCTGAGGCCTACACCGGTATGATATTTCAGCTTTTCCAAGAAGAATACGAAGAGTTCCGGTCAGCTTACATTGTGAATCATGATGAAAGTGGTCCCTGCCGTGAGTATATTGTCGCCATTCTTGAGAAGGAAAGGCGGTATAAAGTTTGTGGAAACCCTTCTGAGCAGACTATTTCATGCTCATGTAGGAGGTTTGAGACACTTGGTTTCCTGTGTAGCCATGCTTTGAAAATTCTAGATAACATGGATATAAAGTGTCTGCCAGATAGGTACCTCTTGAAGCGATGGACCAAGCATGGGAGGTGTTTGACTGCACCACAGCTTGAAGGTCAAAAGGTTCAGGCGGATACAACATTGGAATTTTCTAGTCGCTACCAGTACTTGTGCCCAATATGTGTTAGGCCTATTGCTCGAGCATCAGAACGTGAGGAATCCTACAATGTTCAGTAGAATAGAACTAGGGAAGAAAGTAGAAGAAAACCTACAGAAACAAACTGTAGAACCGATGCCGACAATCAGAGGGGTGAATGATTTCTGAACTTTTCCTCTTTCAAGTATTCAAATCTTTACTCAAAAAACTATGAACTCACCAAATTCAAATTACACCCCCTTGGACTTAGCAAGACAAAACTAGAAACTCGAGCCAATAGATTCGATACCCTTCAGCTAAAGGTCAATCAGACCGTAGTTCATAAACTGGTCTAGCCATTGGGGGTGTTGCCGGTCGGACCGCTAGACCAGGGCCGGTCTGATCGGTCTCATGTTCTATATTTGAAATCTTTTTGGGATAAAACCTTAAATCTCAAGAATTTTTCCAAATCTCACCCAAACACTTTTAAATTTTACATGAAACTTGTTCAATTTATTAGGAACACAAACCAATCAAGAATCATAAGGTTCTTCAGCTCAAGTTTACTAAATCAACGAGAATCGAATTTAGGTCATAAGAACACCTAAAACCTTAAATCACAAATTACTTCTAGCCCGTAAGGATCTAAGGCATAATGACTTTCAGATCTATTTCCATGTGTCCTAACAAGATAATTCAAGTAAGAGATCGAGCTAGAAACGACACGAACACAAAATCACAAATCAAACTCAAAAACTAGCAAAACCAAGCAAAAACATAAACAAGAATATGATTGAGACAGATTTGATTGATTCTCAGTAGAGAAAGATGTTTACATATTCATAGATGATTACATTATGCACTCACAGCACCACTCTTCCCTCTCAAGCTCTCTCTTTTGCAACCATAGAAGGAGAAAAGGTGGAAGAAGAAAACCTAACCTTAAAATCCCTAGATCTAGCCACCTCTTTTCCCCTCTAAATAACCAGCAATCCCGGTTATAAACTTCCCTGTTATCCCGGCAATCCTGGAAAGTTTGTAGCACTGGTCTTTCTGAAAGTTTTTTTTCATGTGTGATGCATCATATAAACTTCCCTGTTATCCTGAGATTTTGTAGCTCTAGGTCTCCAAACGTCCACAACAATTGTTGTGCGACTCATCTCATTTTGTTAATTGTGCATTTGTCCTGGTTTTAATGTTCATATGTGGGGGTTGTAAAACCATTTCCAGTTAATGAAAAAGGTCCCCTGGGCTGATTTCTTTCCTTTTTAAAAAAACCTGTCTTTTGGACAAGTTGTTTTGAATACTAACTTCCCTTGTAGTGTCCTGAGGTTCTGTGTTTCCTAAGACATATACAATCATAATATCTATATTTCAGCGGGTTTCTGCTGAAAAAGGCATAACTGACCATACTGCCCATGGCCAATAACCAGTGGTACTCCCTCGGTTTCAAAATATAAGGCATACTGAAACAAAACCGAAAATTGCAAAAAATCAAAATTTTGAGTTAGTTTCCGTTTTGGTTTTGCTTTCTTGCTTCCTCAGCCTGTTCCACACAAATCTCAAAGCAATGCCGCCCCCAATTCCCATCATTTCGGCCTGAACGGAGGAGAATGCTCAACTACTGTTCACGGTCTGAAATTCCACCGACGCCGAAGATATTTGCCACCGCCTGTCTTCGTTGCTTCGCAGCCAAGCTCCCGCGAGCTCTCTCACGCCTTCTGGCCTTGCCAGCCCATCCTCCCACCTGTTAGTGCTCCGTACCCTCGCCTGCACCGCCCTGACCGGCCGAACTGTGTGGCAGCGCCACTGGCCGCCCACACGCCCTCGCCTCTGCTCCTTCCCGCCCCTTCCTCTCACGGCCGACCTGAGCGTCGCCAGGACCTTTTGACCGCCACCTTGCACCGCCCAAGCCAGCTACGTCTGCCTGGAAGCCTCGAGCCATCCCGGCCTCCCCGAAACCGCCGCCGCCGTGGTCTCTCCCTCCCCTCTCCGATGCAAACCGCCTTCCCCCACCTATTTAAGTGAGCCAAGTCCCTTGAGGTGGACCTCACATCCCCCTGAAGCTAACCGACGCCCCTAAAGCTCCCCTCTTCCCTCCCATTGCCGGTAATCTCAAAAATTCCCAAATCAAAGCCCTAGCCCAATGTCCAACCTCCGACTGGCTATTTTTCAATTCCTCTCGCTAATAGCTTCCTAGAACTCCCCAAAACACTCCCCAACCGTTTCCCTAACCTCCAGACCACCCCTCTTCCCTGGCGCCAAGAGCCACCACCGGCCGCAACCACCTCACCGTGGCTAGCCCTGCACGGTCTTTCTCACTCCAAACCAACCGTCCCACAAGATTTACCTAGCCCATAGCATGCTCAAACACCGAAGCTTCAGCCTCCCTAAGCTCTAGAAATCACTTTTGCCGACAAAAATTGTGCCGAGTTCCCCGGCTCGCCGCCGGCGAACGCCGCCTCCGCCGGTCCTCCAACCGCCAAAAATGGAACCCCGTGACCTCCCCTAACCCGACCATATCCTCTGATGTCGTCGCAAAAACCTCTAGCACCGCCGGTAGCCGCCGCAACCTTCCCCTGTTTCTCTGCGTGCGCACAGGCGGGAGGTAGAAGAAGGCACTGTTTGCCCGACCGAGCCTCCCCGAGCTAGCTGAGCCTAACCCAATCGGCCGAACCCGTTCCATCCGACCGGACCCGGTTGATGCGGTCGCACCGAACCCACTTGCCGAAATCGACTCGAGCCCAATGAATAGTAACCGGCCGAACCCAAAATACATGTTGGTACTCCCTAGATCCGTTTCGAGCCCGCCAACCCAAATCTCAAGCCCATTTCCCCATATAGCTCTCATCTAAACCCAAAAGCCCAATTTAATGGAGTTTTTCGTATTTTCTTTATTGTTTTATTTTCTTTATTCCTAGCCTAGTCCTTCGGGCATGGAATTAATTTATTTTTAATTATTTCGCGTTAGCTTCCGACATCGAAGGTTCGCAGGAGCAGGAGGGAGAAGTTCAAGTCCAGGCCCAGCCCGTCGAAAAATACGAGTTAATCGAAATCGTAAACTCGCAAGGCAAGTCACACATATTTTTGAACATGTTGATCCTACATTTCCTAAGCTATTTATTCACTTGTATTTTCATTATGTTATTTGCGCACTGTTATTTTGTGTACAATAAATGCTTAGAATGACATGATAATAGTTATGTCCTACCACCCGGAAAAGCCCAATCTAATTTGATGACCATATTCACCTTAACAAAACATAGTAGTATTAAATACAATAATATGTAATGGTAGTTTAGAGAATCAATATCTTTTGTTACTAAGAGATTTGGTATTTATTTGGGAAGTGGTTCTAGGGTAAGCGAGGATCGCTGGATCCCGTGACCTTAACCTAGGGTGAAGGCAAAAGCTACAAATCAATGGGAGTGTTGTGGCACTAGACAGATTTGTAGAGGGAAATTGCCACCGGTGAAAATACAAGGACTAGACCCTTATGCTGAGTAAAGAACATAGTGATCACCCAACCACAAGCGTTGATACGTCAAACCTGGTCTAGTAACTGGTCAAATTCAATTGAACCTCTACACACACAAGGCGGAGGCAAAGTGTGAGTCCATACGGAAGGGAGTTGAGAAGGGCCGTATGGAAGTTGGCGCCATTGTTGTTTTTATTATTGATTTGATTATCAGATGTCCACACAATAGTAGGCTGAGATGAGTCAGAGGTTGTGGCATGGGCTTATCGAGGAAACCTACTAGGTAGATTCTATATAAAGAATTGAGTAGTGAACAACCTTGTTTCCTTTACTCTTTAACGGGAGTTAAGGAATTTTGTGGGTAAAGCAGGACAGCTTTGCAAAGTCATGACCAATTGTATTCAAATACGCCGTGCTCCCGGTAAATGGAGCTATGTTTAATGGGTGATTCCAACAACAAGGCAAAAGTAGATTTGAAAGGATTTGTTAATGTTGGTGATCTGGTAATTGAATCTTGAAAACCCCCTAAAGTTTATAGAAGGCTATGATTTTACGTTTAAAACCTATTTATAACTAAATCTGCATCCACATAAAATAAAACTTTTCCCCATCACTTGATGTACCCTGCATGTAGTTAATAGTAATCTCCGTGTGACTTGTTAAGTACGGTAGTTGTACTCATACTTGCTAAAAACATTAATAGAAATAGCCAGCAATGAGGAGGCAGATGAAGGCAAAGGGGTGGAGCTTTACAGGGTCGAGGATACGTGGAATTAGGGTCGTCTTCCGCTCAAGCATACCTGTGGCGTTCTTTTGTTTGTAAGGTATCTAAGGGCTGCTTGCCCTACTGTAAAACTTGGCTTTATGCCTTTATATTGTAATAAAACTAGCTTTTGTCTTAAGCATGTGTTGGCAATGTTATACACTCGATTAATGTAACTCGCAGCTGAACAGTCCTGGGCAGTTGTGAGAGTTTCATAATATTCCCAGAAATGGGGGTGTTACACATGCTTTGAGTGGACATAAGGATTAAGAAAGTTATAAAATTAAGAGAAGGAAAGGGAAAATGACCATACCTTGCTTAAATACCTTGGAAGTAGGAGAAAGAATAGTTAGTGGGAGTCTCACTTATAAAGGAATGTCTATACAACATTCGACTATTTTTTGGACAAAAACAGTCAAATTGATCTGGGGCGTTAGATCTCTATCCAACGGACCCACCCATACAAGCCCCTCCAAAAAAAATGATCTAGGGCGTTGGATCTCCATCTAACGGCTCAAAATCTGACTATTTTTGTTCTAAAAAACAGTCGAATGTTGTATAGACACTCCCCACTTATAAATGCAAGAGAGAGATGTGATAAATGAGGGCAAAGAAGGGAAAAATATATTGATGGCTTCTATTGTGAATTTATTGGTGTTTTGTTTGTTTGCCTACTATTTATCACATATTCTCTCTCCTACATTTATAAGTAACACAAACTATTCTTTCTCATATTTCCAAGGTATTTATAGCATGGATAGAATAGGCATTTCCTCGGCTTTCTCTTGGTTTTGCAACCTCCTTGATCCCCGTGCCTAGCCTAATACGTCTTATAAAAAGAAATGGAGGGAGTAAGGCCCTGATCAATATGGCTTCAGCTTATTTTTGCACTATTCATAAATTTCGTCTTTTTCTGAACTTTTGGTTTTTTTTGAGTTTTTTTACCGGTTCTTTTTTTCCTCGTATTTGTTTACATTATACGTGATGGGCTAATATGTTTTTTTCTATTTTTAAATTCTTTAAAATTTAATTATGGTAAATAAGCCTCTGTCAACTACAGTACTTTTTTCAGCCAGCTACAGTGTTTTCAGCCATAAGCCAGGCTTTCAGCCGAACCGATCACCACCTAAAATGTCACTGGTAGGCAGCCAAGCTATAGCCTATAAATCATAGGCATTTTGTCTCAGAGATGTGGTTACTTTAATTCTTTCCTTTTTCCTATATCCAGGGCATTGACCTTTCTAATCCATTTCCTATGGGGCACATGATCGGTAAGGCTTAAGCTTTTGGCTTCCAGCTTATTTTTCACTATTTATAAATTTCGTCTTTTTCTGAACTTTTGGCTTTTTGTTGAGTTTTTTTGCCGGTTCTTTTTTCCCGTATTTGTTTGTACTATACGTAATGGGCTAACATATTTTTTATATTTTTAATTTTTTTAAATTTAATTATGCTAAATAAGTCTCTGTCAGCTACAGTATTTTCAGCCATAAGTCATGAGCTTTTAAGCCCAACTGATCACCACTACATGAAGGAATGCAGCCAGCCTTGTCCTAGCTTCCCCACTGTATCAAGAGTAAAGTCAATTGTCCTTCACTCTCTTTGTGAAAAAAAGCGTACCATTCAAATCTTACCTGAGTATTTGAAAAATTACTCACGCTGTCGTTGTCTTTCAGGAACTAGGTTTTGCTACATATCAGGCCCCTCAGCCATCCAGTAACAGCCAACATAATCAGCAGGCATATGGTGATAAAGCTTTGCAGTTGCTTCTTTTCTTACATTCTAGTTTAAATGCACACATGCATTCATCAAACTTGGGCTCTGTCACTTCTTTCTTGGCCAACAATCAGTTAATAGAGTATGGAGTTGCAGGTTCGTTTCAGCAGGTTTTTTTTAAAGACTGGTTTCAGCAGTTTGCTTTCCATCTTTTCAGGGCTTGTAGAAATCAGCAGCTTTGTCACTAGTGCATATTTGTTTTTTTTTTATGACTGATGGAATGGACCCGCTCCTCTTGAAGATTGAATTGACTTCTCAAATTCAGATATTATATGCGTATCAGCCAGCAATTGGAGCCTACCAAGGACAGCCATTTGCCATTTTGCCTGGGTACATCCATCATCTGTATGTGCAAGCCATGCAGCGTACACGACGCAACGAACTGTGATAGCTCTCTTGCAAGTCTCGGCCGGAGCTGATTTCTCAAATACAGATGTTTATGTATCCACCAGCAATAGGAGGCTGAAATCCAGATGTTTTCTGCGTATCAGTCAGCAATTGTGGGCAACCGAAGACAAACATTCACCTGGGGCTGGGCACATCCATCACCAGTATTGTGGTAGCATGGCATGCAGTATGCGCACTGCAATGATTTTTAAATGAAATATTTTTTTAAGATGAGATTTACAAGTTGATTGTACTATACACTTTAACGATTTTATTTATCTTGGCCAAAATCACACACGAGTTTTAAAAGTAGTATTTTTCAAGACGGAATCTACAAGTTACAGGTTAATTGTAGTACACTATAGCGACTCATTTATATCGACTAAAACTATACGTAGGTTTCTGTTACTCTATACTCTCTCACACGAATAGTCTAAAAACCATAAATCACAATCATAAACCAAAATTAGTTTTTAGGGAACTTTCACATTCTCTTGTTATGGTCCTTTCTTTTCATAAGTAGATTAGATCCCTTACATGCAATTCCTCGTATGTATTTTGTCAAAGTTAGTTGCTACTTGCGTTCAAGTGGCACCATAGCACGCTATGAAGTCCTGAATTTGATATGTATCTTCCCTGTCTGATCAGATCAGATGTGTAAGAAAAAAAACTGAACTAGTTATTTCTGTGCAATGGTTTGCTGAATTACTGATATGCATGCCTAAAATTTAACCTCTGCTGAAGTTAACCTGTCTGTGTGAAGCAAAATGCTGTTTCCCAATCCAAAACATCTTTGAAGATTATATCCAAAACATCATCCATGCACTCGACAGAAATCACAACATGAAATTGGCGGACATAGCTCAGAATTTGGGAGGCACACCATAAAATCGGACGCACGAACAGAACATGCCCACAGAATTGGAAAGAACAAATTCATATAGAAGAACAAAATTACATTGCATTTGCATTCAGATAAGAAGCCACCATTACAACATCACAAGATAACCGGCAGGTTACCCATCTTACACACCCTGGAAACGTCTTCCCTAATCCTACGGCCCAACTAAGCCGAACCATGGAAAGAACACGAAAGCATAGGTCCCCCTAGCGGAGAGCAGAAGCTCCACCGGGCCAACGACGCCCGCAGGCCTAGGCCCTCTCGCCCCTGATCCGACGCGCAAGCTGGATGTCCTTAGGCATGATGGTGACGCGCTTGGCGTGGATGGCGCAGAGGTTGGTGTCCTCGAACAGGCCGACGAGGTAGGCCTCGGCGGCCTCCTGGAGCGCAGCGACGGCGGAGCTCTGGAAGCGGAGGTCGGTCTTGAAGTCCTGCGCGATCTCCCTGACGAGGCGCTGGAAGGGGAGCTTGCGGATGAGCAGCTCCGTGCTCTTCTGGTACTTGCGGATCTCCCGGAGCGCGACGGTGCCCGGGCGGAAGCGGTGCGGCTTCTTGACTCCCCCCGTCGCCGGCGCCGACTTGCGCGCCGCCTTGGTCGCTAGCTGCTTCCGCGGCGCCTTGCCGCCCGTCGACTTACGCGCCGTCTGCTTCGTGCGGGCCATCGAGATCGTGTGAAGGAGGACGGCGGCGGCGGCAAGGAGGCTGGAGATTTTGGGAGGGTTTCAACTTGAACAAAGCGGCTTTGTGCTTTGGTTCGAGGCAGGGGGTGGTGGGTGTCTTTATAGGGGCGGGAGCGGGCGCGGAACGGGAGGCGTTGGATGGGCATGGACGGCGGCGATCCGTGGGACGAGCAGTGGTGCTTTTCTATTGGCTGGGATGAAGTTGGGAAGGATCGATGGGCCCACCGGTCAGCGACTCAGCGGAGCGCTCCGATTTGGCTTCGGTGGGCGGAAATGAAATGGGGAGCGCGGGGCGGAGGGCGGGAGGGAATTTGGGTGGTCGAAATAGCGAAAACGAATCCCGGGTTGGGCGCTCCATCTCGACTTTGAATGTACCAGGAATGCGCACAGCAGACCAAATCAAATGGCATGGCTCAAGAGCACAAAGCACCAGCCCCAACAAAACCGGAGCAAAAGATCGGAAACAACGGCAACAAAACCGAGGGTAGACGGCGGAGGCCCAACAGGCAAAACCAGAACGCTGAAAGACCTGGAAGCGAAACCGGTGAGGGTGCCGTCGAGCTGGAAGGATGGAACCGTACAGCGGGTAGAACGACGGCACAGCAGCACAAAGGAGTAGCTGGAACAGGGATCGCAAGGGGAGGCAGCCCCGAGACGGCGAAGAAAAGTGTGGAAGGGCACGGGTGCGTGCACGCACTGGCAGCACAGCTGCACAGGGATGGAGTGGTTGGAACAGGGGTCGCAAGGGGGGACGCACGAGCAAGCGGCGGCAGCACCGCAGCGGCACGAGCTGGAGGGAGAACGCACGCGCAACGAACACGCGTGACACCCGGAGACGCACGCGCAACGAACGGTCGGAGGCACACCCGGAGACACATGGTGGCACAGAACGAACGGGCGTATGCCACCAGACGGTACGCAATGGTAAGCCAAACGCCAAGCGGCACGCAGACGCGTCCGAACACCGAGGCAAGCGAGGCACGCCCTGAGCCGAGCGCAAGCACAATAACTACGGCTTCACTGAGGACGGAAATCCTTCGCGCATAAGAGCAACTCCAGGGCCCTACTTAAGCCCTCAAATCTTATATTTGAGAGCCAGAGTAAAAAATTGAACTCCAGTAGGATCCTTACTTGGCTCTCAAAAATAAGAGGTCTCTCAAATGAGGTCTCCAAGCCCTCATTCCCAGGGACCCTGCTCTGGCTCTCATCTTTCGGTTTTTTTCCCGCCTCAGTGAAACTTCCCCCAAAATCCCCCGCCTCCGCCGCTTTTCTGCCGCCCGCGCTCCAAAATCCCCCGCCGCTGGCCCGCCGCCTCGCCCGGCTCCTCCGCTCGCCCACCGCCATGCCCGGCTCCTCCGCTCGCCCGCCGCCTCCACTCGCCCAGCTCCTCGGCTCGCCCGTCGCCGCGCCCGACGCCTCCGCCCGTCGGGCCGCCAGATTCCTCCCCGCACGCCTCTTTCCCCTCCCCGCCTCTTTCCCCGCCCGCTGGTCCCCTTGGCCGCCAGCGCTCGCTGGCGCATGCCTCCCCGCTCTCCTCCGCCCGCCTCTTTCCTCCCGCGCCGCCACCGCTCCCCGGCGATTCCTCCTGTGCCGCCACCGCCCTCCTCGGCGGCTCCTCTTCCCCGGCTCCCGACGCATGGCGCGCACGGTGAAGATGCGAGGAGGCGAACGAGCGCCTCAGCCTCGCCGTCGTCGGCGGGGTGAGGGCGCGCACGGTGAGGAAGCCGCCCGAGAAGGGGGAAGCGGAGGCGGCGCGAGGCGGAGACGGAGAGGTGAGGGGCAGGGGGAGAAGAGGGAAGCGGAGGCGGCGGGATGCCTGGAGACGGCAGGGGTGAGGGAGAGAATGAGGAGTGGGTCCCATATGTCAGTTGTAGTGGAATGGATTTGAGGGCTTAAATTTGAGAGGTGCTGTTGGAGTAGATGCAAAAAAACAGGGCCCTCAAAAGTAGGGGGAGCCCTCAAATGAAAAGTAGGGGCCCTGTTTTGAGGGCTACTGCTGGAGTTGCTCTAAAAGAGCTAGAATTGAAGTTTTGTTTCAGGAGTGTTTTGTGGTCCTGTTCTTTTCAGCTTTTAAAAATTACTTTTTAATTTTTTTGCAGTAACTAGTTTTTAAACGGAGTTTTTTTTAATATAGGGTCTACTAGTTAATTGTAGTATATACTTTACCGACTTCATTTATATCAATAAAAATTGTATGTGAGTTTCTGTTATTCTGTAATCTCTCGCACAATCAGCCCAAAAGCCACAAGCCGCAGCCAAAAGCCACAAACCGCAACCAAAAGTCACAAACCGCAACAAAAAAGAACATGATTTTTATGGATGTTTTTTTACTGGATACGGCGAAAAGAAGTGGGTTTTAAAAGGAGGAGACGAGTAGTGCAAAAAGTAAGGAAGAAATGCTTCCGTGAGAGAAATAGAGTATGTGATGCATCTGTGACCATCTTAACTTATCCTTAGAACTAAACAGGAGTAAGAGAAGTAAAGAAACCATTTTGAGATACCAGATATTTATATTAGACAAAAATCAATACGAACATGGCTTTAATACTTATAAAACGAACCCTATCAAATTACTAAGAAATAATAAATATTGTATTATTGTGATTTGGTTATAAACAATGTTGTGAAAAAAGATATGCTCACTCGTTGGGCGGACTGGATATTGGCATATTGCTAAGCAATCAAACACGATACGACAGATTAATCGTATTTAACGGACGATTATGTGTTTCTTAATAATATATTTATTTATTTTCAAATTTTATTACAAATATTTTATTTATCCAAAAGTGTAGTAAATTATCACTTTAGAAAATTATCATTTGACATGCTTTACATTTCATAGTATATACTTCATTTATATGGTACATACTAGAACATCATCACACAACATTCTAAACCCTTTTTTATTGCAACTAAGGTGTAAAAAATAAATTTTTTTACTGATTAAATGGGGAAAACAGAAGATTAATCGGAAAACGATCGATTAAACATTATAAACATGTCTGCTGCTTGTACATAGGTTGGTGCTTGCAAACAAAAATATACTCCTACCAAGCACTATGAGCTGACCTAATTCGTAGATCGGGCTACTCCACCATGAGGATGGCCACAGTAGGTGGCACAGTCACTGAGTGAACTAGAGCAAGAGCGGGAGCAACTGTAGCTGGTTGAGTTGGAGTGGGAGCGAGAGCGACTGCGGCCTCGGTTGATATCTTCAATGTTGATGACGATCGGCGGGTTAGGGTGCCACACGCTCTTACGTATGGTGATCCTCAAACATTGTCCTCCCGTGAGTGGTCGAGTCAGAGTTGGGGTGGTGGGGATTATGGGGGGTTCAGTAAATGCTGGAGAGTGGATCGCTATTGCTATTGCAGTTCGCTTGAGCTCGGCTACTGCGTCAACCCTCTCATGCTCCATTGTAGGCAGGGTCTTCTTGCACTTGGCAAGCCGAGCGCGGAGAGTCTCAGCATGGTTGTAGCCAGCAGAGGTCTGAAATCTCCTCCAGAGTCTTAGTGTAGGTGTCTTCTATAGCTTAGGTGAGATAAACCTGCTAGGTCAGGAACGGATTGTCCTCGGAGGTGGTGACGAATACCTCACCATAGTGTCCTCCTTCCTTGCCGAATGGATAGTAGCAAAACAGGGAAGTCAGCATAGCGACATCGTGGATCTTGCACAGGCGAGCACAAGCCAAGCGGGCATTGTCCTGAAGGGCGTCGATGAAAGTGTTTCTCAGGTGCTTGGTTGAAGAATCTAGACCCGTCATTATGAGTTAATGATATATTTTGGTAATTAATGATAATCAAATTGTGGGACTAATAGTTTCATTGAGATGAATGAACAGGATATGTCTAACGGCAATGGATGACTTAAGATGAGTTCATGTGATTGATTATGCTCAAGCAATATAAAGACTTCATATGTGTTGAATAGTCATGACCCTAACTTGGAGTTGAATTATATATTGTCAAGCTTCAAGTGGATGCGTAAGGCAAAGGTATGATTAGCTAGGGCTAAAGATGTATTCCTAGTCTTTTGCCGATTTTAGTGTTTGGTTGAAAGATTAGGTTGCTAGTATATGATGACGTACTATTAAGAGGGGCCACGGCTAGTAGTTTGAACATAACAAGTGTTGATAGCTCACTTGATTGCTCTAGCTCTCTCTCTCCGTTGCATGATGCTAATATTTTTAATGTGATTTGAAAATGATTATAGCTCATGCATAAGTCCTTTGTGACATGTGACTTAATGTTTGCGAATGTGTTTTGCAACATGTTGAAGTCCATGTTATTCCCCTCCTTGAGGCATGATGTTAATATTTGAGATGTGTCTCTCGAATGTTTGTAGCTCATGCAAATGTTGTTGCTACATGTGACTTAAGTTTGAAAAGGCAAATTTGAATTTGGTTAAGTTCATGCCGTCTTTCAATGATGTGATTCCAAAAGATATTTGCGGATGTGTTCTATGATTTATTAGAAGTCACATGTTAATCTTAATGTGTATTTCTATATCTTGCAATGCTTTTGTGCAAGGTGGCTGAGAAATATGCATTGTTTTCTAATGTTCAGAAAGTGCCTTCAAGGTGGCGGTTAGACCGGCTTCTTACATGCGGTCAGACTGGCTAAATCAGATTCACTCAGGCCAACGGCAGTCTGACCGCTTGAGCAGTCAGACCGGGCTGAAACAGGCGCTCAGACCTACCACATACCAACGGTCAGACCGGCCTCATGCCAGCGATCAGACCATCATATGCCCAGCGGTCTGACCGGCATTATGGTAGCAGTCTGACCGGCCTGCGGAACTTCCGCTCCTCTCGCGGAACCTTTTTCCAGAGAGCGACTCCGCAGATTTTTTCTGAGAGCGGTCTGACCGGTACTCGAGCAGTCTGACCGGAACCGGTGGTCTGACCGGACCCTGTGCGGGCGGTCTGACCGGTTTTCTAGTGTAACGGTTAGTTTTTGTAGCCGTTGGGAGGCGGAAGTACCGGCCATATGTTGGCGGTACTTCTGGCCCTCGGGCTGATTTCTGACTTCTCTTCTCTCCAATGGCTAGTTTTTAAGAGAAGTGTATAAATAGCTCCTCAAGGGCTGTTGAGGGAAGGTTGCTGGTGCTATTCTCCCATTCTTTGAGCTAAGGGCAAGTCTTCTTCACTTATGTGCATGTGTTGCACTTAGAGAGTGAGAAGAGCGTAACCTAGTGCATGTGTTGTATTTGGTGGTGGACTTTGTGTCCTGAGCTGTGATTCTTGATTCGTTCAAGTGAGAGTCTTCAACTTGTTACTCTTGGAATTTGCCGACTCCTAGACGGCATTGGAGGCGTCGTGCACGGTGATCTTCTCAAAAAAGGTTGTGAGAAGACCCGGCAAAGTTCTGAAGGTTGGATCTCATCTACCCGGAGCGGGAAAAAGCTACCACTAGTGGATTTGAGGTGTTTTGGCTTAATTCGTAGAGTCGGTCCAATTCGGTGGGGCTAACCTCAACGTGGACTAGGGGAAACCGACAAGTTTCCGAACATCACAGTAAAACCATCAAGTGTCATTGTGGTTTGTTATCTTGTGCTCATTTTACCTTCGAGCAATTCATATTCAAGTATTTACATTCATTGAATTGACTAGATTATTTGTTTTCTTAGGATTGCTTATGTTGATTTGAAATTATATTGTTGGTGCACTTAGTCATATTTAAATGTCTTAGGCCTCACTTGTGAAAACCAAATTGTTCACGCTTCCATATTATAAATTTGGTAGTAGAGTAAAAGAAAATTTTAAAACCATCTATTCACCCTCCCTCTAGTCGGCCTCCTCGATCCTACATCGGTGTGGAAGGTGTACTAGCCTTCCCTTGCGTACAGGAAGACTTATATCATCCAGGTCTCCTACCAGGGTCTCCTGTCCCCTAAATATGGGACAGTGGCAGTAACCGAGATACTGCATTAGTTTGCGCAGTATGTCGGCAAACTCTCCATCCTTTCTATGGGTGAAGTAGTCACATAGACCAAAGTTAGCTAACCATCTACAATTGTACATGAGGACATTAGTAGCAGTTTAAAGATATAAAGAAGATATGTGAGTTAAGAACTAAGGGTGGTAAATAGAAGCAATAGTACGCTATATTTTTTGTGAATTTTTTTGCTTTTAGTTTTTGAAAATAATACCATGTCTTCAGATAACAGTCATTCTATAATCATACAAGAGCAATAAATATATACATGTGGACATAGATTAAAATATTTTTGCTATTTTTTGGATCGTATTTTTGTAGCTTTTTACAATAAGTAAATATGGCTAATTATAGACACACATTCGTCAACTAAATATGGCTACCTGGTGCATTCCACATTACAAAACTATAGTTATGCTAATGAAATGCTAATGATTATTAATCGTGTTGCTCGCATGCGAATGAAACATACATTTTCCGAAGGTACTCATCTGCTCCATAATGCTTCCAATTGCGAAGGATCATAAATCACAGATAAACCACCTCAAAGTTATATTATAAACTCATCTTTCAATCTCTCTTTCCTTCCCCCTCCCTGTGCTCTTGCTCGGCAAGAAAACTCTATTTCCTTCCTCTCTCTCGTTGCGCTCTCGCTCAGCAGAAAACGGACTGCGATTCCTATTTTATACACGCATGAACAACCACACAATTAACACGTGAATAAAATGGGAATCTAATATTGTGTCATGTCGCGTCATCACCCACGCAATTCCCTTATGCCAACAGCCAAACCGCGCACGCCCGTGCCCCTACCCGCGATTCCCTTGGCCCCTTCCCCTGCCTATGCGCTTGCCTAGGCTGATGTCGAGCTGGATCAACTCATCAAGCTATTGCCAAGCAGGGGCGGCTCAGTAGCACCGTCGTCCCACCCGCCTGTTGTGCCGTGCCTTTCACCGCCATGCTTGTTCGACTTGCTGGGCCATCTGGCTTCTATCGAGCTCCCCAAGAGCAGTAGGTGACACATTGCCTGCTGCGTCTTCCAAGCTTGGAGAGAGGACTATTTTGTAAAAATTGGTGTTCGATGGCTAAAATTTAAGAAAAAATAGGAATACTATACTAAATATATGAACAGTTCGTAGACTTTTTAGCATATTTGGCATTGTTTGCCATTATATTTACAAAAATGGTCGTATGTCTAGCGTATTGACAAAAATGACGTTTTTGCCGTCCGGTAGACGGGCGGCAATGTCCGTGGGCTGACGCATAGCCGCTACAGTCCCGTGGCCAAACGGCAGGAGGCCACCGTCCCATGGCAAAGCGGCAGGTGATTAAGCCGGCTGATTAGCCGGTTTAATTACCTGCCCTACTTTATTTGTTGCTTACTATTTTTTGGATTTTTAAATATAGCAAATGAGCTCAAAAATTACATAATTTTATATGCAGCCTCCTGACATAATCTACTTAGCTATGTAAGTTTTTGGTAATTTTATCCACTGTGAATGTTGCTCAAAAAGTTATACGGTTTTGATATTTGTAGGTGTTGTGGCTACTGGCCAAACAATAAAGTAGGAAAGTAGTGAAGTGGTTGAAATGGATGAACAATGCTCGCTCCTTCTCCATATCCAGGGCGTGTATATATTTCCGTATGAAGCGTAATTACATTCTTGCCCTTACAGTCATATACCTCCCATAAGGGCACATGTGTTATTACATATATCATATTGGGTCTCACAATTCTCTAACAGGTCGAATGGGCTCAGGTGGGGGCCACCCCTACTACAAGAGCCTCTCATGGTGCAGCGAAGATCAAGTGAGTGTATCTAGCGGGAGACGCAAGCTCACTTGGAGGCATGCAGACGGAGAGAATACAGCGCTCGCAAGGAGTAGCATGAGAGAAAGCGCAAACTGGTGGCTAAAACCAGGGCCGCTGATGAGGACTACAATGCCAACCTCGAGATAAAGGGCAAATGGCCGCGGTCCACGCAGTAGACCGGACAATTCCATAGTACCCCGCCATCCTATCTGTCAAGATATTCATTTCTTCAAAATACGTGCATTCCTACATGCTCCGAGTGCATGTGTCCCTGCGTACCTTTGTAGTACTGTTGTTGAAAACAAAATGCAATGAGCAACTTTTCTCCTAATCTATGAAAATATTTTTCATCATATGTTAACTTTGCTCATGTGAGGAGACCGCAGAAGGACCTTCATAATATTTGGACCTCTTTTTCATATTAAAAAATTCCTATAATCAGTACACAAAAAAATTGAGAAAAGTTTAGAACGGTTACAATTACGAATAATTACACAAACAAAGTATACTATATCGGAAGTCTGCACAAAAAATTTATTCTATTTCGAGCTTATTTGTTATTACTCCAATGATACGTCAGGAATCACGGATACATCATAGACCTATTTCTCTAACTTCTGTCTCACACATATCATTTTTTTTACTTTTTACATCACTCACCATCTTTTTTTAAAACTATTTCTTACAAATACTACTATCTATTTTGAATCTATAGATAGAAGACAACATCAGAAGCTAATAAAAACACGCTCTCCATCTAATGTCCGACTCCCAATTCGACCACCTATCTGCTGCGCCATCGGGCCCAGCCCAACAGCATTCACCCCACCTTCTTATTCACCTCGTCGTCGCTCGCTCGCCCCCCATTCTCGCCGCCCTCCTCCGACCTCGCCGCCCTCGTCTCCCACTACCGTAATCCCACTCCTCTCTCTCCCATATCTGATAATCCCATCGGCAATTATATATATCTCTCCTCTCCTCTACTCGATCTCTTCCTTTTACGAGTTCCTTACTTCTCTCTGGGGCTAATCGCCGCCGTTTTCTGCAGTTGGAATCGGGACCTTTGTTGGGTGCTCGTCAGCAACCGTCGCGCGCATGTGAGTGATCCGATCCGATCCATTCTCATCTAACTTGCCGTCTTCACGCGCTGATCTCAATCTTTACGCAAGCGTGACGCATATGTCGAACAGATCGCGGCATTGGGGGTCCTTGGGGATCCGTATGCCAAGGTCGCTATCCGCGCGTTTCCGTTGCCGATGCTCGGATTAATCATGGTTCTAGGGCGTTTCGACCCCTGGATGTCTGTTTATATACATATATATACATATATGCATATGTATACATATACATACATATATATGTATATATGTACTTCTACTTCTCATATACTGCTTTAATGGTGTTGTTATATATGTGTGTTCTCTAGCAATGGTGTTCTAGGGCACGGCGCGTGTCACGAATTCGATGCAGAGCAACCGTGCATGACGAGTAGGGCCTTCATGCTATGGCTAGTAGCCACCCCGCCTCGCTGTCAGGATCCGAAGGATCAATGCACGCATCAAACAAAGAATTGAGAAATTGGCACTCATGGTGTTGAGTTCCATGCCTGCTCGTTTGTCTGGTTCCTGATGCTTGTGTTTGTGCAATTGTGCTCTGGCGTAGGCGCATCCATCCATGCCGGTTCTGGTTGCACAGCACTTGCCTCTGGTTCTTGCATCATTCACGGACCCGGCATTACCACACCTTGTTTATATTTTTATGACAATGCACACACCTTGTTTATATTTTTATGACAATGCACACACCTTGTTTATATTTTTATGACAATGCTAGACGCTAATAGTTGTTTTGATTCATATTCTGTCAGTCTGTCAGCGTATGTTGAGGTGTTGCTGTGTGATAGTTACTTCTGCTGCCAATTACTGCTAGCAAACTGATTTTGGAAAGAAAACCAACCAAATAATTATAGTGCTGCCCATGTAATTCTAGTTTAGGTGTTTCCTCATCCTGATGTGTCATGCATGGACAATTAGATGTAGTGTTTTAAGTCTAGATTGTCAAAAATGCAAGTTGGTCGGTTGGTTGATTGTAAAGACCAAGCTTGATAGATGGAATCAGTGCGTATATCACTGTTGATAGATGGAATGATACATTGATACAGAAGTTTGCAATCCAATGCATGGGAAGTTGGATACTTAGTATATTGCTGTTGAGCGTTATTGAAATGTGTGTAATGCTTCTAATGGTTTTGTTAACAACAAAACCTTTTGTCCCAAACAAGTTGGGGTAAACTAGGAATGAAATCTCCTCAAGGTCAAACTTCTAATGGTTTTGTATTTGTAATAATTAAATAGTGTATAGTTGTGCTAGATATCTAATGGGAGAGTTCCAGCCCGGTTTCTTGTTATTTTTATCTCTGAATCTTGCAATGTATTTCAGGGCGGATGAGGAAGTATCTGACCCAAAGGCACTCCTAGAGGAACATTCAAAGGCTAAGTGTGTGTACCAGTGGTATGAATATCAGGTAATGTGCTGTTCTATCTGTTGGTGAATGTTCAGTTGTTATCGGTCTTGATCTATGCGCACACAAATGAGATTAATTTATTCTAGTGAATGCTATCTCATATGAATTTGCTATACAAATGCACATCAGCACAATTACTGGATCTATTGAAGTGCGTTTTTTGAGTTACTGTGTTTGTCTTAAGTCAGATAGGCTGTGCTTCCGCAAGGCCCTTAAAAATTTGTTTTTGTTTATATCCTTGTTATATCTAAAAAATGAGTTTATATTTTATCTGTAGAATCTGGTACTACCCCTAGGACCATTAGAGGACTCCAACCTTTTTAGCAGATATATTGCCTGGTAGTGCTGATAATAGTAGATAAGGTAGCAGCGGGTTATATCCTGGGTTCGTACCACATTTATACCCACTTTTTTTAGCAACAGTAAGTTATATTTTCCAATCGGTCACAGCAGATGTGGCATTACATATTTTGCTAGAAAGCTAATAACTTAATGCTGCAGTTGCTAGCTGCTACAGAACTCATGTCACTGCAGTACTACTCAAATACGATTTAGTACTGTAGCAACCACACATTAGATAATACTCCCTCTGTTCTTTTTTACCTGACTTTTTTGATTTTTCACGATCTCCGAGATGCAATTTGACCATTACTTTTTATACCTTTACATTAAGGTGTACTAATAAAATTATAATATTATGGAAGTATTTTAACGACAAATCTAATGGTATAATTTTCATATAGCCAATCTAGATAGTTTTAAATATATTGGCGGTCAAACACTCAAACTTACAATGTTTGACGGCACTGATTCTTGGACGTTAAGTAAAAAAGAATGGAAGTAGTAGCAAATTAGCAAGTTAGCCACCATTGTGTTACTTCCCCCGGCTATAATTAACTTGTATAGATAGCACATGTTTTTGTTATGTAAATGCGAGTATTAATTTACTATTTCGTGCCAACTGCCAAGGCTTATAAACTAGTGTTTACAATTTACATGGTAAACAATTAATATTCAGCAGATGTTTTGTGTGTTTTGTGCTTATATTTTTGGCTTTCTAGTTGCTTGTTGATCTGGGCATTTGAAGAAGTGTTCAGGTCCTCTGGACTGCTATCGATTATGCTATCTTTTGCTGAATACCTTTTGTTCTGTTACCACTGAAGCAAGTTCTTACTCCGCTTATGTTGTGTACAGAAATGTGGTAAGAGAATTGAAGATGATGAGACTGGGCAGAAGCACTGCACTGGCCAGTACTTCGATTACTGGAAATGCATCGACAAACATGTGAGTGCTCCCTGCCTGCATGCACTTATATTTGTCTGCCTTGATGATTCGAGAAACCACTCATTTCAGTACTTTTCTTTTAATTCATCACAGTCACAGCTCATGGTAAAAGCTAGCCTGCTTATGTTGCTTATTTCTACTATGCAGGTTGCTGAGAAGCTCTTTGATAGCTTAAAATGACAAGGAATGTGTTCTCTCTTGTTACTTTTTATGCAACAGTAGTAATAATCATATCAATTGTGCACCCTACAGACAATTCAGGTGCCTAATCATTTCGTTCCTGGCAGAGGCATTGAACCCTCAACAGCAGTTTTCTTACTGCATTGTTGGCTCAGATTTTTTTGGTTCACCATCGAGATAATTCCCAAGATTGTGTAACTGAGCAGTGAATTCTCTTGTTTGCCTTTTTTCTATTGCTTCTGTGGTGATGTTTTTACGAGCACATAGCCAATTATCTGGATTTGTTAATTATATGCAAACTGAATGACCAATCTACACTGCTACTACCTGGTAGTAGCTTCTGTGACCACATGATCTGAGCAGAATGCTGGTAACACACCGTGAAATTGTTTGTTTGATGTGGACGAAATGAAACATGTTGGACTCAGTTGCATAAGTATTGTTCGACATGATGTGGATGCCACATGTGGGCGCTGTTAAGATCGGCTTGTGGTTGATGTTATCTATGGATGTTCTTTGCCCTTCCATGACCAGGAGTGGTGGGGTGCAGGATCTTGCATGATGATGAGGCTTATCTAGCCTCATAACTACGTATTCACGGCAACGGCAGGGTATTGACCGGTTCTTTTTAGATTATGGTTTTATTTAAATAAATGAAACAACTTTATCATCGTTTAGAAGTGATTTATTGGGACAGTTTTTTAAAACGATTTATTGGTTTATCATCAATCGATTTGTTCGAACAAGCTTTCATGCTAGGGCTAAAAAGTATTAGCGGCAGCTGAAAAAACACACTCATCGAGCCACTGATGGTGTGATGTTTACAGACTGGTAAATTCACTTCTGTTTTGGTGTAGACCTAGACTTGTTTACCATCAGTAAGTAAAGATGTTTACCATCTGTGGTATGGAGTTGTCCGGTACATTCTGGAAACGTAAAACTGAGTCTGAGATAGCCTGTTGGTATCCGAGTCCAATGGTCGCTTGGTGCGTGTCGCATGTTCTGTTTGCAAGGATATTACCACGGCGACAACTGACAAGAGGCCACTTGTGATCGAGATCATCCGACGTGGAATGTTAAATCAGTTGTCTCCTGTTCCTGCCACGATTTTCTTGTATGAATGTCTCATTGTGTTTTTGCCTTACTCGATGGATTGGACCAGATGTTGTGACGCCCTTTGGTTGTGGATCATAGTAATCAGTGTGCCCTGCACTCACGTTATTACACGAAAGTTGTATCTGATTCGTACGGTGCACATACACTACCTTGTTTTAGGAATAATTTAAGATTTACCACGATAAAGATACACATTTGAGGATGTCATTTGATGTCTTGATATGTGGATTTTGATGCTGCATTATCAGTAAGAGATCGAGTAGTAAATTCTTGAATAAATATTTTTTTACGGTGGCAAATTTTCAAATCTCACTTGTTTTGTGTAGGACGGGGATGCCGTCCATGGACGATACAGGAGTAGGGGTGCAAATAGATTGGGTTAATCCTGACCGATCCGGTACTGGATTCGGGAAGAGAATTTGGTATCCGGTTGGATTCGGATTCGGATAATTCGTGTCGGATTTGGATTCGGGAGAGTTGTTATCCGACCGAATAGTATCGGTATTCGGATACCGGATAATTATCCGGTCGGATATCTGGTAAGAGCTAAGAATTCACCTTTTATTTTGCTAGTATTTGTTTTTTTGTCATGTTGGTTGGTTGAGGTGTGCAGTGTATAAAAAGTTTTCCTGGATCGTGCAAACTTAAGTTCTCTAAAAGGAATATGACATTCAGTTGTGGCAACTATAAATATACAATACTAAAATAGCGTTTTATTTCTAATTCTGCTGCTTGTGCAATTGGAATCCTAAATTTGCTCATTAAGATCACTCTTCCAAGGTAATGAAATGAAAAGCATGTAATCGGAGTATTATTAAACAATGAACTTTGGCATGCTTTAGTAAATGAACAAATAAATGTGTCAAAAGTCTATTATCCCCAATTGTCTACTGTCTCTACCTTTATTTAGTAAAATTTTTTTAGCCTATAAAAAGAAAAATGTTGTCCGTCAAGAATCAAGATTCATCTTGAAACGCCACACCTCAATGGGCAATTTTTGGGGGGAAACGCCACACCATCTTCGGCTGATGAATTATAATCACTATTATGTACTTATGTCTAACAGTTTAAGGTTTGAAGTGATGGTGGTACGGTTTAACATATGTTTCTTTCCGAATGCACGTACTATCCGTCAATATTATCCGTTTTCGATCCGAAACCGTCAAGTATCCGTTCCGACGGTACCGTATTCGAAATTCCGAATACTCCGAATTCGTATTCGTATATGGTTTTACCGTATCCGACCTTGAATCTGAGAAAAAAATATGGGTTAAGATACGGTATAAGTAATATTTGTCCGAATCCGACCCGATTGCACCCGTATACAGGAGACGCCTAGTGTGTTCCGCTGCAGCCTGCAGGCTGGTCGTCTAGGCCAAGACGGCTGCCGTGTCATCCTCCAAAACTGAGATTACCTGCAGCCACCATTGGCTAGCTTGCCGAGGGGATGTTCAGTGATCACCAGAGAAAACAATTTTGGTTTGGAAAAAATTCAAATCCCTCTGAGAAATATCAAATTCAGAAATTTTTATTTTTTTGGAAAATTTCAGCCAAAAAATATAAACACATTTTTAATTCAAGAAATACGATTATATGAAAACAACAAAATCTCAAAAATCTTAACGAAATCTCTGTGAATTTCCAACAAAATCTCGAAAATCTTGGTCAAATCTCGAAATGGTTAAAAATGGGTCAATTGTTTTCTGGTCGAAGTGTGCTTTTCTTGGAGGAGACCGAGATAACCGAAATTCATCAAATTTTACAAAATTTCGTCCGAAATTATTTTCTGGTGATCGCTACTTGCCCCTCTGCTTTGCTGTCCATCTCAAATGAAAAGGCCCAAGCGATGGAGCCCTGAGCTAGTCCAAACACGACTCTTGTGCAGCGCCATGTGCGCCTGAGCGCCGCCCGCGCGACTGGTCCACGCTGCACGCGCATGTGCGACCTCCGCCCGGCCACGCCGCCCGCGCCACCTACGCACCAAACCGGCTGCGCCCGCCGCCCCCGGGACATGCCGTCCTCCACTGTGCGTGCGCAGCGACACCATAGCGCCTCCTCCGAGCTATAAGTGGCCAGGCTTGCCATTGCCTCCCCCATTCCCCCCTCCATTTTCTTTCCCCAAGCCGAGCTCGGCTCGAGCCCACGCCGTGCCTGCGCCTGCTGGCCTCACCTCATCGTTCCCACCTTTCCGGCAAGGCTCTCCACAAACCACCCGCGTCGAAATGCATTCTTGAGCATCCTCTCCTTCCCCTCCCAATTAACTAGTTTTTCGTGCTTGGAGCTCTCCGGAACGATGTCCCCCCCCCCAAGTCTGGCCGCCGCCCCTATCACCAGCGCCGCTTTCTCCTCGGTGGACCTCCCTCCAATTCCTCACTGTGGGAGAATCCTCTCAGAGCCCCGAAACTTCCACTACCGCCGGTTGAGGTCCCTCGCCACACCGCCCCGGCCACACGCCGCCGGCCTTCTCCGACACCTCTCCGCTGCCACGGACGGCACAATATGCTTCCTCGCACCTCCCTCATGCTCATTCTTGCTTTCTTTCTCTCCCATTTCCTTCCGGCCGCCGTTGCCGTGTTCGGCTCGGCCTCAGGCCACCGAGCGCCGCTGCTCGAGCCATCCTGCCTTGTCTCGGCATGTGACACCACCCTCACTAGTTTTCTTGACCTCTCAAAGTTCCATTTTGCCACTCATATCCGCCTCCTCGGCCGCACCTCGCCGGCGACGCCACCGCTCGGCCCTGCATTGAATTCAAGGTCTAAGGACTATTCAAATAAGAAAATGATAAAACATGTTTTTTTAGACCCGATCATACAAATTTGATCTCTCTACGTATTCTGTACTAGTTCAGGATCATGCTAGTACACACAGTAGAAACATATATAAAATATCAACTATGAACACGATTAACTAGAAAACTCAAATATTATTACTTATCAGAGTAACGACTTTATGGCCAAGATTATAAATAATAGCCTGGAAAGGAAACATAATCTCAAACTTTGATAACAAGTTATAAGTGATTAAGTCAAAATAATTGAATAAACTACAAGTGAACTGACCATTCACGTAATGAACCACCCATGAACTAACCATTCATGTAATGAACCATCAGTGAACTAACCATTCACCTTCCGAACTTAACCTAACTAAGTTTTTATAAAATCTTTACCCCTCGTGTGAAATCATCGAGCATTGTCCATAATCGACAACACATCTATTCGAATAGTTTTACACTTTGCAGAGGTTTTACAATTTTACCCACACAATATGATCATCTTGTGGTGTCAATGGTATAACACGCTTCCTTAGGTATATCGACCAAGAAGATCATAAAAAGACTTTTACAATACTCAATCTCAAACTGATTTTGCCTGCTAAGATATCGCTGCCGAGTAGGCTAACAACCTAGTCAGGAAAGCCCCCTCTTACGTCAACAGAACATCTCAATAGCAAAAATCAAGATTAAAACTTTACAAATTAATCAGCCAAGTCCATCTCATACTAGACATGTGGTTGTACGATATGACTCAGATCAATGATGCACAAAGCTAAATCCTTAGATATTACCTAGGCGAGATATCAACATCCTAAAAATGTTGACTACGTTTTCCCCTTTACTACACGGTCACTCACCTAAATAAAAATATTTTGTATAACCAACATCAATGACATTACCCATGCCATGGTACATAAATTTTATAACTGTGATTGACCACTATGATTTAATATTTCATCAAGTCAAAATTAATGAAGTAATCAACATATAATGATGAGCCCAATGTACTATAAGCATGACTAAACATACTAAATATACAATCCATATGAATACTAGTATTGCATCACTAGATAGATACCCAACCTATAGTGACAATGGAATCATGTTATTCAAGTTATCAAGTGAGGGATTAATTAAATTTGGTCAATAACTACTAGATACAATGGTTTATATAGAATTAGCAATGTATGATAATTTAAAATAAAATAATAATAAATAGATTTAAAACAAATAGATTCAATATGATCAAAGGTCACGACTTGCCTTCACTTTATTCAGTTACCAATTACAAATCTTCAGTTCCTGCTTCTGCTCCTTCAAAGACATTATCTAACGAGAGACAAAGCAAATGAAACACAAACAAATTCAAATAAAATCCAAAAACTACAAAACTAGAATCAAAAGATAGAGCTCAATTTTAGATGTGAATTTAGAAATAAGAATTGGACCAATCGGAGTTCAGACGGAGGAGAACGGGCTCTCAAAAAATAGAATGGAGGGAAAAATACTAGAAATTAGAAAAGTCTATTGTGCTGTGGATTGGGTTTATGAAATAGTGATGGTCCACCGTGGACTCGGTCCACAAAACAATGCACATGGGCTGGCTAGGCCTGACGTGGCATGACACGTGGCATGGTGGCGCTGAGGTGGCAGTGACATAGCTTGACACGTGGACTGCTGATGTGGCACGGTGATGTGGCTCAGGTCTACAGAACAGTACTATGGTAGGTAGGACCCATGGGACAGAGGCATGGTTCATGGTGATGTGGTGTGCGATGATGTCATTGCTGGCACATGGGTTGGTGTCGGTGCAGTGCACAAACCGAGGTGGCAGTGGAACGTGAACGGATGGCGAACGGATTGAAGTGACGATGAGATATGCAAAGATGGTGGCTTGGCTGGTCGACGGCGAGAGCGATCGGTGGAGAGACTCACCAGTGGCAAAGATGAAGGCGAACACTAGTGAGATCTTCAGCGACAACAAAGAAGACGTTGACGGCTCAGCTTGATGACGACGGCGCAAGAGCGAAGATGACATGCGACTCGGGGTGCAAAAGTGAGAGGGGCAGTCACTATTTATGGCGCGGACGTTGAGGTGACCGGGACTCACATGTCATGGACGTTGAGGACTCTGGAATGACACGACGGAGCGTCCGAGTTGGTGACAAGGCAGACTCCGATCGAAGACGAAGAACAATGCGTCTAACATGTGGGCCTCACATGTTATTGATGGCACAAAGAGGGAAACAGAGGACGGTGCAGATGCAGCGCGGCGAGGTGGTAATGGGTGAGGCAGGCTGGTGTGATTTGGGCCAAAAGTGGTAGACCAGGCCGACTAGGCTGGGGAGCGGGGCCGAGTAGAGGGAAATGGGTTGGTCCAGAGTGAGGAAGATTGGGCCGAAGGAAAGAGGCTTGACCCAAGGAATTGTTTAGGGATTTTGGAATTTCAGATATTAAGAAAAAGGGAAATGAGCTCTAGATAATAGCAATAAACTCAGAAATTTTTTCGCATCACAAGGAACCCAAATAAAATAATTTTTCATTTAATTGATGTTTACTTTATTCAAATTAATTTTTTAATATATGAAAATTGATATTAAGCTTTAATTAATTTAAGAAAAATCCAAATGGTTATTTTCTTTTAAAACTCCAAAAAGGCTATAAGAAATAGGATATTACATTTTTATAAATAGAAATAAGAATAACATTAAACTATGAATTGGAATAAGACCCATGTAAGATAAAATAGTAGAGCTTTAGTCTTGTATAATTTGTGTGCCATAAAAAAAATTAGCAATTCAATTATTATATAAGAATAATAGCTTAAAATTAAGGCATGTAAAAATGACCCTTTTTCAAATGATGCTTAAATAATTGAGTTAAATCATTGAACTTTAAAGTCTTCAATATTTATTTGTCATTGCGGATATGTAAATTAAAGATTATCTTGTACATGATTAAGAATTTCTCAATCATAATTAGATTGTCATTAATATTTATCTTAAATCCAATTGCTAATCAGAGACATCATTGATATATATATATATATATATATATATATATATATATATATATATATATATATATATATATATATATATATATATATATATATATATATATATTATATGTGTGTGTGTATCACCTTGTGTAAGTGACAAATTAAGTTAAAGAAAAAGTAATTAACCAATATGCCTTCATCATCTAAATCAGAATACAAATTTAAGTTGGAAATCTTGATTAAAATGCAATCTTGACTCAATAACAACCGTCCTAACTTTATCTCTGGATTTAAAATCACCAATGGTTATTAAGAATAATTAATATACCAACAATTCAAGGTACCACCTTAAGAGGGCACTCAGGTAAATTATGGAGTTAAGATTAACTTGAAGAATTAAAGTTATATTCTTCGCATGTTGAACTCACACCCTAATATCTAATTGTTAGCACCCATCAATTAATGCCTGGTGTTCTTTTAGGCTCTCATATATATCATAACTCTAACCCAACTCGTGGAACATTCTTAATAAATATAAAGTAATAAAAGAAGCCATTAAATTAAAAACCGAGCCTTGCCATTCCCCGATTGGCTACGTCTAGCCAGCTTCGAATCCGAAGCAAAATATCCCCATAAATATTCCTTTATCATTGATCCTTCTTTGTTTTCCTTCCCGTCAAAGTTTTTCTGTCGTTTTCTCCTTACGCTCAAACTCCGTTTGACTCTGTCAAGCACCCCACACTCGCTAAATATTATCACTTATCATTAACTCATTCATAAGAAAACTCAATCAAGTTTATTTTGGATTTACGTGGACTCTTGATTGATCCTTGGATTTATTTGGGTTTTCAATCGTTTATCACATAATTAGAAGTTGAAGTCCTAAGAAGCAATAACTCAAGCAGGATCAAGATTCAAATAAAGATGAAGACAATTTAAGATCATTGACCAAGAAGGTTTTGAGTAAGATCAAGGCTACGGTAAATTGAGCGAGACAAGTCATTATTTTGATCATATCTCACCTACCTTTTAAAATGCAAATTATTTAATGTGAAAATATCAAATGCATGCTTCACTTTGTTACGCAAATTACATTCACACTTGTTTATAGTTAATTTTCTATGGATAATTGCTTGATTATACCCTGCTCTTTGGCTTTGGACATAAATCCTTGTCGCCTTAGAATTATTGGTCAACATACTAGTTATAAGTTGTATCTAAGTGCCATGCTTAGTCTTATTTAGATACTTAGGGGTATTAAGTTGCCCTACTATCAATTTTAAACATGAAACTTGATTTGTGTAGTCACTAGAGGGAAGTAACCGATACATTTGTCTAAGTATTTTATACTTCTCAAAACACTAAAACTTGCTTTGCCTATCTGAACAGATGGTAAGAGGTGTTGGTGTGGATGTAGCACGCGAATATTTGGTTTGTGACAGAACCATCCAAATAACACTAAGAACTGAATCTTGTGACAATCTTCTAATGTAAAACAGTATAACCATAAGTCTATAATAGATATGAACTGACTAACTAATTTGTATCCACCAATGCGGGTTGCACCATTAGAGTGACCCATGGGTCGTGTCTTTAGTTATAAGCCGTCGTGGACACTAGTCGTGTCGCTGGTGTATCCACCATGTGGCGTAATTGGGAGTCTAGATGTGGTGGACGTAACCTCACTCAGATAAAACCTCAGCGGGTGTAACCTACACAAGGTTATGCATTATAAAGGCCTTATAATGATCTTCTTGATTCACATGTTCAAGGAAATATGTGAAACATAACAAGTTGATTATCTTTTGTGGGTAAAGTGTACGATCTCTGCAGAGTGAAAACTGTTCGAACAGACGTGCCCATGGTCAGGGCAGGCATGGGAACTTACTTAAGTTAGTGTTTATTTCTAAAACTTTATGGGTGGGATAAAAACTCGTCTGGTGGATGTAACTCTGAATTTGAATTGCCCTAGGTGGATGTAACCCACCAATATTAATGGATGGATGTAACCCTAGTAACAAAACTAGCATTTGGTGGATGGAACCATACTCCTAACAGGTGGATGGAGCCTGAACTACTATTAATATTGCACACTCTTACAATCTTCAAAAATATGGTTTGATAAAAATGCTAGTCTCAAGAATTTTCTATAATTGTATCTCAAAATAATGGTATTTTTGCAATTAAAAGATCCTCAAGTCTCCCTTGACAGTCTTGCATCTATTATTTATTATTGTATTTTTGTATGGTGATTTGCTAATTACCTTTACTCAGTCAGTAAGAAGGGTAATGTCAAGCCTTGTGGTCATCTAAAGGAGTCGATAGAGCTGGAAGACGATGAGGCCAAAAATTAGGTCGGGAACCCTAGTTGGCTACCTTTGGACGTGTCCTAAGGGTTCCACTTATGTGAAGTTTCCATTTCCCCTGCTGCTTTCTAATGAATTCGGCCTAACCGGCCCATGTGTCTGTGAGCAAGATATGGTTTTGATATACAGTAATGTATCTGTGAGCACTATCTACTGATCCAGAAAATAGTATGGTAGAAATCACAGATGATTTTGAATTGGTAAAATCTAGGTCCAACAAAGAGCTAATCGAAAAAACAAACAAAATTGTCTCCATAGCATTTTGCCAGAGGAAAAAGTCCAGTTTTGACCATTCAACTATAGGTTGGTTCTGATTTTTACCCTTAACTTCAAAATTGTGTACTTTGCGTCGAAAGAATGTTGAAATTGGTGCAAATCACATCCTACACCCTACACCACCCGGGATTTTGTGATATGGCATCTTAGCTGACAACAACTTGACATATGAGCTGACAACAACTTGACATACACATGGCATTATGATTCACTAAAAAAGTTATGAGACCCACCCCCAGTCCCCAACATACTTTTCTTCTCTCTGGCATAAGTCACGTTTATTGGGATGCCAATGTGTGTACCAAGGTGGCAAAACTGATAATGCTGCAGCTCACATGATAAAAACATCCATGAAACCAGCCTTGGACGTGCTTTGCTCTGGATTTAACATTTGGGGATGAAAGACAAATGGTGTTGGAGTTGAGGGCGAACATTAGACTCTAGGGAGAGTCGAGAAATCAAAACTGGACCTTTTCGTACTACTACAGAAAAGGTCATCACAGACGGTTCGAAAACATCATCACAGACGGTTTTGTGAACCGTCTGTATTTATGGGTCAGTGATAATCGAAGGTCATCACAGACGGTTTTCGGACCGTCTGTGATTATCAGCTATCACAGACGGTTTTTGAGTAAAACCCGTCTGTGATAGCTGATAATCACAGACGGTTTTGAGTTAAAAACCGTCTGTGATACTTATTATCACAGACAGTTTTTGAGTAAAAACCGTCTGTGATATTCCCTTCAACCCCTAAATATATTTCTGTTTATTGGCTAGCCTCAGGAAATGCTAGCCATGCCCTCTGAAACAAGCAGATAATCACAGACATAAAACATATACAATTCACACATCTCATTTCATTTCAGATACATTTCACATCTCAATTCATTTCACAGACATAAAACATCCAATTGACAACACACTTCATTTCACAAACATAAAGCATCCATTTCGCAAATCAATTCATTGAATTGAAATAAAATATCCATTAACAAATACACAATTGTAAAAGATCTACACTGCATTTGCACTTAGAATTACAATAAAAAATCATTCTGGGCTGTGGAACTCTCCATCTGATCTTACGACTTTAGTCCACAAAAACAAAATGAACTCTCCTCGAATTTTTGCAAAATCCGGCTGTTTCAATGCAGATGTAGAGATGGGCGCAGCCTGTCGATAGGAATATCAACGCGCGCACATATAAAACTTGACATGTATGAAATAAATGTGGAAAGATTGACAAACCTTAGGAGTGGTGATCTTGCTGGAATCGAGGAGTAGTCTCATATGGTGGCACACGTAGTATCCACACGTGTTGCCCGGTTGCTGCTGGTGGCACTGCAAAAAATAGAATGTGTTAAATTAAGTGGCATTACTACTAAGTGTTGTATATGATTAATTAATGTGTAGCTAGCTAATACCCGAAAATTGCGATCATGTTTCAAGGGCTTGGCAGCTGTCGTCGAGCCACTTGTTTGTTGAACGTATGTGACGAACGACCTTCGTTATTCGAAAAAGTTAGATTAGTCATTCGGAAGGAAAGAAAGAGTACAATGTACAATGTACTTACCTATCGAGTATTTCGGCGATAACTGTGTACTTGGATTTGTTCTTACTTAGAGAATCAAGGTATATAGCCTTGTTCCATTTTGGTATAATTACAATTAAAATCCAATGGAAGTTCTCATTGTATGGCATAAGAACAAATTCCTTATCGCGGTGAGCCAGCAGTGCTTTTGTAATATAGTCCTCGACGAAGGATGCATCCTCGTTGATGGTATCAATGGCGACCAAGCGTGGGTCCAGGAAACCAATTAGTGATTTCGATGATCTAGCTTCGGTCAGCATGAATATATATATATATATACACAGAAAAGCAACAAATTGTGACATATATCGGTATTACGTGAACATAGACTGTGATTGTACAGACTTACAGCGTCCAGCATCGAACGAGTGAGGCGTCGAGAGCGTTGAGCGTGAAAAGACCAAATATATCGTCAAAGGTCACCGGGAAGACATATTCCTGAACTTCGTGCAAGAAATGTTCCGGCTTGAATTTGACAATGATACCTGAGCGCCGTTCTGCCTCTGGTCTATTGGACTGTTCCATATACCAAGTGTGGAATCTTTGGCAACCAATTCCTAGCTTTGTGAGGTGCTCTTGCGGGAATATCATCGGCTCGCCTAACACGAATTTGCGGGCCAATGGCAGGTACGGGATATCGTCATCATCCTTCGTCTTTGATTTGCCATGGCCACTGCCTCGACTGCAGGTCGACTTCATGGTAGTCGACTGTAATGGTACAGACGGTGCAAGTTGCTTTGGCGAGAATAGCACCCGTGGAGATAGCACCGGTGCAGGTAGCTCTGCTTCGCACTGCCCGTGTGGAGATGGCACCAGTGCATGTTGCTGTGGTTCGCACTGCACTTCTGGTCCTGCCACCGGTGAAGAAGCCTCCAGGGAGATGTCGCTTTTGGGCCACTGGATGAATGTTCCAATGGCCTGTCCTAGAATCACGATCTCGTCGTTGGGGGGCTTCGGTAGCGGGACCACCTCAAAATTGACATACACACCATCCACATTAACTTTTGCGAAGCCTGGCGCTAAAGCTTGACCGTGCACCATGGCCCCGATACCAGACGAATATGCCTGGCCCCAAGCAGCGTACAAGGGAATGGAGCCATATCTCACTTGGAGCCTGCACTTCGTAGGCTCCTACATAACGATACAAAATTAGCTACTCGAATAGGCCTATCAATGGAGCAAGCATTCGAGAGATAATAATTATTACCAGGATGTCGTCCACAGGAAATATGGCCTGGGTTTGCGTCGGATTGGATGATCCAACATCCGGCCGCTCTGAATTCTGTTGCCGAAGCACATCCTTGTGCTGGTCCACATAAGGTGCCACTTCAGTCATGTGTTGCAACACTGTGAAATGGGCTTGAGTATACGTGTCCATATCTGGAGTGATTGCTTTCCTTCCGATAGTTCCGAGACCCTTCAGCCTCCCCTCATAACGAGATTGAGGGACACCTATCGGTTGAATCTGAGCCATATAATCGACACAAAACTCAATGACCTCTTCGCTTGCATAACCTTCGACGATGCTGCCCTCCGGCCGAGAACGATTCCGTACGTAGGACTTGAGAATTCCCATGAACCTCTCAAATGGGTACATGCTACGTAGGAATACGGGCCCGCACATTTTTATCTCCCACACAACGTGAACAATGAGATGGACCATGATATCAAAAAACGAAGGAGGGAAATACATTTCAAGGTGACATAGAGTCATCACCACCTCGTCCTGCAGAGCATCTAGTCTTTCGGGATCGATGACTTTCTGAGCAATTGTGTTAAAGAAATAACATAGCCTCATGATTGTCTCTCGGACTTTGATCGGCAAAATATTTCTAATTGCAATAGGGAGCATCTGTGTCATCAGCACATGACAATCATGAGACTTCATGCCATTTAACTTCAAATCTTGCATCGAAACAAGTTTCTTCACGTTGCCGGAGTAACCAGACGGAACTTTGACACCATGCAAGCATTGGCACAGTTCTATTTTCTCAGCCTTGGACAGAGTGTAACACGCAGGGGGAAGGTACGTTCGTCCATTATTAGTGCTTATCGGTGCTAACTCAGGCCTGATGTCCATGTCAGCCAAGTCAAGCCGTGCGTTGACACCGTCCTTTGTTTTATCACGGATGTTCAGTAAGAGACCAATCAAGCTGTCGCACACATTCTTTTCTACGTGCATGACGTCGATGCAGTGCCGAACATCTAGGTACTCCCAATAAGGTAAGTCCCAAAATATTGATCTCTTCTTCCAGGTGTTCTTCTCATGAGCCCTCAATTTACATCCCTTTCCGAGGACAACATCTAAATCCTTAACCATATCATAAACCTCGTGTCCCCTTAAATGCCTTGGAGCTGAACCGTCTTCCTTCTCTCCGTCAAATTGTTTCTTCATCTTGCGGTATGGGTGAGCCCTCCGAAGGAACCGGCGGTGACGCATGTAGACGGCTTTGGCACCTTTTGTACTATGGCCCGATAGGTTACCAAGGGCAGGATAATCATTTATGGTGCAGAACAATAAGGAGCGCAGAGTGAAGTTCTCTCGTTTGTATGCATCCCATACCTGTACCCCTTCGTTCCACAGTACTTTTAGATCTTCCACCAACGGTGCTAGGAACACATCGATATCATTCCCAGGTTGTTTTGGCCCTTGGATAAGTATCGACAGCAAAATGTACTTTCGCTTTATACACAACCAAGGAGGAAGGTTATAGATGCAGAGAGTCACGGGCCATGTGCTATGTCGGCTGCTCATGCTACTGAAAGTATTCATTCCATCTGTACTCAGTCCAAACCTTATATTCCTTGGTTCTGCACCGAACTCTGCAAAACTCCTATCGATGTTTCTCCACTGCGCGGAATCAGTAAGGTGTCTTATCATTCCATCCTTCTTGCGCTCCTCCGAGTGCCAACGCAGCAGTTTTGCCTCCTTTGGATTTGCAAAAAACCTTTTCAAACGGGGAATTATAGGAAAATACCATGCCACCTTAGCAGGAGGTCCTTTCTTCGCCTCTGTTCCCTCGCCATCATCTGATTGATTTTTACGTTTGTATCGGGATGCGTTGCACACCGGACATACATGCATGTTTTCATACTCTTTACGGTAGAGGATACAGTCGTTCGGGCATGCATGTATTCTTTCTACTTCCATTCCCAACGGACAAAGAACCTTCTTGGCTTTATACGTGGTTTTAGGCAACTCATATCCCTCCGGAAGCATGTCCGCTAAAAGACCTAGCAGCGCCGTGAAACTCTTGTCGGACCAACCGTTGCTTGCCTTCAATTTCAATAGTTCAAGCACGGCCGACAACCTCGTGTACTTGCAGCCCGTGTACAAAGGTTTCTCTGAGTCCTTCATCAAGCCACGGAATTTAACATACTCTCTCTCATCATAGTTCTCTTCTACATCGCGAAGCATCTGATCCAGATTATCATCGTGCAACCTATCCGAATCCGAGCCACAATCGACATCAGCCGGCGGCATGTCATTCACTTCACCGGCGATGTCATCCGGGGGCATATCATTCACTTCATCGGCGATGTCATCCGGCGGCATATGATCATTCACTTCGCCATGACTGGTCCAACACGTATAATCCTTTTTGAAACCCCTCCGAATCAAGTGCGCTTCAATTTGCCCTCGGTTCTTAAACATCTTCAAATTCTCGCAGTCAGTGCATGGACAGCACATATATTCCACCCCCTTATTCAACATATTCTCCTCGGCGGCTCTTATAAAAGCAGAAACGCCATTAATGTACTCTTCACTCACACGGCTCGCGGCATACATCTAGCTTCGGTCCTACGTTACGTACATATATAACAACTTAGTATTAAAATCTAGATTAACTAATTATAACTACATATATACCAGCCACATTTATTATATTGAGACTTAATTTGCTAGCTCAATTCATATTACAAACACAACAGCTATTATATAACCAACAATTTTGCAAATTAACCATCTTCAATAACCACTCATGGATTACTTAGACCTAAATTGTAATGCAATTAAAGAAAAAATAAATTTCATTACTAACCATATCTACAGCAACCAGGAAAGTCTGAATCTTAATTCAAAGCTCAATCTCTGCCTCTTCCCACCAAATTAACTGGCCTGAAATCGCCTAGCTTCCTCCCGAGTGAAAAAGTGCGCAGCAGTGGCTAGATCTGGATCGAAATGAAGACAGATGCGGTCTGAGCAGCGCAATAAATGCCTTAGTCATTATCACAGACGGTTTTTAACTAAAAACCGTCTGTGAATTATCACAGACGATTTTTAATTAAAAACCGTCTGTGATAAATATTATCACAGACGGTTTTTAATTAAAAACCGTCTGTGATAAATATTATCACAGACGGTTTTTTATATCACAGACGGTTTTTTTTATAAAAAACCGTCTGTCATAAGCTTCATGCCAGAACGCTTCGCGCGTGTTTCCATTGCCAGAACGCTTCGTGTTTCGATTGCCAGAACGCTTCGTGTTTCGATCGTCTAATTAACGTCTCTCGATCGTTATACGAAGCGTTTATATCATTAATGTTTGGGTATATGAACCGTCTGTGCTAAAGGTTAAATATGCGCGCCTAATCCAGGTCTCTTCTACATACGTACAATATGGCTTCTACTATTCTTGTGATCATCTCCTTCCTCTCATCTGTTCATCAAGAATTGTTCGGCCGGAACCTTACACAGGCGGCCAGCAATTTGCATCTGGAGCAGCTTCTCCGCACACGCCCTGCTCTCCTTCCCCGACTTTCTTGCATCCGTCAGCTCGACCTGATCATCCGCCGTCGACGGAGGCGTCTCGCTGCCGCTCAAGAAAGGGAAACAACCCTTACCCTGGTTCTTCTCCACAATGTGCGCAAAGCGGAAGAAGCTCTACACGCATTGGAGAGACTGATGGATAGCCTTGGTGATCAAGCAGAAACAGCAGATTTTGAGGAATCTGCCCATGTATACCTCTACGACATTATGGGCTATGCTACTGATTATTTGCCCAGGCTGGAGGAGGAAGTGCTGAGGACAAGGACAATCTTAACGGCGTTCGAGAAGTCAGTGGCTGATCCTCCAAGTCCCAAAGTCGAAGAAGAAGCGTACGAAGCCCAAAAGATTACAATCTGGGAAACTCTTTACCTGTGCGACTTTTGTAGTAAATTTGCCTCTAATTGAAACTAATAAATTTGCCTTTAATTTGTGATCTCTTGTCTCAGTAGTTCTGTAGTTAAGTTATTAGAAGCAATGTGTACTTATATATTAACCTCTGATCATGAACAGAATATGACAGACAAAGGGACATCACAGACGGTTCTTGTTAAAAACCGTCTGTGAACATTAACAGACGGTTCTTAACAACAACCGTCTGTGATAGTCTACACAACACAGACGGTTTTTAATAAAAAACCGTCTGTGATAATCCCAGATTATCACAGACGGTTCATCGGTAAGAACCGTCTGTGATACTCGTTTTATCGGACGCCACTAACACAGACGGTGTCCAAATTAAAACTGTCTGTGTTAGTGTCAATCACAGACGGTTTGACAAAACTGTCTGTGATTGGCCGTCTAGTATTAGGCTTTCTGTAGTAGTGTGGTTCGCTAGAATGCACCATTTGAAATACGGTGCTTTTCTCCTATTCATGCAGTAATTAATAATCAAACTATTTCCCGTGGAATTCCCGCGTTCTGGAAAATCAGGATCAGCTGTGACCTTTTCTTCACTGATTCCTTCTTATGGGACTAGGGCTGTAAAAAAAGCTCGAAGCTCGCGAGCTACTCGAGTTCGGCTCGTTCTAGGCTCGGTTCGAGCTTTAAACGAGCCAAACTCGAGCTTGATTTCGAGCTCGCGAGCTTTACCGAGCCGAGCTCGAATAGTTCGCGAGCCTCGATTCGAGCTTAAATAGTAATATATATTAATTCTTACCGAGCTTTCTCGAGCCGAACTCGAGCTCGAGCTTTTCTTATTATTAAAAATTAGTGTGTATTTGAATTATTTTGACTGTTATCGAGCTTATTAGAGCCGAGCTCGAACCTAAAATTTTTTATTATTGAAAAATAATGCATAATAAATTATTTTAATTGTTATCGAGCTTCAACGAGCCGAACTCGAGCCTACTCGAGCTTAGGCCGAGCCGAGCTCGAGCCCAGATTCGGGCTCGGACCTCAACTCGAGCTCGGCTCGAGCTCGGCTCGAGCTTCTACTGAGCTCGAGCCTGGAAGGCCGAGCTCGGCTCGTTTACAGCCCGACGTTGATTCCCCGATCTTTTCTGCGCATGGGTTGGAGGTGCAACCGGCATAACTTCACTACACTTGCCCACTGCAAGTTGCAACGTTTTCTTCGTCAGCGTCGCACGCGACGCGAGCCTGAAATCCCATGCACATTCCAACCCTATTACAACGGCCATCAGATCATCAGACCATGCATGCATGCATATATCCTCCTCCAAGACCAACAACCACTCATCTTGATCGCTAATTAACACAAGGGAAAGCTACGTATACGTACTTGAATCTTGAGCAAGCAAACACGTCTACAGCTCGATCGTAATCTTCTACAAGTGTACGTAAGACTGCACAATGTACAATGCAGTGATCGATCGAGATCAATCATCCATATAATCACTAGTCTAAAAATTGTACGGAGTGATGAAACCTTCCGGCCGGAGCGGCACGAGGAACGACTGTACCGGCGGCACGGCCTCGGCCTCCGGCCGGCCGGTGTCGGCGCAGCCGGACGCCTTCTGCGCGGCGCCGAACAGAGACTGCCGGCAAGTCGGGCACGTCGACCGCGCCAGGAGCCAGCGGTCGACGCAGCGGACGTGGAAGCCGTGGTGGCACTTGGGCAGCACCCGGACGCGCTCCCCGGGCTCCATGTCGGCCAGGCAGATGGCGCACACCGGGCTTGGGCTGGCCGTCTGCTGCAGCCGCAGCCCCGCCGAGTACACCAGCGTCGGCATCGCCCGCAGCGCCTTCCGCCGCACCCCGGCCTGCGCCAGCCGCGCCACCGATCCCAGCTCCGGCCGTCCCCCGCCGCCGCCCGCCTCGGGTGACATCCGGCTCGAGCACCGGAGCGCGCACCGCACGATCGAGTTGAGCCCCAGCGCGCAGATCAGCGTGCACAGGAACACGGCCAGGATCATGACCACGTTCGCGTCGAAGCTGCTCCCGGTGGGAACCCCGCCGCCGACGTCGGCTGCCGGAGCCTCCTGCCCGGGTCCTTCCACCACGTGGCTCGCACCGGAGTTGTCCCTGTAAGTGTACAGCGGCGCGAGCAGCAGCGCCCTTCTTGAGTACATGTACCCCTGTTGCATCCTCTGCATGAAGCTTTCACCTGGAGCCTGCATGCTTCTTTCTTCACCTGAGATCCTCTCTTGCCTATCCCTTCCTCTTCTCTGGTGAAGTCACAGCCTTCTTTTCTCTAGTGTTGAAGCATGCACACACAAGTACACAGAGACTTAGGGCCTGTTTGGTTGGTGCCTAAGCTTGCCATGCCTAAGCTTAGGCAATGTGTGGCTGCCATAGAAAGTGTGGCTAACAAAATCGAAGCCACACTTGTGGCAAAGTTTGGCAAGAAACCAAGTCTATGACGTGTGGGGCCGGGTGCTAAGAAAGTGTGGCATGCCACAATCGCGTCAGTGAACCAAACATCTACCTAAAAACTGTGGCATGCCTAACTTGTGGCTAGGCAACTTCTGGTCATGAACCAAACAGGCCCTTAACTCTGCAAGCAGTGTGTGGTAAGTTTGCCGTGCTGAACCTGAACTAGTATATATAGACAGCAACAGTGCAGGTAACACATGAGTGTGACAGCAGGCAGGGAAACAATGGGAGGAGGAGTTTCTGGGCATGCAAAGGTCAGAAGGTTAATCTACATATACGAGAGTGCTGAGACTGAGAGGCATGTTTGATTAACAGTAGTGGCTTTCTGGGGATCAGAGGGGCACTAGCACCAGATCCTGTCTGCCTGATGATACTATAAAGAAGCAAGCACACACATGCAACAAGACTACAATAGAGGATTAGAAAAGGAGAGGACACTCAATTATTTGCGCAGTTGCACCCTTTTGCAAAAGCCATGTGGGGGAGGCTGTATCTTCGACCTTTGCTGGCTACCTTAGTGCTGGGTTCATGGCCTAGTGGACCTGGGTCAAGCAAATTCTGGTACAGCCAACAGAGCACATAGACATCCTGTTCTTTTTAGTTTTTCAGCGGTTTTTGGCTTCTCTCAACAATTACTCTTTATTATACTAATAAGCCACAGTCAAAAGCCATAAGATGCAGCCCAAAAGAACAGGATAGACATTAGTGAAGTTAATCTAATTGCCAATGCTGTTATGTTTGCACTGGATCTGAATTCTTATTTCTGAAGGCCATAAGTTCCATCTAGCTCTCTTAAACAGGTTGATGGAGTAATAGCTGTTGGGTTTTCCCATCATTTCTTGCATCTTCCTGCCTGCTAGGTCGTTGACTGAATAATGAGGTAGAGAAGATGGTACCTGTAAAATTTCTTCTTATACCAGCTATAGGGAAAGTTTCTTCTCCCTGAAAAATTGAAGAGAGAACGGTCTGGGAAAATGGGTGAGTGACACAATGAGCTAACACAGTTAAATTGCACTGGTTAATTTGCCACTAACACATACCGAACTTGTAATAATAAACTAATTTCAGAAATAATCATGACGGCAGTGAAGTACTGATAAATGGACACATTTGAACATAATGGTGAAGCCGGCCAATTAAGCAACTGGATACCACTCACAATTCAAATCACATGTGTTTACTACTGTCCTGTTTTGCTCCTCTCCACTTTGAGCGCACCCGTGCCACTTTGGCAACTCCTGATGTGTCACTTTGGCTCTGCTCAGGCCATCAGCAGCAATCCTACTTGACAAAGCACTAGTTAAATGGGTGCTTACTGGTTAGTCCAGGATAAAAAATAATATTGGACCCTAAAATTTAACAATTAACTAAGAGAAACAACAAAGAAACAATGGGCTGGTTCAGTAGGTCCAATCTTTCAAGGGATGCTGACATGCATCAACAAGCTTATTTGCAATAACTCAATGTAACTCACCAGTGACATTGCTTATTATTTTAGAGTTGTAATCTTGTTTTTCTAGTCGTGGTCATAGTCCTAGTTGTGTACAAGTGGCCGGAGTCGTATACGAGTTTGGCCGTTGTCGTATACGAGTCTAGGTCGTGGTCGTATACGAGTTCGGGTTGTGGTCATATACGAGTCTGCTTCATAGTCATAGTCGAGTTTGAGTCTGTTTCATAGTCGTAGCTGAGTTCAAGTAATAGTCGTGGTCGTAACTGAGTCGGATTTGTAGAGTAGGGTATAAAAAGTAGAGCCATGTAACCGAGAAAAAAAAGACAAGAAGGGCGAGAGGCCAAGGCGATCGGGGTGATCAAGAGGCAAGAGAGAGCGATTTGTGTGATCGAGAGGAAGAAATAAAGAAGAGTAGAGTGGTTTGACTCTGGAAAATCTATCGTGTTCATTGTGTTCTCAGACGTGGTCGTAAATGACTTACGACCACGGTGAGCAGGGGATTGCAGGTGTGGTCGTAAAGGAGTTACGACCACGGTGATCGAGCAGTAGCATGCGCATGAGCAAAATATGGTCGTAAGGAGTTATGACCACGGTGACGAGTGGAGGTGTCCGCAGGTAGACGTGGTCGTAAGGAGTTACGACCATAGTCGTGGAGCAGAAGCTGTGGTCATAAGGCATTACGACTATAGTGTTGACGGAGCCTTCGGCATGGTTGATAGAATCACTGCATGGTCGTAAGGAGCTACGACTACAGTGATCGGCCGTAGTCGAAGGAAGTGTAGCGAGAGGCGGTGAATGTGGTCGTAACTTCAGCTGAAGTTTACGACTACAAGATCGGACCAGTGAGGTGTGATCGGAGAGATCACAGTGTGGTCGACTGTCTACGTGGTCGGAGAACCAATAGAGCGGTCGTAGCGACATAGGAGGTGGTCATAGCCACTACAACGTGGTCATACGACTATAGTAGGTGGTCGTAGTGGCCAGAATGTGGCCATAGAGATTTTGGGGCAGTCGTTAAGGCCGTAACAAGTGGTATCAAAGCATGGGTGACAAGGCAAAGGTTCAGGGTGGGCTAATCTATCTTTAGTACCCTCTTTTGGCGATCGACAACTATCCGGTGTGGGCAATGAAGATGAAGGCGACCATGCGCGTCCAGAGAGTCTGGGGCGTGGTTGATCCGAAAGGGAAGGACAAGAGGTGGATGACTGTAACATCCCAATTAGGGAGCTAGTGTAAATTTTTTTTTTAAAAAATTAAATCTTTTAATCGTTTCTTCGGTGCTTCTCAAAAGTTTTTGGCGAAGTTCAAATTTCTCGAGTTGGTTTTTCTCGCCAAAAGCCCAAGTAATAAAATTGGAAATCTTGGGATCAAACACCAAGGTTGACAATCAAACTGGGGAAAAAATCCAAGTTTACTTGGAAATCTTAAGTTCAAATCTAATATTTAAAATCTGAAGATTCAAAGCTAGGAATGGAAATTGAAAGTTAAAATAAAATCTATTCCATCCAATTTGTACATTTGTAAATTCATATTCGGAAAATTAAGAGTTATTTTTCAAGACTCGACAATCTTGAAAAAAATTAAATTATTGATCGCAAAATTTGAACAAAGCTTCCAAATTCAAAATCGAATTTGCAAATCTAAATTCAGAAACTTCTTAAAATCTCCAAAGTCTCTCTTGGGCCTGACCCATTTTCTTTTCCAGCCCGCTGTTTTTTCTCTTTCTTTCTTCTTTTCCGGCCCGTTCGGCCCGCCTCCCCTTTTTCCTGGCCGCTCGCTGGCTTCGGCCCAGGCACGTTCTTCTTCCTCCTCCTCCCCCGTTTCTTCCTCCTCTGCCCGCAGCCCCTGGCGCTCGTCGGCCCAGCTCGCGTCGCTCGCCCCGCCCCAGTTTCGCCCTGCCCCGGATTTCCCCCCAGTCACATCCGCGCTAGCGCCCTATCACCGGCCTACCCCAGCGCCATCCCCCTACCCCATACCGCCGGACGCCTCACCATGCCGAAGTACGCTCGCCATGCCAGGCACTGCTCCCGGGTCTCCGGCAACAGCTCCGCCACAGGAACGCCTTTCCGCAGCTATAAGAACTGAGCTCACCTCTTCCCCATTCCCCACTTCCCCTTCTTCCTCCTCCAAGCCGAACAGCGGCTCTGCGCTCGCGCCGGCCGCCGCCATTTCATGCCACTCGGCCACTCCGGCGAAGCCCCCACAAATCCAACCGCGTCACGGTTCGTCCCCTTGTGCCCACTGTCTCCCCGCTCAACGAATTGGAAGATCGTCGCCCGAGCTCACCGCGCCAGTTCCTCCTCCGTCTCCGGCCGATAGCCGCCATTTTCGCCGCCGCCTCCACCCCGGTCGACCAATGGCCGATTCCTCACGGCGGGAGCTGCTCCTCGGTGTCCCGAAGCTACTCCAGTAGCCGGCCGAAGCTCTCTGCCGCCCGAGTCCTCCGGCCACGGCGACCCGAACGCGTCGCCACTCGTGCTCGTCGCCAGCACACCTCGGCCACCCTCCGGTCGAACCAAGCGCTCAGGTGAGTCTCTCGCACCCTACCCATGCCCGTGCTCACCCTATTTTGCTCTCCCCTCTCCTCCAGCCGCCGGCACCCCGTTCCCCCCCTCACCGCCGGCCGCCTAACGCCACCGCCCGCCGCCTTGGCGCCACCACGACCGAAGCGACCACCTCCCCGAGCTCCCTCATCTCTGGGGGAACCCATTTCACTAGTCGCCGTCGCCTCCCCGACCACTCCCCGCCGGCGACGCCGCCTTGCTCCGGCGCCACCCCAGCCTCCCCTGTTTCGCCTTTGCTGCCCTCTGCTCTGTTTCTATTAGCCGAGCAGCTTTTTCCTCTCGGTCCAAGTGTATGACATGTGGGCCCAACCAAGGGAGTGAGCTGAACCAACCAAGGGAGTGAGCTGAATTCTTGTGCAAGAGATGAATACTGACTTGTGACTCCCCTTTTAGGCTAAACACTGAAACCTTGTGTAAATAAATGTCCATGCATATATCAAAATAATATGTGGGTAATAATAAGGGTGAGAAATTTACTAATAATTTCGTAATGAAAATACTGATGCAATTAAATTAAAACTTAACCTGAGCTAACTATATTTTCCAATTGAGATTAATATACTAATCCTCATGTAAAACTAAGATAAGTTTATGCATGATCTTTTTCCAGACAGCAAATAATGGACTTGAATTCAATAGATTTGGACTAATTAAAAGTTTCTCTTTTATAAACCAAGAATACCAAAAAGTCTGATCATGAATAATTACAGATGCGCATTTGAAGCTTTATAAAGATAATCTCAATACTCATGAATTTGGCGGCAAATAAATCAAATATTATTATCACATTCTATTAAATGCTCGAGTGATCTAAGTGGTATCTTCCATTTCTCGATCAAAGCTATTAGTGCAAACTAAATAAATCAACTTAGCAAGCCACATAAAATAGCAAGTGTGGTTTACTCATCTCTAAAATCATGGAAGCCATCTTCTCAAAAGTGCTTAAAAATAATAGTAGTGAAGACTTTAACATTATCTTAAAATACTGAGATTAAGATGATAAATAAAATATGATTAAGAAAGTCTTGAATAAGAAAGAGCAATTCTTAATCTTTGCCTCGCATCTAATTTCCCCATCATTACCTCGGGATTTAACTTTAACGATCGAAATTAAATAATGATAATGAAAGGAATAGCTTTATTAAGAAGATCCCTATAAAGTAATAGCATCTCTTTTAGTAAAACATAATCGTTGGCCATATCTAATAATAATTGTTAATAAGCCGGCTGATTAACTTTGCTCCTAATAACGACTAGACTGAAATGGCTAACCCCATCATTTGATTAAGCCATTAACTTAATGATTTGTTAAGCTGGCTACTGCAATCTCAGATAAATATCGCCTCATGAAATATCAAATTTCATTAAATAATTAAAATTACTCATCTCCTGTAAAGCTCCTGCATCCTAAAAATACAAAGTTCAATTCCTCTTTACTATCTTCGCTAACCCCATTTATCTGTCCGTAAGTCCTGCCTGACTCACAGGACTTCCTTGTTAAATATAAAATTAATAATGAGAAAGTTATCAAATAAAAGATCGAGCCTCGCTCTTCCCCAATCGGCTGTGTTTGGCCACTTTCTTTTCCAAAGCAGTTAATTCCTGTAAAATACTCCTTCACCTCAGATCCCTTCTGATCCTAATTTTCCCTCACGATAAAGCTACTTAGCCACCTCATTCCTTCGCCCAGTTCATCTACCGCTGTGCTTACAGCACACTAATCCGAATCATCTTTCTATTCTCAAATCATAATAAAAGTGTAATTTAGATTAAATTGGGCACTTAAAATGTTTGGATTTATTTGGTCTTTCTTTTCCTTGCCGCGTATTAGAATATGAAGACTCGACGAGGCGACACCTTCGAACAGGATCAAGACTTGGGTAAAAGCGAGGACTAGTAAATTAAGGTCAACGACTGAAAAGGCTTTTGACTTAGGTCAATCAAGGCCGTGGTAAAACAAGCAAGGCAAGTCATCACTTTGAACATATTGATCCTACATTTTATGCAAAACTATGTTCTTTTAAACTATCAACTTGCATGCCTAATTTATTATGCAAATATATGTCAAAGCTTAAGGTAGCTACATGCCCACTTGTTGTATTAAATTTATTATGCCATCCTTTGGAACTTGAATCACCTGACCTTTGTCACCATAGATATTATTGATAACTTTACTAACTATAAGTTGTATTAAATGCCGTGCTAGTCTTGTCAAGTCCAGGGCGCTAGTTGCCCTGATCATCAATCTTCAAAAACATAAGAACTTGTTTTGGGACAATCACGGGATGTACGTGGCTGAATACTTTGTGGCTACTTATTTTATGCTTCTCCAAAACTCTCAAAACCTGCTTTACCTGTTCGGGTGGTTGGTGAGAGTGGATGGTGCTGATGTCGCACGAGAACCTGAGGTTTGTGGAAAGAACCGCCTGGACGAATTAAGGACTGAATCTTGTGACGACCTCCTTGTGTAAAACAGTGCAACCACAAGTCTATATGGGTACGACCTAGCTGATTAACTTGCAAAGGTTTAGTTTAGATATCATCACGGAAGATGGGTGCCAGAGCACTAGTTTACTCATACGGCGCAAGAGGGGGCTTCTGACTGTGGTGGATGTAGCCCTTCAGCGGTGAAACCTCAGCGGGATGGTATCTAGCTAAATCGGAGTAAGGTAAAGGCTTTGTGATAAACCATCTGGGTCTCATGCCTAAGGAAGCATGTTGGCTATTAAGATGACTTATCTCTTGTGGTGAAAGTGTACAACCTCTGCAGAGTGTAAAACTGTTCGAGCAGCCGTGCCCACGGTCAAGGGCGGACATGGGAACTTACTCGAGTTAGTTCTATTTGAAAAACCTTTGTGGGTGGGATAGAAACCTATCAGAGGGATGTACTCTGACTTTGAATTTTTCCTGGAGGGACGTACTCCAGCGTGGTTGATAATATGGAAGTGGCCTAATGATCAAAAGCTAGCATAGGTGGATGGAACCATGTAATCGGTGGATGGAACCTACACCACTATAAATATTGCACAATTCCAAACTCTTTAAAGCATGTTATAAAATGCCAAGTCATATAATTTTTAATTATGATTATTGCAAATGTCACACTAAGCAAATAAAAGAACCTCAAGCCTCCTTTGACAACCTTGCATCTATTATTATTGCATCCTGTGTGGTGGCTTGCTGAGTATAATCGTACTCATTCTGGCTTAACTGCCATCATTCAGTCAGAAAGGAAATAAAGTCAAGCCCTGCGATGCCTAAAAAGGGTCGACAGAGCTGGAAGACGATGAGGCCATGGACTAGGTCGCGAACCCCAGTTGGCTGCCTGTGGGCAAGTCCTGCGGGTCCCACCTGTGTGAAGTTTCCGCTGCTGCATTTTATTGTTTTCGGCCCATGAGTAAGTATTACTGTATTATATACGCTTCCGCATAATATGTTTTTGATAGACAGTAATGTATATGTGAGCACTATCTACTGATCCAGGGAATAGTGCGGTGGAATCACAGAGGATCAGGGTTTGCTAACCCGAGGTCCGACAATGACAAGGTAGATCAGGCGGCTTTGGCCCTTATCTACCAAGCGGTGCCAGATGCGATGATGCATCAGCTCATCGGCAAGGAGACGACACGGGAGGCATGGGAGACGCTTCAGACATCAAGGAGGTGCGGCTCCAGAATTTGTGGAGCGAGTTCGAGAACCTAAAGATGGGAGAGACACAGTCGGTGGACGAGTTCGTCGGCAAGCTGAGTTCATTGTATAATTAGATTAACTCTCTTGTCGATAAGATGGAGGAATCTGTAGCGATGAAGGAGTACCTGCGCGTGCTTTCGAAGAAGTACATACCTATTGTCACAACACTTATGTACTCCCCCGATCTAGACAAGAAGAAGATAGAGGAGATCACCGGCTCTCTCAAGGCGCATGAGGAGTTACCGAAGGGGTTTTAGTCATGCAAAGAGGAGGGATCTCATAACAAGTAGGCATTGCTAGTAAGGGGAGATCCGAGAGATGGTCATGGCTCATCAAACAACCACAGGAGGTGGCACGGTCGAGGTGGCCAAAGTGGTCGAGGCGGAGGGGTGGCCACGTAGACAAGGCTGGGCAAGGAGGTGGTGAGAGATCCCGTGATACGTCTCATGTCAAGTGCTTTGAATGTGGCAAATACGGGCACTACACGATAAGATATCGCAACAATAAAAAGTGCTTCAACTGTAACGAGTTTGGGCACTTTGCTTTGGATTGTAAGAGCAAGAAGAAGGATGGGGAAGTGAACCTTGCCAAAGACGAATAAGAAGATGATGAAGAGCTAGTACTTCTCTCCTCATATGTTGAAAAGGAGTCGGTCATGGTGGAAGTGAATGAGGAAAATGTAGTTCCAAAACTATGCACGAAGGAAGGAAGCCATGATCAAACAGATCAATGGTACTTGGATAACGGAGCAATAACCACATGACGGGAGATCGCTTCATGTTCTACAAGCTCGACGAGATAAAGGGCAAGGTCAAGTTTAGCGACAGCTCCACGGTGGAGATAAAGGTCAAAGGGACGATGATGTTGCAATGCAAGAACGGAGATAAGAAATTGTTGACAGGAATTTATTATATACCAAGTCTATGCAACAACATACTTAGTCTCGGGTAGATGCCAGAGAGAGAGAGGATGTAGGGTGGTGCTACAGGATGAGTTCTTGCGAGTGTATGACAAGAATAGAGATTTGTTGATGAAGGCGAAGAGATCTCCAAATCAGTTATACAAGATTCCTTTGAAAATTTGTAAACAGGTTTGGGTGGAGAGAGGCATAGATGGATGAGGTGCAGAGACAGTAGAAGGCAAGCCTGGTGCACAAGAAGTCGTAATGAGGAAGGAGACCGAGTTGGCAAAGAAGCAAGACGAGGCAAAAGGCATGGTCGTAACAAGGAGCGACCCCGGCGGAGCATGCAGCGAGCATGCAGTGGTCGTAGTGAGCAGCGCAGGAGGTGCACACAGGCATGCAGCCAACTCTAAACGAGCGCATGTAGGCGGAGAGAAGCGGAGCGACGGCTCAGGTGGTTGGCATAGACCACATGCAATAGGCATGGTCATAGTGAGTAGAGGCTCCGGAGGAGCTCTCATGTGTGCAATAGAAGGCAGTCATAGATGGGTCCTGGTGGTGGGAGGAAGCACAGTGTGAAGGGCAGTGGTCAAAAGCAAGAGCACATGACAGAGAGAGTTGGTGCTGGTGGAGGAAGCGTGAGCAGGTGCTGCAGGTAGAAGACGACCAGACTTACGGCTATGGGAGTAGGTGCTCTAGTATAGGAAGGCATGCAAGGAAGAAGCATCAGCAAGAGAGAAGGTCGACGTGATCAAGAAGGAAAATCAAGATTAAGGAGGTGATTGTTAAAGTTGTAATCTTGTTTTTCCAGTCGTGGTCGTAGTCCTGGTCATGTACGAGTGGTCGGAGTTGTGTACGAGTTTGGTCGTGGTCGTATACGGGTGCAGGTTATGGTCGTATATGAGTTTGGATCGTGGTCATATACGAGTCCGCTTCACAGTTATAGTCGAGTTTCAGTCTGTTTCACAGTCATAGCTGAGTTCGAGTAATAGTCGTGGTCGTAACCGAGTCGGAGTCGTAGAGTAGGGTATAAAAAGCAGAGCTATGTAACCGAGAAAAAAAGGCGAGAAGGGTGAGAGAGGCCAAGGCGATCAGTGTGATCGAGAGGCAAGAGAGAGCGATCTGTGTGATCAAGAGGAAGAAATAAAAAAGAGAAGAGCGGTTTGGCTTTGAAAAATCTATTATGTTCATTGTGTTCTCAGATATGGTCGTAAATGACTTATGACCACGGTGAGCAGGGGATTGCAAGCGTGGTCGTAAAGGAGTTACAACCACGGTGATCGAGCAGTAGTGTGCGCAGGAGCAGCAGATGTGGTCGTAAGGAGTTACGACCACGGTGATGAGCGGAGGTGTTCGCAGGTAGATGTGGTTGTAAGGAGTTATGACCATGGTCGTGGAGAAGAAGCTGTGGTCATAAGGCGTTACGACTACAGCATTGACGGAGTCTTCGGCGTGGTCGATAGAATCACTGTGTGGTTGTAAGGAGCTATGATTACAGTAATCGGCTGTGGTCGAAGGAAGTGTAGAGAGAGGCAGTGAACGTGGTCGTAACTTCAGCTGAAGTTTATGACTACAAGATCGGAGCAGCGAGACATGATCGGAGAGATCACAGTGTGGTTGTAACGACCATCTACGTGGTCAGAGAACCAACAGAGCGGTCGTAGCGACATAGGAGGCGGTCGTAGCCACTGCAACGTGGTCATACGACTACAGTAGGTGGTCGTAGCAACCAGAACGTGGTCGTAGAGATCTTGGGGCAGTCGTTAAGACTATAACATATTACTGATCAAGTTTCAACATTAACACAAACATTGAGAAAATTATGCTTCTTAAAACAGTGGTAAATATTGGAGCTAGCACACACATTTCCTGAATAATATAGATTAGAGGATAATCAGAGAAGCAAAAACCAGCTCTACAATAATTATGTCGTGCCTAATGGCCTTACAGGTTAAGCTATACGCCTTTAATGTCCGGTCATGCTGAAGTGCAAGAACGAAGAACACACCCTTTTGAGTTTGCCATAAAATGATCATTGTATATGTGCCGCATTGACTGTATCCAAAAAGATCAAGGAATGTTTGTCACAAGAACATTGCAGTAAGACCTATTTCATCGATGAAGCTGTTGACATCTACGTGTAAGTCTGTCACACCTATTGACGTGGCGATGGAAGAGGCGACAAAGGGTGACACCTGACGAGTGGGCCTAAGAGAGCGTGCGTTGTGTGGACGAGCTGGTGTTGAGTTGTAAGCGTGCCCAGTTGGGCATAGAGGTTACGCTAATGCGTATTAACATTTTTTACTGTGTAAATCAGAAAATCATATGAGTAAGTGATCATAGATTATTACCACTAGATGTGCAATGCAATGGAAATAGAGTTGAAGTAGCCGGTTTAGCATAGTGCAAGTCGGTGTAGTGGAAGTAGACAACTGTTCTCTAGTCAACTGGCTCCTCCTCGCAATTGTTCCGATTAATGCCGCAGCTGCGAAAGCGCCTCTACCAAAGTTCACATTCCAGGGGATAGAACACCATGCGTCGTTGTGCTAGCACTAGTGCACATGGTAGGGATTTTGAGAGATGGCGGCTAGGGTTCCGATGGGTGTGTCTCGAAATACCCCTCTTAGCCCCACGCTTCTTTTAATGTATAGCCTCCCATCAGATCTGTATTTGATACGATTAGACATCGTATCCAATTCAAGGATAGATTGTATCCTACTTAGAGTATATCATCTGGACCCTTATTGTTCTAACTTGTTAAGTGTATAACCCTGTAGGTTCATGTATGAATGGAGATGGGCCAAAAACTCTTTTTCTATTCATAAGTTGGTAACTATTCCTAACAGGGCATAATGGCTCCCAAATTCGCACAAAGATCATATAGGATGAATTTGTATAGTGCTTATATACCGATCCCTTTGCCTCACAATACCATATCGAACTTAAGACGAGAAACATGCTATCCTATGATAACTCGATTCTTCATTGGATCATGTAGTGGAATACTCAGTTTGTAATTGACTCCTCCACTACATTCAGTATGGCTATGCACTTTCTTAATCCAATCATATCAATGGGCCTAGAGATATTCCTCCTATTATATAGGAGGGGTAAATTCTATCTTGAAAACTCATATTTCTCTGCATGTTTCATAGTAAACTCAAAAGTTACCTTTATGGCCACCTAGTTACGAAGTAGTGTTTAGCAATCCATAAGTAAACTATTGCACATGTAGAAAACTATGACGATATCAAGCCAAGGATCCTACATACGCTATGTATGAGAATAACTTATGACATTTAAGAATATAACAATTTTCGTAGTGTCTCATGGTAGGTCAATCCAACACTATGTTCTCTAACATATGTCCACATTATTGATTTGATATCCTCATATTCATGATTCGTAAAACATAATCATCAATCAATACATGTGTTGATTTATAAATCATAATTGTCTCATATAATGATATAAGATCAAATATAATTTAGAATAATATCAAAACATAAATAAAGAGTTCAAAGAACAAGTTACATACTTGTTGATCAATATAAAAGACATTTATTGAAAGGATAAAATAACATATTATCTAAAAGTTCATAAATATACGAGTGATATAATCATCTCCATGATCCCCACTTAGGTATATCACTAGCAGGGCAGTCGGTGTGTAGAGGATTACAAGGAACCCCTGTGTAACGACAAATTCAAGGATTACAAAAACTCTAATTTGCCTTCTTCCTCGATTGCTTCTATTCCCCATCTTGTTCTTTTCTTCTTAGTCCAAAATTCTCTCAATCTGCCACTAAATTCGTCATGTTCGGTCACCGTCGATCATCGTCGGAGTCCGGACATAACATATGGTACTATAGCTAAGTCAACTTGTGGGCTAGTTCTTCAAAATCTCGTGGCCTTGACCGGTAAAATCCCACGGTGAGGGGGGAGGGGGGTGAATACCTTTAGGTCGATCACCGTAAAGCTAGATCCGAGTTCGGTCAGCTAAGAGGAGGTCACACCTGTTAGAAGTAATCTTGTATAGAAGAGTCCATGTCCGTATACATATAAAACGCATATGTCCGAATAGGAAACTGAGTCGGCTCTATTGAGTCCATTTATGAGTCTTGTAACTAGCCTTTACAAGGAGTAGCATAGTCTTGTAATGAAGCATCAGAAGTGAAGTTCGAAGCAATGGAGAAAAAACAAGAAAAACAGGAGTGATTGTGCCCCAGGAAAAATATGTGCTCTCATGTATCTAGTTTGTTTTCAGTGTTGAATCTCTTGTGTGTACTAGGCGGTCACATTGAGGACAGCAAAGGAAAATTTTCAGCAAGTGGTATTAGAGCCTGTTGATCTTGGTGGTACCTGAAGATCATGGGCGAGAAGGAGAAGGCCCAGGATGGCTAATCTCCCTCTAGTACCCTCTACTAATGACCGACAATTATACGGTGTGAACAATGAAGATGAAGGTAAACATGCGCGCCCAAGGTGTTTGGGGTGCAGTTGATCTGAAGGGGAAGGTAGAAGATGACAAGATAGATCAGACGACGCTTGCTACGATTTATCAGGCGGTACTAGAATCAATGATGCATCAGCTCATCGGAAAGGAGACGGTACAAGAAACGTGGGAAATGCTTGAAAAATGCACCAGGGAATTGATCGTGTGAAGGAGGTGCGGCTCCAGAATTTACAGAGTGAGTTCGAGAATCTCAGACCTAGTCAGTGGACAAGTTCGCTGGTAAGTTGACTTCACTGTACAATCAGATAATCTCTCTCAGTAACAAGATGGAGGAATCCATGACCGTGAAGAAATACCGACTCGTGCTACTAGCAAAGTTCGTATTTGTTGTCACCACGCTCATGTACTCGGATCTAGAGACAAAGAACATTGAGGAGATCACCAGCTCTCTCAAGGCGCATGAGGAGCTACTGAAGGGCCTTTAGTCCTGTAATGAGCAGGTGTCAATGTTTTAATATTGATCTTACATATAATTTGTTTGGATTCGGGGAAACTCTTAGAAGACTCGGTGTATGCGCATGCAGAGTAGTGACATAGAAAACTTTATCCTGATTTGGGCCTTCTCCTCAAAGAATAACAACTCTACATCCAGTGTAATTGCTAGTTGCTAGAAAGTGGATTACAACAGAGAATTACATCAATGACTAGTGCTATCTTACATGAATGATTCACCCAATGTCCCTCCCTCTCTCCCTTCGATGTTAACCTTTATATAGCCAGCGAAGTGACGGCGGTTGTTCCACACCAGAAGACGTCTTGACGCTTCAGATGATAACCGCCTAATGAACGTTACTGTCAGAGAGACACAAGAGGCCGTTCATCTTGTAGCGGTTGTTGTCTGAGAGAGATCGTGTGTGGTCAGTGGACTAACACACGTTCTAACCGCCTTGTTAGACGAACCAAAATATAGTTCATTGTCATAGATAAGTCGATTGGAGATAGACTCGTCATAGGAATTTCTATGACCATAGAGTGGTTGTAGTAAGATTTATGAATATATGGTCGTAGAAAGACTTACGACTATGGGATAGTCGTAGTAAGATTTACGACTATGTGGTCGTAGAAGGAATTACGACCAAGGGGGTAGTCGCAGTAGGAGTTACGACTATGCAGTCGTAGAAGAACTTATGACTATATAGTCATAGAAAAGCTTACAACCATTCTGCCATATTTACCTCTTATCGATAAGGGGTATATTCAAGGAATATAAAGACCTAATAATTTGATGATTATTCTATCCTTGTCGGCAGGCATTACTATTAAATTAAAGGGAGGTGCAAGAAGTGATGGCAAGCAGGTTCACGAGGAATCATCGACAGAGGACGATCGTGGTTTGTCAAGTAGTCATAGGCATGGATGTGGTCACGAACGAGGTGGCCAGAGTGGCCGAGGTGGCGCGTAGAGGTGGATGTGGGCAAGGTGGTGGTGACAGATCCCATGACAAGTCACATATCAAGTGTTTTGAATGTGACAAATATGGATACTACGCGTCAGAGTGTCGCAGCCAAATAAAGTGCTTCAATTACAAGTACGAGTACTATGCTTTGGATTGCCAAGCAAGAAGAAGAACAAGGAGGTAAACCTCACCCAAGCCAAGGAGAATGACAAGTTGACACTGCTTCTCTCTCTGCATATGTCAAAGAGGCATCGGGCATGGTAATGTTGAACAAGGAGAACGTTGTTCCTAAAGTACGCATAGAGGAAGGCAGCCATGATCACTCTAATCTGTGGTACTTGGACAATGGAGCATGTAATCACATGACAGGAGATTGCTCCATGTTCCATGAGCTGGATGAGAAGATTTCGGGCAAAGTGACGTTTGGCGACGGCTCCACGGTGTAGATAAGAGGTAAAGGATCGATGCTATTACAATGCAAGAACGGTGATCAGAAGTTTCTGTATGGAATTTACTTTATACCAAGTCTGTGCAACAATATACTCAGTCTTGTGCAGATGATGAAAAAAGGGTGTGCATGTTGGTGTTGCAGGATGAGTTCTTGTGTGTCTATAATAAGAACATGACCTGTTGATGAAGATGAAAAGATCACCGGATCGATTGTACAAATTTTTTTAAAAAAACTTGTAAATCAATTTATCTGAAGAGAAACATGGAGGAGCCAAGGGTAGATGGCAGTGACTCAGTTGGTGTTGGCTCTAGTCAGCCCCACACGCATGCAGCCAACAGTTCCGTTGGACATGCAGATGGTACAGGAGCCAATGGCTCGGGTTAAGGCAGACCCCATGCACAGTGACACATGCATGCTGGCACACAAGGGATAGGCGCCTACGTGCATGACAGCAGCTTTGGAGGTGCACATGCAGCTAGGGGCGAAGTCACCGGGGGAGCTTAGTAAGGCTTGAGCCTCACCTCCCCCGTGGCAACTTTGTACATAGTAAAAATAGATAGAGAGATTAACAAACCCAAAGAGAAACAAGCTCTCCTTGATGAGAAAGTTAACAGCAAGCATGAAATTAAAGAAGACGAGGAGGAGGAGAAGAAGTGAACATTATAAAATTAAAGAAGAGCTAATCAATCAATCAAAGAAAGAAAGAAAGTGAAATAATATATGTAAATCATAAAATTAAAGAAGAAGAAGAAGAAGAAGAAGAAGAAAAAGAAAAAGAAAAAGAAAAAGAAAAAGAAAAAGAAAAAGAAGAGGAGTAGTGAAAATCATAAAATTAAAGAAGTGATAATCAATCAAAGAAAGAAAGAAGAAAGAAAGTGAAATATATATGAACCTTCTTGAGTCCGGGGATGACGGTGGAGAGCTCGATGAACCTTTGATTGATCTTCTCCCTTTGTCACAGCTCCGTGAAGATGTGGTCTTGCACGTGCCCTGAAGGTACCGCCACCGCCAAGCCCTGCCGCAGCAGGCGCCATGCTGCCCCCTCTCTTCCCGGCCGGTGTATGTGCTATAGCGGCCCTGGCGGTGTTCGGCAATGCAACACCCCCACCACCGCCGCCGCTCTCATCAATTGGCTTCGCTGACGCGGCGCTAAAATTCTAGCTCATCGGCCTGTTGCCGCCGCTGCCAATCCTGGTGAGGGCAGTGTGGGGGGACCACCTGGCGGCCGTGTCATGGTCCATGGCGGCGCCGGGGCTGTCGTCGGAGCTCTAGCTGTTGGTACGGTGGTCGACCTGCACCATGAGGTCCCAGACGCTGGCGGCCACGGTGGTCTGGGAGGCACTGTGGAGTGCTTGTAGCGAGGGGAAGGAAGCACCCTCGCTGTCACCTCCTCCATCAGTGTATGTGGGAGTGACGAGGGCGACCGAGGAGTGCTGGTGTTCGAGGAAGCAGTCCGGTGTTGCACAGTCCACTGCAGAGGCCGAGTACGTTGCTGCAGCTTTGGATGGTCTCGACCCTGCGGGACTTTGGGTTAGTTATAGACAGTGTTTCACTCTTCTGTGATAACACTTCTGCCATTAACATTGCCAAGAACCCAGTGCAGCATTCTCGGACTAAGCATATTGATATTAGATATCACTTCTTTCGAGACCATGTGGAGAAGGGTGACATAGTGCTCCAGTTTGTGGAGAGTGACCACCAGTTGGTTGATATCTTTACCAAGCCTTTGGATAGCTCTAGGTTTTTAGCTCTGCGGGGAGAGCTTGGGGTGGTTTGTCCTTATGGACTGTTGTGAGGGGGAGTTTTGTGCTTCATGTTTTATCATGTTTATTATGCTCTTACTCCTTTCTGTTGCATTGCATATGGGTGCATTGGGGCTAGTCCTTCTAGCATAGATTAGAGTGTTTCTCTTGTCTAGTTGTTTAGACTTCTTTTTCTCATCTTGTGATTCTAGGATGCTACTTATTAGCTGTTTCTCTTCTCGCTAGGTTGAGCTCACTCACTTCTTATAGGTTCTAGCAAGGGTTGGGCCACCCTCGGGTAGACGGGGTACGTGTTTGCTCCTTAGTGTGTTAGATGATCAGCTGATAGTCCTAAAATCATATGGGGTAGATGAGAGTCAGTCTGAGCCATAGTATTCTCTATATTTTGTCTATGCTTTAAGAACTACCTTTTCTGTTTTTCTTGCCAGCTTCTCGATTTTATTACTTTGGTTCAGGGGGAGTTCATTTGGGAGCTTCTAGATCTTAATATTGTCATAACTCAACTTGAACTAAAGTTGCATCTCAAGTTGAGAGGGAGTTGGATTTTCTTGCATTTTAGCATTTTACATTGTAATATAACTACATGGAGTCTTGATTATTATCCTGTTATGACATGTTTACAATGAATTACATCTTGCCATGATCTGAGCTTACTTGCTAGATATATCATGACTTTATATGTGTAGTCTAATCTTTGCCATGATAGGTTGATTAAAATGCTCAACTTGAACTAATTCATGTCATGTTAGCTCTTGAGATTAGTCTCTCTTTAGTTATCTCTTTATGATTCATGCCATGTTAAATAGGCTGAGTTGAGTCTTGAATCTTTATTGAGCTTTAGATTGAGCTATACTAGTTTCTTAATGAAGTATGAGTTAGTACAACCTTTTAAGAAAGTAAAAAGATCTCTTTTGTGCGAAAGAACTGATCTCACCAATTCTTTCTCATGAGACGGCTTGCCATTGCACTAAGCATGAACTCAGGGGGAGTTTTGGTTGACCAAGACTATATTCTTAAGCTTCCCGCTTAGAGTGGTCGCATAAGGCTTGAGATCTAGCACATGACTAAACAAAAGGTTGGAAACGACCATAAGATTTCTCAAGATAAACATGTCAATTGTGCTAAATTGCTTAATTACCCTACGATCAAGTACTTAAACTAATGTCTGATTCTTGAACTTGTAGCACTCTAAATTGACTCAATACTAGATTCTTGGTTCCACTTAGAATATTGACATGGTTGACTTGACATGCTAAGAAATTCGACTAATTTTTAGATTGTGACTTATTTGGCTTAGCTTGATTATACATGTCTTGTCATGATCTTGATAGCATTCTTATATGTTATGGCTTGATGTAATACTCCACGGTCATTTTGGATAATCTTCATGGCTCTAAATGCTTAAAATAAACAAACTTCAGCCATTTCATCCATCATCATGCCTTATTCTCTCTTTTGCATCCTTGATGATTTTATTGCCAAAAGGGGGAGAATAGCGGAGAAAAAGCCATTTGGAAACTTTCTAGAGTTTTGGAGAATAATTTGCTCTTTCTTTTGTTGCTCTAGTGTTTCTTTTGTCGACATGGTCATAAGCTTCTTCGATTCCTTTTGGACCTTGTTTGACTTTCTTTCATTTTCAAACTCAACTTTACGCTTTTTTTGGTTTTGTCAATATACTCATCAAGGGGGAGATTGAGAGGCCATGTGGATATGACCCCATGTTTGTGATGAGTAATTGACGCTTGTTCTGGAATGTTTGAGTTTGTTTTGAGTGGTTCAAGCCATGTCGTTGCGTGGTGCAGTCGGTTTCGGTCGGACCTTGTCGAACTAGGTCGAACATGCTTAAGTCGTTTATTTTTCGTTTCGATCGGTTTGGGCTTTGAGTATTTTTTCTGATGCTAATGTATGGTTACAATATTTCGAGCAGTGCTATGCGATGTGTTTCTTGTCTGTGATGGCTGCAGGACATCGAGGTGGAGTCGTGGCGAGGCACGGGATGATCGGACTAGGCGCAGGCGGTGCTGAGGTCAAAGCGGTCGAGGTGTGCCGAAGACGGCGAGGACTCGAGGTGGCTGCGAGGCTTGGAAAGCAAGCGATGAGGAAGCTTTCCGGAAGGTGCAGGAGGGGTGTTTTGGTGAATACGCAAGCTGCACTAAAGGAAGTGGATTTGGTTAAAGTTAGTGGGTAAAGCGCAAAAGTTTAATGGGCAAAGCAAATGTGAACCCATTATGAAGGGCTATAAATAGAGAGGTGCTCTAGTGCTATATGGGTCTTTGAGAGAAAGAGAGAGGGTGTATGAGAGTTTTATGTGTATTTCTCTCCATGTATGCATGAGATGTGAGAGGTGTAGGCAGCAGTATTCTTCTTTCTTGTGTGTGAGTTCCTCAAGTTCTTGTGTTGTGTTCTTGAGGTGTGAGAGATGGCTATAGAAAACTCATATATCAATCGCGTATGTCTTTGTATTTCAGCCAGTGACTGCTGCCAAACAGCCTAAATTTTTTGCTTCTTGCCGACTAAAAGTCAGTTCGGCTCATGATTCCATTTTGGTTTGCAGCAGCCTTTTTGATTCCATTTTGATCCTCTTGGCAGCATTTCAAAAATCAGTTCGGATGCATCAAAAACAGTTTAGCCGTAGCTCTTTAATTCTATTGGTTGCAGTTTCTGTTTTGCCGTTTTCTCTGTACTTTTTCAATTCCTGATTGGCTGCTTTGGTCCTGCTGCCTGTTCACTGGTTTATCTCAGTTTTGTCTACCCATTTTACTTTGTGCTAGCCGAAAGCAACATCAGAACTGAATATCTGTTCTTTTCAGTCAGAGAAGGACAGTTAGCACTTGTTTTGCTTTGATTTCCTGTTCTCTATCTTTTTACTTCATCTCAGCTTTCAGCCAGCAAGATAACTACTGCAGTTCTTGGTTTGGCAGTACAGAATATGTTCTATTCAAGTTGGCTGTCGGACAAGTTCTGTGATCCCTTGTTTTCTTTATTTTGGCCATGATCTACAGTGTCTATTTTTCTCAGCCAGCTAGCTTCTGTGTAGTTGAAATTTTAGTGGATACTTTGGGGGCGAATTTTTAAACGCACCATTCACCCCCCTCTGTTGTCGATTTCGATCCAACAAGCATTAAACATCAATAATCAGAAATTGTCTATATATGAAAAGGAATTTCTAGTTATCATGATGGCAATTGATAAATGGGGATCTTACTTACAAAGGGGTCCTTTTATTGTAAAAACTGATCACAAAAGATTGTGTCATCTTGAGGATCAAACACACTACTGAATTGCAAAAGAAGGCCATGACTAAGTTGGTTGGTCTGCAGTTCAAGTTTTAGTACAAGAAAGGCATTGATACAAAGCTGTTGATGCATTATCTAGAGTGAGTCATCTATTTGCAGTTCAAGCTGTACCAATGTGCCACCCAGTTTGGCTACAAGTCTTGAATTATTATCACTCAGATAGTAAAGCATAATAACTACTCATCGAATTGTCCATTGCTAACCCAAATAATCAAGGTCATGCTTGTCACGACGTTGCGATGGAGCTGGGTGGACGCCATGGCCACTCGTCGTGCCTTTGGGGGGAAGGCGGTGAGGAGAGGACGCACCTGGGAGGGGGAGGTGTCGGGGAGGGGAGGCACCGGGGGAGGACACACCTGGGAGGGGAGGAGGTGTAGGGAGGAGGCGGTGGGCGGGGGGAGGAGGCGCTGGGGAGGGGAGGCGCTGGGGGAGGAGGCGGCGGGTGGGGGGAGGAGGCACTGTGGGAGGAGGCGGAGGGCGGGGGGAGGAGGCACCGGGGAGGGGAGGAGGCTGGGAGAGGAGGCGGCGGACGGGGGAGGCGGCGGCAGGGAAAGGAGGCGTCCGATGGGGGAGACGGTGGCGGAGAGAGGAGTCGCCGTGAGAGAGGTCGAGAGGGAGACAGGAGATAGGAGAGATAGAGAGAGAGGAGGTTTATAAGGTGAGGGGGTTCACGTAGACGGGAGAGAGAGAGGTGATGCAAGGGGGTTCGTGTAGATGGGATGAATATAGGATATTCTCATATGGCGTTTGCCATGGCGTCACTTAGGCGTCCTGGCGCCCCTCACCATGGTTGCCAGTTCCGCCGTAACAACCATGATCAAGGTTTTTCATTGGAAGCTGGACTGATCAAGAAGCAAGGAAAGGTTTGGATTGGTAACAATTATGCACTACAGACTAAAGTAATAGCAGCTTGCCATGGTTCAGTTGTGGGGGGGGGCATTTTGGCATACAAGAAACATATAAGAGAATCAAGAAATTGTTTACTTGGCAGGGACAGAAACAAGATGTTGAAATTTTGTTAGTGTGCTGTCTGCCACCAGGCCAACATGAAAATTGTAAGCTTCCTGAACTATTGCAACCTTTGCCTATTTCTGATGGCTCTTGGCAAAAATATATCAACGGATCTTGTGGAATACTTGCCGTCTAAAGGGTATTTAGTTATTTTGGTGGTGGTGGATCGATTCACAAAGTACGCTCATTTTCTGCCTCTGAAACACCCCTTCACAATAGCACATGTAGCAAAGTTGCTTCTAAAAAATGTTCTAAAATTATATGGTGTGCCAAGAACTATAGTATCTGACCATGACAAAATCTTCACAAGTACATTTTGGCAAGAGCTTTTTAAGAAGTTGGACACCAAATTGTAGTTGAGCTCAGCATATCACCCACAGAAGGACAGGCAAACAGAGAGGTAAAACCAGTGCTTGGAAATGTTTCTTCATTGTTCAGTCCATCACACTCCTACTAAATGATTTAATTGGTTAACTTTAGCTGAGTTCTGGTGCAACACAAGTCACCGTTCGACATTGGGTAGTTCCCCTTTTTGTGCTTTATATGTAGTAGAGTCAAACTTTGGTGCAATTGTAAGGTTGAGAAGGCCGATTAGAGGAGGATGAATAGACGGCTTTAAAATTCTCATTGGCCAAAACCACTTTTATGTGTGGAAGCATAAATCAAAATGGTTTTTGCACAATTAAGCTCTACATCAACTAGTCTTACTAAGTGCATCAATAACCTAAGTCTATGTCAAGCTTTACAACATATGGTGACAAGTAATCAATTCAATTCTATGAATACAAATTACAAGAATATAAATGAGTACAAGGAAGTAAATTACAATTGACACGGTCTCTTTTTACCGTGGTGTTCGAAGATTGCCGGTCTATTCTAGACTCCTAGTCCATGTTGAGGTAAACTCAAATGAATTAGACCAGCTCCATGAATTAAACCAAACATCTTAATTTGCACTAGTGGTAGCTCTTTCCTGCTCTGATTAGGTGAGCTCCAACCTTCACAACATGCTAGGTCTTCTTACGAGTTTCTTGAGAAGATCACTGGACTACAACACCTCCACGCCATCTAAGAGTCGGCAATCCTCAAGAGTAACAAGTTGGAGACACTCACTTAAATGAATAAAATGTCAAAACTCAGTGGATATGAAATCCAACACCAAGTGCAACATATGCACAAGGCGCTCACTAAGTACAACATATGCACATGAGAGATGAGAGAGCTTGCTCTTAGCTCAAGGATAAAGAATAGGGCAACAACAACTTATGTTCAACCAGCCATAAGAGAGTATTAATCTTCCACACTAAGAAACTAACCATTTGGACAAAAATTAGCACAAATCAGTTGGGACTGGTCTGACCACCAACACAAGGCCGGTCGAACTGGCCTTCTCTACAATGGCTGGAAAACTAGCCGTTACAAACTATACTGGTCGGACTGCCCACACAGGGGCTGGCCAGATCGCCGAGCTCGTTCAGATTGCTCAAACAATGCTAGTCTGACCGTTCGACAAAAATCTCTAAGAAGCACAAAAACATACTCTCTAAAAAAGGTACTAGCACACAGCTAGGTAGGACTGCACGGCTGGTTAGACCGCCATGAGGGCCTGCCAGACCGCATAACCGGTCAGACCGTCAACTCATGGTCGGTCAGACTGCGAGCACGATCAAACCGCCAACTCATGGCCGGTGTGCTAAGATCAACACAGGTCAAGATGCATATACGTCAATCAATTTGTAAAACACATTCGTAAATTATAGTATCATGCAAACAAAAGTCAAAGAATGATTTATAACAAGTTGTAAAATATATTCGTATACTTTAGAATCATGCCACAAAGATTAGGGATATGGATTCGAACCGTTTACAAAACACATTCGTTAACTTAAGTCATATGCTACAAGGATTATGCATGAGCCTCAACTATTTGCGAAACACATTCGCAAATGATAATATTATGTCACAGAGAGCTAGAGCAAACTAAATGAGTTATCAGCACATGACATACTCGAACTACTATTCAAGACCTTTCTTAATAGTAGGACAACTTATACTAGCCACCCGGTCTTTCATCAAACACCAAAACCGGCAAAATGACTAAGAAACACATTCTTAGTCTATACTAGTTATACCTTTACCTTGCGCATCCTTTCGAAAATCGACGACGAACATCTTCTCTCAAGTCTAGGTCCTTGACTTTAACCATCAACATATGATATCCTTTGCTTGACTTGACGACGATCAACACATGAAGCCATCTAAAGTCTTCATCATCATGTGACATAAGCTATTCATCCAACTCAATGAAAATATTAGTCACAAAATATAATTATCATTAATTATCAAAATATACCATTAACTCATAATGATGAGTCTAGATTCTTCAGCAGTACCTATGCTAACTAACTCCATGCATACAAAAGTGGCTGATCTCCTGAAGGAACGAGAGGCATTCTCAAAATTTCTCAAGGCACAGCTATTGAGGGCACATGACAGAATGAAGATGGGTGTATCTAAAATGAAAAAATTGATCATATACCCTCCATTTAGATGGAAATTGAAGATTTACCCTTCTGGCCCACGTGTCAGTGACTTATGATGACCCCACATGTCATTGAGATGTGGAGGGTAAATCCTCAATTTTTCAACTAAAGAGAGGGTATATGATCCAATCTCCCATCTAAAATTGCAAGCATATGCTCAGTCATCGGTGGCGAACAGATCATTTCCCAAGTTGGCATACAAGTACTAAGGTCCTTTCACGAATTTTTTGTACGCATAATCCCTTTTTTATTCAAAAATACATAAATATACCCGCGAGAAAATTTTTTACAAAAATAATCCCCAGTCGCCGCCCCATTGGGCGACTTCTGCCTTTCGCCCAACCGGGAAGCGACAAAATATTTATCGCTCGATGATTGAGTGACTGCAAGTAGTCGCTTTCCTGTTAAGCGACTTTATAGTAGTCGCCCAATGGATGGGCGACTTATAAGCGCAGTCGCCCAATGGATGGGCGACTTTAGATTGCCCCGTGAATTTTTAGAGTTTTGTCAATTTTGTAGTTTTAAACTGGAAAAACATATGGTATAGTTGTAATAAAAGGTTATGTTTATTGTATATTGTAGGTGCATTAAAAATTTTGAGAAATATTTTTTAAGAACAATTGACTGCAGAACGTTTGATATATACATTGCTAAGTGATATATTTATGTTACTAAAATTAGTGTACCAAGAGTATGTTAATATTGTTAAATGACTTGCTATCTGAATCATTGAATGCGAACACACGAGATAATAACCTTATGTGAATAGAAATAAACTTCATAACATGCCGCGTACAATTTTATTACATGCATAACATATAGCATGATATGCGACTAACCCACCCAACTGCTCGTAACATTTTGTCTACTGGGTGTAGCGTGGTTGTTTCCCCTTTTTATCGCGCCTTGAAGATGGCTCCGCTGCATCCTTTTTCCTGTCATTCTTGGACTTGAGAGCTGCCTCACGAGCTTCAAGCTCTTCCTCCTGACGCTTGATGGCTGCTTCACGCAGACTTAGCTGCTCCCGCCTCCTTTGCATCTCATCCTCCTTGCCCTTTAGACGGATTTGGTCCACCCTCACGCGGCGCTCTTGCTCAAGCCGCATCTGTCGTTCCACCTCGCGAGCGTGAGTCATCTTGACAAAGTATTGTCCTTTGTTTTCCACCTCCTTTGGCCGGTTCCCTGGCCATGCCGGTGGCACCCGATCCACCCATCCGATGAACTTGCAAGCCTATGTGTGGCGTGGTAGATGTCATGGATCAAGTTGAAAAACGATAACGAGAAACAAGGGATTTAATTGTCGTCGTTACCACGAAGTCGTCATCCAGGTCTGGACAATTGAAGAACCTACGGCCGTAGTTGGCTCGTGGTACTGGATCCGTCCAGACGCACAACATCGTCCTAAAGCCGCAATGGCACTTCGGGCGCTCATGCCACTCCGGCACTCCAAATGGGTCGGACTTCCAGGAAGACATTGTTGTGTGGTAGTATTGTGATGTCTTGAGGAGGAGATGTGGTATGGAAGACATAGGAGGCCTTTATGTAGGCAGGTTATCTGGTGCAGTGGGCATAGTCCATGGAGAGGTCGTACCAATCTTTTCTCTTTTTCAGGATTCCAGTGTAGCAATTAATGTCCCTATGTAGGCTTTTCAGAGCGTGTAGCCTGTATTTCTGAAACAACAAGCGAAGGTGACATGAAAACTCACTGGAAAGGATACATGCCTATGACGTGAACACTCACTGTAAAGGCTACAGCCTACGCCCCTATTTTATTGGTTTCTGTAGCGATAGGCCTGGATTATCCTCAGGATTCCAGGGTAGCAATAAATGTCCCTATGAAGGCTTTTCAGATCGTAGCCTTTATGTAGGCAGTTTAGCTGACATGTGTTGTAATCTGACTGAGCAAAGCTGCCCCGTTTTGTCATATCACTGCGTAAAGCTGGCATGTGTTGTCATCTCACCGAGTAAAGCTGAGCGCTTTTGTCATATCTCTGGGCAAAGCAGCCCTCTTTTGTCCCGCCATTCGATATAAATAGCACGGTAGAGGTCCCATGAAGTTGTAGCCAGAAAACCCTGTAAATCGAACAAAGAAGTACCTTCTATTTCGTGGTGGAACATACCATGGCGGAAGATGAGGGGCCAGTCGGATATGGGTCACCGAAGGAAGACCTTCCCTTGGAAAGGAGGGAGATGTTCGGTCCACAGTACTGCTTGGTACCAAGCCGGCGTGCGCAACCAGCGTGGCCGAAATGCAGACACAATGAGTACGTGGTCGTGCAGGTCCTGGAAGGGCCGAACGATGGCGGGTGCCGTTTCTTCCGATGCCCACGCTCCGGGGTACAAATTACTAATAGTACATTTTTTTATTGCTTATGGACCCTCCATGTTTACTGTCCTTTTTCGCAGATGGCGAAATGCGACTTCTCCCGCTGGATCGACCCTCCTCATGAACGGTATATTGACCGTTATGTGGGTACTTTATGGGACCGAATAATGGACTTGGAGTACCGAATGGAGACTCTCAATGAGGAGAACAATGAGCTCCGCCAACAGATGCAACGCGAGAGGGGAAACAAGGAGGTTGTCAACATAGGAAGCTCGTACGATCCGACATGTTGCTGCGCGAACCCAAGTTGCATATGTGCGTGCCACTACAACGACGGCCAGCCACGTCCGAAGCGGCCCCCTCAGCAATTCTCCATGTGGGTGCCACGAGGCTCGTTTGGCATGTAAGTCACGAGGGTACCGAATGTGTTGATGCTGTGGCGGTAGGACTGTTGTGTTGATGTTTTGGGTGTAGAACTTTCCATAAATTCTGTCTGTATGTGCAATGTATGTGTTGTTTCGTGTTGTAAGTGCATGATGCCTTCATTTTCTGTGACCTGCAACGTTGTTAAGCATGTGATGAATTGGTTGATATGTACGTGGAGTTGTGGAGTTGTTATCACAAGGCCAAAAAAATTGCCGAAAAGCAACCAGCGTGGCCGAAATGCAGACACAATGAGTACGTCGAGTTGTTATCACAAGGCAACAAAAATTGCAATACTTAAATGGTACATACTTAAATGACATTGTAAATAAGTGCATTACAGAAAAGGGAATTTAGCATGCATTACAACACCAACTACTGATCCGGACATGCATTGCATCGTCTAGCTGTGTGCCCCTCCTGACCGCATCGCCCACAACGTGCACCAGATGTTCCAGCTTGTGATTCGTCCATGTCATTTCTAATACGTCGGCTCTGTCGCCGACCCTTCCCACCCTTCAGCATGTTAATATCCGGAACCCAGGTCCTCGCTGAAATGTCCAAAGTGGTGAAGTTTCCCACCGCCCTGAACCCCCAGAGCTCCCCACACCAAGCTTGCAGTATTCTCTCCTTAAAAAAGTACTCGGACACGAAGTTGGAAGGATCCATGCCCACGGTTCCGCATGCAGCGAGGACATGAGAGCATGGCTTGCGTAACAACTTAAGCTTGTTGCATGTGCAGTTAGGTTCGTTTGCATGATCTTCAAGGCATACCTCGTGAGTAATAAGTGAACGAGATGTCCCAAATCCGGCTCTGTCACGGAGTATCACCTCGAAACGATGCTCCCTGTTGCCCATGACATGCACTGTGTGCAATTGACCCTTCTGTGCCTTCGTCTCCATGTACGTGGTAATTTTTGACGAATACAGGGCTCCGGGATTGGCCGCATGAATAGCGGCACTCGCGTGCCTCTCCCTGAAGTAGCGGATTGTGCTGTGAAGAACACCTTCCACGATGGCGACAAGGGGCTGAGAACGGAGACCCCTGAGAACCCAATTGTACACCTTGGCAAGGTTACTTGTCATTATTCCGTATCTTGCGCCATCCGTGTCGTGCAACAACGACCACTTCTCCAATGGTTCCCCCTCGATCCACTGCGAGAAGCACTTGATGTTTCACGCGCTCCTCCTTCTTGGACCACTTGGGTTAGACTCATCAATTGCTGCCAAGCATTGCGGTTGTGCCGCCCCAGGAATGACCGGCCCCTTGCTCCTCTCGTCGATGTTCTTCCTGGTGTGCTCATCCAACAACCCCCATAAAGCATCAAATTTTCTCTGCTGGTTCTGCCTAGCCAGCCTCTTGAATAGCTTCATCAAAGATTGTTTCGGGAATTGCTTGAAAAAGTTTGCCCCTAAGTGACGACTGCACCACTGGTTCCTCATGTCCGGCCAAGGAACGCTCTCCTCAGGGTCTTCTTGCAGTTTTCGTATCGCCTTTATAATCCCGGCGTGGCGATCATGGATTACGCACACACCAGGACGGTTGCCTACAACTCCAGCCTTCACATGTCTGAGAAACCACAGCCAGCTCTCATAATTCTCGCTCTCCACAAATGCAATAGCCAGCGGCAATATTTGATTGTTACCATCAACGCCTATGGCCGTCAGGAGCTGCCCTTTGTATTTGCCTGTCAAGAAGGTCCCATCTACAGAGATCACTGGCAGCATGTGCTTGAATGCTTCAATGCTAGCACCAAATGCAAACAATGCTCTCTGCAACACTGCAAATCCCGGTGGACTTATGGACGGCTTCTCGTGCATGGCGATGTACGTGCCCGGGTTCCTTTGTTGCAACACCTTAAGCATACGAGGAAGGTTGTCGTACGCCGCCTCGAAAGTGCCAAAACGTTTTTCCAACGCCTTTTGCTTGGCACGCCACGCCTTCGCGTAGCTAATCTTATACTTGAATTTATTCTCGATAGCTACCACAATATGCGTTGCCGCAATATCTCTCTTCTCCACTATGTCCCCATACATCAAATTGGCTATAAATCCGGACGTCAGGTTACGATGCCTCGTCAAGACAGTGTTCAGAATGCAGGAGTGCGGCTCCACCTTGGACACAATCCAGTGAGTGTCATACTTCGATCTACGTGCGTGCACCCTCCAAGGACAACCAGCCTGCTCGCACTTCACAGTGTACTGCTCCTGGCTTGATTTGACGACGCGAAATGTCCGTTGCATTGAGAGGGCCCAAAGCTTGATGGCATCCTGCAGCGCTTCCTTGTCAGCAAACGTAGCATGCACCCGAACTTCTGTCTCATGATACTCCCATGGTGATTCATGCTCATTATGGGCGGAAACACCCTCCGCATTAAACCGGTTCCATTCCTGGGGGATAGGAACTTCTTCATCATCCGAACTATCCTCCTCGTCGTCCTCTACAGCTTGCTCTTCATCACATGCCCTCTGGTCATCAGATTCCATCTGATGCACGATATACTCATTATGCTCTCCTTCATCTGCTTGCCCAGTTCCGTCTCTATAGCTTGACAGCTGTAACTCTCCTCCATGTGTCGCATCAGCTTGCCCAGTTCCCTCTCTATAGCTTGACGGCCGTAACTCTCCTCCATGTACCGTATTGCCTTCATCACGAGCAACTTCATCAGCTCCACCAACGTGCGGCCCGCCCGAGCTGCTAGCACCTCCCGAAGCATAGGCGGACGCACGAGCTTGCGCAGCTGCTTGTAGTGAGCACGGTTGCACAAGCAGGACACACTCGTATCCACGGCGCCGGCACCCTTGCACAAATCCCTTCCACGAAACTGAGCGCACCAATGAAAAACTCTCGGTCAGCCAATGCTGCACACCTCGGGGTCCAATGAAAAACTCTCGGTCAGCCAATGCTGCACATCTGTCATTCCAGCATTCTCGTCATCGGGAAGTACGAGAGTGACTTGCGGAAAATCGCTTAAATCCACACCATTCGGACCTTCACGAATCATTCCAGCACCATAATACACTCTCAATGTAGTACTGGCCATTAATGATGTAGACCTACATGTATGATTGAAATTTACGACATGTCAAATAACATCGTTCAACACTAAACTAAACTTTCCATACTAAAAAGGGTAGTCAAATTTCCATACTACAAAATGTATACTACATCTACAATTTTTACTAACACCAATATTTCATCTAAACAATAGTGTAAATACAACCTAATTAACAAAAATACCTGGATCCAAATCGATGGAATAGCTTGGACTCCTTCTTCCTCCCTCACCTCCTCCTTCAACCCTGTCCTCCTCTCCTTCTCTTCTCCCCTCTCCTCCTTTTCTTCCCCTCCTCCCTCTTTTCTCCCCTTCCTCTTCCTCCTCTCTTCTTCTCTGCGCAGAATGGGGAAATGAGGGAAAAGTGGTTGCTAGTGGGCGGCAGGCGGTGGAATAAGTGGCATCCACTCCTGTCGCCCTACGGTTGAGCGACTGCAATTTCAGTCGCTCAACCGTACAGCGACTGAAATTACAGTCGCTCAACCGTAGAGCGACTGCAATTTCAGTCGCTCAACCGTACAGCGACTGAAATTACAGTCGCTCAACCGTAGAGCGACTGCATAAGTCGCCCAACGGTTCACACATTTCCTAAATGTCGCTTCCCGGTTGGGTGAAAGGCAGAAGTCGCCCAATGGGGCGGCGACTGAGGATTATTTTTGTAAAAAATTTTCTCGCGGGTATATTTATGTATTTTCGAATAAAAAAGGGATTATCCGTACAAAAAATTCGTCCTTTCACTGTGTTGGAGCGCGTTGGTAATGCCGCATACGAACTGGAGAGGTGCATTAATCCATCCAGTGTTCCCATGTTTCGTAGCTTCAGCCTTGGGTGCCGGATTATACTCCTGTGCGCACATCCTTTCCACCAGAGTTGGACTTGGATAGTGAGCTGGCTCAGCCGAAGAAATCTTGGATAGGCGGCTGGTGAAAAAAAGGGAACTCGGCGAAACCTCAAATTCTGGTGAAGCGGAGGGCATCTTTGCCGGCAGCCATGGCAACTTGGGAGGACTACTACGTGCTGCGGAAACAATTTCCTAATGCAACAGCTTGGGGACAAGCTGAAGGGCCTGTTCTTTTCCTCCAAAATTGTCGACTTTTGACTTTTGTTACAGTACCTAACTTTAAACAGGGTATTTTCTTAAGACGGGATCTACAAGTTAAACGATATAACACGTTAAAAGCCTAACATCTGTACCATCCAAAATCACAAGTGAGTATCTATCTCTCTGTAATCTATATCGTAAACAGTCAAAATTCAAAAATTTTAATCAAAAGTCATAAGCCGTAGCTGTTGCCAAACAAGCCCGGAATTCAAGCAGAGGGCAATGCCACGCCTGGTGCCGTGGCGATGGAGGAGGCCACGATGGGTGACAAGGAATAGGAGCTGCAGGACGGTGAACAGAGTACCTCGTGCGTTGCGTAGAGGAGCTGGCGTCGAGTTGTAACTGTGACCACTTGGGCAGTCGGTATGTAGGGTTTAAAAGGAATCCCTGTGTAACGACAAAATCAAGCATTAAGAAAACTCTAATTTGCCTTCTTCCTCGATTTGCTTCTGATCCCCATCATGATCTTTCCAAGCTGTCCCTAAACCCTTTGTCCCTGTCTCATCTCTCTACTTTATGCTGTAATGTAGCCCACTAGCCCATCTAAACAATGAATGTTGCAAGGAGAGCTGAAAAGCTCAGACCTGTACCTACAGGTCTGTCAGATGCACTATCTATCCAAATAGGAGGAATAGGGTACACAAGCGTACGTATTCAGTAGAAAACTTATCTTGTGCCTTCGAAAAATTCCTAGCGTGCGTACGCTCGCCTCGTACCCTAAAAAAAGTTTCAGAGGTAGCCCAAGAAATAAATCATGAAACTAGATAGCCCAAAATTGAGACGCTGATGAACCGTGTCGAGATTACTGATGGCAGGAAAGCGACAGGCAAATTCACATGCAGAATGACAACACAACATGCATTAGACACTTCCCGACTGCCTTACACCTCATCAGATTATCCTGCAGGTTGTAGCAACATCGTAGTGAAAGTAAGAGCAACGATTTCTGGAAGTGAAAGTAAGAACATACATGACTTGCATCTCTGAAAGCCCCTTTCAAAAAAAGGAAAAGAAAAAGAAGAAAAGACTTACATCTCTGAAAGGAAAAAAAAGTCAGTACACTACAGTAATATCTGTAAATCTAATGTTCCTGTTAATCTGATATTCATTTGTCACATTGTGATGACCCATATTTTTAATAAAGGGGTAAAACACTAGTCAACGAATTATAATTTGTTTGCATGATAAAATACCACTCTAATAAATAATAAACCCATCAGAGTATTGCAGTAGAACAATAATTAAAGATGGAATACAATATTACATGAATATAGCCATACAGGGCTAAATTTAATATAAAGCCACGAGGGCTCGAATAGTACAATACTAAAATTAAATAGTTCTAGCTCAGATTCTAATTATACAAGAGTTCTAAATAAAAAGACAGCACATTACTGTTACAAATACCTTGGGGGTCGCATCTGTGCTGACGGTAACTCTCTAGCCACTCTAGGTCTCGTACAACGGCTCCCCGTTATACGGGTAGTTCTCAACACCACCTCTCTCCCCATCGAAATAGAACATCCCCTAGTAGGCCTCATCCACACCAAGTGAAATTCCATAATAGTTATTGTCGATGTTTTAGTACCGATCTTACGTATGATTTTTTGGGTTCAGGGAATTTGTCTCTACAGATCTCTTGCTATGACCTGGCTACAATCACACAGAGACAGGCCACAGGAATTTTTTTACAAGTTCGGGCCTTTTGCTGCGAGAATAACAACCCTACTTCCTGTGTGGATATTGCTCAATAAACTGATTACAATGAAGAAAATAATGCGAAAAGCCTTTCTCTACTTCTATTCTCCCTTGGGAATGTCTCTCTATTCTCTCTGACGTCCTCCTTTATATAGCTTATAAAGCGGCAGGAGTTCGTTCCATGCCAAGAGGCGCCTTAGTGTTTCGGATGATAACTGTCCGATAGGAGTTATTATCAGAGAGACGTGGTTTACTCGTTGCGCGGTGGTTACGGTCAGAGAAGAGTTATGCGCAGTTATTCCGGAGAATAAATGCACGTGCTAACTGCCTTGTTAGACAGACTGATAATGTGACCGGTTGTCGTAGACAAGCCGTCAAAGTTGAGATAGAAGTAGAAGAACTTACGACCACGTCATACTCGTGTTATGACTTACGACCATACCATGCTCGTAGAATAACTTACGACTGAAGAGTGGTTGTGAAAAGACTTAAGACTAGAGAATGGTCGTAAAAGAGGCTTACGACCATTTGGCTAAGTTCCTCCCTTAGTCAGTTAGTCGTAAGGGATATACCTAAGAAGCATAATAACATGATAATATCATTTATAGATAAATAATAATTTGAGAATTGTTATATCCTCATCATCTAGCCCCTCCAACTTGAAGTGAAAATAACTTACTTGAGGAAGAGTAGTCGTAGATGAGTTAAGATCAAAAGCAAAGTCTTTTTTGACATAACCAAAGATGAACTTGGTTAAAAAGGTAATTTCGCTTGAGTTGTAAAGAGAAATCAAGCCCAAATAGATAAATATGAAGTGGCTCATACCAGTCTTGTCTATTTGGAGCGGTTCCTAAAGCGGTAATAATCGTTCAGTTCCCGAGATTAGCAACCGATTGATACAGTTACAAAAGTTTACCTTGAGGTAATTTTCGAGGTCCTTACTTTCCCCTCCTGCTCCAATCTTCTTCATGCTTTCCACTGCCGACCAAGCCTTCTTCTTCCTCCAATTTCTTCTGAATTCAAATCAACCACTTAGAGAAGATGAGAAGTCCTCTACCAAATGGTCAATGTTGGAGATGGATGAGGCGAAGATGAAAGCTTTAGTCGTGGTAGAGAAAATTCCTTCAAAAAAATTTATGAAATGGATTGAAGCTGCTGGACAGCACTGGCCATTGGGAGTGATTGGTCAAATTCTTGTCTTCCAGGTGTACTGTGAGTGCGGACTCCGAATCCCAGCTCATCCCTTCCTCATAGTCGTTCTCGAATACTTTAGGGTAGAATTGGTGAACTTGGTTCCCAATTAGATCACCATGCTAATTGTATTCCTGTACCTATGCAAAGCTTATCTGGGAATTCCTCCAGATTTGTAGCTTTTTTGGTACTATTATGAGATGAGCAGACAACATGGAATTGCTAGAAGCTGTGATTTGAATCTCCATGATGGCAAGACAGAACAATACATCCAAATGTTCACTTAGTCATCCTGGATGAACTGGAAGAAGAGATGGTTCTACTGGGAGACGACCAATGAAGACAGCCTTTCCTTTGCTGGGAAGGGTGTCGAGAAGATCATTTCCTGGAATTTGGCTTCCAAAGACCTAACTTGGATAGCCCCCTACATCCAAGACATCGAAGAGCTGAGGGAAGAGGGGTTCACCGGCTGCCACGTGGTGAAGGACTTCATCAGTTGTCGTATCAGCCCTCTGAAGAAACTAGCACATCCAATGTGAATGTACTCGGGGGGGTCAAGGATATGACCAGAGACTACGAGAACAGTAAGAATCAAACTCATTCTTTTAGTTTAAACTCTGGGTTATGAGTTCTAGTTATTGCCCACTCTTATTTGCATGTTCAAATCTTGCTTTGAGAGAGATCGATTCTCAAGTCAAAACTATCTGTGAGAAGGCTCTGACACTCCATGTAGAGGCTCCTCGTATCTTAGTGGATGTATCCACTGAGAAAAGACAAGAATGCCTAAAGGTAATCGAAATTTGACTTCTTCCTTAGGCCTTCATAGCTGTAAGCTATGAGTACTTAACATTCTTTCCTACTACAGAAAGTAGGTAAGGAAAATCGTCAAAATGACAAAGAGGCCAAATTGATGGTTTTCGAAAAAGAGGTAGAGGAGATTAAAGCTCCTCTGACCAAGAGGCGTCAATTGGTAAAGGCCACCGACAAGCAAGGTGGAAGCTCGAGTGCTTCTTCTTCTTTTGTTCCTCTGTTTGCCCCCATTGAGCAGTTCTGTACAAACATAGCTGCTACAGAGAAAATTGGGGCAGCCATACTAGATCAACCGGATCCTAAGATCAAGGTACCCTTCTATTACAACAACAAAACCCACTTAGTTGGTGCTTCTCAAGGCTTTATTAAGCAACTTGAAAAGAAAACTATAAGAGTTTTGTATCTTTTGTAAAGGAGACTGCTAAAGCAACAGACCCTGTGATCAAGGAGGAGATTACTCTCTAGATGGTCAAAACATGTCTTGACCATTAGAAAGAGCAAGAGGAATAGAGAGCAGTTGCACCTGCTCAAGGTTACAACCAAACGTGGTCGTAGATGGCCCTGTGCCACAACAACCATTTGTGGTAAAAAAAATGACCCTACTCCTCTACGACTAGACGTAGTCGCGGGAAAAAAGTTGAAAGAACCTCCTTTGGGAAAGGTTCCCTCTAAGTTCAAAATTAGAGCAAAGAGTTCAAGGTATGCAAATAAGAGCATAACAATTGCACTTTACCTTCTTGCCTCCTTACATGCTAATTTACTTCTCTTCTTGTGTTTTTAGCCTGACTCTTCCATTGTTAGGGCATGCTTCAGCTAAGAAGCCCCCATGACTCTGCACGCTGTCAAAGAGACAGCAGAGAAGATGGTCATAGAACCGACCACTATGGCGATGGTAGAGATTGCTTCTAGGGTAGAAGCAACTATGACCACCAAGGTGGTCAAAATAGACGCAAAGGCGACCCTTCTTCTCGAAGGAGGTACAGTTGAAGAAGAAAAAGAAGAAGAGCGCAACTTCTTCTCTTTATTAGCTGAAGAAGAAAAAGAAGAAGAGCGCAACTTCTTCTCTTTATTTTTTAACTCTGCTTTTATAATAGGATCTTCTTCATGTCAAACTCATGACCAAGTTCCTCATCCCAAAGATATTCCCTGCAAGGGGATGTATTCAATGACAAATGCCTTGAAAAGATATGGTGGAACAAGATAGAAGAGCTCAACCAACTAGAGGATTCTCAGTGAGTACTCACCAAATTTGCTTGCACGAGCATGAACGTAAGCATCTTGTGCTTAGTTACGCATAATTGGCTTTTTCCCGATTCTCATTGTCTTCTTTTATATAGAGAACTTTGGAGGATATGGCTACTGTGGCTGAATACCACAGACAACTCATGCTCTTAAGGTAGGAGAACACTGAGCTGTGTGAAGAGGCGAATAAATGGTAAGCCACTAGCATATGTGGTCTTATTTGTGTCTCGACCACAAGTCTAGTTCTTTTATGTTTGTCTTTAACCTTTATATGTCTAAGAGCAATGAAAGATTCTTGGAGGCTGCACTCGACAACGAGAAAGTCGAGACGTAGAGACTCAAGAAAGAAAATATCAACCTATCAATCAAGCTCTTAAAGGCCAATTCCGCAACTGACACAAAGATGTCTTTCTTGTTTTTATCTAACTCTTTTCTTGTTGTAGATAAAGAGGTCGAAGCGGGTAAGTTTCGCACTGAGGTCGATGACAAGGCCATAGTGATCGATGAGCATACTTGTATCAACAAGGAGAAAAGCCAGAGAATAAGGTCTTTGGAAGACCAACACAAAGATGAAGTCAAGAAACTTGAGATTCGACTAGCAGGTAAAGAAATATTTACCTTTTGACTAGCTCGAATGACTAGTTTTGTTTAGAAAACATGCTTTTCTAACTAAATCACACTCTATTTTCATAGAGGCTGTAGTCGAAATAAAGCGACTCATGGAAGCTTTGACTTGTAGTCAGGAAGAGACGCACTCGGTGAAGACAATTCTTCAAAACAATGTCTCTCTTCTGAACAATCTACTCGAAGGACTTGGTACTAAGAAGATCAATTCTTCTGAAAACTCCATGTCCATTCATGCAAGTATGATTGGACAACAAGTCGAAACTCTAGAGAAGCTTATTACTACTCTAAGGACCAACCAAGCTGACTCGCTACGAGAGGCGATCAAAGGTGTTGTGAGCCATGCCTTGGCAAAACTCAAGGCCTGTGATCGAAGCCTCAATATTCAACCGATCAACCATGACTTTGACTGCTCTGAAGCAGAGGCAACCCGTCTAATTGAAGAAATGGAGCCAGCCAATTAGAATATCACAAAGGAGATGCAAATCAGATCTTCTTCGTCATAGTAGCTTGTAAAATAGGGAATGATGTAAAAAACAAATCTTTTGTTAATGAAATATATCCTCTTTTTCTTGCAAATTATCTTGCTGAGTGGTTAGTACTCGTAAGACAAAAATGAATGAAAGAAAATAAATTTACGACTAAGAATTGAAGTTATGTAGATAACTCTATCCTAGCCCCAAACTATTTACTTAGATTGTATGAATAAACTAAGTAAATAGTGCAGAGTTAAGTATGTGGAGTGCAGAGTAATTTATTCAACTATTGTTGTTGACTTTCAATTGTCATGTTCTGGCAGCAAAAGTGACAAATGAGTCAACGCTATAAAGTTCCTTCTAGTGGGCAGGACCATATGCAAAGAGGAAAGGCTTTGACTAGGTGATGTTACCTCTCTTCAACCAGGTTAATCAAATCAAAGTCATAAATGAGTATGGGACAAACTCTAAGAGTTCCTTTTTAAGTTTGATAAACTTTTTCTCAGAAAACCCAATTGTCTTGTCAGGCCTCTGCCTCCACAACGTCGCTAGCCTCCCAATCTTCCCCATGCTCCTACTCCAGCTGGTCTTGGCCAACCCCCTGATCCGTGGCACCACTAGCCTCTTGCCTGGTCTCCCGACTAGGCCCTGGCAATGGCCATGGTCAACGTCGCCCCAGCTCCTCCTACGCCTCCCTGCCTGGCTCCGGCCATCGAATTCGAAGGCTATGGTTGGAATTTGGCTCTCCTTCACCCGGATTCACTCCCCCTTTCCCTTCTTGTGTTATTTTGATTTTATAGCTTGGTCTTGATTTATGTTTTTGATTTGGTTTAGTTTTTGCTCTCGATTGGTGAGGGTGATGAAGGTGGGCTATCTTGGCTAGCTACAGTGGGGCTCGAGGCCTCCCACAAGCCAGGGAGTGCGATGGCTGTTGGTTGTGAGTAGCTATGCCGATGGTGTGCGCCGTTGTCACCAGTTCTCACCTAGGGTATACTCCTTTCCTCTACTCTCCTCTCTACTCCCCTCTTCATCTGTCCCTTCCTCCCCTTGCTCTATGATGGCTTGGTTTTGCTAGGGTTGGATGATTAATTTGTGCATGCTGGTTCACATGTGTGGTCCTGTGAAAATGATGGCAAAAAATGGAAAAAGGGAAGGTGGGCTACCTTGTCGGTTTGATTTGGGAAAGGATGAATGCGGATGCTGCCTATTGCTTTCTTGGCTTAGTTGCGTGGTGGTCGGCTTGGGGTGCTGGATGCCAACTTCTGTGACCTCTGGTGCTTGCTCCCCTTGCTTTGCCCCTCCTCCTAGCATGATTCGGTCCCCTGGCCGTGCTGCCTTGCTCTTGACCTCCTTCGGCCAGCGATGGTTGTGGGAATGGGATGGATCTGGTGAAGGGGAATGGAAATGGGGAAGGCTTGGTTTTGCTGGTTGCTTGCTGGCTCTGATGGATTCAATGCAATGTTGTCTCTCTCCATTTCCCCTTGACTGCGTTCGACCTTATCTCTTGCTTGTGTTCTCCTGTGGCATCAGTAGCCTCACTGTGCACAGGGGCTTGGATTTGAATTTTTTGGTGGGTTGGTTGCAAAATGGAACTCCAGAATGGATTCATGTTGGTTTTTTACACCGAATGATGAAACTCTACGGTTACGAGAGGTACCAACTGGCCTCGGACAATCTGGTATCTCGATGAGTGAATTGCCCACTTCAATACCTAACTATCTCAATGAGCAAATTGCCCACTTCGATACCTAACTAGGATTTTGACGGCAATTGCTTTTCATTCATTTCTTTTGTTCAGTCTTTGTCGGTATTCTCATATTCAATTACTCGCAATTAATACCGGGGTTTGGGTTTGGTGAAGCCATGAATCATAGTTGATGTATTGAGCTCGTGTAAATTAAATCCTGTAATTTTTTATTAATTGCAATTGTGCTATAATTATTTATATTGTTGAAACAGTCATTTGGTTGAGACTGGGAATTGTAAATTTGTTGCAATTTGTACTGCCCTTATTAATGTAATGAGAGCTATAATTTTTTATTTTGGTTTGAGGCAAATTTTAATTGTCGCTCAAAGGACTGTAATCAATGAATTGTTGTAACACAGACTATATATATATATATATATATATATATATATATATATATATATATATATATATTATTTGAGTTGAACTCTTTTAAATGTCGTGTGGTTAAATTTTATTTCTCAATCTAGTGTACACAGTTTGTTTTGGTTCTCGTCGATGAAATTGTGAATGCACATATTTATTTATCGCTCGGAGATCTCAATTTAAACAGGTACACAAAAAGTTTAAATTACCTTGAGTTTTAACCATTAGTTATTTAATTAACTCCACTTAGCTATGTAACTAATCGTTTAAAGTTAATCGAAAATACGGGACGTTACACACATCTTGGTATCAAGATTTCGTATCTCCTTTCCCCAGAGATTTTGAAGGTATGATATTGACGTGGGGATGGGCATGCTGAACTCGCTTAATAAATGTAAGATCCTATATCCTATACCATTTCTATCTAATTACTTCGCACAATATCTTCGATACTTTATGCATTGCTTGTGGCAAATCGAAGTACAAATGTACACTTTTAAAACAATACCCTTCCAATATTATGGCATGGCCAACAACGAGTAGCAAAATGACAAGAAATGGAGGAGCACTCAGCAGTTATATAATGGCAGCTGGTCTACCGTCCACATGCTTAGAACTTCGGCCAAAATGAATGGAAAACCCCCATTATATACAGGAAACGAATAACGACTGCCATGAAAGTTAAATCAAAAGGCTCAAAAGCAACCAAACCATGAAAGTGATACCATTAACCTTTCTTCGACTTTTAACTCGCATTTAGCATTTATACTTTTTTTGCAACACACTGTCTGATGGTGAATCATCTTCTCAAATTACTGTAAAAAAATTCACAATTTTGATGTTAGAAGACTTTCTGTCTCCAAATCGTGTGCTATTCTGTAAGAAGACTTTCGGTCTCCAAAACGTGCTAGTCTTGCTAAATCTCCAACTATCCCTCCGAATAAGCAAGAACCGGCAAAGCTTATCCGGTTAGTGATGCATATCCAAAATATCCAACTATCCTCCGAATAAGCAAAGAACTGGCAAAGCTTATCCAGTTAGTGATGCATATCCAGAATTACCTGCTTTTGTTGAGCCTGCAAGATTGCGTTCAGACAATGATGAATATGATATACTAGCCACGTAGGCGTGGCGCCACGCCACGCCAGCCACCGTGTGAACCGAAGTAAAAGAGGCAAAAATTCGCAATAAAAGGAGAGTGGAGGGGCTTTTTCGCAAAAAACCAAGGGTCTTTTCGGAAGAAATAAGGGCCTATTTGTAATTACGGGAAACCACGGGTCGCTACCCAGTAAAAAAAGTGTGTAGGGGCTTTTTCGCAAGAATTTAGGGACCTTTTGGTGAAAATCGGGGACCTAAACGTAATTACCAAATCTTTGCAGGCTGTTTCGCGGGAGATGACACGTGGTTGGACTCTCCGGGCAGAGAATCCCCCGGTCATAATATATATATATAGTATGTTATAAAATACACGGTAAAAATAGATGATCAAAAGAACGAGACACATAGATTTTACATAAAAACATTTATGAGAAAAAAATCATGGACACACGAAGGTAGAATTCACTATATAATGAGAAATTATAGGCACAAGGTACTTCGGTGTATATCAACCGTGCGACTATAGAGGTACATATATAGGCTAGGGATCAAAGTCCCTAATGAAGAAAATGAGTAGAGTCCAAGTCGGCAAGGAAAAATAGACCTACTTGTAAACTAGAATAGTAATATTCTTGGAGACGGGAGCAATACCCTAGTCGGGGATTCTTAGAAGATAATGGTGTAGAGTTCAAGTTAGAAGCGCATCGAGTAGCCACATCTGACTCAGTCGGCGCAGAGTTCATTATGGACACAAAGATGATTCCAATTATAACCTCTGGCCAATTCGTATTGCTTGAGCAAAACCTGATCAAATTCTTCAAGTGATTGGAAAGACTAGCAGTGGTCGAACCTGACTAGAAGTGGTTGGACCCGACCAGATTCGGGTCACAAAATACAATAATCTTCATCATGAGCCGAATTCCTCCTGTAGCGAAAAGAATACAATAAACTCCTCTATGATGGTCGCGCAAGTGATGCAAATTACAACATATCCAAATGGTGAACGAAACATCAAATTCAGTAGTCCCCATAACTGACATTGTTTTTCTTTCTTTCTTTAAAGTCTCATTGATCAAGCACAGCTCAAATTAACTTATAGTGTTGAAAACCTGTAACTCCACCTTAGACTCTATATGTGCAGACTTTGTCGTAGTAACCTATAGTAGACGATAGATCATTGATGAAATCGCCCATGATTTATCCCACGTGAAAGCCACCAATAATAGGCACAACAGCCTAAATTGCAATGAACTACATCTCCAACGAAAAATATGCAGAACTAATGACATAACTTTTTAATAGAAGATGATGATCAACTGAGGCAGAAGATCGTCGACAGAGATGGTGCAATACGATGCTATGGCATGGCGTCGGGCAACACAGACAATGATGTTGGTGAACCTGGCGTTGGAATAGTCGCCAAGGTAGAGCGCTGATTGATGCTCGGCATGGCTCAGGTTAGCGCCAAGTTAGAGTTAAGATGTGAAACGCAGTTGAGGTGAGTCGAATCACCGAGAACGATAACATCCTAGACGCAGCGCAACGACCGCCTCGGGAGTCACCTCCTCCTAGGGCAGCGGCTTTGAACTTGAACCTAAAACTTTGATACCATTTATTATAAAACACACGGCCAAAGTAGATGATCAAAACAACGAGAGTCACGGATTTTGTAGAAAACCTTTGCGGGAAAAGACTACGAACGCACAAAGGCGGAATTCACTATATGAGAAGATATTATAGGCATAGGGAACGTCAGCATATGTAAACCGTGCAACTACAGGGGTACACATAGGCTAGGGATCAAAGTCCCTAATAAAGAAAATGAATAGTCTTAGTCAACAACAAAATAGAGATCTACTCAAAAATTGAAATAGTAATCTTCTCGAAGATAGGAATAACACCCCGCTCAAAGAGTTTCAAAAGATAATGGTGTAGAATAGTAGTTGAAAGCGTCTCGAGTGGTCACGTCCATCATGGTTCCAATTATAACCTTCGACCAGTTCGTATTGCATGAGCAAAATCTGATCGGACTCTTCAAGTGGTTGGAAAGACCAGTACTGGTCGGACCAAACTAGATTCGGATCATAAGTTATAACAGTTATTTTCGCCGTGTGTTTTATAATAAGTGTTATCAAAGCTTCTGTCTTATCTGATAGAAAGATTACCCTTTTGCTACTAGTGGCAGGTGAGGATCTCAATCTGGATACATTATGTTGAGTCAACTATGGCTAAGACAAGGCTGAGGGTTGCCAATAAGCACTTCTTTCCGCACTTAGGCCAAACTGTTTTATCCCATTTGACATTTATGATTTGCTGGAACATGAATGCAAGAGGGGTCAAAGTTACCGTAAAAAGTAGTGGAAGTTCTACTTCTACAGTTCTTCTACCTGGGGAAATATCTGGTACACACGGTTATTTCTGTGAACATATGCACAAAGTCATCCACGTCCATCCGATCCAATCTCGGCGGCCCGGATAGTCGGCGAGAGCTCCCCACAGTGGCGAAGCCACGTTGAACCATCGGGGTCCGACGACACCGACGAATTTGCCGTAACCCAGTATAGCGATAGATTTTTTTGCCGGCTACGATCCCACCAAATTTTTGGCGAGACCCCAGTGGCCCAGCGGAAGCTGCAGTCTGCAGTCCGGCTCAGCCCAGCAACAGTTCGCAGTCCATGTGTTCAGCCCATCCGATCCAATGATCCATCAAAGCCACGTACGTTAATTGGAGAAGGCCAAACGTTGCCTTGCTGCTTGGTTCCGATCTAGCATCAGCCGTCAGGTGCCTACCCTTTCGTATCTGAAGCATCGCAATTCGCAAAACTCGTGTGCCGGCCGCCGACGTCGCCCCTAGCGCCGGCAAGCCGACCAAGGCGAGGCGCCAATCGGTTGTCATCTAGTGATCTAGATAAGACAAGGTACTCCTCAAATACCCAATTATGTAGTTTGCAATTAAAGATCAAGTTCAAGTCTGTATTTTGAGTTCTTAGGGTTTTTTTCCCCAGCTATACAATACAATCCGAACCTGGATTCTCAGAAATCAGTGGTCAAGAACGGTCTCTTTTATTCCAGCAAGATGCCAGGTATCTATCTGGTATTAGCAATGTACGCATACATGCTATTTGCTCTAGTTTTTTATTATGTAACTAATTTAGTATTTTGATAGTCAATCAGAGCACTTTGAAAGTATTTCTTAAAAGGAAAGTGCCCCTTGCCGGTGATAATGAGAATAATCATGGAGACACTTCAAGAATACGAAGAGATGGAGATGGCAGTGGCACTGCATCAAACATTAATTGTACTGTTCAGCGCACTTCACGGATCTCACGAAATGAGGTAAATTTCGATGAGCTTCCATATGATCCCGCAGATAGAAGGAGAATATCAGATTACATAGGCGACAAATTGCAAAATGACATAAGGCGAAAATATTTGACTAGAGGTCCTTGTAAACCACCACCTGGTTTTGTGTTTCCAACAACAATGATAGCGGGTTTTCCACGACGGTGTCAGTATGAATGGTTCACTAAATATGATTGGCTAGAGTACAGTGAAAAGATGGATAAGTGTTTTTGTTTATACTGTTACTTGTTTAGAGATTGCAACAAGGGCCAAGGTGGGAATGATGCATTTGTAATAGATGGTTGGGATGGCTGGAATAAATCTGATAGGCTTCGAGATCATGTAGGCAGCAAATGTAATAGTTTTCATAACACAGCTGTGAAAAGATGCGACAATTTGTTGAAGCCCGGCCAGTCGATTGGTGATGCTTTAAACAAGCAGAATGATATCAGTAAAGAGCAGCATCTACTTCGGTTGAAGACATCTATTAAAGCTGTCTGATATTTATTGCATCAAGGTTTAGCATTTCGTGGCCATGATGAATCAGTGGATTCCACAAATAAGGGGAATTTTCGAGAGTTAGTACACCTTTTGGCAGATGAAAATGACAAAGTAAAGAAAGCTGTTGGAATTAATGCTCCTAAAAATAATAAGATGATTGCTCCAGAAATTCAAAGGGATATTGCGAATTGTTTTGCTGAGGTAATAAAAGGCCGTCTTCATTTTTTACAAACTATGTCATATCTCATAATCTATAATGATAAACTAATTTGTACTTGGTTTTTGCAGATCATCGTGAAATCTATTGTTGAAGAAATTGATGGTGATGTGTTTTGCCTTTTAGTGGATGAGTCAGCTGATGTGTCTGGGAAGGAACAGATGGCAGTTGTCTTACGGTACGTTGATAAGCTTGGGGGTAGTAAAGGAGAGACTTATTGCTGTTGTTCATGTGCAAGAAACATCGGCTTCATGCCTGAAATCTAACATTGATAATTTGTTTGCTAAGTATGGCTTGAGCATAAAGCAAATTAGAGGACAAGGTTATGATGGAGCAAGCAACATGAGAGGTGAATTCAATGGACTACGAGCTTTAATTGAGAGAGAGAACAGCTCGGCATATTATATCCACTGCTTTGCTCATCAGCTACAATTAGTCATTGTCGCAGTGGCTAAAAAGAATGATGATGCTAGTGACTTCTTTGACATGATATCTCTATTGCTTAGTGTGGCAGGAGCTTCCTGTAAACGTAAAGATATGATTAGAGAAAGTCAACAGGAGAGAGTTAGAAAGGCTATAGGCACCGGACAGCTAACTAGTGGAACTGGATTAAATCAAGAACAATCCCTTCAAAGAGCTGGAGACACACGTTGGGGTTCTCATTTTAGAACCCTTAAGAGCCTAAGCAATCTATTCCCTGAAGTTATTGAAGTGCTCCAATATGTGGAAAAAGATGGTCCAAATGATGCAAAGAGACGCCAAGCCCGTGGTCTCCTAGACTATCTCAAGGATTTTGACTTTGTGTTTCACTTGCACCTAATGTTGCTTATTTTAGGCCATGCAAATTCTTTGTCATTGTCCTTGCAGAGGAAAGATAAAGACATCCTAGAGGCCATGTTAGAGGTGAAGTTAACCAAGCAGAAATTTCAGCAAATTAGGGATGATGGTTGGGATTCTTTGCTGCAGACTGTATACTCCTTTTGTGAAGAACATGGCATTCCTAAGTTGGATATGGATGACGAATATATTGATCGCCATAAGCCAAGAAAAAAGACCAATCGCACAAACTATCAACATTACAGATATGATAGCTTGAACCCAATTATTGATTTGCAGCTTGCAGAGTTTAGTGATCGTTTTAATGAGGTAAACTCTCAGTTGCTTACTCATATTGCTGCTTTCAATCCTAAGAATTCTTTTGAGGCATTCAAATCTGAGAGTCTAATGGAGTTGGCTAAGTCATATCCTGATGATTTTAACTCAACACAACTTAAAGATCTTGCTCGAGAGCTTAATTTTTACATTGACAATATGCGAGCTGATGAAAGATTTGCCGACTTGAACACTATTTCTGAGCTTGCTAGGTTGATGGTGGGTACAAAAAAACATTTGGGTTTTCCTTTGGTTTATCGGCTTCTCAAGCTAGTACTGGTTCTTCCTATCGCCACTGCATCGGTGGAGAGGTGCTTTTCAGCAATGAAAATTGTGAAGACGATACTGAGAAATCGTATTGGAGATGGATTTATGAATGATTGTATCATATGCTTCGTCAAACCGGAATTTCTATCCAAAATTCCTATCGAAGATGTGATAGTTCGCTTTCATAAGATAGAGGATCGTAGTCGTAGAGGGAAACTGTAAGAGATAACCACTCTTGCAAAACCTTATTTTGGTACAATATGCATTGTTATATTATGAACTTGATATTATGCATGGTATTATATTATTGGACCCTAAAAATTAGCACTTAGTAGTGTCAGTACCGACCCCGGCTGGCAATTTTTCTGGCTTCGCCGCTGGCTCCCCAGTCCCACTTATGGCTTCTTGCGATGTGCCCTCCGCGCTTTCCCTCAAATATTTTACGTGAACCCCTGTTCAGCGTCTCCAACCCATCGTGGATGACTCTCTTCCTCCTTGGCGTGGCACCTCGTCCCGGTGAGTCTGTGTTCACTCTGATCAGTTCAAAAAAAAAACCCATCGTGAATACCTCTCTTCCTCCTTGGCGTGGCACCTCGTCCCGGTGAGTCTGTGTGAGACGAGTTCGGTAGTCCGGTAGGAAGGAAATTATCCAGTTGGAGGCGCTGGCTCGCGTCATGAGGCAGCAGCTTGCATGGCTCGGCGTGCAATGCAAATCTGGAATTGCAATATTCGAATCCGGCTTGCAGGAGCTTGGCAAGCAGGGAGAATCAGAGAAGACAAAAGGCACGAGTTGCCTTTACGCAAATTGCATTCTCAGCAAAGAGTGAGGCACGAGTGGGGAAAAATCAACAAGAATGAATGGATCAAGAAACAGGGAGCACCTGTGTTCACTTGAGTCGCAATTCGAGGAGACCGCTCTATATTTTTCTCATCAGAGATTAATCCGGAGAAATTTATATAAAAAGTAGACAAGAATTGCTCTATTTCAGGTGAACTGCTTGATGGGGCAGATCAGAGCAGCGATGATGTCCATGGCACCGGAGCAGATGGGGAAGACGACACCACCGTCCAGTTGTTGTTGTGGTTGCATGTTTGACATTGATGGATCCAGAGTCGATGAGGAAGATGGAGGTACAGGGCGCGACGGGGAGGTCGCCGAAGGGACAAACCGGCCGTACCCTGCTCCATTTGCTGGTCGCTGCGCCTCCTCTTCCGCTTGCCGGCGCCAAGGAAGAAGCCCGAGCACTAGGAGAAGTGGCGGCGGTCAGATCTGGACACATTGTCCTCTGCGTCGTGGAGGCCTAAGTCGAGGAAGGCAGAGGGAGGGAGAAAGGCAGAGGGAGGCGATGCGTTGGGAGGAGATGATGGCTGTTTTTTTTTTTTTGAAGCTTGTAGTTTTTAGCTGTGATTTATGAATTTTATGCTGTTTATGTGAGAGATTACATAGTAACAGAAACTCACATACGGTTTTTGTCGATATAAATAAAGTCGGTAAAATATGTACTACAATTAACTAGTAGACTTTATCTTGAAAAGATACTTCGTTTAAAAGTTAGTTACTATAGAAAAGTCGAAAATCAACTTTTAGAACCTGAAAAGAACCGTGCTGATTATGTAAGACAAAGGGGATGAGAATGTTTTCAGAAAAAAGAAAGCTCTTGAGGGCAAATCGCAAAAGGCTGTAAGTGGGATGGGACGCCGAGATCAGATCGATGTGGATGAGTTTATTCATATGTTCACAGGTATAAGGTGGGTTTTTCTGGGGACTAAGTCTTATAATTTATATATGTGGTTTTTGAATTCTGATTTATTTGTGAGAGACAGTACGTAGAGAGAAATAGTCACATATAATTTTGGTCAATACAACTGAACTCAGTACAGTTTGTACTATAATTTATCTGTAAACTCTGCCTTAAAAAATAAATTGTTTAATGACGTGTTACCATTTATCCATATATAAGCCATAAATCGTAAGCGCTGACGAACCCAGCCGCAGCCATGTACACCGGATATCTCCCCTACCTACCTACTTAATAAATATAGGGAGATTGGATCATATACCCTCCCTTTAGTTGGGAAATTGAGAATGTACCCTCCACGTCTCAATGACACGTGGGGTCATCATAAGTCACTGACACGTGGGTCAGGAGGGTAAATCCTCAATTTCCATCTAAATGGAGGGTATATGATCAATTTTTTCATAAATATAAAGTGATCTGTCTTGCTTGCGACCTAACTCCAATATAAAGGAAACAACGGCTAATAATACATGTATTCCCATAACTCTGCTCAATTTGTTTTTCCATGATCCGCTGCACAGCCCAACTCAATCTAGGATAAATGGGATAAGTTCTGAACATTTCGATGCACATGCCTTGTTGGGCTCAGGCGCTCAGAAACGACTTGCTGTGCATTTCTGAAACAAAAGCAAGATCAGTATGGCTGTGGCAGGCAGGCAGATAGAACGTCAGTTTCACTTACTTCTATGACACTTCGTCGCAGCGACAGCATCTGAAGGTCTCATCAAAGTAAGCCCTTTGACGAAGTTTGTCCCTCATTCTACAGAATACAGATGCATCAAAGGTTACCGTACTATGAATTGCTTGTTTTAAGGACGGAACAGAAGAGGCAAAGGTTTCCATCCATTAATTTAACTTCAATATCCTCACGACAGCTAATAAGCTACACTGCAGAACGCTTTATTACATACAGAAGACATCGATCGATACAACATAACACAACACGTTGGGAGTACCAACTCAACTGACCAACGAACCCCTTCTGATAAGCTCACTTCTTGTGAAGGATACAGAGACAGTTCTCCTGGCCTACATCCCTGGCAATGCAGGGAGGCTGACAATTTCCATCCTGGTACCAGGTTGCACGCTTCCCCACTAGCTCACTCAGGAAAAAGTCCAGCTTTTCAATGGTGACATTGGGCATCACCACGACGTGAGCTATGTTACCCTCACAGGCGAGCTGCCACCTTCGGACAAACTCCTCATCCTTTGGCCTTTCAAACACAACCGTGCTACTGAGCTCGTTAAGCATGGCCCCGATTCCTGCTTCGTTGAGACGGTCTTTCAGATAGTGTGCGTTTCTCAGGCACTTTTGGACTTCCTTCTGAAAGCCTCTATAGCCTTTCCTGTTCAAGGTGTACCAGAGGAAGATAGGAGCATGGCCGTTCCTGCTTCCCATGATCGTTGCGTCCCTTGATGCCAGATACTCAACATTGCTAGAGAGGGCGTTTATGTGCTCCATTCTTGTTATCTGGACGCCACACGGCATGGGGCATCCTACAAACTTGTGTCCGGAGACACTGACACTCCCAATAGGCTTCTTAAATGTCACTTTAGGTGCCTAGTGAACGGATAGCGCATAGATATCATATCAGGACTATGAACTATCAACATAAATATGCAACTGATACAGCATATGGGTGAACAAGTGAGGATAAATGAAAAATTACCTTCTTAACAAACGGTATCATCAGCCCAAAAAGAGCACCATCACAATGAATATAAAACCGATCTTGAAAGCCACTTTCCTCAAGGGTTTTGATAACCAGGTCAAGATCATCAACTGCTCCCTTCACGGTTGTTCCTGCATGTCAAGTATGTTTAAAAGCGGCAAACACAACATAAGAAGGCATTAATCTGAAAGATAGAGGAATGAACAAGCTCACCAATGTTGACATTTATTATGGCAGGTTTATCTCTGTTTTGCAACAGTTTTCTCTGAAAATCAGCACAATCTATTTCCCCAGAAATAAGGGTGTCCACCTTAACACATTCCATTCTGTACATCCTTGCTGCTTTGAATACTGAATAGTGAGACTCACGAGAGGCATACAGTATTCCATCAGGGAATACCTCTCTCCTGTAAAACAATTTGCGAAGAAGATTTAGTACAAAAATGACATTTCACAGCAAAAAGTGGTATACTGCAGATCAACAGAATGAGGCCTTCTCAAGTACTAACCCGACAAGAATACCATGCAGGTTTCCTTCTGTTCCACAATTTGTAATGTATCCCCAGTACTCATCCTTCTGTAACTCCCAGAGGCGAGCAAACCAATCCAATACTCCCACCTCAAACTGCCTGGAATGGACACCATAGTTGCTCTCGATGAAGGGGTCGCCAAGGTTGTTGATGGAGAAGTGCTGCAGCTGGGCAAGTGCACCATAGTCGAAATCCAGATTGTATGGGTAACCTTCATCAGAACAAAAAAGATGATGTGAGATCTGTTTCCAAAATAAAAGACATGTGAGACTACATTGTTTTCCATTATTGGTTCTGGTGAGGCATGTTCAAATAACACCGGTCACTGTATCCCATTAGGCTCCAGATTTATGTCTATGCTGCCCTTCTTTCAATAGAAGAATTGATGATATTACACAAGATGTGGCAGCTGTTTTTTATGCAGAACATAAGAGTTGCAAAAGAGAGATGCATAGTTGGAGCAATAACCTGACTATAATAGGCATCTTTCGTATTATTGTTGGGGGAAAAAAGGAAAATAAATGATGATGGACAAATGTATACTGTTATTTATCATGTGTATTGTCCCCAAGCTTTACGGAACCAAACACAGTGACATAGCTGGAGAGTTTTCTGGTCCATTCATTGTTGAACGGTACTTTTTTATATCACGATGCACAGTTTTACTAGAGTTTCAGGATTAATTTTGAAAAAGTGGTTCATGTGCAACCTCGTTAGAGTTTCAGTCAATTTCACATGCAAAAAGTTTCACAACAAACGTGGCGGCAGTTGAACAGCTGCTTGCATATTACACTTCGCAACAAAAGGAGATGCTCCATTGCATATGGTATACAAAAAACTCTAGCCAGTGAGCCTTGGTTTGTGCGCGCACCTTTGTCGTTTTCATCAAAATGTCAGCTGTACTACGCTCGTTTAGCAAATGCCTTATGTGCAACCTCATTACAGTTTCAAAGTGAATTTTACAACGCATGTAGTGGCAATTGAGCACAATGCACTTGCGTACTCTTCACATGTGAAGATTACCAATAATTACCAATCCAACATGGAGCTCGCAATGCTGAGACCTTTATCCCGAAGCAAATAGCAATTGTGAAAGGAGATGGTGATAAACCAAGTAAACAACGAAATGAAGCATGCTTGTTCTTATTTCGCGCTCGAAATAGCACACGCAAGATGAATGCGCAATTACCACATGGTGGTGCTCATTTTGCCTTAAAATTCATGACTTATGGCTTATTTTACATCCTAGCGGTTAAAAATATATTATAACCATCAAAACCCTTTCAGTATAATTAAATTTAAAAAATAAAAAGTATATTATCACAGACAATAAATAGAAATAAGATGGAAAAACAAAAAACAAAAATCCAAAAAATCATATCATCAGAAAAGACGAAGATAAAAAGCTAGGTGCGAGAAACCAGGAGCTCTAATGAGCAGATCCTGAAGCATCCTGGACTCCAAGATGACGCATTTGCCATGCCGTAAGGCAGCATTTTTTTGCTCACAATTTCACAGAGATTAAAAAAACATATAGCGCAACACGACACCAATACGTCGCAATCTGGACAGCTGGCGGCAGGGAATCCGTTCCCAAATCGCCACACACACGCATGTCACGAGATCGGAGAAAGTGAAAAAAGTGAAGGAAATATAAAACAGATAAGGCGTGAGTGGGTACAAACCGAGGTGGTGCTTGGTGCGCTCGACGAGGGAACGGCGGTAGAGCGCGAGGACGCTGGCCATGGTGGCCTCCCGCTCGCCGGTCTCCTCGTCGTCCTCCTCCGGCTCCTTCACGACGAAGCACGCCGTGTGCACGTTCCTCCCCAGCACGATCTCCCTCCTCCCCTCCCCCTCCCCGCCCTTCCCGTTCTCCGCCGCCGCCTCCTGCTCCACGTCCATCTGGGGAGCCTCCGCCGCCTCCGGATGCAGCGGCGCCTTCCCTCCGCCCTTCACGGCGACCGCCCCCGCGGCTGCGCCATCGAGATCCACGAGCGCGTTGCCCACACTCCCCACCATCGTCTCCACCAGGAGAATTTTTGGCAACGGCCTGCGCAGATTTGGGGGCTCGGGGCAGGAGGATGGGCGAAAGAGAGGTGAGGAGGGCTTTGCGGGGGGCCATTTATAGGTGGCCAGCGAGAAAGATGCTACTCGCGACTCGTCTCATGGGTTCTACTCGCGAGTCGTGCGCGGAGCAGATCGGATGACGCGGGTAAGTCACACGCATCGAAACTGACGGGTGGGGTCAGCGGTCCGTGGGTCCGGTATGTCGGTGAGTTGTTGAAGGGAAGGGGGTAGGTGGGACTCAGTGGGTGTGCCAGGATAGGGCTAGACACGTGGCTGTCGTTTCTGTCGGTTGGCCATGCATGGAGGGCTTTGGATTACTGACTTTCGAAAACTATAAATAGATATGAAATCGGCTTTTATAATGTCTTAAATATAGTTTTAAAAATTATTATTTATTTTTATAGAAAACGCTGTAGTCATATAGGTCTATTTTTTGTTTTTTTCCTTTTTTCTAATATAGACTAATTACTAGTGTAATAATAAAATTGATCACTTATGTAATCATATTGAGATTTGTTAGTGTAATTATTAGCATGAAATATGCTATCATTTGCTTTAGATTACTTCAGACATTTATTAAATTAGCTTAATCAAACGACAAAATGTATAGCTAAATTAAATCTCCCACCCTCAGCCACTTTTACTTTCAGAGTCACTGTTATTTTAAATCCAAAAGTTCCAGCTAAAAGCCCAGAACGCTTCTGCTGCTTTTTTTATTCCGCACTGGGGCTGTTATTTTATGACTTTTGACTTCAACTTTTGATTTGTCTATAGGCACTAGCTTTTAAACGAAGTATCTTTTCAAATAAAATCTACTAGTTAATTATAGTACATATTATACCGACTTCATTTATATCGGTAAAAGCCGTACGTGAATTTTAGTTACTCTGTAATCTCTCACACGAACAGTAAAAAACCACAAGCTACAAAAACCATAAACCGTAGTCACAAAAGAACAAGCCCGTCTGCCAGATCGACCGACCATTTTTTAATTAACACAAATGGTGATGAATCGCTCACACGTGAGAAGATCTTATGCAATCTCGATTAGATCTTGTTAAGAATACGTACGTGTTCGTGTACTGCCGTAGAAATTACGCTAAGAGCCATTTTTATATGTACCACTTCACTGATCTATACTACTTGTCCTAGTTGAATATTTGTACGTTGCTATAAATTTTTAAAAGAAACTCATATGTGGTAAAAAATTTTAGAATATGCATACAAACATATTCTAACAGCTTTTAAGTCCGTAACAACACACGGGCATTCAGCTAGTGCAGATCAATTATCAAAAGGCAAGAGGAATCAGGGGCATAATTCAAATGATGATGAGTTAGTTTTCATCAGTTACTAACTATATAATTTTCACAGATTTACATTACCAAGAAAGATAGGGTATATAAAAAATTATACAATCCTAACAGGAAGGTAGAAAGGCGAAAGAGGCCGAGTAGAAGAGGAGGTAGGAGATGGTAACTGTTGGTGAAAGTGAAGAGGAGGGGTGGTTAAATATAAGAGAGAGAGGGGGATGTTAGATAGATAGTCAAGATTTCAGTATTCAGATCGGATGGTTAAAAAGAGATGAAGGAGAATAAACCAACCACAAACTCGAAATTATTAAATAGTAAAGATGTGTTGCCGAGATGGCGTGTACAGTTTATATCGCGTACGCGAGATATCGCGATGACTCATCGCGGCCCACAGGCCTGACGGGTGGGGCCTGCCGCCGTGCGGGCCCGGGAAAGGCAAAATATCGAGATTCCGAATCCCGTGGGAGGCTACCGCGCTGTCCGCGTGGAATCTTCTGGGCCCACCGTTGTTACGTCACGCTCTCACGTCCTCGTCGGCCAACTGGCCCCACCCACGTGGCATGGCGCGGAGCGGACAGATCTTTTTCGCGTAAGGGCTCCAACCAATCAGCAAGCAACATCTATACATATATCTTTTTATGGTATCTATAGATAACATTAAAAATATCTTATATAATAAGTTGCTTGTAAATTATCCATAATGAATTACTGTAAAATATATATAACATTAATACAATGACATAAAAGTCATCTATAGCAGCCTATTTTTTGTGTTTCAACCGGCTATAAAATTACAGTCAATCTCCTTCTCTCTCCTCTTTCAATTTCATCCACCCAAGCAAAATTCCTATATGACACCTTTTATAGATAGTTTATATCAACCTATTGTATATGTCTAGCTGTCTATAAGAGGTATCATATAGAAATTTTGCTAAAGTGGATGAAAGAGAAAGAATAGAGAGAAGGATGTTGACTGTAATTCTATAGACGGTTAAAATGTGAGAAAATAGCCTACTATAGATGGTTTTCGTGCCATTGTATCAATGTTGTCTATATTTTACAAACAATCCATTATAGATAACTTACAGAAAACTCATTATAGAATGTATCTTTAGTGTTGTCTACAAATGATATGGAAGGGTACTATAGGCAGCAGCTGTCTTTACCACTGCATATGCCCTAAGCTCCCGTAACAAAAAGATATGATGATTTTGGTTTGATCGATGGACCAAAGCCTCGTGGAGTGAATATAAAATGGATAAATAGGTATTTGGCACTATCTATATCTAATTCTAACTCCAAGGAGAAAATATGAAATATGATATAGGATGAGTGATATCCGTCCGTATATATGCGTGTGTCAAGTGATATGAGAAAGTCTATTATGACTTCACTTAGGAGCAAGATAATATATATGCGGATTATCACACCTAAATAAGTGGGAAATACTGAGTACTTTTCCTTCGACATCTCGACGATTAGTATTTCCATGCTCGCTCTGATTGCACCCTATTGTCTAATGTCCTGTGTATAGATGCAAAAGAAGTAGATACAAAATTATCGAATAATACAAAATGGAGAAATGGAGAAATGGGTATCTAGCATTATCCACGTCCGACTTTGACTCTAGAAAAAATATGGTATAGGATACAAAATGAGTGATATTGTCTGTATTCACTCCGATTGCACCCCTACTCCCGCTTCACTCTCGTCTAGGGTGGTGAAAAATCTCAGGCTCAATAAGCCACTTGAGCTTGGCTCAACATAGATTCGATTCGAGCTTGGCTCAGTGGAAAACAAGCCAAGCTCAAGCCTGTCTCCAGGCTCGTAAGCCTTATCGAGTTGAGCTTGAATATCTCGGTAAAACTCATTAAGTCTTTTGGCTCCATGCTTACTACATAACCTTGAGCACTCATTGTCTTTTGTTTGCCCTAATTTTAAAATCCAGCCCACACATGGACGCACCTGGCCACTTCAGTTCCCTCGAGCGCTCATTACCAACTGAAGGACAAAAGAGCCAAGAGGCTTACACACTAGCTAAACCCTAGCCGCCGTCACAGATAATTCACATGCATCGCTCAACTCTTCCGGCCCTCCCCAACTCCTCCTCTGCTTTGAGAAAAACCAACGTCTACCATTGGTTCTCCTCCTACCCTGTCTAGATCTCGTCCTTCGCCACCGCCATGCTCTGCTTGGATCTCCTCTATCGCTACCAATGTCGCCACAAAGGGGATCCCCTGTTGCCTAGGCAAGACCGATGGTTGCCCCTGCTCCTGCCTCACCTGGATTTCCTCCATTGCCATTGACGTCGCCACTAAGAGTAGAGTGTCCTCCATCGCCTAGGCAAGGTCGTTTGCCATCCCTACTGCCATCCTACTTGGATCCCCATCTAGTCTTCAATCTTGATGAATGATTAGTGTGTAGACTATAGCATTATGAATCTTGTGGTCTTGATGTTCTGTATTGTTCATCCCCTGAAATTTCTTATGTTTATTTTTTGGAGAAGAACTTGGAAATTTGTGTTGTGTTTGTATGCAATCCATTTCTTTTGACTGTGTTATTTTTGTTTACTGTGCCTAGACTAGCCGAGCTCGAGCTTTAAATGAGCCAAGCTCGAGCCCAACTCCAAGCTTGAACGTCAACCTAGGCTAGCTCGATCTCAACTCAAGTTTGTATCAAGCTAGAGCCTAGCTAGGCGGGCTCACTCGAGCTCAGCTCGTTTACAACACTGCTCTCGTCTCAGCTGGAGTACCAAGCTATGAAGTGTGTAGCAGTGCAAAATCTCCTAGCAGTCTAGATAGTGTGCACACTACAATTATAGAATTAAAGCTACGGTACGACCTGGAAAAAGAGACTAACAACTACTGAAGGAGATATTTTAGGATCGATTCATTAGGTAGGATGAAATGAGAGAAAGGGAAGATACCGCCTTGACATCTATTTGTCTGCAGTCCTCTCTAACAACTGACCGGTTCTTCGATTCCTTGGCCCTCTGTTTGTTCTGCTACCCAGACCCCAGTCGAGGCTTTAATCATTCTCGATGATTTAGTGTAAACCTAAAATTCTTTCCTATTTCCTTACAATCGTAGCTCTCCTCCTTCATATAGCTAAATCAGCCCCCTTAGTGTGTCTAAACCCGCTAAGAATTAAGAGAAACCCGTCAACCCCACAATACCGGGTTTTTAACTCACATGCACGCTTTTTAAAGCGCTTACAAGGATCAACCCACTAACATTCGAGTGTTTGATCCACTCCACACAGCCCTAGCCTAACCCAAAATCACTTCCCTTGCATCTTCCCACGCCGCGGTTTTAGTGTAGGCCTTAAGTCCAACTTTCGGTATTTTTTGAAATGCCCCCGATGAAGCTTCTGGGCACCTTCCCTTGCCTTCAACTTGTCATGTAAGCCACCATGAACGCCACGTGTAGGTTGATCAATAGCTTCCTCCTATCGACAAGTCTCTCCCGCTTCCAGCTCTCATCGGACCACACCTTACTTGAACCAACGAAGCTACTTAATTCAACCTGTTGTTCGAACCTTCTCTCGAATACATTCATTGACATTACGATGTGCCATACCTGAGCTCAACTATCCCACACGACCTCTTTGACCGCTCTGGACCTCGATCCATCCTGACGTAGTCCCGGTAGCCTGTCATTGGCCATAGTTGCCTCCAAGATTCCTTGCACATTCCAAGACTAAGAAATCATTTGAGTATAAGTTCTTTATAACTTGACCCATGTTATCATAAATATGCAACATGTAACACAATATAACCATGACCGAAGTTCCAAGATCAACCCATCATCAAATCTTCCACAATTCCCAATCGGGTTAAGTTTGTTAGAACCAACGCATCTGAACCAGTTTGACCGCATTTCCAATCGTGGTCGCAACACCAACCACTGGTCGGTCTAACCGACCCCAAACAAACTTAACCCTTTCCCGGTAACAAGAAGCGGTGTGACCGCTTGCCCAAGGCCTGTACTACAGCCTCCGTAGTACCACTATATAAAGCTTGGCCATACCATTCTCCAGTAGTACTATGGTTTTGCACTGGTGTTACAGGACCTAGCCATAGCCCAAAACCCCCCAAAACGACCATCTCTGGAAAAATAACTATCACCATCTAGAGACCGGTCATACTGCACTTGCGGTAGCACTGCTGCTCATGTCTGGTACTATCGCTGTCACTAGGCTAGTATCACTGCCGTTGCCAAATCGGTACTTGTAACATCATAAAAATTTGGGTCCTGAAATTGTGTAATTATAAAAATCTTTTGGAATACATTCTCTCTCTGCAGTTAGATTTTAATGGATTTTTCCTGGATTCTTGGTTAAGGTTCCAATCAGTAAGAAATCCTTAAAACAAAATTCTAAAGGAAAGGTATAATTGACAGAAGTTAAATACAAAGTAAAATGTAAATTTGAAAAGATGATCTAGCAATTAGGGTAGGATAACTCCCATAGAATCACTAGCAGAAATGCGATCGTGAGCTGAACCACGAAAAACAAGGATTATGCCCGTAGAGTAAACTAGCAGATTATCATCGTCCCTTTTGTCCACATATGGCAATAGGATGAAAAGAATAAATAATTAACCAACCCTAGGCCTGGAGTTAGTTAGGCTTTGTAATGGTGAATATGAAAAATTAGAGCAAATGAAGATGGCTAAATAAGAGATTAATACAAATTAGAAAATGTATACTGGGCAAACCCAAATATTCTTTGGACTTTCGGCATGGCCAGGCCAGCTCCCTCCCTTACCGTTGAGCAACGGCAGGGCCTTCCTTCGCCAGCCCCTTGCCATGGCAGCCCGCCTCCCCCTTGTGACTGCCGGTCGCCAGCGTGCCCCTATGCCCATGCCACTATGGAATGCCTGCGCTACCATAGCTGTGCTCTCATGTCACCACATGAGCAACGTCGCGTCTAGCCATCTCCTTTTGATATGCCGCTAGGCTGAAGGACAACGAGACGCTACTCGTACCACCGCACCATGCCACTCAAGTCAGCCACAACACGCACCTACGTTGCCATGACCCGATGCCACATCCGCCCCCATCAGCAACCGCACGCTCACCTGCCCCGCTGTGCTACGGCTCCCGCATCACCGCGCGCGTCACCGTTGATCGCCCCGACAGTTCTTCCCCGACCATCCCTTCTTCTATGTCGTCCAGACTACCGCCCGTGCCTTCGACTTGCGTGCCCTGCCATCCATGCGATAGCCCTACCCTGTGGCGTGTCGCTATCATGACGCGAGCTCGAATCACTGGACCCTGTAGCCATGCTGATGCCATGCCTTCTTCCATGACGGACTAACCACCCCTTCCGTTGCCAGCCCTTATAACCGGCTATAAAACCCCGCTCAGGTCCCCATCCTAATTGCACCACCACTCTCCCCCTCCCACTATGAAGAATTGCCCCATAATAGCCTGCAGAAGCGCTAGCAGCACTGTCTTCTCCAACATTGGTCGACGGGAGAACCGTTGATTGGAGCTACGCCGAACCGATTCCGCTGAGCTGGAGCCTCCTTGGACTATGCGATGCCATCCCTACCCTCGATCGGACCCATCACTGCCTGTACCTCGCTGGCACCATGTGCCTCCTCTGCCCATCGCTGCCTCAAGCCACCAGACCACCACCGCCACTCCCAAGTTATGTAGATCGCCAAGGTAACCTCCTACTCACCATGAGATGCTCCCAGACAAACGAATTGCATTGAATTGCCTTAAATTGCCGTAGCCGCCCCTTCCCTGTTCCGCCGTCGCCCATGGAAGCCGCCGACCGCCACCCTGGCCAAATTGGCCAACGAGGCTTCGTCTAGGGGTGGGCGTGGGGTGAGCAATCCATTTTGCGGATGCTCATGTCCAGCCGCCGCCTCTATCGCCGATGGCGAGCTTCTCCTTTGCCGACGAAGGGGGTGGGTGCACTTTTCACAGTAATTAGATTTTAATTTGGTAATTAATTAGCACTAATGAAGTTAGTTAACCCTAAACGCCCACTGACCTATGGGCCATACATATTATGCAAACAGAAGTCGGTCCCACATGACATAGAGCCTGAAAAAGAAAATAAAAGAATAATTAAAACTGCCGTAGGTCCCACCTGTCAGAGAGGGTCTCTCTCTTCCCTTTTTAACTTTTGAATTAATCAAACTGAGAAATTTAAATGAGCATAACTTATTCATCTTAGCTCCAATTGGGTGAAACAAATTCCTAAATTCATCTAAATTTAAAATCCTTCCAATAGAATCAAAACCATGAATTTTGGAGCTCATTTGAGTTTTTGTGAGAATTTATTTGGTTTTACTAATTTTTATCCAAATTTTTACACAACATAAAATAGCGTACGAGGCACAAGAAGAAGAGGTAGAGGCCGAAGCAAGCCACGACCAGCAAGACCAAGCTAATTGTGACCCAGGAGAGTCAATACTTTGATTATATTGAGCCTACATTTTCTACAACTTATGTTTGTTTAAATTATCAAATTGCATGTTGTCATTTCATATGCAAATCTATGTTCGTTTTAAGATTTTAGTTACACGCCTATTGTTCAATTTGTTAATATTAGATTCCCTTGGGACAGTTGAGCCTTTGAGCTTTGTCACCCTAGGAAAATTATAATGATAACCTTTTGAAAACTAAGTCTACAATTACACGCTATGCTTAGTACTGCTTAAATATCCGAGGGCACTAAAATACCCCAAGCATCACTTTTAAGCCAAGAGAACTGATTTGGAAAAATGGCTAGTTTTGACATGGTAATTTATGTTTCCAAAATCCCCAACATGCTTATTTATCTGGGCGAATGGTAAGAGAGGCTGGTGCAGTGGATGCACGAGAATATGTGATTTGGGGACTGGACTGCCCAGATAACCCTAAAGACTGAATATTGTCATTTATACAAAAAAAAGTGCACCTGCAAGTCTGTAAAAAAACAACTTAGCTTAGTAAATTTATTAGACCCTAGAAGTCATCTCATTAGTGGGGGAGTGGGGTGGTACAAGTGCAGAATCCATTTCGGTTTGATGGGACACTGAGGGGAGGGTGAGGTCTGTCAGTTGCGTTAGTCGTTGGGGAAAGTTGTAGTCCCGCTACGACTAGTCATTGTGTAGGCATCCTAGACAACTTATGGGACCCACTTCATGTAGGAGCAGGCCATATGGGTGAGATGACGGAAGGGGTGAGGTATTTTGAAAAGTTATTGTGACGATCTCTTCATCTGCATGACCAAGGAATCGTGCGAGTAAAACGGGATGATTGTCTCTTGTGGGGTAAAGTGTACAAACTCTGTAGAGTAAAAACTGTTTGAACAGCCGTGCCCACGGTCATGAGCAGGCATAGGAACTTAACAGATATAATTCTATTTTAAAAACTTTGTGGGTGGAATTGAAAAATGGCGAGCTGCAGGAAGCCCTGAATTGTGTTATCCTCAGTGTCGCCCTAGTGTTAAGGTAAGCGGCTATAACGCTGAAAGGTTAGCATTTGGTGCAGGAGTTATGTAACGTTGGATGGATCCTGTACTACTGCTATTATTGCATTATTTTACTCAAATATTATGTTTTAGTTAAAACTGTTAGGTCTTAGGGAATTTCTATGTATCGTATCTTTAAAAGTAATTTTTGGCAAATAAAATAACTTAAGCCTTCCTTGACAAGCCATGCATATTATTTAATTGCACACTGTGTATTGGTTCGCGGAGTATGGTGGATTTATGCTCACCCTCACATTACCAAAACCAGAAAAGGAAACTAAGACCACTACGCCTATGATGACGCACCTGTCACGGATAGAGGAGCCGACGAAGGGAATTAGGATGATTTTCAAATCCTACACAAGTAGACTTGATGGAGATTGTGTGTACATATATTATCTAGACCTAGATAATACCTGTTGCACACATTTACCCCTCAGTCGCTTGCCTGTGGATGTTGGTCCTACTTTTGTTTATGCTTTCCACTGTTATCTTTTATACGGTAGATATTTGTTCGGATTGGCCCTTTCATAAACTGTCACATGACGTTGTGTATCTTAACTCTGATATGTAATATTATGGTTTGGTGTATTTCATACAATGTATGAATTGATACAGCAATATATCTGTAAGCACTATCTACTGATCCAAAGAATAGTGCAGTAAATCACAAATGATTCTGAATCAAAAAATCTGGATCCGACAATACTACCGCCGGAATCCTGACAGCAACGTGAATATCAAGGAATTGCAAACCCTTTGTAGAATCTTAGATTCAATTTAATCCAAATATCATTTGTTCATCACAAATTGATTTAGACTTTACCACATGATCTCTCAAAATGATATTAGTATATTTGTCATTGTACTTTAAAACATTATATTTTTATAATTTTTGTGAACGTATAATTAGAAAAATTAATAGTAAAAGTTGCGTATTATGAAAGATCCTATAGATGTCTAAAACGACAACTAAAGGAGAAGGTATTGTGTTGTACTATTAGATATGGAATTTTTTGTACGGATAATCCATTTTTTATTCGAAATTACATAAATATACCCGCGGGAAATTTTTTTACAAAAATAGGCTCCAGTCGCCTAATGGTTGGGCGACTGGAGCCTTTCGCCCAACCAGACGGCGACATTTAATGAATCTACCAACCGTTGGGCGATTAATTGCAGTCTCCCCACGGTTGGGCGACTTCCATGCAGTCGCCCAACCGTTAGGCGACTGCAATTTCAGTCGCTCAACGGTTCGGCGACTTCTAGTGAGATATATACCGAGCGGCCGAGCGCGTTCATCGTTCGGCCGCCGTCGCAGAGAAGAGAGGGGGAAAGGAGAGGGAGAGGAGGAGGAGAAGAGGAGGGGAAGAGAAGGAGAGGGAGAGGAGAAGGGGAGGAGGAGAAGAGGAGAGGGAGTGCGCGATTTTCAGGTAATTTTTCGTGTTATATTTTTTGTTAGTGTAGAAAATTAGTTTAGAAAATGTAGTGTAGAAAATTAGTTTAGAAATATAGTTTAGAAAATTAGTTTAGAAAATGTAGTGTAGAAAATTAGTTTACAAATTTAGTTTAGAAAATTAGTTTAGAAAATGTAGTTTCCAAATTTAGTTTAGAAATTAAATATAGAAATATAATTTAGACATTTAATTTTCAAATTTTGTGTAGTAAATGTAGTTTAGAAATTAAGTTTAGAAAATTTAGTTTATAAATTTTGTGTACCATTTATAATGCATTTTTTTTACAAAATATAGTGTTGAAATTTAGATGTAGAAAATTTAATGTTGGATTTATTGTACAAATTTAGATGTAGAAAATTTAGTGTTTAAATTTAGATGTAGAAAATTTAATGTTGAAATTATTGTACAAATTTAGATGTAGAAAGTATAATGTACCAGTTTAGATGTAGAAAGTTTAATGTACAAATTTAGATGTACCAAGTTTAATGTACACATTTAGATGTATAAAATTTAGTGTTGAAATTATTGTACAAATTTAGATGCAGAAAATTTAATGTTGAAATTATTGTACAAATTTTGCAGGTATGACTCGTGCTGGACGTGACTCGGAGTGGCGGTTCGCGCTGTTGGACGAGCACGTGGACCGCTCTCATCGCGCTTCCCGTCTAGTGCCGCCACCGGGGAGCACGGACGAGCCGCCTCAGTTGGGAGTGGTCCGGACACGGACACCTCGCGTGGCCTGGGGACTCGACCCTCGTTGGACTGCCAGGTGAGCACTATTTCAGCGTTTAGTGCGACCGTTAGTTCGTTCCGTGCTGACCTTCACTTTGTTTGCAGGCTGCGGGATGCCGGGCTACTCCCTCTTGCCCGGATGGTGCAGGCCACGGACGAGGATGGAGCCGCTGGCGGGGACGAGGGCGGGGACGAGGCGGGCGGGGAGCGATCACGACGCTTTCCGTTCGACCGTTCCCTGCTGACGGCTTTGGTGGACCGCTGGCGACCCGAGACGCACACTTTCCACCTCCCATTCGGGAAGATGACGCCGACCTTGCAGGATGTGTCCCTGCTCCTTGGGCTTCCGATCGCGGGAGACGCTGCCTTCCTACCGGAGGCCCCGGCCCACTGGCGCGCTGACCTGCTCGGCAGATTCGAGGGTGTCGTTCCACCGGCCGCTGACCACCACGTGTTCGGAGAGGCGCAGACCCATGGGCCGACACTGAGGTGGCTCAGACAGTACCGGGTACGTGGTATATAAAATCGATGGGTTCTATCTGGTGCCGTCGTCGAGTAAGTATTATCACAGTCATCTATTTCTTTCTTATTCACGATCGTCATTCTAAACAACTTGTCTTTCTTGCTGGTATAGTTCGCGCACGTGCAGGTCACGCGGGCGTACCGGGTCTTTGTGGAGCAGCTCGACCGCATCACATCCGACGACGTGCGCTGGGAGTCGTACGCTGAGACGGCAGTGCAGGCCCGTGCTCCTGGCGGTCTGTCCTCACTTTGCTAGCGTGACCGGGTGTAGACGTATCGTTAGCCTACTGTCCTGCACGAGGCTACCGGCGGTCTCCACGCCCACCGCTACGACTGCTCGTCCACCAGTGCCACCCCCACCAGCGTGGCACTACTCTGGTGCACCTACGTGGACACGTCCTCCACCACCTCACCCGGAGCAGCCAGGGGGTTCAGCCTGGGCAGGGCCTCCTACACCGGTTCACTTCACGCCTCCTACGCAGACCCATGTCTTCCCCACGCAGGGAATGTACGCCTCCTCCATGGCGCCAGCTACGGGTACGCATAGGGTCTTATACCGTGTTTATCCGAAGACGACATGCAACGCACTAACGATATTAATATTGCAGGTACTTACCAGCACGGCGTCTCCCTAGGCCAGGAGGATGTGGACCAGTTTTTCGCGCCGTCGCCCGACGTCGCACCGCAGGTTCTTTCTGCCAGTGCCCTCCCCGGTGCACCGGAGATTACACAGCCAGAGGTGCAGCTGACTCCACCAGCGCAGGGGCGGGATAGACACCCTCCTCCTTGTTTTACCTTTTCGGATCGTCCTAATCCGTTGCACCGAAGGAGCGCCAAGCGAGGCCGTATGGGAGGACGCGGGCGCGATGACGGGGCATAGCAGGGTGACCAGTTAGGCGTGCTGCAGATGCTATATATGTTATGCATGTAATGAAAAAACATGCGCCATGTTACTCACAGTTATATTATGATGTTTATTTAAATTTACATAAGTCTATCATCTCTTTCTGCACATAAACTATCTCACTTAACAGTGTATGTATCGATCGTTCTCTACTCAATCTTTCATAAAAAAAATTTAAAAAACTTTTTACACACCTACAATATACAATGAACATAAACTTTTATTACAACTTCACCGTATTTTTTACCGGTTCAACGTTACAAAATTCACAAATTCTAAAACAATCACGGGGGCTACCTGCAGTCGCCTAACGGGATGGCGACTGCATGCCAGTCGCCATACGGAAGAGCGATTTAATGCAGTCGCTCTACTGTGCAGCGAGATATATTGTGTCGCCGTCTGGTTGGGCGAAAGGCTCCAGTCGCCCAACCATTAGGCGACTGGAGCCTATTTTTGTAAAAAATTTTCCCGCGGGTATATTTATGTAATTTCGAATAAAAAATGGATTATCCGTATAAAAAATTCATTAGATATGCCCAACAACGCAAAATCATCTTGTTAGAATCGCGTGGCTCGTTGAGGGACAGGCGTTATATCCACGGAATAAAGTGACCATGGCCAAGTTGTTCTTGATCGAGCCTATAGAAAGTACTCTTGTTTGGCGATGTGACCTATACAGAGTACTAATCCTACGAAGACAAGGTATACAATCTATAAAACTACAAGATATTCCATTGAAGGTATGTCAAATGCCATTGAAGCCAATTGCATCATCGGTAGCTACAGACACCGCGTCGACGCTGTCCATGGTGTATTTGATTGGTCTCTTCCAAATTTTTTTCTCCGTGTTCATGCATAGTCCCTCACGAGAGAATCTGTTTTCTCCGTGTTTATGCATAGTATGATTGCCCTGCTCAATTAAGATTTAGCTTTTAACTTTTAGCCTCTAACTTTTTAATTTCGTTTTTTTCTAATTTTTTGAGATTTTTTGCCTTGTCTTTTTCCCGTATTTCTATACATTATCCGTAATAAGAGACCTGTTTTTTCGTTTTTAAATTATTTTATGCTAAAAAAAGCTTACAACAGTTACGGTGAAAAAAAGAGAGAGGGTCAAACAGTGCCAAACAGTGGGAAAAAACCCCAAAGCAAAAAAAAAAAAACTTAAGCTAGAATGAGCACTACTAAATCAAGGTGATTAGAATATCGTATTGAGGGCTTTGCCAATTTGGACGTATACAAGGTGTTGCATACGAAGTTACACAGATGGATTGTCTCATTTATCTTGAACTCAAGCTAGTAAACCTTCTGGTCAATTACTCCCTCCGTATATATAAATGTATGGTGCATGTTTTGGACAAGCTGCATGCGATCAAACTTTTAAAATTTTAACTATTAATATGGGCCAATATATCAAGATTGAAGAGTGAAAGTAATACTGATTTTTCATCAGAAATACTTTCATTAGTATACTCCTTTTCCCCAGATTTATCGGAGATATATAAAGATTTATTTACCTAGTTCATTTGACGCCAGCTGATCTTGCATAGTCGCTACCAATCCGTCTAGTGTTATATAGCTCGATGCAAACTTGGTTTCCAGCTTCAACACGAAGTTATAACCTTGTATTGTTGGACATACACAGCCTACTTGTACGCACCGGCATCCATGTGAGGTGGTGCTTTGTTCGTTCTTTGATCTGCACCAAACATACACCACTTGCCATGAGTGAGATCCATCTTTCGAAGGCTCCATTGTGTGCAACCTGGAGGAAGAGAGACTGGTCACGGCGCCGAGATAGCTCGGGGTTCAGGGATGCAGCAACATGCCTGTGCTTCTTTCATTTTTCTGTTGGATGCTACATTTTTTTCACGTGAATATATGTGGCCTACACTTGCCCGTATAGAGATAGAACTCATTTTTTTCACATGCGTATCAGTTTGCTCGTTGATTTGGAAACATACGTGCGGACCGGACAGGTGATTCGTAGACAAATAGTACTATGTTCTGACAACATCCTTACCATTATAATATAGGTGGGCCATCCAACAGACGTTTCTTTCTTTAAGGATTTCTAGCATTTTACTTATTTTCTGATTTAAAGATTATTGTGGGATTTTTTAGACCTCAAAGCAAAGGAGATGACTTTAATCTTACCGGTTGTTTTTATATATATAGATTTGCTCATCATATAGGGAACATGGTTAGGTTTAGGATGGGAGACACATTCTAGTTTGTACTGTTAGGATCAGATACCACCTGTTATGAAATCAATAAGACAAAGCACAAGACCGTACCAATGAAGAATAATTAAGAACACAAGACATAGATTTAATGTGAAAAACCCTTTAGACAAAAAAACCCATAGATGCACAATCGGTGAAATCACTATATGAGGAGAAGTTACAGAACGCTCTTGGCGTACATATGATTCTACAGTCTATCAGGTAGCTTACAGAGGATATACATAGCCTTGAGAACAAGAGTCCCGGACGAGGCAAGGAACAAAGTCCTTGTCAGTAAAAAAAAATAAAGACATATCAAAAACTAAAGAGTAACCTTCTCGGAGACGGGAACAGCACCGCACTCGTAGAATCTTAGAAGATAACAGTGTAGAGTTATAGTCGGAAGCATCTTGAGTAGCCATATCTGACTCAAGTCAGCACACGGACCTTAGAGCACTACATTTGATGTAGGTCGATGTAGGGTCCATTACGAACTCGAAGATAATCCCAATTATAACTTCTGATCAGTTCGCATCACTTTATGATCGAACTTTTCAAGTGATCGGATAAGATCAGAGTGGCTGGACCCGACTAGATGTGGATCACAAAATACAATAATTTTTATCTTGATTTGAATTCCTCTTGTAGGGAAAAAGACCTGAAGAACTTCTCGATGAAATTGTAGAATGCCTCTTGTGCGTCAAACGTCCGAAATGACTAAAGAGTAATACCGACCAAGTTTGACTAGAGCTCGTACTTAGCGGTAGGAACTGTCTTTGTCATCATATCAGCTGGAATCTCATGTGTACTAATCTTGCAAACTTTGATATCACCTTATAAAATAACTCCTCGGATGAAATAATATCTGACTTCAATGTGCTTTGTTCTCTCATGGAACATTTGGTCTTTTGTAAGACAAATAGCATTTTGACTATCACAAAAAAAAAATGTTGGTACAAGATGTACTTCCACAAAGTTCAGTGTAAAGACCCCTTAGCCAAACAGCCTCTTTGTAGGCTTCTACAACAGCCATGTACTTGGCTTCGATGGTCGAGAGAGCAACAATAGCTTGTAAACTAGCTTTCCAACTCACAGCATAGCCTTCTACTGTCAAAATAAAACCAGTAAGAGATCTTTGCTTATCCAGATCCCTTGCGAAGTCTGAATCAACATATCTGACTAGCCCATCACTGGTATGTCCAAAACGCAAATAAGCATCAGAAGTGCCCCTTAAATACTTTAAGATCCACTGAACAAATCTTCAGTGGTCTTTGCCAAGATTGGTCATATATCTGCTAACAACACTTAAAACATGAGATAGGTTAGGGCGGAAGTAGACCATAGCATACATAAATGATCGACTGCACTTGTATATAGAACACTTGACATATATTCAACTTCTTCAATTGTTTGTGGACTTGACACTGAAGAGAGAGTTTAAAATGTGCAGCTAGCGGTGTACTAGTCGGCTTGGTCTTATGCATGCTGAAGCGACGAAGAACTTTTTTAAGTTGCCCATTCTGACTTAGGTATAGTTTCTCAAATCGCCAGTCTCTAATTATTTTCATACCAAGAATCTTCTTTGATTTACCAAGATCTTCCATATCAAATTCACTGCTCAATTATGTCTTCGGCTTTGAAACCTCAAACTTGTCTTTTACCACGATCAGCATATCATCGACATATAGGAGCAAATAAATAGCTGAACTGTTGACGATCTTCAAATAAATACCGCTATCATAGTTAGATCTCTTGAACCCTTGAGAGATAATTAATAAGTCAAATCTCTTGTACCATTGTTTAGGCGATTGATTCAATCCATACAGAAACTTCTTCAATTTGCAAGCAAAAACCTCCTTTCTCGGAGCAGTAAAATCTTCTGACTGTTCCATATAGATGTCTTCTTTCAATTCTCCATGTAAAAATGTGGTCTTAATATCTAGTTCCTCAAGTTCAAATCATGCATAGCTACAATGATGAGTAGAGTACGAATGGAACTATTCTTTACTACAGAGGAAAAAACATCTGTGAAATCAATACCTGGAATTTGGCTATATCTCTTTGCAACGAACCTCACCTTGTACCTGACCTGGTCGCTTAGTGATGTGTCTTCTTTCTTCTTGTAAATCCACTTGTAGCGTATGACTTTCTTTTCAATCGGGAGCTCGATGAGCTCCCAAGTGGAGTTCTCCTTGAGAGATACATCTTCTCATGGATGGCAGCTATCCACCTCTTCGATTCATCAGAATAGATGGCTTCTGAATAAGTTGAAGGCTTAGCAGTCTCTTCAATATCTTTTGCCATGTTCAAACAATAAACCACAATATTTACTTCTTCAATTAACCTCCTCGAGGGATGAATAGTCGTCCTTACCCGATCAAATGCAATGGATTGTTGGTTCCAACCAGCTCCTGTTGGATGACTAGTCGAAGTTTGAACAGGGACTTCCTATGAATTGTCTTTATCGACATCTGGTGAGAATACCGAATCAATGACGTGCTCCACTTGCATGTTGGTCTTTTGTCGCTTCTTAGGAGCAGCAATAGTGGTATTTTCTTTCATCAGAGTAGACTCATCAAATGTAACACTTTTGCTCATGACTACCTTTCTTGTTTCAGGATTCCACAATTTATAACATTTCACACCAGATTTATAGCCTAGGAAGATGAACTTAATAGCTCTTGGCTCTAATTTTCCATTATTGACATAGACATAAGCAGGACAACAAAAAATCCTCAAATTCGAGTAGTCAGCGGGAGAACCCCACCACTTGTCTATTAGAGTTTTTCTATATATGGCAGTGTTCGATGATTGGTTGATCAAATGACATGCAGTGGAAGCAACTTCAGCCCAAAAACTCCTTGATAGACCTGACATCAACATCATGATGTGCACCTTTTCCATGATGGTTCTATTCATGTGCTCGATCACACAATTCTGTTGTGGTGTACCTGCAACAGTATGGTACCTCATGATGCCTTCCGATCAACTCAATGCTTCAAATTCTCCCGAGGAAAATTGCAATTTATGATCTATTTGGAGTTTCTCAGCATACTTGCCAGTCTGTTTCTCTATCATAATCTTCCACTCTTTGAACGTCTTAAACACATCTGACTCATGCTTGATGAAGTATACCCAAACTATTCTCAAGTAGTCATCAACGATGGTTAGTATGTAGTTTGTGCCTCTAAGGAATGGAACGCGGGATTCTTCCCACAAATCGGAGTGAACATAATCCAATATGTTTTTGAAGAATTGAGTAGCAGTATTGAAACTTACCGTCTTCTACTTGCCAAAAACACAATGTTCATAGAACTTCAACTGGTCAATGCTTTGGCCATCAAGTAAACTTATTTTGTACAACTCCTTCATCCTAGCTTCAATCATGTGTCCTAGTCACATGTGCCATAGATTAGTCTAATCAGTATTAGACAATTTGGTCAAAGAAATAACAGCTGTTTTGACTACAGTAGTGCATTAAAGATGATATAAATTTGTTGCCTTCATACCACCTTTCTTCACAACAAGAGTGCTTTTGGAGACCTTCAGGACTCCACCTCCACGTGAAAACTTGTACCCTTTGACATCAAGAGTACTTAATGAGATAAGGCTCCTTTTAAAGCTTGGAATATGTCGGACTTCCGACAAAGTTGTAATGGTGTCATCAAACATCTTGATATGGACAGAAACAATGCCTACAATCTTGCATGGAGTATGATCTCCTATCAACACTGATCCACTCAGGGTTGCTTCATAGTTAATGAACCAATCACAGTTTGGACTATGTGGAAAGTGCAGACTGAATCAGAATCCACTCATCGTCAACATTGGAATCACTGGCAAAGGCAACAAACACATCTCCTTTGAAACCTTCTTTAGTAACAATGGTGGCCTTGGTTTCTTCATCTTATTGACCTTTATTGGAACTGTTGTTCCTTTTTTTCCTTCTTTTAGAGTTTTCAGTACTTGGATATATCGTGGCCACTTTTCCTGCAATAACAGCACTACATCTTGTTCTTTGACTTAGAATAGTCTTGAAATTTACTCTTGCTTCTGAAATCCCTAATCGAAGACCTCTCAGTTTGTCTCCACGAACAGACAAATCTTCTGCATGCGAACTCGAGCTTTTGCTCGACACCATGGTTTTTAGTTTCTCCTTTGCATGCAGAGTATCATAAACCTTCTTAAGGGTGAACGTGTCTTGATTATAAAGAATTGTATCTCTGAACGTAGAGAATGAACTGGGCAACGAGCAGAGTAGAATGAGATCTAAATCTTTATCTTTATATTTGACCTCCATTGCATTGAGATCAGCGATGATATCCTTAAAAGCGATCAAGTGGTTCAACATAGATCCACCTTTTGCTAATCTAAGTGAGAAAAGCTTTTGCTTCATAAGCATCTTACTGATCAAGTCCTTGGTCATGTAGATCTATTCTAGCTTAGCCATAACGCAGCAGCAGTGGTATCCTTTGTGATATCCTGGAGAATATTTTTAGAAAGATGAAGATGTATTTGAGAGAGAGAGAGAGAGAGAGAACCTTATGATCTCTTCTTTGCTTCTCTTCGACGGACCATGTAGTGGACATCTTGTTGATTTCCATTAAAGCATCATCCAAATCGAGCTGTGCTAGAATAGCTCATATTTTGATCTACCACAAGAAAAATCTTGTATCTCAGTCAAGCAGTGGAATATTATACTTCATTGTCGTCATGTCGAAAATACCCTAGATTGATCTGGGCAAAAGACGTGACTCTAATATCACTTGTTTGGATCAGATACCAACTATTATGAAATCGACAATACAAAGCACGATACCAGCGAAGAACATGAGACAGAGATTTAATGTTGAAAACCCTTTCGGGTAAAAAAACCACGAATGCAGAATTAGCGAAATCACTATATGGAAAAAAGTTACAGAATGCTATTGGTTTATACATGATTCTACACCACAGAGTGCTTGTCAGCAATGAAACAGAGACCTATCAAAAACTGTAATAGTAATATTCTCGAAAGGTATCGATGTAGAGTTGTAGTCGGAAATGCCTCGAGTAGCCCTTTAGAACATCACGTTTGATGCAGGTTGATGTAGAGTTCATTACGAACTCGAAGATGACCCCAATCATAATTTTCGATCAATTTGCATTGCTTTATGATTGAACTCTTTAAGCGGTCAGAAAAAGATCAAAGTGGTAGGATCTGACCTGATTTGGATCACAAAATACAATGTATGCAACTTTCTAGCAACCAAAATAGTTGATGGAGCACAAGAAAACTGAACATATTATATTTTTGACCTCACATGCATCTATGTCGTCTTACTATCCAAGATGGATGCCTTATTTATGATGCGTATATGGTATCACAATCATTTGATGCAGCAAAATATATTATGAACTCAACAATATCCTAATTATAATTTCCAATCAGTTAACATTGCTTCATACTCGAATTCTTCATGTTGTTAGAAAATACCAGAGTGGTCGAAACCGATCAAATTCGGATCACAAATACAAAGCATACAACTTTCTAGCAACCAAAATTGTCTATCGAGCACAAGAAAACGGCACATATTTTAGTTTCAACCTCACATACATCTACGCCGTCTTACTATCCAAGATGGATGCCGTATTTATGATTCATATATGGTAGCATGATGGAGTAGCGATCGAAGATTATCCTTGTAACGCCCCCGTTTCCAGGGGCGCGTACGGACACGGCATTCCGCAACTATTCACGTATGAACAGTTATGGAGTGTCGCGCAAGAGTATGCCATTGCATGCTTACAACAAAAGTCCAGCATATATTTCACATAAGGATTACTATCCAGGTTTTCACAGCGGGGCGTGCAAGCCCAAAGTATATTTACATTACAAAAGACTTCCAGAATCCGCTTCGAGCGCGGCAGAGACCTACAGCCAAGGGTCCTCGTCGAAGAAAAGATCCTCCGGGACTTCTTCAACGGGGAGACCTTCTCCTTCGTCTTGATCCTCTAAAGAAATGATTAAGCAAGCCATGAGCCAATCAACCGGCTCAGCAAATCCCAAAGGGATCCTAACTTACTATATGCACGAAATATCAAAGGAAGGGTGTATATTTGGTTTATTACATTTGGTGGGTGCAGTTTTATTTGCAAACACTTTAATAAAACGGACCAAAACTTACTTCTTAAGATCTCAGGGGTTTTTCACGAAGAGTTCATTAACCAACTAACCAAGTTAAATCATGTACAAAACTACTTAAGCTTTGCTGCTGGAATCACCCAAGTGACACAGCTCCAATAACCGGGAGCACGGCGTATTCGAATACCATTTATTTGACTCTGCAGAGTTTGCTCAGCTTTACCCACACGATCCCTTAACTCCCGCTAAAGAGTTAAGAAAGCCAGGTCGTTTCACTGCTCAGCTCTTTATATAGGCTCTACCCGATAGAATTCACTTGGGTCTGGCTCGCACACACACACACAAGAGAAAACGATGCCGCTTCGAGTGAACTCTACCGTTGTTAGGCACCCAATCACGGCTTGCCTAACCTCACTGCTAAACCTCCTCCACCGCCACACCTGTAGAGTTTCAATCGAGTTGAGCAGCTACTAGACAAGTGTTGACAAGTCAACTCCTGTGGTTGAGCGATCACTGTGACATTTGCTCAGCGTAAGGGTTTCAGTCCTTATTTTCACATGGTCCGCAACCTCACCAGGCCCGCGACCCAACTAAGGTAAGCGGTGGGCGTAGACCGTCTCGCGGTTTCCCACTCACCCTTACCCTACTCCAAACCTAGGGTAAAAGATTGGCGAGGACCGCCTTGCGGTTTCCACTCCCCCTTACCCTACCTTGTGCACGCCGGCACTCTCCGCTCTAAGATACGGTGTCCCATACCACCCTACCTTAGAGTCGGGTTTTCCGAATTCTATTGGCCCACAGCCACAACCTTATTAGTGTAACATTTTGCATGATAATAATAGCCTACAATTATCTAGATTATCAGATAATTAATTCTAGGGTTTCAAAGGCATGGCTACAATTTAAGCATGGCATTTAGCGGTGGTAGGTCTAACTATATCACATGTCATTCTAAACATTTTATTTTATTTTAAACTAACATTTCACAACTAGCATAATGCAAATAACATATTAACATAATTAAACATTATGGGATACAACATGATCAAAGGATTTGGGACTTGCCGTCAATCCGGACTATTTCAGCAAGCTCGAACGAAGAAACGCCTGGATCCTGAGCCTGCTCTTGAACCTCCGGAATCTCCGACACTAGCGCAAACACATAAAATAAATTAAATCCAGCTTGAGACTAATCAAGCGAGGGAAAATAAACTAACTAAAAAGAAATAAAATGCATAAACACTCCAAATGGATTTTTAGGAATTTATTTGGGGAGAATCTGTGGAAATGGAGTTCACCAGAGGGTCTGGAATAATATTTGGAGCAAAGTGGTGAAATTTGGGAATTTCTGGGATTTTCTGTGATTTTCTAGGATTTATTTGAGTTTTCTGGAATATTGGAAATTGGAAAATCCGGGGAAAAATCGATGAACAGTAGAAGGCCGGCCCTGGGCTACAGTGCGGCCTGGCCGGGGAATCGGCCCGCGCGGCCGAAGGCCAGCGCGGCCGGCTTGCGCGCGCGGGGACGGAGCGGGCCGAGGGAGGCGGCCCACGCCAACGCGCGTCCGCGCGGCTTTGATGCCCGCCGCGTGGTTCGTCTGGACGGCGGGAGATTGAGTGGGGCGGGTGGATGGGATGCGGCGGTGGGGAGATCGGACGGCTGGGACTTAAGGGAGGCGGCGAACCGGTACGGAGGATCCAACGGGCGAAGTTAAACGGCAACGGGCGGATCCGATGGCGGAGGAGGGGCCACGTCCCCCCCTTCGTCTACCTCTCGCCAGCGCTCGCGATAGAGGGCAGGGACGGCGGGGCTCCGCTCCCTGGCGTCGGCGAGGGACTCCGGCGGCGGGGAAGGGTACCGTCGGGTGCGGTTCAACAAGGGGAGTTCATTTGTGGGCTCAGGGAAGTGAGGGGATCACTGGAGAAGAAGGGAGGCAGAAGGGGGTAGTTCGGGTGCTTGGAGGCGGGAGAGGTCACCGGCGGCGAGAGAGGTCAATCGGGGGCGGTTACACCATCTGGGGAGTTGGGAGCTCACATTGACGACGGCGGTGTGAGTCGAGGAGCTTCAGAGCGTGCTGGCCACGGAGAGGTGGTTGCGGCCGGCGGTGAGCAACGGGGCTGGAGCTCCTCGGGCAGGCACCTGTCCAAACAAGTCCACCAACGTGATCAGTACACCGAGGAGGTGCTTTGGCCGAATGCAATTGAAGAGAGAAGGAGGGGAGGGGGAGATTGGCTCCCGGGGGTGACCGGCGCAGGGGAGACCGGCGGTGGCGCTTGGGGCGACGGGAGCTCAATCAGCAGCTCGAGGAGGAGCTTGGGAGCGGTGGGAAGTGGAAGGGGGTGCTGGGGACGCTCGGGAGGCAAAGGAAAGGGAGGGAGCCGAGGTGTGGGTTTTATACCCGAGCGGAGGGGAGCGAAAGCTTCGGGGAGAAGGCAGCGGCTCGGGCTCCGGGGCGACAGGGGGACAGGGGGTTGATCGGCGTCTCCTCCGCACAGTGGAGGGAAATGATGCGCGGCACTGTAGCGGAGTAATGGCGAGGATACGGGGCAGGCGAGCTGCGGGCGTGGCGAGGGCGTGCTCCCGCGCGGCGGAGGTGACCAGAGGCGACTGGCGGGTGGGGTTGGGCACAGGGGAGCGGCGACGTGGCGCGAGGACGGCCACTCCTCCGGACCGAGGTTGTCGGGCGGTGCTGGCACGAGGGGATCCCGGGGTGGCACGGAGCCAGCGCGGTCACGGGCGCCGGGGCAGGGCAGCGCGGCGCAGCGCGCAGCGCACGCGCGTGCGCAGGGAGGAGGCGGGACGAGTGCGCGGCGCCAATGGGAGAGGGAGGACGGGAGGGCGCCGAGGCGAGGGGAGAGGCGGGGTCGGGGCGGCGCCAACGGAAGGCGCGGGCGCGGGGCGCGCGAGAGAAGAGAAGGCGGAAAGGGAGGCGGGGCGCCAACAGAGTGGAGAAGGCGAAACGGCCGAGAAAGGAAAGCGTATTCCGGGGAAGATTTCCAAAAAGGGAAAGATCTCAGAATTCACTCAAAAATGCACCAAAAATCATAAAATTTTCTGGTTTGAATTTTGGGGACTTTTCAACCTACCCCCCTTAAAAGAATCTCGACCCCGAGATTAACTTGGTCCAGGGAGTAAGTTGGGAAAATCTCGCTGCAAATCTGACTCTCTTTCCCAAGTGGACTCATCCGCTGTGTGATTCTTCCACTGCACTCTGCAAAATCTGACATTCTTGTTTCTGAGCTGCCTCTCTAATGTTTCAAGTATTTGTAGTGGTTCTTCAGCATATGTGCAGTCATCTTGCAATTCAATATCTGACAATGGTACTTCATCTGTCGGTTGGCGTAGGCACTTCTGAAGCTGGGATACGTGGAACACGTTGTGAATTCTGGATAAGTTAGGCGGAAGCTGCACTTGATAAGCTACTTCCCCAACTCTTCCAATTATCTGAAACGGTCCCACATACCTTGGTGCTAATTTGCCTTTGACTTGAAATCTCTTGACTATTTTGAATGGAGTGACCTTGATGTAGACATAATCTCCAACTTCGAAACTCAAGTCTTTCCTGCGGTTATCTGCATAGTTCTTCTGTCGGTCTTGTGCCATCTTCAGTCTGTCTCTGACAATCCGGACATGTGCTTCTGCATCTTGAGCAATCTGGGGACCAATGAGTTGTCGTTCTCCTGTTTCTGTCCAATTCAGTGGAGTCCTGCATTTTCTGCCATAAAGTGCTTCAAACGGGGTCATTTGGATACTGGCTTGGTAGCTATTGTTGTATGAGAACTGAGCGAATGGTAAGCAAGTATTCCAGGTTGCACCATACACAATTGCACAATCTCTCAACATATCTTCTAAAATCTGATTTGTTCTCTCCGTCTGTCCATCTGTCTGTGGGTGATATGCTGTGCTGAAGTTTAAATCGGTGCCCATAGCTTCATGTAATTTCTCCCAGAACTTGGATGTAAACTGCGCTCCTCTATCTGACACAATCTTTTTCGGAACTCCATGCAGTGTCACAATTCTGGTCAAATACAACTCGGCGAGTTTGTCCTTCCCATAGGTTTGCTTGATCGGGAGGAAATGAGCCACCTTGGTCAATCTATCAACAATGACCCAGATAGCATCATATCCCTCACGAGTCTTGGGAAGTCCAGTGATGAAGTCCATACCAATGCTATCCCATTTCCATTCAGGAATTGGCAAAGGCTGCAACAATCCCGATGGTTTTTGGTGGTCTATCTTGATTTGTTGACAGACATCACATTTAGCTACATATTCTGCCACTTCTTTCTTCATCTGGTTCCACCAATACCTCTTCTTCAAATCTTGATACATCTTTGTGCCTCCGGGATGAATTGAGAATTGAGAGGAGTGAGCCTCAGATAAAATTAACTCTCTCAACTCCTTCTTGTCGGGTATGCAATAGCGACCACGGAAGGTAAGGATTCCATGTTCGTCTATCGCATACTCTGATGAATTTTCTTCTTGAATATCCTTTTTCAGTTTTTGAATCTCTTTATCTTCATCTTGTGCTGCTTTGATCTGATCGGTCAGCAATGGCTGAATCTCTAATGCTGCTTCTTCACCCTGTTCTGTGATCACTAGATTCAATCATAGTATATCTCTTTTCAATTCTGGTGGGTACTCTGTGGTGCTGGCTTTGCTTGGGTGAGCCTTTCGGCTGAGGGCATCGGCAACTACATTGGCTTTGCCGGGATGATACTGGAGATCAACATCATAATCTTTAATCAACTCTAACCATCTGCGTTGTCTCATGTTCAATTCTGGCTGTGTGAACAGGTACTTCAAACTCTTGTGATCTGAGAATATCTCACAACGATTTCCTAGCAGGTAGTGCCGCCAAATTTTGAGTGCATGCACCATGGCTGCTAGTTCCAAATCGTGTGTGGGGTAATTCTCTTCATGTGGCTTCAACTGCCTTGAAGCGTAGGCAACAACTTTTCCGTCTTGCATAAGCACACAACCCAAACCTTGCTTTGAGGCATCGCAGTAAATCTGAAACTCCTTCTCTGGATTGGGTAAAATCAAGACTGGCGTGGTTGTCAACTTGGTCTTCAACATCTGAAAACTCTCTTCACAAGCATCTGTCCAGATGAAGGGCTTGTCCTTCTTCAACAGTTGAGTGAGTGGACGAGATATCTTCGAGAACCCTTCTATGAATCGGCGATAATAACCCGCCAATCCTAGGAAGCTTCTCACTTCAGTCACTGTCTGAGGCTGTTTCCATTCCATAACCACTGAAATCTTTTCTGGATCAACTTTGACTCCATCTTCAGATATAATGTGACCCAAGAAAGCAACTTCCTTTAACCAGAAACTGCACTTGTCAAACTTTGCATACAATTGATGTTCTCTCAGCCTTGTCAATACCATATGCAAATGCTGTTTGTGCTCTTCTTCATCCTTGGAGTATATTAGAATATCATCAATGAAAACAATCACAAATCGATCCAATTGGTCCATATGCACCAGATTCATAAGATTCATGAAATAAGCTGGCGCATTGGTCAAACCAAAGGGTACGACCGTGAATTCAAACAATCCATATCTCGTAATGAAGGCTGTCTTCTCTCGATCTTGCTCTCGGATCTTTAGCTGATGATAACCCGAGCGCAAGTCGATCTTGGAGAACACTTTGGCACCCTTGAGTTGATCAAACAGGTCATCAATCCTTGGAAGGGGATACTTATTCTTGATTGTGACAGCATTCAAACCTCTGTAGTCGACACACATTCTTAAATCTCCATTCTTCTTCTTCACAAACAAAACTGGGGCTGACCACGGTGAAATACTTGGTCGAATGAATTCTTTTCCTTGTAATTCATCTAACTGCTTCTTTAGTTCTTTCAGCTCGCTAGCTGACATTCTGTACTGGTGCTTGGCAATTGGCTTGGTACCAGGTACCAATTCTATTGCAAGTTCCACTTGTCTGTTAGGGGGTCTTCCTGGCAATTCTTCTGGGAATACATCAGGGTACTCTTGTACTATTGGTACTTGGTCAGGTGTGGCTGCTATCATGTTAATCATACGCTTTCTGGCATCCTTCAGCACTTTTCGGTCTGTTTCTACTACTATCCTCTGACCTTCAGGGTTAACCAATGACACTGTTTTGATCTCACAATCTACCTTGCCTTTATTCTTGGCTAACCAGTTCATGCCCAAGATGGCATCTAATCCAGACATATCTAACTGCAATAAGTCCGCTCTAAAGTCTACCCCTTGGATTTTTATGTCAAGTCCCGCACACCCACGATGGGACTCCATTCTAACCCCAGGGGTTTCAACCACATAAGGTCTTGGAAGTGAAACAGAAGGCAACTGATTTCTTGAAGCAAAACTCTTGGAAATAAATGAATGCGTTGCACCAGGGTCAAATAAAATCAACGCAGGTATGGAATTGATTGGGAACATACCAGCAATGATGTCACTTGCTCCAGCGGCATCCTCTGCAGATACATGGTTCACTCTGGCATAAAAAGTAGGTCTGACATTGCTTCTGCCTCTGCCTCTGCCTGTAGCTGAGAAATTCGCAGTGCCTGCAGGAGACTGGGGGCTGGCTGTTTTAATCTGCAGATATCCTCCTTTGGGGGTACCGGGGGTTGCTTGTGTCTTAACTTCTTGCTGCTGTTGATTTTGAACTTGTAGCTTGGCTGCATCTGATGGCAAGCTTTTCCTGGGACACTGGTCTCTGTAGTGTCCTATCTCACCGCAGTGGAAACATGCGTTTGACCTTCGCGGGCAGCTACTAGCCAGATGATTCCCACCACAAGTGGGACACTTGAGAGCCAATGGTAGAGGGGAAGCATAATGCTGAGTCTGACTGGACTGGTTCTTCGGCATCATCACATATTGTCGGGAGGATGGGGATCGATATGAAGAAGATCCCGATGTCTTGGCTCGTTGTGCAGTGTGTGAAGATGACTGCGATCTATGTGCTGCCTTGCATTTTCTATAGTCTTCCATCTCACTTCTAGCTTCCTCTGAATTGATCAAGCTATCAACCATATCATTCAAGTCCTTGAACTTCAAAGCTGAAATATGGAATCTCAAGGACTGCTGCAAACCTGCACGAAACTTGCTCATTTTCTTGTCCTCATTGTCAACATCCTCAGGGGCGAACCTGGAGAGGTGGTTGAACTGGTGTAAATACTCCATTACTGTACGACCACCTTGTTTAAGCGCCAAAAATTCCCGGCGCTTGGCTTCCATAATGCCTTCAGGGATGTGGGCCTTACGGAAGGCCTTGGAGAAATCTTCCCAACTAATCTCTCTGTTCTGGAGTGTGCGCTGGTAGTTGATCCACCAGGTCGCTGCTGCACCCTGTAACTGGTGGGATGCATATAACACCTTCTCTCTATCGTCACACTGTGCAGTTTGAAGTTTTCTCTCCACATCTGCCAGCCAATCTTCAGCAACCATAGGATCGGCGGTGGTGGAGAAAGTGGGTGGACGTGTTTTTAGAAAGTCATTTCACCGGGTGGTAATTGGAGCACCATCCCGTGGAACATTGCCTCCACCCTGTACTCCTGGAGATCTGGTGGCGAGCTGTTCAATCAATCTGGACTGTTGATCCAACATTCGCAGTATGTTCTGCTCTCCTTGATATCGATTCTGTTCTAACATTGCAATAACATTGGCGAGTGTGTTCTGGTCGGTGGCAGGTGTACCCTGCCTGCTGGTCTGACCCGTCTGCTCTGCCTGCTCCATCTGTTGATTGGGAACTTAAGGTTAGCTTTGCAGCGGCTTTGGCAATCAAGAACAGGTAAGTAAGACTTTGAATTTTTCAAGGCAAGTATAGGGCGAATAAGGTAAGAACAAGAGCGAAAGGGGGCAGGAGAAAGCTTTGAACACAGAGAGAACATACTGATAATTAAGCAAACAAATTAAAAGAGGTAGCAACATAATTTACATTAAGCAAGTGGTGCACAGACCACATAAAGGTTCATGTTACACTTGCATTACATACAAAAGTACAGCTATCACAAAAGGGTCGGTCTACGCTAACGAACAGCGTCTACTCCTCGTCGTCCCCTGGTGCCGGGAGGGCAAGCGGGGCTGCCGGGCGGAACCGGGCACGGTACTCTACCGTGGTCAACAGCCGGCGCCTACGCCTGGACTGCACCGTGGAGCACGAGGACTGGACGCTCGGCGCCTCACCGCGATCCGAGGCCTCCCGGCCTCGATCTCCTCAAAGCGGCGGAGAGAGGCTCTGAGCTGCTGAACCTGCTCGCGAGCCTCCCAGAGCTGCTCCTGGAACCTCCTGGACTCGGCGACGGCGCTGTCGTAGCGAACGACCTGCTGTGCCCAAAGGACGGCGATGCCCGCGAGGCGGGGATCGTCATCCTCACCGAACTGAGGCACGACCAGACCTTCGCGACGCTGCTGCGGCACCAGGTCAAAGGGAGTGTAGGAGAGCTCGGGGCTGTAGTAGTCCCGCAAGTAGAGCGCAGCCTTCTGGGCCGCGTCCTGAACTGCGTCGTCTTTGTCCATCCTTCTGGCGATGAACTTGCGCTCCTGGTCGGGGCGGGCAGGCAGGGGTGTAAGGACCACCCATGCCTTCCACTCGTAGAGCTGCTCTCCACGGGTGCGGCTCACTGCATGGAACACTGGGCTGCAGTGCTCCCTCGAACCAAGGTACCTCCTCATCTCCCACAGCTTCCGTGCCCAACCATCCATACGGTCAGGGCGGGAGAAGATGTGGTGCACCATCTGCCGGAAACGAAATTTTGAAGTTAGACAAGTAAAGCAGTAAACATTTTGCATAAAATAAAACTTTAGCAAGATTAAACTAAGATAGAAAAGGTAGCACAAGAGAGGAAAAAGACAGCAATAATACTTATATTTTTCGTAAACCCTTTTTACAGCTTAAATTAAGTTTTGCGATAAAATCGCTTCCTAGACTGCCTTAGGTCTCAACCTACGGTCAAAGAGCCTGCTCTGATACCACTTCTTGTAACGCCCCCGTTTCCAGGGGCGCGTACGGACACGGCATTCCGCAACTATTCACGTATGAACAGTTATGGAGTGTCGCGCAAGAGTATACCATTGCATGCTTACAACAAAAGTCCAGCATATATTTCACATAAGGATTACTATCCAGGTTTTCACAGCGGGGCGTGCAAGCCCAAAGTATATTTACATTACAAAAGACTTCCAGAATCCGCTTCGAGCGCGGCGGAGACCTACAGCCAAGGGTCCTCGTCGAAGAAAAGATCCTCCGGGACTTCTTCAACGGGGAGATCTTCTCCTTCGTCTTGATCCTCTAAAGAAATGATTAAGCAAGCCATGAGCCAATCAACCGGCTCAGCAAATCCCAAAGGGATCCTAACTTACTATATGCACGAAATATCAAAGGAAGGGTGTATATTTGGTTTATTACATTTGGTGGGTGCAGTTTTATTTGCAAACACTTTAATAAAACGGACCAAAACTTACTTCTTAAGATCTCAGGGGTTTTTCACGAAGAGTTCATTAACCAACTAACCATGTTAAATCATGTACAAAACTACTTAAGCTTTGCTGCTGGAATCACCCAAGTGACACAGCTCCAATAACCGGGAGCACGGCGTATTCGAATACCATTTATTTGACTCTGCAGAGTTTGCTCAGCTTTACCCACACGATCCCTTAACTCCCGCTAAAGAGTTAAGAAAGCCAGGTCGTTTCACTGCTCAGCTCTTTATATAGGCTCTACCCGATAGAATTCACTCGGGTCTGGCTCGCACACACACACACACAAGAGAAAACGATGCCGCTTCGAGTGAACTCTACCGTTGTTAGGCACCCAATCACGGCTTGCCTAACCTCACTGCTAAACCTCCTCCACCGCCACACCTGTAGAGTTTCAATCGAGTTGAGCAGCTACTAGACAAGTGTTGACAAGTCAACTCCTGTGGTTGAGCGATCACTGTGACATTTGCTCAGCGTAAGGGTTTCAGTCCTTATTTTCACATGGTCCGCAACCTCACCAGGCCCGCGACCCAACTAAGGTAAGCGGTGGGCGTAGACCGTCTCGCGGTTTCCCACTCACCCTTACCCTACTCCAAACCTAGGGTAAAAGATTGGCGAGGACCGCCTTGCGGTTTCCACTCCCCCTTACCCTACCTTGTGCACGCCGGCACTCTCCGCTCTAAGATACGGTGTCCCATACCACTCTACCTTAGAGTCGGGTTTTCCGAATTCTATTGGCCCACAGCCACAACCTTATTAGTGTAACATTTTGCATGATAATAATAGCCTACAATTATCTAGATTATCAGATAATTAATTCTAGGGTTTCAAAGGCATGGCTACAATTTAAGCATGGCATTTAGCTGTGGTAGGTCTAACTATATCACATGTCATTCTAAACATTTTATTTTATTTTAAACTAACATTTCACAACTAGCATAATGCAAATAACATATTAACATAATTAAACATTATGGGATACAACATGATCAAAGGATTTGGGACTTGCCGTCAATCCGGACTATTTCAGCAAGCTCGAACGAAGAAACGCCTGGATCCTGAGCCTGCTCTTGAACCTCCGGAATCTCCGACACTAGCGCAAACACATAAAATAAATTAAATCCAGCTTGAGACTAATCAAGCGAGGGAAAATAAACTAACTAAAAAGAAATAAAATGCATAAACACTCCAAATGGATTTTTAGGAATTTATTTGGGGAGAATCTGTGGAAATGGAGTTCACCAGAGGGTCTGGAATAATATTTGGAGCAAAGTGGTGAAATTTGGGAATTTCTGGGATTTTCTGTGATTTTCTAGAATTTATTTGAGTTTTCTGGAATATTGGAAATTAGAAAATCCGGGGAAAAATCGATGAACAGTAGAAGGCCGGCCCTGGGCTACAGTGCGGCCTGGCCGGGGAATCGGCCCGCGCGGCCGAAGGCCAGCGCGGCCTGCTTGCGCGCGCGGGGACGGAGCGGGCCGAGGGAGGCGGCCCACGCCAACGCCCGTCCGCGCGGCTTTGATGCCCGCCGCGTGGTTCGTCTGGACGGCGGGAGATCGAGCGGGGCGGGTGGATGGGATGCGGCGGTGGGGAGATCGGACGGCTGGGACTTAAGGGAGGCGGCGAACCGGTATGGAGGATCCAACGGGCGAAGTTAAACGGCAGCGGGCGGATCCGATGGCGGAGGAGGGGCCACGTCCCCCCCCCCCCTCGTCTACCTCTCGCCAGCGCTCGCGATAGAGGGCAGGGACGGCGGGGCTCCGCTCCCTGGCGTCGGCGAGGGACTCCGGCGGCGGGGAAGGGTACCGTCGGGTGCGGTTCAACAAGGGGAGTTCATTTGTGGGCTCAGGGAAGTGAGGGGATCACTGGAGAAGAAGGGAGGCAGAAGGGGGTAGTTCGGGTGCTTGGAGGCGGGAGAGGTCACCGGCGGCGAGAGAGGTCAATCGGGGGCGGTTACACCATCTGGGGAGTTAAGAGCTCACATTGACGACGGCGGTGTGAGTCGAGGAGCTTCAGAGCGTGCTGGCCACGGAGAGGTGGTTGCGGCCGGCGGTGAGCAACGGGGCTGGAGCTCCTCGGGCAGGCACCTGTCCAAACAAGTCCACCAACGTGATCAGTACACCGAGGAGGTGCTTTGGCCGAATGCAATTGAAGAGAGAAGGAGGGGAGGGGGAGATTGGCTCCCGGGGGTGACCGGCGCAGGGGAGACCGGCGGTGGCGCTTGGGGCGACGGGAGCTCAATCAGCAGCTCGAGGAGGAGCTTGGGAGCGGTGGGAAGTGGAAGGGGGTGCTGGGGACGCTCGGGAGGCAAAGGAGAGGGAGGGAGCCGAGGTGTGGGTTTTATACCCGAGCGGAGGGGAGCGAAAGCTTCGGGGAGAAGGCAGCGGCTCGGGCTCCGGGGCGACAGGGGGACAGGGGGTTGATCGGCGTCTCCTCCGCACAGTGGAGGGGAATGATGCGCGGCACTGTAGCGGAGTAATGGCGAGGATACGGGGCAGGCGAGCTGCGGGCGTGGCGAGGGCGTGCTCCCGCGCGGCGGAGGTGACCAGAGGCGACTGGCGGGTGGGGTTGGGCACAGGGGAGCGGCGACGTGGCGCGAGGACGGCCACTCCTCCGGACCGAGGTTGTCGGGCGGTGCTGGCGCGAGGGGATCCCGGGGTGGCGCGGAGCCAGCGCGGCCGCGGGCGCCGGGGCAGGGCAGCGCGGCGCAGCGCGCAGCGCACGCGCGTGCGCAGGGAGGAGGCGGGGCGAGGGCGCGGCGCCAATGGGAGAGGGAGGACGGGAGGGCGCCGAGGCGAGGGGAGAGGCGGGGTCGGGGCGGCGCCAACGGAAGGCGCGGGCGCGGGGCGCGCGAGAGAAGAGAAGGCGGAAAGGGAGGCGGGGCGCCAACAGAGTGGAGAAGGCGAAACGGCCGAGAAAGGAAAGCGTATTCCGGGGAAGATTTCCAAAAAGGGAAAGATCTCAGAATTCACTCAAAAATGCACCAAAAATCATAAAATTTTCTGGTTTGAATTTTGGGGACTTTTCAATCCTCTACATATGATAGACGCACGGCGCCCGCGCATGACTAGTGTCAGGACGTGTGTCCCGGCCGGTCTAGCATAAATACCCATCGACGTCAACAGGTCCCACTCCTCGCTTCGCTTTCGGTCTCCGGCACACGTTAATCACACATCTGAGTAAAACTAACGTGCGACAGTAAATCCAAAAGTCGATTTTAGTGAAAAAGAAAGAAAGTGAGAGACACGTAAAACTTACATGCGACAGTAAATCCAAAAGACGATTTTAGTGAAAAAGAAAGAAAGTGAGAGACACGTAGGGTGAAAAGTGAACACAAATTATTCGTATTATTCGGTTACTATATTCGATAGGATACGAATATGGTATAGATTTTCCTATCCGATTAACAATTTCTATTCTATTCGTATTTGAATTCGCATGAAAAATATGAATTCGAATATGGTATGGACTTTTACCATCTGAAATATTATTTTATCTGGATTATCCGTATCCGTATTTATATTTGACGAAGTAATATGTATATTTTATTACAATACGACTAATTAGTTGGACAAGTTTTATTTAATTGAAGATGAATTCATATTTCTTTAGATGAAGTAAATGAATTAGAATGATTAAGCGTGATTGTACAAGGATAAAATGTCATTAATATCTTCATACTACATAAGTTATAAGGATATTTGGATCTGACCAAATTGAGTAAATATTTGAATCGAATTCGTATCCAAAATTTGTCTGGTCCGTATTCGTATATGACGTTTGTTCGATTTGTATTTGAATTCAAGAAAAAATATGGATGCTAATATGTTTTAAGCACTATTTGATCCATTTTCAACCCTAGAGACACGCATATATGCTCAAGCGTTCACACATTGTAAATCAACTATTCTATCTAGGAGAATGCTTGTGCGCTGGTGGTGGCGTGTTCGCTGGAACGCGCTACCACCTTCTACCTCGCGCTACTCTTCTACCATGCATGGCTGCACTTCTCTCTCCTTCCCTTCTCCGGCGACGACGGTGAGGGATTGGGGTTAGGGTTATAGTTCACTAGGGTTAAAAGGGGGTTCACGGAGTCTCTGGGGTATAGAGGGAGGGGGGAGGCGGCGGCCCGGTTGTCGGCGGTGGTGGTGGTGGGGCGACGAGCTGGCGGTGGCGCCGCCAGTCGTGGGTTCAAAGGAGGAAGGTGGGTGGCACTACAAAGACGATGATAAGTTAGGGTGATGAGGGGAGCACGACGAGCAGCAGTGGGAGCCACAGGGGAGGAGGGCCAATGGGGTAGGGGCGGTGGTCGAAAGGAACTCTAGAGCGAAGATGGGCTGGGAGAGCGAGGCGGAGGAGACAGGGCACGGAGGAAAAAGCCAAGTGGGTATGTGGAGGAAGAAGAAGTCGGGGGTAGCGTGGCGCGACAAACGCATGACCGGTAGCGCGTTAGTTGCATCCTTCTTTGTGTCCCACACAGGTGGTTTGCTTATTTACTGTTGGAGGCAAAAAGGCACACTAAGAGCAAGTCCAATAATAGAGCCAAGTGTTTGGCTATAAGTCAAGTTAGAGCATCTCCAACAGTATGAGCTAGTTACTAGCTCTAAGACAACTTCTTCAATAGTACAATTTTTAGCACATAGCTCATAACATAAATAGCCTCACACGACACTCTCACATAATCTTGGAATGTGTGTATGAGACTAGCTCTTGATCAAGAGATAGCTTTTCTCTCTCTTCTATTAAAATATGAAATAATATGCTTAGAGCTAGCTTATAAGTCACTATTGGAGATGCTCTTATAAGAGCCAAGTTATACAATAATTTGTCTTCTATTTGTCTACAAAAGGTTTTTTATTATTATGTGGTACCATGTCTCACATTATCTTTCCTATTACTCCTCACATACATTTATTATCTGAGCCCACCACTGTATAGGCTCCCGTGCCCAGCTTGTTGCTTGCATGAGAGCCAAGCTCTCATCTCTCTCCTCTCTTCTCTCCTCCACATCAGCAAAAATGCTGATTAGTTTGACTATAAGACCATTATTGGACTTGCTCTAAGCGCTTACTACAATTCTCTTTCCCTGCCATAGGACCCAGCTAGCCAGGAAGGCAGCTAGCTGCATGCATGTCCGAACCGTCCATTATTCGAGCCAAACAAATTAAACCGCAGGGGCGAAGCTACGTGAGCTCGTCGGGGTCGGTCGACCCCGACGATTTTGCCGTAACCTCTTATAGCCAGCGATTTTTCACCACCTTGGACCCCGGTAGAAAATATGTTCGACCCCAGCAGATTGGCAGCCCAGCAGTTCAGCCCATCTTCCGCAGTCCGGCCCAGCAGTCATGACCCCGGTGACCATTTATCCTGGCTTCGCCCCTGTTAAACCGAAGGAGTATGGTTGATTCCCATGTCTTTTTTTTTTTGCCGTAATCGATCGAGCCGAGCCGAGTGGATATGCGGAATCGCAGTGCGCATGTTGCTCCTCGTCAGGCTCAGGGCGATTCTTCAATCTCTACAGCACTACTTGCAGCCGTAGGAAACATTATATATTCTTTTCTTTAATTGAAGAAGCCAGTGCATCCATCCATCGGCCTGCACCTGGCCCATTTCGGCCTGAGCTGGTACCGGGCCCGTTCCTATGGCTGCCATCACGCAGCCGAGGAGATTGGGGGACATCGGCTGCAGAGCCTAGTGATGAGGCGGAGCTGGCGACTGGTGCTACTGGCGATCCCAGAGGGCGAGGGTAATATCGAGCACAGATGCAGATGTGGGCAAAGAAATTAAGAATCCCAAGCGGATGCGGACATGGATTGGAACTGGGATTGATTATTTGCTTTGTTTCATTGTAAGCACAGATGCATGTGTGGGCAAAGAAATTAAGAATCCCAAGCGGATCCGGACATGGACTGGAACTAGGATTGATTCCTTGCTTTGTTTCATTGTAAGCTAAGATGCAGGTGTGGGCAAAGAAATTAAGAATCCCAAGCGGATCCGGACATGGATTGGAACTAGGATTGATTCTTTGCTTTGTTTCATTGTTCCTATCTTCTTGCTCTGTTTCTTGCTTCTTTGTTTCTTGCTTCTTTGTTTTACCGTTTTTGTAGGTGATTGTTGTTGTGAAATGAAATACCAAATTATTACTACACAATTACCAATGGCTACTCTAATTTTATCAGCTCGACGACTTCACCAGCGCCATCTACAAGGGCTGTCTCTACGGCCACGACGACATCGCGCAACTCGAGTCCATGCCCACCAGGGACAGGGAGCAGTGCTACCAGTAGCTCCTCGGTGTTGACTCCAGATGCCCGTTAACGCCATGCTCGTCGCCGTCCACGCGCGCCGGGAGGCCATGACACAAGGCGACAAGCCAGCCGCTGGGGATTCACCTGCGGCGAAAAAGTGAACCGCTGGGGATTCACCTGCGGCGAAAAAGTACAAAATGCCTATGGTGGAATGAACAACCAACAAATGAGCGAGCGATGAACTTGCAAACTTGCAAAAGGAACGAGCGATGGCTACGCAATGGAGTGCGCTACTCCTCCCGTAGCAAAATTGCTATCCAAATGCATATTTCAAAATCCGGTTTCATACGTATCCAGGATTCACTTGCAATGCTGGGTATAAGGTCGTCGTAGCTTGCAAAGAGTGTTCATTAGATTTTTTTTAGAGGAGTTTATCATCATTTGAGAATATCACCAGCAGTAAATTACATAAGGCACTCAGGTGCCCACACTATGAAATATTCCATACAATTGATATGAAATTTAGATTCTGGGTATGAAATATTTTATACTTTTGATATTTTTATGGTAAGTGAGCGTTGAACTCACCTCAAACTGATTTGATGTACTTTTGAATTGAACACAAGTAAAGTAAATATATATCATGAAACCAGCTCAAAATAGTTAAACTGAATATGCATTTATTTTTTCACGAGAGTTGATACCTCAGTTATACCTTTTTATGTGTTTATGAAGATACCCACGTCATGAATCTTGAGGCACATCAACGGATATAGATTTGGGTGGCTAGGCTGCACGAAACACTTGTATGAATATATATAGCAATTAATATAAACAATAAGATCAAAGACAACTCCTTCATACGTTGGATAGAATGTCCTACATTAATCCAAAAAAGGCTACAAATTATCTCATTGATCGAGAGAAAAAGAGAAGGATTTACACTGATTATGAAGGTTTGAATTAATCAGACATATAGGCAAGTTGTATAGCAAATACAACTAATAGAGGGTGTGATCAATATGGCTTGAGCTTTTGGCTTCAGCTTATTTTTGCACTATTCATAAATTTCGTCTTTTTCTGAACTTTTAGCTTTTTTTTGAGTTTTTTTTACCGGTTCTTTTTTTCCTCGTATTTGTTTACATTATACGTGATGGGCTAATATGTTTTTTCTATTTTTAAATTTTTTTAAATTTAATTATGGTAAATAAGCCTCTGTCAGCTACAGTGCTTTTTTCAGCCAGCTACAGTGTTTTCAGCCATAAGCCACGGGCTTTTCAGCCATTTTGATCACAACCAGAATTGCATAACAAATACAAATGTATTTTCAAAATAAACGTATGTACTATAGTTGCTAGCCGTGCAATCTTGTGGGCAATTTGTCTAGTTTAATTAGGGATGCAAATGGGGTGGGTCACCCCGTTGACCCTCTGGCCTGCCCCAAAAATTAGGGTGGTGATCGGTTCGGCTGAAAAGCTCATGGCTTATGGCTGAAAACACTGTAGCTGGCTGAAAAAAACACTGTAGCTGACAGAGGCTTATTTAGCATAATTAAATTTAAAAAAATTAAAAAATATAAAAAATATGTTAGCCCATTACGTATAATACAAACAAATACGGGAAAAAAAGAAACGGCAAAAAAGCTCAACAAAAAGCCAAAAGTTCAGAAAAAGACGAAACTTATGAATAGTGAAAAATAAACCAGAAGCCAGAAGTCGAAGCCGAATTGATCAAGGTCCGGCCCATAAAAATTTAGGGCCAAATGATCCATGACCCCAATCATACCATTCTCCACTTCGCAAGGCCGAGGCTTTGAGCTGTCGCCTCTTCTCTGATCCAACAATGCCACCGATGTTGGCAACGCGCCAGCTCCACCATCTTCAGTCTTTGCTTCCTCCATCCCCCAAAAGCATACTCCATTCCCCAGTCTCACTGGAACCTAGAGCTTCATACGTCGTCGCTTCCTCTGCTAGCCTTGAGCTCGTTCCTGTCGCAAGCCGACATGGCAATAGGCCCCGCTCATTTCGGCTTCAGTTTCTAGCTTATTTTTTCACTATTTATAAATTTTGTCTTTTTCTGAACTTTTGATTTTTTAAGCTTTTTTGCCGGTTCTTGTTTTCCCGTATTCATTTGCGTTGTCCGTGATGAGCTAGCACATTTTTTCTATTTTTAATTTTTTAAAATTTAATTACGTCAAATAAGCTACCTTCAGCTACAGTAAAATTTCAGCCGCTACAGTATAATTTCAGCCATAAGCCACAGCTTTTTGGCCCAACCGAGCGGGGCCCTAGGAGAGTGTGGAGAGTGTGGCGGCTACAGTGTAGCTTTTTAGTTACAGACTTACAGTGTAATTTCAGCCGCAAGATGAAAGCCATGTGGAGAGTGTGGCGGCTAGCGTAAGGATTTGCCGCATCTTGCTCTTGTCCTGTCCCCTTCCTGTGGAGCCAAGCCTCCGTGGGATCGATAAATCCCATGAAGCAGTTGCTGCAAGCTGCCTCGATGCCGAGCTCCCTGTTTCCTTCCTTGCAAGTCACAAGCCACCATCTATGCCTTGACCTTCATCCACATCCTCCCTCCTTTATATCTCTTTCAGCCATCAGTGGATAGTCAGAATTGCTTCCACAACGAACGTTTTCATCTTTCTTTGCGACAAATGTTACTTTACTTTTTTTTTTGTGGTGAACGAACATATATACTAGGCTGCCTTCTTTCCACAACATTATCTCTCAAATAGGCCGACCCACGGATAGGGTAGCACCATTTTCCAGTCAAAGTTTTAACGTCTACCCTATTTGCACCCCTAAGTTTAATAAAACCTTTTAGGAAGAAATCCATATGACCCATGAAGTATGTTGGTAACCCCTTAATCTAAAAAACCGGCTATTTAACCCCATGACATCGCTGAACTAGATTACTTAACCCCCAATGGTTGTTTTGGGTGGTGGTTTTGCTTGCGTGGCACTGGGTTAAGGCAGTTTTGCCACATGGCAAGTGAGGTGGCAAGGTGGACTGGTTCAGTTTTCTATGGCTCTGGAGAGGGATTTGACAAGTGGAGCCCACTTAGTAGAGAGACCAAAAGAGAAAGAGAGACGAGAGAGGGAGAATAGAGGAGGCAACATCGGCACGAAGTGATAGCAAGGCAGCCACCGAGGTGGAGGACAATGATGGTGTAGAGTCGTGTCGCTGTGGAAGGACGACAGGCATGCAGAAGGAGGATCGTTAGGGCTTCCTCTGTGCTTGCCACCTCACCCACCCATGTGGCAAAACCACCTTAATTCAGTGCCACACAAGTTAAATCACCACCCAAAACAGCTATTGGGGTTAAGTAATCTAGTTTTGCAACGTCATGAGGTTAAATAGCTAGGTTTTTAGATCAGAGGGTTAAGTGGCCGCACCAGCGGACTTCGGGGTCATATGGACTTCGGCCAACCTTTCATGCTTGTGTATGACAAACTTTCTTTTCAGTGTTCATGGACGTTGGAGTGTTGAGCAGCCATGACGTTGGTACTGTAGCCTCGTCCACGAGTGAGGACTGACGAGTCATTTCGTTGTTTTAGGTTCGTAATGGAGTATATCATCATTCTTGTGATAGGTAGGGAGTAGGTCTGTCGTATCATGGTCAAGGCATCCATAATGTATATAACTCAAGGGATCTTAAGTTGGATCACATCTAAATCTTAAGGCTGACTCCATAGTGTATATAACCCAAGGGGGCCTTAAGACGATCCCACTCGGCAGATAAAGAAAAATTGTATTTTAATGCTTGTGGCCAGGTCTTTAGTTTGAGGACCAGCCTTAAGCTTTTTTACTTATAGCCTGCTTAAGGTCACCCCTGTAATATATAAGGTTGACCTTAAGGTGGCTTAAGACCCTCTATTTTCATACACTACAGATGCCCTCATACGAACTGTATGTCTGTATTTCTCTTCCAGACTACCTTATTTATATTGGTTTCTCAAATATGTGTTTTTATAGTAAATATTTTTTATAGTATCTAACTTTTAAATAAGATATCTTTTAAAGGTGGAGTCTACTAGTCGATTATAGTATACACTATATTAACTCCATTTATATTGATTAAAATCGTACGTGAGTTTCTCTCTTCGTATGGTTCTGTATAATCTATTACTATTTATAAGTTAAAGTTAAAACCTACTAGTAAAAATCAAAATGAATAGACCCAATTCTTAGGTAGCATTAACCCGTCCGTCGAATGCAAACACCAAATGACAGCCCATCCGGTTGTCAAACTCTGATGGATCTATTGGTACACCGCACTACCAACATCGATGTTCACATCATCAATTTATATTTGTCGACCGATCCCAAGGTCACACCCGATGTTGTAAGGAGTGGTTAACTCATGGAACGCTAGATCAAATCCATCATGAACAGCCAGTCGTAGCTCGGCCGGCGTAGCTTCTTCCTTGGGGTGTGGTTACTCGGATCAGATGCATCATCCCTTGAGAAACGGCATGCACGTACCATTGCCGCCCGCCGAGTGCTGATCTTGACGGCCACGATGCATGTATGCGCTCGGACCCGACTTTGCCGTACGTTTAATTAGAATGGGGGCAGGCACCTGGGCAAGCAAAGTCGCACCATGAGTTGAACAACAATGACAGAGTGTGCGCGCTTCCCAATTAACTGCGGGTTACATATCCTTGTCATATTGACCTTTTGCATTGCCTAACCCAACTTTCTTTCTTTGCCCCCCCCCCCCCCCCCCCCCAATCCCCCAATTTGCACTAGCTTAATTCCCTTCTTCCTTTCGCAAGTGTTTGGAGTGTTGGTACCTAGTACCTGTAACATCCCATTTTTGGGAATTCATGCTCAAATTAAAATTTCAAATTTGAATTTAAAGCAAATTCAACCAAAAATTCAAATTCAATTTGAATCCGAAGCCTAAGTCTTGGCTTGGGCCAAGCCCAGCTAGTTCCCCTCTTGGCCCATCTATTCCGTGGCCTAGCCCAACCCGGTCCATGCAGCCCTCCTTGCCCTTGCGCACACCAGACACACGCAGTGTGCACTCCCGCCACGCCACACACATCCCTTCTCAGTGTTGTACCGCCATAGTGCCGACCGCCTCCTCCTGTGCGCATCCCTATGCTACATCATGCCGCTTATAGCTTACCGACCTCATCCTAACTCAGCCCCCTCTCCCTCTTCTCTCTATTGCATTGCATGCTATGCCTGCGTCCGCACCATGTGTTGGGGTCTCATGCCCGATCGTTGCCTCTACTCCATCCCATTAGCAATTAGTCCCTTTCTCACTGCGTGCCATCTTTGCCCTACTCGCCCTATGCCACGCCGAGTGCTGCACCACCACCCTCAGCCTCCGCGCGAGCATTGAAGCCGCCCAACGGCTCGCGCCCTTCCCCTCAGCTATAAAAGCTTCAACGCCGCTTATGAGCCCTCGAATTGCCCCCACCCCATTTACCTCGCCTCAGAGAGCCCCACACCTCCTTCCCGGCTCCGGCCAAGTTAGCCACTATCGACGCCGTCTTTGCTCCGATGCACCCCCGCTCAATTCGATGTGCCAGGAGCACCGCTAGGTAGTATTGAAGCTGCCACGGACGACGCCCTCCTACCTCTTCCCCTCTGGCAAGCTGCCCACATCATCCTCCCTTCTGCCGCTGTGGTCCACACCGCCAGACCTCCACGCACCCCCCCAAGCTGAGCCATCAACTCTAGTGAGTCCCCCTCAGTCCTAAGATGCTCTCTAGCATTCAATCGAACTACCTCACAATCATTTGCCGTGGTGCCATGTAACAGTCCAGGTTTTTATAAAAAAAAATAATTTAAAATAAAAATAAGTGTTTTGGTTGTCTAAATTTTTTTTGATTTACCCTGATTTTTCTGCTTTTAAAAACATTAGATTTCAAAAGTAATTTAGGCAGAAACATGAAAATATTATTAAATAAAATGATATTTTGATTTTCTATAAAAATCCTATTTCAAATTAATGATTTCGAAGTATTTGGCGTTTATTTGGATTTTTGTGTTTTTCTGGATTTTAAAAATCAATTTCAAGCTAAAAAGTATTTTTGTAAAAATTAAAAGACCAACTTTAAGTTGGAAATATTTTTCCTAAGTCTAAATCATCTCCAGGAATTTCTATGAATTTTTTTTTTGGAATTTTTAGACTTTATTTCCTAAGTGTTTTTGAAAGTTCGTGAAAATCTAAATCTAATTTTAAATCCTCTCTCTTCTCGGGCTGACAAGTGTCACGCCCAGATCCAATCTTCTGCACCCGAATAAATATTAGCCCTCCATCTTCACTTAATCCACTCCATCTCCATCAACGGCCTGGATCCAATTTGCGCCGCGCGATTTGATCCCATCCCTAGTCCATGAACCCAGTCCCCCAGAAGTCGATCCCACCAATCAGTCAAATATAATCCTTTTTCTGTTGAAAAATATTTTGGCGGAAAAATCAAAATCCTTGCTGACATCGCCCTGACGTCATAAATCCTTTTTTACGAAGAAAAATAATTCAATTCTTTGCTAACGTCATAATCTTTCTTTTTTAGTACAAAAATAATTCAGAAAATCCCCTTTTTCCTTTTTCTTTAGTTTCAAACTTCCAAAAGTCTGTTCTCCTTCATCCTAGCTTTGATTGAGTCCGTTCAAAATTTTAAATTCTTCAAAAATTCCAATATATCCATTTATATCATCTTTTCAAATTTTTAGAGTCTGTTTAAAATTTATTTGGATTAAATTAAAGCTTAGAATATAAAAATATTTTAAATGGTTAAAATAAACTTAAATTAAATCCGAAATTATTTTATTTCATATTTTCAGGTTCCAAGGATTTTTGTGAAATTTTCTTAAATTTTTCAAATTTATTTTATTTTTGGAAAAGTTTATTTTTTCTTTTCATTTTCTCTCTTCTCGCTTGCTTCTTCTTCGTAGCATGTCGTTCCTGTCCCAAGCTGTAGCCGCCATGGCCGTGTTTTTGAAGCTTCCAGAACTCGAGATTTTCTTAATGATTTCTTGCGTAATCAAAGGCATTCAATCTCTCTCATCTAGACTCCATTCTCGGCCTTAGCCCTCAGTTTCGTGCGTCCGTTTGGCCGGAATCAACCATACCACCGAATGACACGCCATGTCAATCTCCTCATTTGGAAAACCTCTGCCCCTATAAAAGGGAGCACCGGTGCCCCTCCTTATACTCATTCACCCCCAAAAATCCCAAGTCCTCCCTCCCTTCCTCCTCGCTGCAACCGGCATTTTTCTCTCGCCAACCGAACGTCGCTCCTCGGTCGTTTGCGCCGCCTACAGTGGAGTTTCGCCACCTTTGACCATAACATTGGCTTCGTCTTCGTGCGTTCTACATGGTGCTTCCCTCGCTTTCGCCGGAGCACCGTAGCCAAATCATGCCGTTGTGTCTCTCGTCGCCATTGGCCGACCGTGCATCGCCCATCACAACCGAGACTATGACGATTCAGAAGAATTCGATGACGACTCACACTAGACTAGAGCAAGACAAGTCACACACCTTGATCATGTTGATCCAAGTTTGCAAATAAAATTATGTTGATTTAAATTATATTGCATGCATACATTTATTCAAGCAATTTAATTCCAGTTTTAAACTTAGTTGATCCCCAATTGTTATTGACACCTTTGATCTTATGCAACATTATACCTTGTCACCCTAGAATAAAACTCTAGTTAGTACACTAGTATTGGCTAGAGAGTTTTTACATCAAATGCTTAGATCTGCTTAGACATAATCTTGTTGGGATAACTTTTTCACATAAAATGATGAGCCTTTCCAATGTATTCTTGAATTCAGTGAGTCAAGAAGGATTATGAAATATTTTGAAATAAAATATAAAATCTGGTTTAGACATAGACTAATGGTTAGGTGGTGGGTGCAAGCACGCACTGTTGTTCAGTGACACAGTGTTGATTGTCGGGCATATGGGTATGTGATTGAGCCTAAGTCAATTAAGGACCGATCTGTGAGCTACTGTTGAAAAGCCCTATCATACTACCACAAGGCTGGTATGGGACAGTCCTAGCTGATTAATTTGTGGGTCCCAACCTGAGTCATGTCGTAGGTTGAAAGTGAGCGTGGCGTAGGCCATGAGAAGTCTTACTCGGCTCAAGAGGGGGTCCTAGTCTGGTGGATTCCTTACTGAGGTGAAATCTTAGTGTTGGCTTGGCCAGGTTGAAGGCTTTGTATTGTAAAGGCCTTGTCATGATCTCCTTGCTGCACACCTAAGGAAGTGTATTAATCCGGTGGCAATATGGGATGATCATGTCTTGTGGGTAAAGTTGTACAACCTCTGAAGAGTTTTTCACGGATTAGACTTTGTTTTTCAAAATGGTTTATGAAAACCTTATCGATGGATGAAAGCGTGTGGATGGATGGAATCCATACGATATCTTTTGAAAAAGATGGTCCGAGTCGGATGTCCGTGGTTAGGTTAGTGTTTGGTCGGAGCCTGCACTAATGGTATTAATTTCGTTTACAATTACTGGTTTTTACTTATTGTATCAAATTCAGCGATTTCAATCTATTTACTGTATTTCTTTAAATATTGTTTTATGCTCAAACTAACCCTATAAGTCTTCCTTTGTTGCCTTTATCATTATGTTGCATTCTCCGTGTGACTTGTGGAGTACAAGTTTGTACTTACCTTGCTATCTCCACACAGAGGAAGACGACTTCGACTACGATGAAGACCTGGACGAGTAGGTCGCGTCTTATTGTCGTTTGCTTGTGGGCAGGCTCAGTGGGCTTTTTCCGCTTTGGTTTTTCCTTCTGCTGCTTATATTTAATTTTGGCTTATGTGCCATTGATATAAACTTTGGCCATCATACCTATATTCAGTTAAATAAAAATTTGTCATTGTGCTTGATATGTATCCCTGTTATCACTGTGTGTACTAGCTGATCCTGGACTAGTGCGATTAACACAGAGGGTTTCAGAGTTGTTGCTCCGGGGTTTGACATGCCATGTGCCCGAGCTCTGCCACTGCCTAGTTCGTCACTAGCCACCACATGTGCCAAATTGGCTCGCGCCGCCTCACCTAGAGGTGTAGCTTAGAACGAGTGTTCCATTTTTACCCTCCCCCGTCGGCCGTCATGGCCCTCCCTGCCGGCGATGCGCAAGGAGAGCCGCCACTCCGTTCGGCCAAAGAAGAACACTATTCCCCCATGGTTAATTAAGGCACATAATTAATTAGTGCTAATGCATGTCATTAAGTTAGTTAATCACCCTATGACATATGGGCCCAACCCGTTTAAGAATTCTTTTTAAAACCAGTTAAAAGAAGTTAAGCCACTAACGAGTGGGCCCCCTTTTACTGTGTCATGGACAATACTTGGCCCCACCTATCAGTCCTTAAACCGTTTCGTTTTGTAAAATAATTGAAAATGAAAATTAAAACCCGAGGGCCCCATGTGTCACCCATAGTGGTATTTTCTAGTAAGGAAATAAATCAAAAACAAAGTTAAATTCGGTGTATCCCACCTGTTAGTGAGAGAGTACTATTCGGTGGATCCCACCTATTAGTGAGAGAGTACTCTCTCTCATCTATTTATTTTTGGATTTTAATCCTGATTAAACTTTGAAGAGCTAGTTCTCACTCATTTTAACTCCAAATTAAATAAAACATTTTTCTAAATTCATCTAAGACTTTCCTTTTTCCCTCGTTCCACCACCTCCTCGCAAGTGCCATTCAAACACTCTGTAAGCTACTACTCCCCTCTCCTATGCACCTGTGAGGCTACGGACACGTTGGGAAACGAATTCTATGAGAGAGGGCCTCGCATGAGACCCCGATGAGTCATTGGATCGCGGTCTAACGACTCATGATTGGATTTTCTTCCGACACATTGGAGCGTTGTAGGTAGCGATGACTGGGACAATCCCTGCACATAAGGATTCCACACATGATTTCATTTCATATGTTGACCAGCGCAAAGTAACACCAGCCAACTTGCATAGGGATCGGCGGGGGCATGCGGTCGAAAAGAGCATCAATGCCAGCGCCTCTCCACCCACCGTCTTCCCTCCTAGCTTTCCTTGCCTTCGCCTAGCTTTCCTTTCGTCTTTCCCTGCGCCATGCTACTGGTGGTACCGCTCACGCTTGTGGATTCCGAAAAATTGTTCCGGTTTGGCTATTGAAATAGATCATTCCATACCAGTCTATTTTGGTATGCCGCTTCGAAGTATAATGTAATAATATATTTACGAGTGTGAGCAGATATTTTCTCTCTTCAGTGCCATTACACGCTTTCCGTGTTCCAGGAAAAAAAATATCAGTAGATATTAACTCTAGTTATTACTCCATCCCACGTAATAAGATTTAGAGCCAAAAAAAGTATCAGAGGGATTACTCCGAAGTAAATTCCCAGCGACGTCCCAGACTCAACGAACCAAAACACGCACACAAGACTGAGGGGCATGGCAAACAAAGCGAAGCAAACCGCATCCAAGCGCATACACGACAAGGAAGAGCGCAAGCTGCTGCTGGCTGTCGCCGGCGGGCTGCCTCGGTCGGAGTTGTGCAGTCCGCCGTCCTCTACGTCGCCGCGGTGCCGCCCGGCCGCGCCCCTTGCTCTCTTGTTCTTCTGCGGCTAGGATTTCTTGGTTTCTTTCTTTCTTCTCAGATCTAAGCTTTCCCCTTGATTTCTTGCCTTCGAGCTGGATTCGCAGGAATAATATATTTATTTTGTATTGGAATATAAAAAATACACTGTATATTTATAAATAAGATTATTATAAAATATATGGCCTACAACTTTAGACGGAGGGACCAGTAAGCTATCCTATTTGTGGCGACGGATTCAAGTTAGGCGGATTTTGTCCAAGAAAATGTATATATATAGCTGGTTGTAATTGTGGCCATGAACGAAACTGTGGCCAAAAAAAGTTTAAATTCGTCTAACTTAGGTGTGATAAAATAATGCAAAGAAGAGACGCGTTTAAGACTAAGATTTTCTTAGCCGTATTTGTACAAGTGAGTTTGCACCGATTATAGGAAGGAAAAAAGAATGTAGGCCGTAAAAGGGAGGTGCATGTGGTCGGCGACCTGCCTCGGAACACTGATTGATCTTTGCCCCACTGATTGAACTTTGCACCCTTCGCTCCTTTCTTTTGTTAGGTGCTCGGCAGCTGGTTCCTTGCTTCTTCATATGAACAATCATGCATCTCCATGCTAGTACTTGAGATCTTTGAGTCAAAAGGCACTTCTAAATTGTAATCATTAGGACTGAGATCTGGTCAAAACACAGAGAGTGATCATCAGGACTGAGATACCCCCATCTCTTAGCATGTGCCATGTTGATGGATGATCTTTGTTTCTTAACCAAACGAACATGCCCCAAGGACCATGCATGATCGATGTACGTCCTGAATCTCCTGGTGCGTTGTTTTCCCCTATGTTTGACCGATATGTATACATCGTTTGTTGTTTTCGAACTATGGACATCAGTTTATGTAACGTGATTGATGCAATATACAAGTCTTGCCGTCCTCGCCATTGCCTCCGGGCAAATTTGATCATGTTGTATGGTGCTATCGTAGGAAAGCAGTGTCAGTATTTTGGCCAAGAAAACAAGAATTGGGTTGGACCATCAGCTAAATTTTGTCATCCATTCTCTTTCTATCAAAATTCTCTAACCATGTACAAGATTGCCTCCACAAGAACCAATTCTTTTCTTCTCTAAGCAACAAATGAAAAATTTTGAGAGGAGGACAAATTCCCCTGCTCCATGATCCACCCATCCACGCTTCTCCATTAGAACGGCATGATGTGCGTGGTCTTGGAGTCGTAGCCGGCGAGGCAGCTCTTGGCGTTCACCTTGAAGATCTTGAGCAGCTCCGACGCCATCTGCCTAGCCGCCGGCGAGCACCCACTCTGCATCAGCAGCAGCAGCTTCGTCAGCCCGCCCTTAGACGACGCCGCCGCGTCCACGGCGCGCCTGTCCTTGTACTTGTGGCACACCGCCCACAGCACGGACACCGCCGCCTCCGCGCCGCCCATCCCGCCCTTCATCATCTTGGACACCACTACAGGGATTGCCGCCTCCGCCTTCGCGCATATCGCGGCGCGCCCGTCGGCGCACCCCACGGCAGCCTCCAGCACGCGGAGTGCCTGCCCCGGGGAGCCCGCGTCTGTGGCCAGCACGCGCACCGCCGCCGGGACGGCGCCCAGCCTGCCCATCTCGGAGCGCGCGCGCCGCGTCCCGGCGATGCCCGCGAGGCAGGAGAGGCCGACCTCCACGGCCCGCTTGTGCAGACTGCCCTTCTCGTCGACGGGACCGATGAGACGGATCAGCTCCGCGACCAATTCCTCCGCCTCGGCGACCGTCGCCTTCACATCCGGCGTCGCATGACGGAGCAATGACTCCACCAGCCTCGCCGCGTCGATCCGTGCCTCCAGCCCGCTCCCGCTCCGCATCACGCGCGCCAGGGACGCGACCGAGGACGCGGCGTCGGCGGCGAGGGCGGTCGCAACCCGCTTCTTGTTCTCCTCCTCGATGCAGTCGGACGCGGCGAGCACCGCGAGCACCCGCACGGCCGCCTCGACGGCGGCATCCGCCTCCCTCCGCCGGAGCACCGACGTCACGGTCTCGGCGGCGCCGCCGGCTCTCGCCAGCGCGTTCTTGTCGAACTCGTCGACGTCGTCGTCTGAGAGGAAGGCGGCGAGCTTGTGGAGCGCCGGGCATGGGTCTGCGCCGGGGGCAGCGACCTGGCGGAGGAGCTCTGCGGCCGCGGCGGCCGGTGTGGGGCCGACGGCGGAGGGTGCGGGGGACGAGGAGGAAGCGGCCGTCGAGGCCCAGAGAGCGATGAGGCGGCGCAGGGTGAGGTTGGGGACGAGGTCGGTGGACGGGAGCGGGAGCATGGTGGCCGGGCAGGTGGTGTTTCCGGAGTCGAGCCAGCGCTGGATGGAGGCGCGGTCGTAGGTGACGCCGGTGCAGAGGCTTACCGGCGACCGCATCACGTCCAGCGAAATGGGGCACCGGAACAAGCTCGGGACCTTCACCTCCAGGCCCTGGTACTCCGCCGCGAGCCTCCCGCTCATCTCCTTCCTTCCCATGGATGGATGGATGGATGGATCCCTTCCGTGCTAGCTTTCTTGGCGCGACAGGTTGGTGTTGTTTGCAATTGCAATGGCACTGGGGGGAGGAGTGGAGGCGAGGGAATGGAGTGGAGAGGGAAGGTTGGGGAGGAGGCCAGTATTTTAAGCAGTGGTGGTCTTTTCGTTTTACACCCTGAATTATCAGTCTCTTTCTGAAAGGCCCCTTGGGCTATTCTTCGTACTCACCCGCTATTACAATACTTCTAGGTCACAAGCCCTACATCCTTCTTCGAGATTTTGTGCAATCTCTTCTTGAGATCAGCCAATTACCGAAGCTTACGCCGATGCATATAGCTTTATAGTGCTGCTCCTATATACGTATACATCATTTTAAGTAGGTGAATAGTGATCCTTCACCTTTCAATATTCCACTGGACTCGACATTTTGTGTCACTGAAAAATCATGTTAGTTTATTTGCCATAGTATTCCAAAAGAAAATTGCTCACGCGCTTTGTTGTACACCGAGGTCATAGGAGCCTCCAAAATCCAAAAGAATACGTGCTCTTTAAAACTTTTACACTTGGAAGGCATGCATACCAATGATAACCAAGATGCATAAGCATATTTGGACTAAGGAAAAGGTCTATATATTACCAATTCTAAACTTTGTTGGCCTATTTACTTAGCCCCTTAAACTCGGAAACCAGGTATTCTACCTGTAAACTTCTAAAATCGATGCAAATAACCCCTAGCCTGGTTTTAGAGCTGGTTTTGTCAACATGGACAATTATGTGGACTAATTTTGCCATGTGGTAGACCGACGGCAGTTGCCTGGCGACGGCGAGCCCACCCCCGACTTGACACGGGATGGAAGAGAGTTAAGAGTATTGTACACATCATCTTCCACGTGTATGGACAGCTGTGATGAATCAGTCCACATCATCGCCCACGACTGCAAAACCACCTATAAAACTAACTTAGAGCATTGTTTGCATCGATTTTGGAAGTTTAAAGAGTAAAATACCTTATTTTATAGTTTAGAATGCTAAATAGATGGATCAGCAAAGTCTAGGAGTGATATAAACTTTTTCCCTGAACTAATATGTGACCAATCGAGCCTTTTTTTCCTTTCTTGCAAGCACCTTCAAAGCATGTCTTTTGGAGCACGTTAGCAACGCTCACAACTTTTCGTCTATCCTTATAAAATCTTTAGGACACATGTTTACACAGAAGCTCGCTAAAAACGACAGAAAAAAAGACGCACGGTTGTATATGGAAATGGCTAATATAAGTCATGACTAGTCAAAACATTTTTTTGAAACGTCTTCTGCGCTTGGCCCTGCATGGCTTCATGTCTGCAAAACTCCCATGCCTTTAAACAACAGCACTTCACTCCATCTCTAGGTTCGCAAATAAGGGGCCAATATTACTGTAGCACACATGCTCGATTGGAGTGTAGAGAGGGAGAATAGAGCTTACCTGTTCCCTTTACGTGTTCTCCCTGTCTATTTCCTCCGGCTGTCATCACTCAATTGGCGAGTTCACGCCTGCAGTTTGCTGCTTTCTCGTGCTGTGTGTAGGACAAGAAAAAAGACGAAGTCTCTGCGGGCATCTCCAATGGTCTGAATCAGCTAGCTATATGTATGTACACATCAGCATATATCCTATGTGGAGAAAAAAGAGTATGCAAAAAAATCGAGCCAGCTCTTCCTTAAGCACTAGTCTATAACGCCAAACGAGGCAGCATCTATAAATTCTGTGTGTGCATGTAAGGATTAAATATCTATCCTTATAGATAGTTCTTTACAATGCTAGCTTTAGTGTGTACTATATAAATGATATGGAAGTCTTATAGTTAGTTACTAGCTATAACCATTGGAGATGCCCTTACGATTCGAGACGAATGGAGCTTGTCAGTCATAACAGCTAGAGAAAAAGATAGCCAATTGAGTGATGATAGCTGAGGGAACAAACAGGAGAACACGTAAAGAGAACAGGAGGGAGGGAGACCTCTTGTACGGTTGTACCAACGCAGTTGCTTCATAGAGGTCCTACTCGCTAGTCAACAAAAAATTTTCGTGCACCGTACCGTCATGCGATTTGTAGACTTTCAGGGTGCGCGCTACAAAGTAGGGAGAAGCTGGGTGTGGAACGCTGAAAGTTGGCAAAGAAAGAGGAGGGGAGTCAAAGAAGACGAAATGAGATGACGTGGACGGGGCGCGCGAGGTCGTTCTCGACGCTGCTTTTGGTCTTTTCTTTACAGATATTTTTACTCGCTGGTTGCTTTTCTTGCCGATGGGCGATGGATTGGAATCCCACCCCCTCCAAAAAAATAAAATAAAATTATGTAATAGGTTAAAGCTGTGCATCAATGGGCTTAACGCTTGTTAGTTTTCCTGAGTAACGTTTGGAGCAGACCTAAGTTGACTAGTTTTGGTGTCCAGTCCATTGTTAATTGTAAACTCCACTAACGTTGTCTAAAAAAATTTGTGTGCTGATGTTGATCTCAAGAACGAAAGGAATGCATATACTAGTGTTGCGTTATTGGGCGGTGGCATGCATGCGGTGCTATGTTTGCGCTTGGAATGCACCTTCCTTGTGTTTTCTGCCTGCTAACTAGTAGTAACTGGAAGGCTATCACGCACCCAAAAAAAAGATATTTTTTGTTTATGTCAGCGATTGAGGAACACAACACATGCAATGGCGCGATTATAAAAAGCAGACAGACATTGCATGAGTAGTTCCCTACGCAGTCGATCGAGTCGCCTGTTAGAAGACTGGTCAGGGACAAAACGGCTTGGACTACAACATATCTCCAATGTGAAGTGGTTGGAACGACGCTCAGACTACCTGGTGGAGTGCCGTTTACGCTTATTAGTGATGGCAACAGGGGCGGGGCCGATCCATGCGAAGCTTCTCTCGACCCCGCCTCGCGAAGCTTGACGGGGGCAACAAGTGCCCCATCCCCGCAAGGCCCGTCCTGTGGGGATTAAAAAGTATTATATATATATATATAAAAGTAACTTTATTAATTATTATATATATAATTTTATAGAAAATATAGTTTTAGAATATAAACTATAATGTATAAATATACATTTTATCTAAATTTATAAAAATATATTCTATATTAAAAATCTATATTATATAAATAAAATAATATATCAGACAGGCTACTCCGGAAAGGAAAATGTGTTTCGAAACAGCCTGTCTTCTGACATGGTCTGACCTTAACTTGGGCATGCAGAGCCAGAATGGAACTATCTAGACCAAACGAACTCCAGACCATTTCGCTGTACAAGTGAAACGTGGCAGGCAATTGGGTGCGCGCGTCGATCGATCGGTGTCGCCGTCCGTCTCGTCGGAAATTTACTTGGACTTTGGAGACAGCGACGGCCCGGCCGGGCGCGCGCGACGTGGAGACGCGCCAAGCCACACGGGGCTGCGCAGCGGAACTACAGCGACGAGGTGTCGGGGCAGGCGGCGCTACGCAACAGAATTACAGCGCGAGCGAGAGCGAGGCGTGGTACTCGTCGTATCTTTGCTGCCTTGCGTGATGCGACTGCGGGGGCCGGGGTCTCCGACTGACACGCACGAGTACGTACTACTGGTACGAGGGAGGGACGGTGTGGGAGTGCATGGTTTTGATCCTCCCCGAAGGTTCTAGACGTCCAGAAGCCGCGTTCCTAGACGCGGAGACGAAGCTCTACGTCGGGACCCGCCGGCTACGTACCAAGGCGTGTGCGCGGCTCTGTGGTGCTCTCTGCTCTGCTCTGCTCTCCTCTGCCCCCGAGATTTTTTCTGTTTGCTCTGCCGTTTTCCTCCTGCTCCGCTGATTAATTACTCCGAGAGCCCACTGCTTAGGGTATCTGTAGTGCATAGGTGAGTCTCATCTAAACTTTAAGGCTAACTTCATAGTGTATATAACCCAAAGGGTTTTAAGACGGTCCCACTTGGCAGATAAAGAAAAATTGTATTTTAATGCTTGTGGCCAGATCTTTAGCTTGAGGACCAGCCTTAACCCTTTTTTTGCTTATAGCCTGCTTAAAGTCACCCCTGTAATGTATAAAGTTGACCTTAAGATGACTTAAGACCCTCTATTTTCATACACTACAGATGCCCTTATGAATGTACCGCATACACTAATACCCTTGCTTAACGAAATTGTGAACCTTTTTGTTGCTGCACTGGCTGGATTTTTACCCTCCAAGATGCACGCAACGTGTCAGTACTGCTTACAACTTACTCCGGTAAAAAAAGTGACTCCCTAGAATGTGCACAGTCAAACCGTAAATATCGATGTTGTTTAAAATATATGATTTGTATATATGGAAACGGTACTGGTGAATTTTTTATGAAAAATATTTTTCATAACTTTGCACTTTTGTAATTTTTTCATAGTGGTCAAAGAGTACTACCCAACTTATACATGCTATGAGCATCTAGTCACTATTTTATACTCCCCCATCCCACAGTACACCACGCACACAAACCAAGAAGACATTAAATCTAAAAAAAGTTAATGTCATTGAACCATATATACCTATATTAAATGATATATTATAATTACTCATCAACTTCTTTAGTATTAAAAAAAGAGGGGTATTGTTGGATCCAATACAACAACCCGAAGGGATGAATGATACCTTCAAATTCAACTTCCCCAAATATTATTCCAAATTTTTCACTCAACTAGCTATTGAAAGCTAGGAAGATCATATTTACTCGATAACAAAGAACTCACAAAAATGCAGAAGCAAACGAAATTCAATTCCCCTGGACCGGTCAAACCGCTATGGAGGGAGCGGTCGGACTGCCCTAGGAGCTGGCGGTCTAACTGTCAGAATCAACTGGTCTGACCAGCCTCTAGTCTAAACGTTGGCTTAAGGGCAGTCTGACCGTACTCCTATTTTCAGACTCAAAAACCAACTGAGGCAAAACAAAAAATGGTGTAATATTCAAAATACATATCCAAATGATATGAAAGTTTGCACAAGCCTTGCTGAGGATATCAGAAAACTAATCCATCCAAGAATCGCATGAATCTTGATTAAAGTTTTAATATTTCCTCAAGACAAGCATGGTTGTATGAACACAGGCAAAACTCAAGAATTTGATATATAACTTGCTCGTAGGTTACATATAGCCAACATAGTTCTAGATGAGTTTTCACATGTTACAGCAAGAAAGAGTACCTAAATATTCGAGATTAAAACCCTAAGAATAAGATTTCACTAGAAGAGTTCCAAATCGAACCAAAACTAGGCAATCTTCAAGATCTTGTTATTGTGGGTCCCTAGATGAATGTAATATGATCCTCATGAGGCACCTCCATCACTTATATATCCTTGGAGCTCAGCAAGATTAAGAGATTGGGAGAGAGGGCAAGAACACCAACCAAAACAAGTGCAAAATCAATAAGAGTAAGAACACACCAAGTAGGATGAACAAGATTAATCTATTGCAACTTGTACATGAATATTTTACAGCCAATTTACCTTGAAGGATAGAACTCTCTCTCCCTTAAGAGCACTCACCTAAAGCTTTCCCTTAAAGAAAGTTTCTCTCAAACTCTAAAGAATGGATGGTTGGTTAGCCTCTTCACTATATATGCCTCCAACCTATCCCACTCATATAGACGGAGTAATTAGACCACATCTAACCATAATGGCACTATCCATTAGTACAACCGAAGAAACCCATTAACCTCACACACTGGGTCTTACACTCATACATAACTTATACATGCTTCTTAAGGTGTATAAGCCTAAACCCATTAAGGAGCATGCTTCCATCTGCTTGGCCTCCTCAGCATCTCTTTCACCTAAACCACTCTCCGAGCGCCGCGGTTTTGGTCCTGTTGCTATTTTTGGTATTTTGGATTCTCCCCAAAACATCATCGCTTTGACCGTGGATCTCACCTCTTCCCTAAGTTTAGTCCATGGTTATCTCTTCCTTTGCAAACAATCCCCATATCTGTAACGTATAGGTTTACCAATGGAACACATATCGGCGATTCTCTCCATGTCGGTTCCCTACAACCATGCCTCGTTTGCACCGATCGCATCATTTGATGAACCGTTGCTCAAACCTTCACTTCAACATCCCTTTTCTTCTGTGTGCCTTGCTTGAGCCCAACTATCCTACCTGATTTCCTTGACCGTACATCAGCTCATCTCTAAGTCTAGTCCCAGTCCACGTCGTCGACCATATTTTTCTCCAAGCTTTCCTGCACATCAAAGACCAAGAAATCATTTTTGGATACAGGTTTTTCACAACTTACCCATGTTAATCCAAACATGCTTCACAGTGGTGGACCCAGGAAAAAATGTAGGTAGGGCGAAGTCCAGATGCGGACCCAGGAAAAAAACTAGGTAGGCTAAAGTCGGAAGCGTGAAATAAACAGTAGTACTCAAAAGCAAAATAATCTATGATCAAACTATGTTGCAATCACACTAATAAAAATATGTGATACAAAATAGAAACAACAACTACAATTCGCATGTTAATATATGTAGATAACGGAAGGACAACGAAAAATACCTTACTAATGAAGCTTAATCCACAATTGTAGATGAGTTGTAAAAGAAACAACCTGTCAATTGTGAAAGATAGATAAATCAGTAGTGTCACAATTCGATCAGATCACTGTTTCTGGAGAGGTAAAAATATAAGTACCCTCATTTTGACAAGCTAGTTTACATATTCTACATTTCTACAATCTACATAAAATTTTTACAAGCTATCAAAACTAATACTCAAATACACAAATCTAGAATCTAGAATAAAATAGAATTTATTGTACCTTTATAAAATAGAAACTATAGAAATTCTCAAATCACCTCCTCGGGCCTCGGCTTACTTCCGATCTCAAATCACCTCCTCTGCTCGACTGCTCCTCAAAGGCTCAAAGCCTCAACTCCCGACTCAGTCACTCAAGCGGTCATGCCTCAGCTGACTGCTCACTGCTCCTCGCCTCCTCGGCTCAAATCCGCCGACGCCCGACGCTGACAGCCAACCCGCTCCTCAAATCCCCCAGCCACCACGTCGCGCCTCCCGGGCTCCCCGCCTCCCGTGCTCCCCGGCCACCGCCTCCCGGGCTCCCGGCCTCCCCTAGCCGCCTGGGCGCCGCCGCGCCGCGCTGTCCTCCTACAACTCCGCTTGGGCGCCGCCGCCGCGCCGTCCTCTGCCTCTGCTGCCCGGGATCTAGGGTTAGCGTCGGCTCTTTTTCTTGTACTCTTCGACTTGGTGTTGGCCCGTGCGTCCTCTGCTAGACACTAGTATATCTCTTGCTTTGTTGGGCCGTGTGTTTATTGGGTATTTGGGTGTTGTTGGATTAATGGACTTGGGCCTTGTGTGCTTCCGGCAAGATGTGCACACGTATCACACCCGGCCGAGGGGTGGGGGGGCCGGGGGTGTGTGCTTCCGCCAGCGCGGGGGGGGGGGGGGGGGGTCCGACCGCCCGGGCTCGCCCGAAGGGCAGGTCCACCCCTGATGCTTCATGCACTATGAATGCAATAAATTAAGACTCCAAAACTTAACCCATAACCTATGACCATTTTCCACAAAATCCCAAAACCCATAAGAGTTCTTTGGCCCCGCCCCCACCCTATCAACTAGCAGGCCGCGCTTCTGTTACACCATTGGGGAGTTTCTCCCGTCTCCGCCCCCCGCCCCTCATGGGGATTATCCCCGTAGCGGTCATTCTCGTAGAGAAAATTGCCATATTTATTTATGGTCAGACGGGCTACTCTGGAAAGGTAAATATGTTTCGAAACAGCCTGTCTTCTGACATGGGCTGACCTTAACTTGGGCATGCAGAGCCAGAATCGAACTATCTAGACTAAACGAACTCCAGACCATTTCGTCGTACAAGTGAAACGTGGCAGGCAATGGGTGCGCGCGTCGATCGATCGGTGTCGCCGTCTCGTCGGAAATTTACTTGGACTTTGGAGGCCGGGATGATCGATGGCCGGTGGACAGCGACGGCGCGGCCGCGCGCGCGACGTGGAGACGCGCCAAGCCACACGGGGCTGCCCAGCAGAATTACAGCGAGACTATGAGAGCGAGATGTCAAAGCAGGCGGCGCTACGCAACAGAATTACAGCGTGAGCGAGAGCGAGAGCGAGGCGTGGTACTCGTCGTATCTTTGTTGCCTTGCGTGATGCGACTGCGGGGGCCGGGGGGTCTCCGACTGACACGCACGAGTACGTACTACTGGTACGAGGGAGGGACGGTGTCAGATAGTGCATGGTTTTGATTCTCCCCGAAGGTTCTAGACGTCCAGAAGCCGCGTTCCTACACGCGGAGACGAAGCTCTCCATCGGGACCCGCCGGCTACGTACCAAGGCCCCCGAGATATTTTCTGTTTGCTCTGCCGTTTTCCTCCTGCTCCGCTATAGGTGAACATTCGGCCCGAGCACTATGGGCCGGCCCAAGCACGGCCCGTGAAAGCACGGCCCAGGAACGGCCCGGCCCGCAGCGCCCCGTGCCCGTGCCTGGCACGGCCCGGCCATAGTGCCGTGCTGGGCCGCCATTTCGGCCCACAGTTCCGGCCCAGGCACGGCACGGCTAAACAGGCCGGCCCGGTGCGGCCCGATCCCCCCTTCCCAACCGTTGGATGCCCCCCTCCCCTCCATCCAGCCGTTAATTTTGCCCGTTGGGGGGCTCGTATAAAAGGCGCCGCGGCCGCTGCTGCTCTCCCAATCCCTAACCCTAATTCATTTCTCTCCCTCCCCGCCGCGGCTCGTCTCTGGCTCTCTCGCTCTCCGCGACTCCGCCTCTCCCTCTCGTCTCTCTTGTCTCCGCTCCTTCTTCTCCCCTTCCGCACACGGCACGGCATAGAGCACCCCTCTTCTTGATCCCGCATCGACGATGTAGCCTCGTCCTCTCTCTGTCATCCTCGTCGTCTTCTCCGTCGACCTCACCAGTACCGGATGCCGGCGATTCTGGTGCTCCGGATTCGAATCCGTTGAGGTCCCAGGGTCGTCGACGTCGCCGGCGATTCTGGTGCTCCGGCTGCCAAGGAAAAGGTAACCCTAACCCTAACCCTAACTTGCTAACCTAAGTCCCTAACCCTAGATCTGACTGTTTCCCGCCGTGTTTTTGTGTAGCCGTCGAGGAACCGGGACGCCGGCGAGGGACGATGCCGGGCTCCGGAGACGAAACTGTTGAGGTCGACGGCAACGAAGAGAGACAGCTATGCGGGCTGGCCGGAGATGACGATGAGGAGGACCTGCGCGAGGACGCCGAGGAGCTGTTCGGCCGTAGCGCTCAGGCTCCCATCGACCTCGCCGCGATCAAGAAGGCGGGGCAGCAAACGAAGAGGAAGAGGACGAGAATAGCGCCAAGCGCTCTCGTCCCTCTACCTCAGCAGTGTGGCTGGATTTCAAGAAGCTCTTCAAAACGGTGAATGGTAAGAAAGTCAGGTATGGCGCTAAGTGCATCCATTGCTCCAAGCAGTACTCTGGCCTCTCATCCGGTGGCACTGGTCATCTCATCCGCCATAGGGATAAATGCCCTAGGAGGCGTGAGAAAACTCGCATGTCTCAGTCTCAGATCTCTTTTAATCCTGATGGTAGTATGCGTAATTGGGAGTACTGTCCTATGGTTGCTCGTACTCAACTTGTTCGATTGCTTGCTAGGCTTGATGTGTCTATTTCTGTGGGTGAATCTGATGCCTTTGAAGAGTACATTAGAATTGCTCATAACCCTAAATTTGTTCCTGTTTCTAGGCAAACTACCACTAGAGACATTGAGAAATATTTCACTGAGTGCAAGGCTAAGCTTGTTGAGATTGCTAGTTCTGCTGCTGTTAATTGTGTGTGTTTGACATCTGATATTTGGTCTGGTAATGCAAAACAGGATTACCTTAGTGTGGTTGCCCACTACATAAACACTGAGTGGCAACTAGAGAAAAGAGTGCTTGGTCTTAGGCTCATTGATGTGTCCCACAATGGCCAAAATATTGCTGACCGTATTGCATCTGTGCTCGAAGATTATGGTTTGTCTGAAAAAGTTTTTGCTGTTACTTTAGACAATGCATCATCTAATGTTTCTGCTATGAGAAGACTTAGACCTGTCCTGTCTAAATATCTTGGTATTGAAGATAATGATAATGATGAAACAACTAATGAACCATCTAGGGCAGCTAATTCTATGTTCTTGCATCAGAGGTGTGCATGTCATATCATTGATCTGATAGTTAAGGAGGCCTTAACTTCTCTGAAGCCTTTGATTGAAACGTTTAGAATTGCAATATCTTTCTTGAACTCATCTAACCAGAGAATTGCTGCATATAAAAGCTATTGCATTGCCACTGGTATTAAGAATAGATGCTTTCAGCTTGACATGGAAGTTAGGTGGAATTATACATATTTAATGCTTAAGCACTTGTTTCCTCACAAGGTTCCATTCACTACTTTCATCCATGCTCAGTATCCTAGAACTGAAGGTGGTCAATTGTTTTTAACTGATGAACATTGGGTTATGGGTGAAAAAGTGCTTAAGTTTCTTGAACTGTTTTATGATGCTACAGTTGCTTTGTCTGGTGTGTACTATCCTACATCTCCACTTATGATTCATTATCTGGTTAAGATAGCTATACACCTAAAGAACTATGCTAATGACTGTCACATAAGACCTGTGGTTCAACCTATGATAGACAAATACAATAAATACTGGAGGGACATACCTTTGCTTTATTCTTTTGCATTCATCCTGGACCCTAGAGCTAAAATGAAAGGTTTCAATAGAGTGCTTAGGAGGTTGGGTTCCTTGACTGGAACAGATTATACTACCTACCAGCTTGGCACTAGAGCTAGACTTACTGATGTTTATAACAAGTATGAGGACAAATATGGCAGTGTTAGGTTGAGGAGGACTGCCCCTCCTAACCTATCTGGTAAGAAAAGGTCTGCCTGGGATGAAATTTATGATGATGATGATGGTGCTGGTAGCTCTGCAGGTGGTATGCATCCTCTAGCTGCTACTTTGAGTATGTCTAGAGATACCTCTGCAACTGCCCTGCTGCAGGCTGCAACTTCTTCAGCTTCTAATGCTTCTGAACTTATTTCTTACTTGGACTGTGACACTGTGAACCAGTTAGATGATGATTTTAACATCCTTAACTGGTGGCATCAGCACAAACTCACTTATCCAGTGCTGTCCATCATGGCTAAAGATATTTTGACTGTCCCTGTTTCTATCATATCTTCAGAATCCACTTTTAGTATGACTGGCAGGATCATCGAGGAGCGGCGGAGGAGGCTGAGGCCTGAAATGGTGGAGATGCTTACTTGCATCAAAGACTGGGAGGCTGCAGAAGCAAGGATGCAACACATGGTGGAGGACAAGGAGCTGGAAGAAGCATTTGAGGATCTTGATTTATCTACTTGATCATCATTTATGTAATGGACATGGACTGTAATATTGTGTACTGGACAGTGGACTTAGTGTTGGAAATATGCCCTAGAGGCAATCATAGAGATGATGATATTTCGTTGTATCCATGATTTAATAAATGTTCCTTGAATATTGCCTTTGTATTGATTAACAAGTATGTGACTTGTTTGTGAAACTCTTTACTTGTATGGTTATTCTAAAGTTGTCCCTAGTCGAAGTTCATATGTGGTCACATGTGAATAATGGATTAGCACATGTATCGGTTGATGACCATGTTTCACAGGTCATAGACATGGAGATGTCAAACCAATAATGTGGACACATGTTTAGAACATGGGGTTGGACCGACCCAACATGAGACATAACAATTATACTTATGGTTCTCTCTCTACACAATGTGTACGCCTTGTCCTTAGACCTGAGATTGTCGCATGTACTTGAGATGTGAATCGACCTACTTAGGGGCTATCAAACGCTGCTCCGTAACTGGGTAGTTATAAAGGTAGCTTTCGGGTTTGTCATGAAGCATGCTGCGAGGCATGGTCAGTCGAGATGGGATTTGCCCCTCTCTACCTGAGAGAGATATCTCTGGGCCCCTCGAGTGATCGGATCCAGAAATGCATGGCCATGCTACTTAAGGTTAAGAGTTAACCTAGTAAGGGATTCCGGATCACAGGATCGAGAAAGAGTGGTCAGCTTGGAGCTCGACCAAATATCGTGAGGCAAAGGGATTGGCATGTACATAAAGTTGTGATGGTTCGTTCGATATGATCTTTATGTATGTTTAGGAGTTGGCACGTCTTGCTAGAGGCCGCTACCAACTATTGACCGAGTAGGTAAACTCGTGTCATGTCTAAACATACGTGAACCCATAGGGTCACACACTTAAGGGCTGAAGCCTAATTCGGATTGGATCCGGGTTGGACTGGGTATTGAGTCCTAATGGGCCTCCATTCGCTGAAGCCCATTATAAGGACGTCTATAAAAGGAGGGCTAGGGCGCACAGGGTTGGGAGAATTTTTTCGTGACCTCCTCAAACCCTGGCCGCCACCCCTCCCACGCCCTGGGCGCTCGCTCGGATCTAGTAATCCGGCGTGCGTCGCTTCCTCCCGTACGTGTGGATACCTTTTGGCGGCGCTGCATCTGTAGCGTTTGGACGAACCGCAAGAGAGGAGTTGTACGTTGGACGCCGCGACGAGGACGAGGAAGTAGTACGACTACTCTGCCCCGACGTGCTGCATCGACGTAGTACGACTACTCTGCCCCGACGTGCTGCATCAATTCCGCACCTGCGCGTCTAGTGGTAATTCCGTGATCTATAACTGCAGTGATCTTGGTTTACGGGCATAATTTTTATTAATTTGCGCTAGCGTAGCCTACCCGTAGTCCTTCAGTGGTATCAGAGCCATTGCTGTCATGTTATAGGTTCGGGTGATTTGCATATGGCGATATGTAAGTCGTTATGATCGATGTGATCGATTGTATAGTTCTGGTAATGGATAGATCTGGTTTCCGTGATCATTCTGCTAAGGTCGTGCCACAACATACCCCTACCGGTCGGTATCACCATCGGGGTAGACAGTGACACGTAAAACCGATTGCGGAATGCGAAGATCAATATGATTGGTCGAATCGGAACCTAGATTAATAATCGATATTCCGTGATTGTGCTGCTAAGGTCGTGCCACAACATACCCCTACCGGTCGGTATCACCATCGGGGTAGACAGTGACACGTAAAACCGGTTGCGGTACGCGAAGATCAATGCAAATTGGTCGAATCGGAACAATAGTCGATTTGGGGTAAATATGATTTGCCGATCAAAATCCTAAGTAAAAATTGCATAGATTGGATCTCTGTTTTTTTACGAATGTCCGGGCCGCGAGGGGCGCTGCCCCTTCGAACCCCGCGGGGGGAAACCCCCTCGACCCCCTTATCCGGTAGATTGCGAATCTATGCATAACTTGTTTTTGCAGGATGTATGTGACCAGTATGGCCTAATGTGTATGTGATGCATTTTATAATATTTTCATGACCTGCGTGTCGTGGGTTCGGCAACACGGCTGGAGCCATAGTGTTGTCAAAGTATTGTATTAACGGCCTGCGTGCCGACTTGTGATGATTCCTTGTATCCATGTATTTGATTACTAGCTGTTATGAGTAATAGCTTATATTAGTACTCGGAGGACACATCACTTGGAGGGATGGCACACATTAACCATGGAGATGGAGATCATCATGGTGGACAGATTCTATGGCGATGGAGATCACCATGAGAAAATGGGCCATACTGAGTCACAACTGTGTGAATGCTATTCCTGTTTGTTTTACTCCTATGCATGTTTGAATGGTAGAAGTATAACGATCCCTCACAAAATGTTAAGTTAAACATATGCCCTCCCAACTAAACCCTGCACCATCCCATGTCTTGTAAATTGATGGTGGGTCTATAAAATTAGGGCACCATCGACTTTCCTTGACTAGATGGGTTTGTATCGGATACATACATGCATAAGGGTTGGTGAACTTAACAAGGTTATCATAAAGGTTATGGGCCTTGGGGCATAAAGGTTGGGCGCCGAGGCATAGAGATGTCACCCAACAACAAGAGTCATATAGAGATATGATTAGTAAGGTGTTACTTACCGAATTACCTTGTCTCCTAGCGGTGATGCAAAAGCTCACTAGTAGACTAGTTAATTGCGGATCTTGAATTGCTAAGAATCAATAGAGGGATATTGATTTTAGTGGGAGTACATTCTATTAAATTTGTTTAATACAGTTTACTCTATCATGGTTCTATTTGTCTTAGTATTTTGCATTTTCTGTTGTAGATCAATGGCATCTAACAACCGCGCACACCCTTTTGCTTTGCGATCGATTCTTGAGAAAGAAAAATTAAATGGAACAAACTATTCGGACTGGGTCCGTAACCTGAGAATTGTTCTCAGGGCAGATAAAAAGGAACACGTTCTAGACACCCAAATCCCAGAAGAACCTGCTGACAATGCGACTGCTGCTGTTAAAAATGCCTACAAGAAAGCATGTGATGACTCTCTTGAGATTAGCTGTCTTATGCTTGCATGCATGGAACCTGACCTTCAAAAGCAGTTTGAGGATCAGGAAGCGTATGATATGATCATGGCGCTTAAGGACATGTTCCAGACACAGGCCAGGACTGAAAGGTTCAATGTGTCTAAGGCTTTTCTGGAATGCAAGTTAACAGAAGGTGCACCCGTAGGCCCACATGTGATCAAAATGGTTGGTTACAGTCAGACTTTGGATAAACTTGGTTTTCCAATTAGCCAAGAGTTGGCAACTGATTTCATTTTGGCGTCTCTACCACCTAGCTATGGACATTTCATTTCGAACTACCATATGCATGGGGTGGAAAAGGGCCTTAATGAGCTTTGTGGGATGCTCAAAACAGCAGAGAGTGACATTAAGAAGTGTGCAGGGCCTAGCCATGTGATGGCTGTGCAGAACAAGTCTAGCTTCAAGAAAAAGGGTAAGAAGCCATAGGCAAAGAATAAGGGCAAGGCTAAAGATATGATCTCAAAGCCAACGCCTAAGCCTAAAGCTGGACCTGGAGCTGAGACAGTATGCTACTATTGTAAAGAGACTGGCCACTGGAAGAGAAACTGCAAGAAGTACATGGATTCTGAGGAATGCAAGAAGAATGCTGGAAGTAAGACTTCCACCCATGGTACACTTGTCATAAATGTTTTAGACATTTTTCTTGCTGATTCTCCTATTAACTCTTGGGTATTTGATACCGGATCAGTTGCTCACATTTGCAACTCGATGCAGGGGCTAATAAGAAGTAGAGGAGTCGCAAGAGGTGAAGTTGATTTTCGCGTCGGAAATAAAGCAAGGGTTGCTGCGTTGACCGTCGGCACCATGCAACTTCAGCTTCCTTCAAGATTTATTATGGAATTGAATAATTGTTATTATGTTCCTAGTATGAGTCGAAACATTTTATCTCCCTCATGTTTGATGAGAGATGGTTATTCATTTGCAAGTAAAGACAATGGTTGTTTGATCTCTAAAAATGAAATGTTTGTGGCTTTTGCGCCCATTGTGAATGGGTTATTTATTTTAAATCTTGATGATGCGCCCATCTTTAACATAAATGCTAAAAGATTTCGACCTAATGATTTGAATCCCACCTATGTTTGGCATTGTCGTTTGGGTCACATAAGTGAAAAGCGCATGAAGAAGCTCCATGATGATGGTCTTCTAACTTCGTTTGATTTTGAATCATACGAGACATGTGAAGCTTGTTTGCTTGGTAAGATGACCAAGTCACCTTTCAAAGGTTCTTTTGAGAGGGCTTCAGACTTGTTGGAAATCATACATACTGATGTATGTGGACCAATGAGCACGACTGCTAGAGGTGGATTTCATTACTTCATAACTTTCACTGATGATTTTAGTAGATATGGCTATGACTACTTAATGAAGCATAAGTCTGAAACTTTTGAAAAGTTCAAAGAGTTCCAGAATGAGGTTGAAAATCAACGTGCCAAGAAAATTAAGGCTCTGCGATCTGATCGTGGTGGCGAGTATTTGAGTCATGAATTTAGCAATCATCTGAAGAGTTGCGGAATTGTTCCACAGCTAACACCGCCCGGAACGCCTCAAAGAAATGGGGTATCCGAGCGGCGTAATCGGACCTTGTTGGACATGGTTCGATCGATGATGAGCCAGTCAGATCTACCATTATCATTTTGGGGTTACGCTCTAGAAACAGCAGCTTTCACACTTAATAGGGTACCGTCTAAATCCGTAGTTAAGACACCATATGAGATATGGACTGGGAAGAGTCACAGTTTGTCTTTTCTAAAGATTTGGGGATGTGAGGCGTTTGTCAAGCGACTACAGTCGGACAAGCTCACACCCAAGTCGGATAAATGCATTTTCGTGGGATATCCGAAGGAAACCTTTGGATATTACTTCTACAACCGACTAGAGGGCAAAGTGTTTGTCGCTCGAAGTGGTGTTTTCCTAGAGAAAGAGTTTCTCAACAGGGAGACAAGTGGAAGAACGGTGCAACTTGAAGAGGTTCAAGATGAACCAATCGGGGAAGACTCGACGAATGATGCCCACGTGGCAGAACAAGTTGAGGAACCCATGGCAAAGGAAGCACCACCACCACGAAGGTCGGAAAGGCTCCGCAATGCGCGAGATATGTTATTGTTAGACAATGATGAGCCTACGACCTATGCGGAAGCAATGATGGACCCAGACTCTGAGAAATGGCAAAGTGCCATGAGATCCGAGATAGCATCCATGGGAGACAATCAAGTTTGGAACTTGGTTGACCCGCCTGATGGTGTTAAAACCATAGAGTGCAAATGGATCTATAAAAAGAAGATTGATATGGATGGAAATGTTCATATCCATAAAGCTCGACTTGTCGCAAAAGGTTTTCGGCAAGTTCAAGGAGTTGACTACGATGAGACCTTCTCGCCTGTAGCGATGCTTAAATCTATACGGATCATTCTAGCTATTGCTGCATATTTCGACTATGAGATATGGCAGATGGATGTCAAAACGGCTTTCCTTAATGGAAATTTAACCGAGGACGTGTATATGATACAGCCCGAGGGTTTTGTCGATCCAATCAATGCTAGAAAAGTATGCAAACTTCAAAAATCCATTTACGGATTGAAGCAAGCATCTCGGAGTTGGAACATTCGTTTTGATGAAGTGGTCAAAGGGTTTGGCTTCATCAAAAACGAAGAAGAATCTTGCGTTTACAAGAAGGCAAGTGGGAGCTCGCTCGTATTTCTAATCTTATATGTAGATGACATATTACTGATTGGAAATGATATTCCTATGCTCGAGTCCGTTAAGACCTCACTGAAAAATAGTTTTTCAATGAAGGACTTAGGGGAAGCGGCATATATTTTGGGTATTAAGATCTATAGAGATAGATCAAAAAGGCTAATAGGATTAAGCCAGAGTACTTACATTGACAAAGTGTTGAAACGGTTCAACATGGAGGAGGCAAAGAAAGGGTTCTTGCCCATGTCTCATGGCATAAATCTTGGCAAGACTCAGTGTCCTTCGACAACTGATGAGCGAGATCGCATGAGTAAGATTCCATATGCTTCGGCCATTGGATCTATCATGTATGCTATGATATGTACTCGCCCAGATGTTTCCTATGCTCTAAGTGTTACGAGCAGATACCAGGCTGATCCCGGTGAGAGTCACTGGACAGCGGTTAAAAACATCCTCAAGTATTTGAGAAGAACTAAGGATGTGTTCCTAGTCTACGGAGGTGAGGAAGAGCTCGTTGTAAATGGTTACACCGATGCAAGCTTCCAAACCGACAAAGACGATTACAAGTCGCAATCGGGTTTTGTGTTCATTTTGAACGGTGGTGCGGTCAGTTGGAAGAGTTCCAAGCAGGAGACTGTTGCTGACTCTACAACGGAGGCCGAGTACATTGCAGCTTCTGAAGCAGCAAAGGAAGGTGTTTGGATAAGGAAGTTCATATCTGAACTAGGTGTGGTTCCTAGTGCATGCAGTCCTCTGGATCTTTACTGTGATAACAGTGGGGCCATTGCGCAAGCCAAGGAGCCAAGGAATCACCAAAAGAACAAACACATACTGCGGCGGTTTCATCTCATTCGAGAGATCCTCAATCGAGGAGATTTAAAGATATGCAAAATACATACGGATTTGAATATTTCAGATCCTTTGACGAAGCCTCTCCCACAGCCTAAGCATGAGGCGCACACAAGAGCTATGGGTATTAGATATCTTCTAGATTGACTCTAGTGCAAGTGGGAGACTGTTGGAAATATGCCCTAGAGGCAATCATAGAGATGATGATATTTCGTTGTATCCATGATTTAATAAATGTTCCTTGAATATTGCCTTTGTATTGATTAACAAGTATGTGACTTGTTTGTGAAACTCTTTACTTGTATGGTTATTCTAAAGTTGTCCCTAGTCGAAGTTCATATGTGGTCACATGTGAATAATGGATTAGCACATGTATCGGTTGATGACCATGTTTCACAGGTCATAGACATGGAGATGTCAAACCAATAATGTGGACACATGTTTAGAACATGGGGTTGGACCGACCCAACATGAGACATAACAATTATACTTATGGTTCTCTCTCTACACAATGTGTACGCCTTGTCCTTAGACCTGAGATTGTCGCATGTACTTGAGATGTGAATCGACCTACTTAGGGGCTATCAAACGCTGCTCCGTAACTGGGTAGTTATAAAGGTAGCTTTCGGGTTTGTCATGAAGCATGCTGCGAGGCATGGTCAGTCGAGATGGGATTTGCCCCTCTCTACCTGAGAGAGATATCTCTGGGCCCCTCGAGTGATCGGATCCAGAAATGCATGGCCATGCTACTTAAGGTTAAGAGTTAACCTAGTAAGGGATTCCGGATCACAGGATCGAGAAAGAGTGGTCAGCTTGGAGCTCGACCAAATATCGTGAGGCAAAGGGATTGGCATGTACATAAAGTTGTGATGGTTCGTTCGATATGATCTTTATGTATGTTTAGGAGTTGGCACGTCTTGCTAGAGGCCGCTACCAACTATTGACCGAGTAGGTAAACTCGTGTCATGTCTAAACATACGTGAACCCATAGGGTCACACACTTAAGGGCTGAAGCCTAATTCGGATTGGATCCGGGTTGGACTGGGTATTGAGTCCTAATGGGCCTCCATTCGCTGAAGCCCATTATAAGGACGTCTATAAAAGGAGGGCTAGGGCGCACAGGGTTGGGAGAATTTTTTCGTGACCTCCTCAAACCCTGGCCGCCACCCCTCCCACGCCCTGGGCGCTCGCTCGGATCTAGTAATCCGGCGTGCGTCGCTTCCTCCCGTACGTGTGGATACCTTTTGGCGGCGCTGCATCTGTAGCGTTTGGACGAACCGCAAGAGAGGAGTTGTACGTTGGACGCCGCAACGAGGACGAGGAAGTAGTACGACTACTCTGCCCCGACGTGCTGCATCGACGTAGTACGACTACTCTGCCCCGACGTGCTGCATCAATTCCGCACCTGCGCGTCTAGTGGTAATTCCGTGATCTATAACTGCAGTGATCTTGGTTTACGGGCATAATTTTTATTAATTTGCGCTAGCGTAGCCTACCCGTAGTCCTTCACTTAGAACTTCTAATCTTCTATGGAGCTGGGCTGTACTCTTTTTCCTGTCTAGGGTTTCTCACAAGGGTGAGTTTTACCTAGACAGGTTTTTAATGAGGCAGCCATTGCACTAAAGCTCCCAGTAATCTAGTTTTTGTTATCTCTTCCTGTGTTTCTGTGTTTCTGTGCATTGATCTGTGAATTCTGAGCTGAAAGAGGTGTGGGGCAATAGTGCCAGGGCCGGCACGGGCACTGCAGTGCCGTCGTGCCTAGTGGCACAGCACGGCACGCATAAGGGGCTATAGTGCCGTGCCTGGGCCTGTACTTGGGCACGGCGGCACTAATAGGCACGGCACGGTATGTAAGCCGTGCCTGGCCGTGCCGTGCCTAGCCGTGCCGTGCCTGGCCGTGCTCGTGCCAGTGCCGTGCCGGGCGGCCCAGTTGGCCAGCTATATGCTCCGCTGATTAATTACTCCAAGTGCCCACTACTTATGAATGTACTGCATACACTACTACCCTTGCTTAATCTTTACTATTATATAAAGAGGAGTTGGTGGTCATCGGTGCGTTCTCCTCTCCCTTTTCTACAGCCATCCGATTTGATCTAGACCATTTGTCTCTCTTCTCTCTCTCTCTCTCTTAGGATCCAACCGTCCATCCCCTCCACTTTCCCCATCTCCTCGCGCATTCTGCCCACCCTTCTCTCTCCGTTGCTTGCTCTCCAATGTTGCCATCACTCAAACAACCATCCCAGTCCCCTCTGTCCCCTCGCTTCCCCACCCGAATCCACCCACCTCCCCGCTCCACCTACCGCCGCGATGGATGCGTCGAGGTGTCGGACCTCCAGACGCGGCTCGCCGCGGCTGTGCACGCGCTCAACCATGGCACACACCCCTCCACCCACCTTACCGCCAACCAGTGGCTCCTCGGCCTGCACCGCTAGCCGCAGGCATGGGCGTTGGCGACCTCATTGCTCACGTCCCCGGATCTCGCCCCGCCCGCACACCTCCTCTTCTTCCCTACCTAGATGCTTCGCCCGAAGATCAAGTCTCCCGGCGCGCCGCTCCTTGACGCGCCGCTCCCCAACCCCGGCGCGCTGCTCCTCGATGCGCTCCTCCTAGCTGCGCGCCGGTTCTTCCTGGGGCCCCTATGGCTGCTCACACTGATCTGCTTGGCCCTTGCGGCGCTCGCGCTTCTCGTTGAGGGAGGCGTGGACGGGCTCTTCGCCCGGATGCGGCATCTGACTGACCCCGTCGTGCTGGAGCTGCTCATTGTGTTCCCCGAGGAGGTGGCGCAAGACCAGAGCGGCAACATGGGGGTCGACACCACTGTGTGGTGTAGGTTCACGCGTGAGCTCCTCGTGCACACACCCGTCGTGCTCAAGTTCCTTCTCGCCCAATTTGAGAAGGCGTCCGCGGACGACAGGGTCCCCCCCCCAGCGCAACCGCAGAATCCTATGAAGCCTTCTAAGCTAGGTACGTATGCACCTTCTTTTGCTTTGTTTTGCACTCGCCTTATGCTAAGAGAAGTGACAACATTGTAGGTCTGCACCAGATGCTTCTCGGATATGTTTGTTGCCGTGTGTATTTCTTTCGGTTAGAACTGTAGTATTGGGAATTGCTACGTGCCATGGAATGGTTTGCACAATTCATGTTGCTCTCTTCTGTTCATTTTAAGACACTTATTTAATGCTTGAATAACTTGAACCAACTAATACACAGCTCATTTGGGATTAAATTTTGTGATGTTCAGAGCATCATTTAGTTCATGAAGTATGTTTTTCCTTAAATATCCTTAAATATCTATATGACATGAAGATTAAGATCGGAAGCGTTGCAATACTGACCTTCTTTCTCGTTTTTTTGTCTCTTTGACAATATCTGATAAATTTATTCTGTATAAACTGTGATTCTTGGACATGCCAGCTTGTTCAAGTTTTGATTTTTCCACATGCACACACTAATGCATTTTGTGCTGCTTCCGTGGTTGGTGCTCTGAGAAGCTCCAGTGGCATGGTATGAAGTAAGAGTACATTACCTGAGTTAATGATTTGAATGCTCTTTGTCTTTCTTTTTTTTCACTATATCTTGTCATCTATTGAATTGCCCGTATTAAGTAGTTGACTTGTAATTTTGTTGAATATACAATGGTACTGTAAAGTTTTTGAATGGCTGCTATTCCATTGATGAATTTGTTGTTTTACAAAATACTGTTCTATTAATATACTTTCAACTCATAATAAACTGAGAAATCCTTTACTGTATGCTGCTATCTGGTTGTAGGATTTATCTCAGGCTTTTCTGAGTAAGATGCCGTACATCAGAGAAGTTCTTCTTCTACCAGCTCTAGCCAACAGAAGTGAGAAAATAATCTCTGGTCTCACTTGTTTGATGTGTGAAGTTGGCCAGGTAGTAATTTCTGTCTCACTATTTTTATGACTCCGTTGCAACGCACAGGTCTCTAACTAGTGAACTTGTGAACTTTTTGTTGCTGCACTGGCTGGATTTTTACACTCCAATATGCACGCAACATGTTAGTACTACTTACAACTTACTCCGGTAAAAAAAAGTGACTCCCTAGAATATCGATGTTGTTTAAAATATATGATTTGTATATATGGAAATGATACAGGTGAATTTTTTTATCAAAAATATTTTTCATAACTATGCACTTTTATAATTTTTTTGAAATATGATAACAGAATTTAGTGGTCAAAGAGTACTACCCAGCTTATACAGGCTAGGAGCATCTAATCACTCTATTTTATACTCCCCCATCCCACAGTACCCCACAAAATATCAATGAACCATATATACCTATATTAAGTGACATATTTTACTCATCCACTTCTTCAACATTAAAAAAAGAGGGGTATTGTTGGACCCGATACAACTAGAAGGGGTGAATAATGCCTTCAAATTAAACTTCCCCAAATATTATTCCAAAATTTTCATTCAACTAGCTATTGAAAGCTATGAATATCAGATTTACTTGACAACAAAGAACTCACAAAAACGCGGAAGCAAACGAAATTCAATTCCCCTGGACCGGTCAGACTACTATGGAGGGAGCGGTTGGATCAGCCTAGGAGCTGGCGGTCTAACCATCAGAATCAACCGGTTTGACCAGCCTCTGGTCTAAACACTGGCTTAAGGGCAGTCTGATCGTACTCCCGTTTCAGACTCGAAAACCAACCTGAGTCAAAACAAAAAATGGTGTAATATTCAAAATACATATCCAAATGATATGAAAGTTTGCACATGCCTTGCCGAGGATATCAGAAAACTAATCCATCCAAGAATCACATGAATCCTGGCTAAAGTTTTAACATTTCCTCAAGACAAACAAGGTTGCATGAAACACAGGCAAAATTCAAGAATTTGAGATATAACTTGCTCATAGGTTACATATAGCCAAGATGGTTCTAGATGAGTTCCCACATGTTACAGCAAGAAAGAGTACCTAAAGATTCGAGATTAAAACACTAAGAACAAGATTTCATTAGAAGAGTTCCAAATCGAACCAAAATTGCAATCTTCAAGATGTTGTTATTGTTGGTCCCTAGATGAATATAATATGATCATTGTTGTGGCTACAGACCAAACAGAGAGAGAGAGAGAGAGTATGGTAGTGGAGAGTTAGGTAAGCAAGTGCTTAGGGTTTCCCCATAGCTGGTACTACACACACACACACATATATATGTCCATGTGGGGAGTGTTTTTACAACAATACCCTTACATTTGAGTATCCCTCTCGGGAGCACTTATGTCATTATACATGTCCCATTTTGGGCCTTACAACTCTTTAGCAGGCCGGCTGGGCTTAGGTGGGGGCCACCCCTACAATAGGAGCCTCTCATGGTGACGGGCTTCACGGGCCGAAGCCATGTTGCCGAGCCATTTGGCCCCCTCCATCCCTGCGGCCTGTGAACTTCTGACTTGCTTGGTGGATTGCCTGATTGCTATGATCTTTGTTTCTCCGTGAGGGTGCGATGTTGGAAGGATTATCGAGGTCGTCTTCACCTCTAGGGTCCCTTGGTAGCGAGGCCGAAGTTGAAGCCGTGGCGAACACATGTGCTTACTGTGGAGTCGAAGGCGCTGGCGAAGCTAAAGGTGCCGGCAGAACCGAAGTGGGGGGTGTCGACAGAGCCGCCTGGGTGAGACGGGAGCGGTCAGAGCCGGGCATCTCCGGCGGGCCTATCGGCGAAGTTCAAGACGCAACCTCGACCTGGTTGCTCGGGCCACCCCTGGCTGTGCATTCCTGCTTGCGCCCCAGGGTCGTCTTGGTGGGGGCTGGCTGAGGGGCTCCGCCTGGTCTGACGATGCTGGGTGGCTTTACGGCCCAAAAGTGCGCTTTAAAGGCAGCGAGAATCGTGCCAACCCCTGAATTGTCAGGGACAAGCTGCTACAGCCGTGCTCATTGTCCCAACGGGAAGGTACACGCGGCGGGTCACGATTGACGCGTCGTGCGCTGTCAGTCATCGCATGACCACGGCCGCTCGCCCCTTTCCTAGGAGGCGGGGGGCGGGACGCGTGGCAAGATGCTACCGGTGTGTCCTGCGCTATTGGCCCGCCGGTGGTCGCGTTCCCTGATCCCAGGGATCCGAACCGTTCGGCTTGGATTGGTCGGGGCCTACCCTGGAGTCTTCGTGCGGAATTGGGGCTAGAGGACTAGACGGTGCTTGGACGACGCCGCAGGTTAGACCGGTGCCTGTTTGTCCCCGCATTTGGCCCGCCCTTCAACGCGGGGCCGTGTCGGAGGTCCGGCTGGACCCCAACGTACAGGCAGGGAAGGCGGCGACCCGCCCTGGTCTGAGGTCGGGGCCGAGGTGGTATGCAGGCTTGCCACCCGGGTTGATGGCGACGTGGCGAGGTGCCTCCTTCGCGAGGCGGGGCCGGGGCAGAAGCCGGGGTCTCCTTGCTAAAGCGGAGACTCCGGCGTAATTGCTGTCGAAGTTGGCCGACGGCCCCGAAAATCGTGCCGACACGCGCTGGGTGGTACGCTGCGTACCGCAACCTGTAGTTGTTCCAGATGGTGCAGACACGTGGTGGGAAGCTATTGGTACGTCGTGTGCTAGTCGGCCGCTGTACGGCTGCGGTCGTGCGCGACGCACGTGAACGGTTGTGTCGCTTCAGCTTTGGTCGTGTGGAGGTGAGCGGTTCGTCTCCCGTCCGTTACGCTCACCGGCGGTGCGGGAGATGAAGGGGCTTTAAATAGCCCCTTTGTCGCCACGTCTGCCCCTTCTCTTCATGCCTTTTGGACTCTCTTTTCGCCCCTACTCTTCTTGCCTCCCCTGCTACCGCGCTGCCCCCTACCGCCGTCTAGGTTCCAGATAGCGATGGCGCACGGTGAAGGACTCGTCCGGATGGCCGGTGATAACGCCGTCTCTCGCCGGTCGGTGCCTTTGGAGGTGGAGTACACGTTCGAGAAGCGCAGTTCGGCGGCGGTGGACAAATGGTTGGTGGCGACGGAGAGAGAGGGCCCGTGTTCCAGCGTTTTGGGTGCCACGCTTGTAACGGAGGAGTCGATTCGTGGGCTGCTGCGCGAGGGGAAGCTATCGGACCGTCGGGAGGTACGGTTGCCCGCCAGTGATGAGGTGGAGCCGCGACCCGAGAAGTCAGAGGTGATCGTCTTCGTCGCCTATTTTGAAGCCGGGCTTCGCATCCCATCTGCCATGATTGTTGGCGACGTGCTGCGGACCTTCGAGTTGGAGCTGGCACAGCTGACTCCGAACGCGCTGGCCCACCTTGCTGTGTACAGCTGGGCCTTGCGCATGGAGGGCTGTTGGCCCAGTGCCTCGATGTTTGCGTTTCTTCATGACGCACGCTGCCAGCCGAAGGAGCGGAAGGACGAGACGTTCTCCAACTTTGGCAGCGTTAACTTCATTCTGCGGTCCTTGTGCGGGAAGATCTTCCCCGCCAACTCAACCCGGGCAAAGTGGGAGCCGAACTGGATGCGACGGTGGTTTTACCATCGTGTGGCGAGCGGCAGCGGCCTCGAGTGTACGGGCCAACCCATGGCGTTCAACACCACGCCCGGCGTGTCGATCAACAAAGAGGACAGGCGAAGAGCACGAAGGCTCATGGGGATCGCCGCCCGCTTCAACATGCGCGACCTCGCCGAGGAGTTTGTTATGTACGGCGTGGCGCCACTCACCCATGAATGGCGCCTCGCTGCTGGGAAACTTCGGGATGACAATGTCCGCCCATCCGTGTCCTCGTTACCGGCGCCTTTCGATCCTCGTAAGTCTTGGTCAACACATTGACTTCCCCTCGTTCCTTGTGCTTTCTTTTTTTAACCTCGACTATTGTCGTTTGTATGGGTTAGTCTGGAGGAAGCGGAGCACGCGGTGAGCGTGTTCCTCGGGCCGTACATGGCCAGGGAGAACGGCTTGCGCACAGCTGTGACCTCGGAGGTGGAGCTGGGGCGGATAAACCGCGTGTGCAAGGCCCTGGCTCTTCGCGTGCTGGAGCGCGCCCCTCCGGCTCCGAGCCAACCTCGCCATCGGGATGACGGTGGCGAAGGGAAAAAGGCGCCGTCACGTAGGGCTCGGACTTCTGCGGCCGCGCCTAGCGCGTTGACCACCGTCACTCCCGTTGATGCGGCAGACCCTGGGTCTGATTCGGTGAAGTACGCCGATTTGGACCTGGAAACGGGTGCAGGGGAGGAGGGCGAGGCATCTCTGGGAGGTGCCGGGGACCGAGAGCGCGCCGCGGTCGATCAGGAGGGGGAGGCTTCGTTGCCCGCGGTGGCCGCTGAGGTGGGGCCAACGTCCGCTAGCGACACTGGGGCGGAGTCCTCGCCTGCGATGGTGACGGTACCGGAGCTAGCCTCCACAGGGGTTGGAAGAATGGAGCCTCCGCCCCCGACGACTACTGAGGCGGGGTTGCCCCCTGCGGAGGTTACTAGTGGAGCTCCCGCCCGTGAGCGTTGCTGCAATGGAGCCCTTCCCTGTGGCGGTTGTCGAAGCAAGGTCCCCGCCTCGTTCTCCCAAGGCGAAGAGGCGACGCTTACGATCGCCTCCTTACCGGACGCCCAGGGGGGTTCGCCGCGGCGGGCCGAATCGGGAGCCTGTGGGACTCCGACTCCGACGCCAAAGCTCCTAGGCCTGGCGTCCGCCCAGCTCCTGCCCAGGCCGTGGCTGCGGAAGCTCGGGACCGGCTAGTGCCAGGCTCCGGCACGGAGGCCGCCCGGCCTCTAAGGCCGACATCATCCCGGGGCGCTGGCGTCCTGGTTGCTCCGCTCGAGGTGGAGGGGGCGCCCCAGCGAAGTCCGCCGGCTGCCACCGAAGGTAAACTGTCTTAGCATAGCTTTGTGTCGCTCTCATAGGACCGTAACCGGCACGCCATCTTCCAGCAGCACTCATCCCGAAGGACAGGCGATCCTCGGGGCGCGAGAACGTTCCTTTCGGGGGGTCCAGCGCTCCCGGGACTGCCGCCGCGGATGCCACGCGCCCGAGCTTAGCAGACATCACCCCTCAACCGAAGATGCTGCGGGCATGGTGCGAGGTCGCGAGTGATGCGGCCACAAGTATTGATCAGCAGGAGCTGCTGACCTACGGGGCGGAGCGCCTTGGAGACGCACTGGAGGTGTCGGGGGTGAGGGTGAGTATCTGTTTTTTTGACTATATGTGGTTTTTAGGTGTTTGCTGACCACTTCGTCGCACAGACCCTCGTCCTGGCTCAGGTGTTGCAGGCGCCTCATGCCCGCGAGCAGGGGGTGCTAGAGGAACGGTTGCGGGCCGCCGAGGAGGCTCTGCGCGCAGCCGAGGGGACACACTCCGCCAAGGACGACCGCATCCGCCGCTTGGAAGTAGAGTGCGCGGAGGCGAAGTCGTGCACTGAAGCACACGTGGCTGCGGCTCAGCTGTCGACCACAGAAGCGGCCTGCTCCAGCAGATCGCTGCCCTGGAGAAGGAGAAAGGCCAACTTGTCGCGTCTCTTGAGGAGCGGGACCGGACTCTGGGCGATGCCTCCGTAGAGTGTGTGCGAGGCGGACTTTGGCGCTACGTCTTATTTATACTCCGTAGAGTGCGTGCGGAGGCAGACCTCGGCGCTACGTCTTATTTATACTCTGTAGAGTGCGTGCGGAGGCGGACCTCGGGGCTACGTCTTATTTATACTCCGTAGAGTGCGCGCGGAGGCGTCCCCCCAGACGTCTTCGTTTATACTCATACCCGCGTTTTTGTTCGTGGAGAGTGCGCGCGCGGACGCGTGACTTTGTTTATACTCATACCCGTGTTTTTGTTCGCGGAGAGTGCGCGCTCGGACGCGTGACTTCGTTTATACTCATACTCGCGTTTTTGTTCGCAAAGAGTGCGCGCGCGGATGCGTGACTTTGCAGGAAACGAAGACAATTTTGCAAACGGTGAACTTTATTGAATTCTCGTTTGCGCGGGCGAGCAATTACAAAAGATGGGGTACTGACTGCTGATCGCTCGAAGGCGCGAATGGCTGCGACTGTCGCTGCCCTGGTGACGAGGCGGTGCGCGGTGGGAGCCTCTGTTGTTGGAACGACCCGCTCGGGAGCCTGGCGAGGTGTTTCTCGAAGCCGCCAAGGATCCTCGCGCTTGCGCGCCCGATCTAGGTGTTTGGTTGGGCCTCATGGTGTGGACCCCTGGTGTCGAGCTCTATATGCCGAGCCATATCCTGGTCGCTGTGGACGGTGACGATTGCCCGTGGTCCGGGGAGCTTCATGCACAAGAAGCCGTGATGTGGAACTGCCCCGAAAGAGTTTAGGGTTGGTCGCCCCAATATGGCGTTGTAAGGGTACGAGATGTCGACGACGTCGAAGGTGACATCCTCGCTGCTCACGTTGTCGCCTCGGCCAAAGGATACATGTAGGCATATCTGGCCCAGCGCTTGCAGGGGTTGACCTCCAAAACCCTACAGTGGGATCCCCGAGGGACCCAACCGATTTCGGGGGATCCCCATCTGGTTGAAGGCCGCTGTGAACAGGATATTTGCGTAGCTTCCTCCGTCAACCAGGGCACGCCTCACGTCGCAACCTGCGATGATGACCTGGATGACCAGGGGATCTTGGTGTGAAAATTCCACACCCTCGGCGTCGGCGGGCGTGAAGGTGATCTCATGCCGCGCCCAGTCTAGCGACGCCTGCGTCGGGTATGCCGCCACGTGGTGCAGCCTCCTCGCATAGGCCTTCCGCTGCCACGCCGAGGCGAACTCCAGTGAGGCGTTCCCGGAGATGACATTGATGACTCTGCGCTGGGCTCCCTCCGGGGCTTGCAGCTGCAGGAGGCCCTCCCGAGGTTGTTGTACATGAGCCTGGATCCTCAGGGGGCCCTCCTGGAGCTGCGCCCCTTGATCTTGGATCCGCATGGGGACTTCCAAGGGTTGTTGGACGTGGGCTACAACGGGCGGATGCACCTCAGGGTTCCTATCCCTGGTGACGCTTTGTCGAAGTGCCGCAATAGCGGTACATGCACGCGTGTCGTGGTTGCCACGGCCATGGACCTCGCACTACTGGCCGTGGTGCTGATCATCGTACTCTCCGCGGCCTCTGTCATTGCGACCTCGACCGCGCCCCCGCCCCTGACCCCGACGTCCTCTGCCGCCGCGGCCAGCGGGGGTGCTATCTTTGGAGCCGCCCTCGATGTCAAAGACATAATGGGCCTTCCGAGACTTCTGCTGACCGCGTTTGGGTTTGTCGCCCGATGACTCCTTATGCTGGGCATCCTTGCATCCAGAGGCGTCCTTCGACGGCTCCTGCTTGCGCTTGCCTTTCGAGGAGCCCTCCTTCGGCGAGCCTTCATTCTTCGCCGAGTCCTCCGCCTGATTGGTGTCGGAGTCGTCACCCTGCCGCCGCGCGTCCTCTTCTACTCTGGCGTACTCCTCCATCTTGTCGAAGAGCTTCGCCACCGTCTTGATTGGCTTCCGCGCGTTGTATTCGGTCAGCAGCCCCGGGCGAAGACCCTATACTGCTGCATTGATGATGGTCATTTCGTTGACATCCTTGACCTGGCAGCGTACCTTCGTGAAGCGCTTGAAGTAGTCCTGGAGTTTCTCCGAGGGTTTTTGCTTGACTGCGAAGAGCTGATCCGCGTCGACACGCTCGACGTAATTCCCTTGGAAGTTGTTGTAGAGCCGGTCGCGGATGTGTTCCCACGCGTAGATGGAATTTGACTCGATGGTGAAGAACCAAGAGAGTGCCACCCCCTGCAACGCGAGGGGGAGCCCCTTAGCCTTCGTGGTGTTGTCCCCACCGGCGGCTTCGATGGCGGTCTCGTAGACGCGCACAAACTCCCGTGGGTCCGTGTCACCCTTGTACGACTTGATGGCACTCGGGAACTTGAAGTCCTCCGGCCACGCCACTGGCTGCAAGCCTGCGGAGAGTGGGGATTCCGGGTCGACGCGCCGCAGCGGGATGCGACCAGATGTTGGGGCGTCTTGGCTGTCCGCCCGCTCCGGCGTGGGCTCCGGCGCGACCGTTGGAGTCTGCTGCCTCCGAGCCTCTTGTATATCCCGTACAACCCTGCGGAGATCCGCCAACTCCCGCTGGAATGTGCTGAGGGCCGCCAGCAGGGCGTTCTCCACCGTGGTCGTAGCTGGGGCACACGATGTACCTGGCTTCATGGTCGAAACAGCGGGGATCACGGTCTGCACTCCTGGATTACCTGCCGTGGTGGCGTGGTGGACGTCGGAGTTGACGACGAGGCCCATGTTGCCGCCAGGGCTGCTCGCCGCCTCCGCACCGGGCGGGGGGACGACGGCCGCGCCGACGTGGGTGCCGGCGCTACCACTCCTGGCCACCCGGTCGGCGCTGTCGACGGTTGTCGCCGTGCCCGCGGTGGGACCTCCCACCGTACGCGGGGCGGTGTCGACCGTTGTGGCGGCAGTGGCGGGGTCAATTGTCGTGGCGGCGGTGGCGGGGTCGATCGTCATGGCGTGCTCGCCAGCGTTCGCCGCCGTCGCGCCTGCGTCGCTATCTGCGCCCACGGCTGCCGACGCCGAAGCCTTGGTGTTGACGCAAGACTCCGTCGCTCCTGCCTTCTTCTTCTTCGCCGCCGACGCTGGAGCTTTTTTCGGTGCCATCCTTCTTCGGATCTTGAGGCTTGCTCTCCGTTCCTCCAACGGACGGCGCCAACTGTTGTGGCTACATACCAAACAGAGAGAGAGAGTATGGTAGTGGAGAGTTAGGTGAGCAAGTGCTTAGGGTTTCCCCATGGCTGGTACTACACATATATATATGTCCATATAGGGAGTGTTTTTACAACAATACCCCTACATTTAAGTATCCCTCTCGGGGGCACTTATGTCATTATACATGTCCCATTTTGGGCCTTACAACTCTCTAGCAGGCTGACTGGGCTTAGGTGGGGGGCCACCCCTACAACAATCATCATGAAGCACCTTCATCACTTATATATCCTTGGAGCTTAGCAAGATTAAGAGAGTGGGAGAGAGGGCAAGAACACCAACCAAAACAAGTGCAAAATCAACAAGAGTAAGAACTCACCAAGTAGGATGAACAAAATTGATCTATTGCAACTTATAGATGAATAGTTTACAGCCACTTCACCCTGAAGGACATAACTCTCTCTCCCTTAAGAGCACTTACCTAAAGCTTTCCCTCGAAGAAAGTCTCTCAAACTCTAAAGGATGGATGGTTGGTTTGCCTCTTCACCATATATGCCTCCAACCTATCCCATTCATATAGACAGAGCAATTAGACCACATCTAACCATAATGGTACTATCCATTAGTACAACCGAAAAAACTCATTAACTTCACACACTGAGTTTTACACTCACACATAACTTATACATGCTTCTTAAGGCGTATAAGCCTAAACCCACTAAGGAGCATGCTTCCATCTACTTGGCCTCCTTAGTATCTCTTTGACCTAAACCACTCTCCAAGCGTCGCGGTTTTGGTCCTATTGCTATTTTGGGTATTTTGGATTCTCCACCAAAATATCATCGCTTTGATCGCGGATCTCACCTCTTCCCTAAGTCTAGTCTATGGTCACCTCTTCCTTTGCAAGCAATCCTCATACCTGTAACATATAGGTTTACTAATGGATTATATATCAGCGAGTTTCTCCATGTCGGTTCCCTCCAACCATGCCTCGTTTGCACCGATCGCATCATTTGATGAACCGTTGCTCGAACCTTCACTTCAACATCCCTTTTCTTCCCTGTGCCTTGCTTGAGCCTAGCTATCCCGCTTGACTTCCTTGACCGTACATCAGCTCATCTCCAAGTCTAGTCCCAGTCCACGCCGTTGACCATATTTTTCTCCAAGCTTTCCTGCACATCAAAGACCAAGAAATCATTTTTGGACACAGGTTTTTTACAACTTACCCACGTTAGTCCAAATATGCTTCATGCACTATGAATACATTAAACCAAGACTCCAAACTCAACCCATAACCCATGACCATTTCCCACAAAATCCCAAAACCCTCTTGGATATTTTCAGTCATAGCCGGTCTAACCATTATTGACCAACCGGTCGGACCGCATTGGTCAATTCGGTCAAACGCCAATAACAGGGGAGCCAGTCAAATTGTGGTACTCATGTCGGTCTGACTGCTCGGCCAACCTCGGTCGGATCGCTCCCAAAATCAGGTCATAGCAGATACCTATCAGAATGCTGCCCATGGCTAGTAAGATCGCTTTGGTCTGATAGCAAAATTGAAGACTTGCAAACTTTTGCAAATCTAAATTTTAACTCGACACGATTGCCAATTGTTTAATACAAATAAATTATAAACATTCTCAACATAGTTATACAGGTATATAGTGTAAATATTGTAATAATTGTATCTTTAACATCCGTAATGAATTTATATTATGAAACGACACTTTGTATGAATAAGAACCTGTACTGACGGAGGGAGTAAACATGCGGTTAGCCTGCATAATTTAGTGGTGTTACTGCTGCTCGCTTGTGCTGCGATATAGGGGTAGACTCCTCATGCGACCAGACTAACCAAAATAATCATTGTATATTGTATACTTATATTTATGATCCTTCAACTAAAATAATTAAAAGTGATGGATAATGTGATAATTGTGCGAGTGGTGTGCACTTTTGGTTTAGGAGCCCCATCCTACACACTGTGTGCTCCAACCAATGTTTTTTCTTTTCTGCAACGAAGAAATCTATATGATACCTTGAATTTTACTCGAAAGTTTATTCGACACCTATAATTTTGAAACTGGTTATCTACCACACTAAACTTTGTTGGATTATATGTGGGTCAAGCCCATATAATAAGAATAATTCCTATTAAATCTCAAAGGCCCACTCATGCAAAGGAGGCATGCATGTGACCTTTAGTACCATATTGCTAGTTCTAGGAGAGGAAGACCACCTTAAAAGGGATGGTGCACTCCTAGCCACTTGAGGCATGTGTGGGAGAGAACTAGAGGATAACACGTGCGCGCTCGCTCGCCTCGCCGGGCCGGGCTGGGCTGGGCAGGGCGGGCGGCGCGGGCGCACGGCACCTGCGTGAATGGTCCGCCAAAATCCGCTCCAGGTGCTTGCGCAGACGCGGCTTCCTTTTGCAGTTTTATTTTGCTGTTTTGAGTGGCGGTGAATCCGGATCGGTTACGGCTGCTAATCCGGTTCGGTTACGAGTTATGGAGAACGTGCAGGCGTCTTGATCACGCGTCCTGGTCTTCTATAAATACGGAGCCGCCGCCTTCATACAGAATATGCGAAAATCAATCTAGGGTTTTGCCTCCTCCATCCATTGTGCTGCGCCGTCCCACGTAGTCTACTCCGTCCCGTCCGCCGGCGTGCACTGTCGTTCGGGAGAGCAGGTCTCCGGAACCGTCGCCTTCGAAGTCCTGCACCGGGAGAGGGCGAATAAGGTTTTTGGGAAGCGCTCTGCGCGACTGCTCGCTGTAGCTCTGGCTCGTCTTCCTCGTCGTTCGGCTTCGGCGAATCGTCATCGACTTCGTGTCATCCTCACCGTGCCTGCGGCGTCTACATCGGCAAACCGATCAGAACAGAACCATCGGTACGTAACAGTAATGTTCTCCGTATTAGATCTGTTCATGTACAGTTTCCTGGTTTACATGTCTAGATCTTTTATGCCTGTGATGGTTCTGTTATTGTGCGTGCATGATGTCATGATTAATTTATGGAATAAATTAAACCTACATGTGCTTATATTTTCAACAATCCAAAAACCTTATTGTAGGCATTGTGGTTTTACTATGGCTGGATTTGCCGATGCACTGAGGCCGGATAAGTTCTCCGGTGTGCATTTTAAGAGATGGCAGATCAGGGTCACTCTGTGGCTTACTGCTATGAATGTATTCTGGGTTAGTAATGGCAAGCCTGAAGGTGTTCTTGATGCTGAAAAGCAGAAAGAATTCGAGACTGCCACTACTCTCTTTGTTGGATGCATTCTTAGTGTTCTTGCTGACCGTCTGTGCGAGGTGTATATGCACATGACAGACGCGAAGGAGTTATGGGATGCACTGAATTCCAAATACGGTGCTACTGATGCCAGCAATGACATGTATGTCATGGAGCAATTTCATGACTACAAGATGGTTGATAACCGTTCTGTAGTAGATCAGGCTCATGAGATACAGGCCATTGCCAAGGAACTCGAACTCCTGAAGTGTGCCTTACCCGACAAGTTTGTGGCTGGATGTATTATTGCGAAATTACCTTCTTCATGGAGGAATTTCGGAACAGCACTCAAACACAAGAGACAAGAATACTCTGTTGAGAATCTGATTGGGTCTCTTGAAATTGAGGAGAAAGCTCGGGAAAAGGACGCTGTGTCTAAGGGTGATGGAGGGCAGTCTAGTGCCAATGTGGTACAGAAACCCTCAAGCAAGAACAAAGGGAAATTTGTTAAAGCCCAACAGACAACCAACTTCAAGAAGAAGAAGAACAACAACAATCAGGATGATAGAACTTGCTTTGTGTGCGGTGAGCCTGGTCACATGGCCAAGAAGTGCCCACAACGCAAAGGAAAGAAGGCACCTGCAAGACAGACTTCTAAGTCTGTCAACGTGACCATTGGCAAGACTGGAGATGGGACTGGGTATGGTAATTTACCTACTGTTCTTTCAGTTAGTCAATCTACCAATTGGTGGATTGATACAGGAGCTAATGTACATGTGTGTGCTGATATTTCGTTGTTTTCTTCTTATCAGGTCGCCCAAGATTCCTCCGTCCTAATGGGGAATGGGTCACATGCTACTGTTCATGGTGTTGGCACGGTAGATCTGAAGTTTACTTCGGGAAAGATCGTGCAGCTGAAGAACGTGCAGCATGTCCCTTCTATAGACAAGAATCTCGTTAGTGGCTCCCGTTTATGTAGAGACGGGCTTAAGTTGGTATTTGAGTCTAATAAAGTAGTCGTGTCTAAACATGGACATTTTATTGGTAAAGGCTATGAGTGCGGAGGCTTGTTCCGCTTTTCCCTATCAGATTTCTGCAATAAGACTGTAAACCATATTTGTGGCAGTGTGGATGATGAGGCTAATGTTTGGCACTCACGTCTATGTCATATTAATTTTGGTTTGATGTCTCGGCTTTCCAGTATGAATTTAATTCCAAACGTTTCCATCACCAAAGGTTCTAAATGCCATAGTTGTGTGCAATCAAAGCAACCTCGTAAGCCTCACAAGGCTGCCGAGGAGAGAAACTTGGCACCACTAGAACTCCTGCATTCAGATCTTTCTGAGATGAATGGCGTGTTGACGAAGGGTGGAAAACGATATTTCATGACATTGATTGATGATGCAACTAGGTTCTGTTATGTGTATTTATTGAAAACGAAAGATGAGGCTTTAGACTATTTTAAAATCTATAAGGCAGAAGTTGAAAACCAGTTAAATAGAAAGATAAAAAGACTTAGGTCAGATCGTGGTGGAGAGTATTTCTCAAACGAATTTGACTTATTTTGTGAGGAACATGGCATTATACATGAGAGGACGCCTCCTTATTCCCCCGAGTCAAATGGGATTGCCGAAAGGAAAAACCGTACGTTGACTGACTTGGTGAATGCCATGTTAGATACTGCGGGATTACCTAAGGCATGGTGGGGGGAGGCTTTGCTAACGTCTAATCACGTATTAAATAGAGTTCCTAACAGAAATAAGGACAAAACACCATACGAGGTATGGATTGGGAGAAAACCATCACTTTCTTACTTGCGTACATGGGGGTGCTTGGCGAAAGTTAATGTGCTAATAACTAAGAAACGCAAGCTTGGACCTAAAACTGTGGACTGCGTTTTTCTGGGATATGCTAATCATAGCATTGCCTATAGATTTTTGATAGTTAAAACTGAGGTACCTGACATGCATGTTGGTACAATTATGGAGTCTCGAGATGCAACATTCTTTGAGAATATTTTTCCTATGAAGGATACACATAACACTACTAGTCAACCTTCTGAAATAATTCCCAGTTCAATCACATCACCTGAACCTTTTGAACATACACATGAACTTGTCAATAAGGAGGATGATAGTGGAGCTCCTAGAAGGAGCAAGAGACAAAGGATATTCAAATCCTTTGGTGATGATTTCACTGTGTACCTTGTGGACGACACTCCCAAGTCTATTTCAGAAGCGTATGCATCCCCTGATGCAGACTACTGGAAGGAGGCTGTCCGTAGTGAAATGGATTCCATTATCGCTAATGGAACCTGGGAGCTGACAGATAAACCTTATGGGTGCAAACCTGTAGGGTGCAAGTGGGTGTTCAAAAAGAAGCTTAGGCCTGATGGTACTATTGAAAAATATAAGGCTCGGCTTGTTGCCAAGGGCTATACTCAGAAAGAAGGCGAAGATTTCTTTGACACTTACTCACCTGTTGCTAGACTGACCACAATTCGAGTACTACTTGCTTTGGCTGTCTCACATGGTCTTCTCGTTCATCAAATGGACGTTAAGACAGCTTTTCTTAACGGAGAGCTGGATGAGGAAATTTACATGGAACAGCCTGATGGATTTGTAGTAGAAGGTCAAAAAGGCAAGGTGTTAAAACTGTTGAAATCTTTGTATGGTCTGAAACAAGCCCCTAAGCAGTGGCATGAGAAGTTCGATAGAACACTGACATCTGCAGGCTTTGCTGTCAATGAGGCAGATAAATGTGTATACTATCGTTATGGTGGGGGTGAGGGAGTTATTCTATGTTTGTATGTGGATGACATCTTGATTTTTGGGACAAACATTAGTGTGATAAATGAGGTCAAATCATACTTGTCTCAAAACTTTGATATGAAAGATCTGGGAGTGGCTGATGTTATTCTAAACATTAAATTGGTTAGAGGTGAGGATGGGATTACACTTTTGCAATCTCATTATGTGGAAAAGGTCTTGAGCCGTTTTGGCTTTTCTGACAGCAAGCCTTCTCCAACACCTTATGATCCTAGCGTGTTACTTCGTAAGAATAAGAAAATTGCTAGGAATCAGCTGGAATACTCCCAGATAATTGGCTCACTAATGTACCTAGCTAGTGCAACAAGGCCAGACATCTCCTTTGCTGTGAGCAAATTGAGTCGGTTTACATCTAACCCAGGAGATGATCACTGGAAGGCGCTTGAGCGAGTGTTGCGCTATCTGAAAGGTACCTCGAACTTTGGACTTCACTATACTGGGTACCCGTCGGTGCTAGAGGGTTACAGTGATTCCAACTGGATCTCTGATGCTGATGAGATCAAAGCCACTAGTGGATATGTTTTCACTATTGGTGGTGGTGCTGTTTCATGGAGGTCTTGCAAACAGACCATTTTGACGAGGTCAACCATGGAAGCAGAGCTTGCGGCACTAGACACTGCTATTGTTGAGGCAGAATGGCTACGAGATCTATTGATGGATCTACCTACGGTGGAAAAGCCAGTGCCAGCTATCCTTATGAACTGTGATAATCAAACCGTTATCGCTAAAGTGAACAGTTCTAAGGATAATATGAAATCGTCTAGGCATGTTAAGAGACGATTGAAGTCTGTCAGGAAATTGAGAAACTCCGGAGTTATAACCTTGGATTACATCCAAACAGATAAAAACCTGGCAGATCCCTTTACAAAGGGACTATCACGGAATGTGATAGATAGTGCATCGAAGGAGATGGGTATGAGACCCATGTGAGTTATCTATGGTAGTAACCCAACCTATGTGATCGGAGATCCCGTGAATTAGGATCTGGGAAAAACAAGCCATTAGTTAACTGGAGGAGAGTAATTTCAACCCTCTCTATGTGAAGATGCAATACTCTCAGAAACTGCAAGGCAGGTTGACTAAGGTCTTAATGTGTTCCATTGGCTTTTAGAAGCGAAGACGCTATCCTGCAGAGCGTTCTTGAAAGAACACACCTATATGAGCCCGACTGTTAGTCGCAGTCTATGGAGATCTTGGGTAATCTCCTACTAAGCTCATGAAGAGACCAAGGAGTATGACTTATACGCTCCAACCGAGGGGTAGCCTACTGGCGGCCTAGTATCAGTTAAGTCTTTAAGTGAAGCTTGCTTACACCAAACTTGCAATTCAAGGCATAGTCCATTGTTCAAGTTGTGAGTAAGTGTAGCTTGGAGTTCTAGGTGGATGTTCAACCTTAATCGGTCTCCATCGAAATACTGATATATAAACAGTACATTGGAATTCAGGCAAATCTCTGTGGGACTTTGAGATCTGGTGGGGGATTGTTGGATTATATGTGGGCCAAGCCCATATAATAAGAATAATTCCTATTAAATCTCAAAGGCCCACTCATGCAAAGGAGGCATGCATGTGACCTTTAGTACCATATTGCTAGTTCTAGGAGAGGAAGACCACCTTAAAAGGGATGGTGCACTCCTAGCCACTTGAGGCATGTGTGGGAGAGAACTAGAGGATAACACGCGCGCGCTCGCTCGCCTCGCCGGGCCGGGCTGGGCTGGGCAGGGCGGGCGGCGCGGGCGCACGGCACCTGCGTGAATGGTCCGCCAAAATCCGCTCCAGGTGCTTGCGCAGACGCGGCTTCCTTTTGCAGTTTTATTTTGCTGTTTTGAGTGGCGGTGAATCCGGATCGGTTACGGCTGCTAATCCGGTTCGGTTACGAGTTATGGAGAACGTGCAGGCGTCTTGATCACGCGTCCTGGTCTTCTATAAATACGGAGCCGCCGCCTTCATACAGAATATGCGAAAATCAATCTAGGGTTTTGCCTCCTCCATCCATTGTGCTGCGCCGTCCCACGTAGTCTACTCCGTCCCGTCCGCCGGCGTGCACTGTCGTTCGGGAGAGCAGGTCTCCGGAACCGTCGCCTTCGAAGTCCTACACCGGGAGAGGGCGAATAAGGTTTTTGGGAAGCGCTCTGCGCGACTGCTCGCTGTAGCTCTGGCTCGTCTTCCTCGTCGTTCGGCTTCGGCGAATCGTCATCGACTTCGTGTCATCCTCACCGTGCCTGCGGCGTCTACATCGGCAAACCGATCAGAACAGAACCATCGGTACGTAACAGTAATGTTCTCCGTATTAGATCTGTTCATGTACATTTTCCTGGTTTACATGTCTAGATCTTTTATGCCTGTGATAGTTCTGTTATTGTGCGTGCATGATGTCATGATTAATTTATGGAATAAATTAAACCTACATGTGCTTATATTTTCAACAAACTTTTCAATCCCATTTGCTTAACCCCTAAGCTGGTTTTGATAGCGTGGCACGATGACTTGATGTTTTGCCACGTGCGGATAGCTGGCCAAGTTGGACAAGTTGACAAGCTAGTCACGATGACAGCAGCAGCATGGAGGCCTGCCTTCTTGATGTGCAGGCGTGCTAAACTTTGTTCCCACCCAATCTACTTCCACTCACATTTTGACGCCATTACAAAAATCCCTATCTTACCACCAAAAATAGCAGGATGTGTCCACTTCATAAGGGTTATTTGGACTAATTCGGCTAGCTTCTCCATCTATGTGACAAAACATAGTCATCGTGCCACAATACCAAAACTATCCTACAAAACCAGCTTAGGGGGTTAAGCGAACGAGATTAGAAAATTTATGGTGCTAGATAACCGGTTTCAAAGATAAGAATGTTGGACGGACTTTTGAGCAAAGTTAAAAGTATCATATAGACTTCTTCCAAAAAAAAAAGAAGGAAAATGTCACCACCACCACCGCAACAACAATATACGCCGTAAATATTCTGGCTTGAGATGCGATATGCCGTAGATTAGCAGCATACAAGAAAGACGAGATTGAGGCGAGACGAACCATATGCATGATGGGGATGAATTTGAACGGGTTGACGAAGAGGAAGGAAAGCGACCCACACTGACCGTGTAGTTCGCAACGTGATGCCTCCGCGCGCTCTGCTCTGTATTCGCCTGGATACCGAGAACCACACGCCGGCGTGTGGCCGGAGACGGGTCAAACGGCCTCCGTCCCGTGGTCCCTTGCAGGTGGGGCCCACGCGGAAACCCTTAAAGCCCAACTAGGAGCAGCTGAGAGCGATCTGTATGATGTCTCCTGGCTCAGTTCTGTTGGGTTGATCTCGGCTAACAGCATCTTGAGATTTCAAGAAGACCTCGCCTCCACTCGCTTTTTGATCGGAGGCGTAACCAACTCATTTGGTTTCGGTCCCGGTCACCTAGCGCTACATAAAAACAGGGGACTTGGCAGGCTTGTTCATGGTTTTGGTTCAAGGCCACGAAATCCCGCACACACCCGATCTCTCACGAGCGCTAAGGTGGACGAAGACCGAAGGCCTCCTTCGTCCCCGTCCACGGCATCATCTGCACCGCCGACCACCTCTCCATGGCATCTCCAAGTTCGGGTACGCTTCCGCTCTAAAGTTTGTGCTTTGTGTTCATGATTGATCTAGGGTTAATGCCTATAGTTCATGTTTAGCCTTAGATCTATCTAATATTGTGGTATTAGAGCCTCCCTAGACTCAACTTGAACCCTAATTAGTCCCAACCGAACTGTTCTTGCTTGGATCTAATGACTAAAGGTTTAGATCTAAGGATTAGAGGCTCGGATCTATTGATTAGTGGCTCGGTTTAGCAATCAGAAGGAGGGGACTTAAGAAGTTTTTGCAAAACCCTAATGAAATCCCCACACTAAGCACCACTCGAGCCCTCAAACCCAAATCAAAACCCAAAATCGGCGGCGGAAACTTACGTTTTTGGAGCCTCGGCTTCCTCCGGTCACGGGCGCCACCGTAGCTCCACTCGATGGCTGCACGCGCAACCTCGGTCGCACGCCCGTGCCGGCGAGGAGGGCTGCGGAGGCATCGCCTCATGCCGCGCCACCTCACGTTGCCCCTCTGCGCTCTCCTCTCCGCCGTTGCCGCCAACGCTGCATCGCGCTCTTCGCGTGTGCGCCGCTGCCGCCCGTGTTTTTCGCGAGGAGAAGGACTGAATGACGCAAGGGTTAGGGTTTCGGCGGCTTTTAACTCGGCTACGGCGCACGCTCGGCCGTCTGATCAAGATCCGACGACGCATTTTAGGGTTTTCGGCGTGTTAGCTCGCTGTGGTGCAATCTCGGCCGTCCGATCGAGATCCGACGACACGTGTGAATGTCGGTTTTTTGGTGGGCCACGAGCGTGAATTGGGCCACGCGCGTGAATTGGGCTGTGCGGGAATTTTCGGGCCGTGCAAGATTTTTTTGGCCATGCGTGATTTTTGGGTTGTGCGCGAATTTCGGGCCGCGCACATGAATTTTTGGCCGTGCGTGATTTTGGGCCGGTTTCTTTGGGGGCCGGCTACAATAGTGATTTTTTCTTTTTCTTTTTTCAGTGCATTTTTTACTTAACTCTACCTTTGTGCATTGTTTTAATTATTTTTTCAGTTGCCCAATTACGATGTATTATTACTACATTATTATGTTTTATCTCTGATTAAAATTGAACCAATGAGATATTTTAATTAGATACTTTATGTTTTATTTTGGCATTATGTATGCACATGACTATATTCTGACCAACGTTGATTGTAATCATGTGTCGCCATATAAATTGTTAAGTTTTTTTGTCATTTTCTGCCCAACGGTGATATGAATTAGAACTATAGTTTTGCATGTTATTAATCAGACCAACGTAGGGTTAATTACATGCAATATATATTCTTATGTTATTTCTAATTTTGCTTTGTATTTTGATATTCACAATAAATGCTTCAAATGTTGCCGCCACAATCGACAATATTGAGTAACTTGCGGGGAGCAATTTTTCCACATGGAAAGAAAGAATCCATGTTGTCCTTGGAGTTTTGGACCTTGATTATGCTTTAAGGGTAAGCGTTCCTGTTCCCCCCCACCGAAGGTGAGGAAAATTATGATGAGAAAAAGAAAACTTATGAAGCTAATGCTGAGAAATGGGAGCGGTCTAACCGCCTATTACTAATGATTATGAAGACCTCTATCTCAGTTGGGATGAGGGGAGCAATCTCCGATTCCGAAAATGCTAAAGAGTATTTGGCTTCAGTAGAAGAGAAATTTAAAGGTTATACAAAAGTTTACACCAGTACTTTAATCCAGAGGCTCTTAACCACTATGTATGACGGGTCCGACAGCATAAGAGAACATATCATGATGATGACCGATATGGCAGAAAAGCTCAAGGGCATGGACATGGAGATATTTGATGGTTTCCTAGTCCATTTTATCATGACTTCTCTTCCTTCTGAGTACACGACATTTAAGATCAATTACAATACTCAGAAAGAAAAATGGAACATGAGTGCTTTAATCGCCATGTGTGTCCAGGAGGAAGAAAGAATAAGGACGGAAAAGAGGGATTTTAAGCTTCAAGTTGGTGGCTCTAACAAAAGGAAGTTCAAAGGAGACTTCAAATCGAAGAAAAAAAGCTGCAGTTCTCCCCTAATTCAGATAAGTCCAGGCCTAAAGTGCACAATGCACCTAAGCCCCATGTTGCTCCCGCTAGAGCACTTAAAGGGGGAGGGGGAATGTCACTTCTGCAAGCAGCCAGGGTATTTCCAGAAGGATTGTGTTGGTTTTCTAAAGTGGCTCGCAAAGAAGGGTAATGATACAATGACATTCATTGATGAAACTCTTTGTGCTGATTTCTCTCTTAATTCTTGGTGGATTGACTCAGGTGCAACTGTGTACGTTACCAACTCTTTACAGAGATTCCTTACCGTGAAAACACTAAGAAAGGGGGAGCGAAATATTAGAGTCACGGATGGAAAAGAAGCCCAAGTAGAATCAGTTGTGTTGGACCGAAATGGCGACAGAGGGGGGGTGAATGTCGACTACAAAAAAAATTCGTCCCCCTCAAGTACCTACGACAAAATCTTCTTCTATAGCTACGAAGCAAAGCTATAAAGAGACATCCTCAAGCTCTTTGGAAATCTGGAGAAATCAACCTAGAGAAAAGAACAGAGAGAAAGCACCCAAGAAAGGACCTGCAACAAAACCCTAGGGCCGGTCTGACCGCTGGGTAAAAGCCGGTCTGACCGCTGGGTAATAGCCGGTCTGACCGCTGGGTAATAGCCGATCTGACCTCTGGGTAATAGCCGGTCTGACCGCCCCACAAAAAATTCAAACAGCAGTGAACTGAAAATTCAGAGCAACTTCACAAATCCTCACAGCAAGAAACTTAGCAACTTCCCTTTGGTTTTCTCAGCCCAGAAAGGTAGGATATCCTTTCAAATAGCTAGGGGAACCTCTGGAACCAGCAAATCTCAGATTAAAAGCAAGAATTTGGAATTTGACCCAAAACATGAAAATATTCAGAGAGCAGTACTAAATTTCAAATTCCCATCCATCCTTTGATCCTCTGGCCATGAAACTTCTAGGATAGCTAATGAATAGCCTCAGCACTCTAGCAATCAAGTTTCATGCCATCTCCAGGAGGAAATCACAGAATTGCACAAAACCCTAGAAATGCCAAAAAACTGAAAAACTTCAGAGAAGTGCACACAAAAACCCAAATTACTCCATGGTCTCAAGTCCTTTGCTAATGAAATTTTGCAGTCAAGTTAGCAATAGCAAAAGGACTCCTCAGACCAAAAATCAGATCATCTCCTGAAGAGAAACAAGAAAACAACCAAAACCCTAGAAACAGGAAATGAAGAACAGAGAGGCTCAAAAGTGAAATCTGAGATTAAATGAGTTTTGCTCTTGGGAAAATATCGATCAAATGATCTTGAGCCAACATCCCAACCTAGAGCAACCCATTTTGGCACTTCCCAGCAACAAACAACAAGAAATCAAGAAACTCAAAAATCAACAGAGAAGAGCATCGAAGGAAAAATAACACCAGAGAGACAGGGACTTGAACAAATTCAACCAAAGCCATCTTATATTGATATTGAGGATCATAGAGACGTCCCCATACATGATTACAACCAGAGGAATGATTACAAGGTGACTCAATTCATCCTCTCCCTCTCAATCTTCAAGAACCCATGAACACTACATACTTCTTGAGAGAGAGAACCAACGTACAGAGAGGAGGAGACACACTCTGGAACACTCACCAACTCACCAACCACTAAAACCTAAAGCCAAAACCAACTTCTAAAGCTCATTTTGACTAAAGCAAACCCTAGAACCCTTGGAGTGCATAAGTGGGCATGCAGCCACCAACATCTATTTATAGCCCTTGGCTAACGGGTCTCCAACCCGTTACACCCGCTAAACCCGAACGGAGCCCGCTCCCGCTTTTGCAGCCTCGCGAAATCACCATTTCGCCCCTCCTGCACCTTCCGGGAAGCTTCCGCGCTCCTTGTCGTCCAAGCCTCGCAACCACATCGAATCTCCGCCGTCTTCGACACATCCGACCGTTCTGACCTCGACACCGCCCGTGTCTAGTCCGGTCACCCCGTGTCTCGCCACGACTCCGTCTCGACGTCCTGCAGCCAACACAGACAAGAAACACATCAAATAGCATCGCTCGATACATGTAAGCATAAATGCATTAATGAAATAGCCCAAACCTGACAAGTCGACATAATACGCATCCTAACCACTTTGACCAGGTTTGACCAAATCCGACCGAGCCCGATTGCACCACGCAATGTCAAGGACCGAACCAACCAAATCAAACTCGACTTTCCTAAACCGATGTCAATTACTTATCACATACAAGGGATGACCCTCACATGGTCTCTCAAGTTGGATCTATTTCATTAGTCTTAAATAGTGGCTTCATGCTTCATCTTAATAATGTAGTCTATGTTCCTTCCATCAGGAAGAATTTGATTTTGGTTTCTTTATTGGACGATGATGGTTTTAGATGTATTTTTGGTGACAATAAATGCATTATTACATTTAATTCAAGTGATGTTGGTCTTGCCTTTAGACAAGACAAGCTCTATATACTTTCCTTAATGAATCTCCTGTATCTTTGAATGTGTGTGATACTAAGCATAAAAAGAATGACGAAACTTCTTCAAAACTGTGACACTGTTGTTTAGGCCACATTTCGAGGGGGGGATGGAGCATCTCATTAAAGAAGAAATTCTCCACCCATTAGATTTCTCTGACTCAGACCACTGCATTGATTGCATTAAAGAAAAACATGTAAAGCAAATAAAGAAGGGAGCCATTCGCAGCACAGGATTCTTAGAATTAATTCATACTGATATTTGTGGTCCTTTTCTTGTGACATCAATGGATGGTTTTGATTCATTCATCACATTCACTGATGATTTCTCCCGTTATGGTTATATCTTTCTCATTAAAGACCGATCTGAGTCACTTGACAAATTTAAGATATTTAAGGCTGAAGTTGAAAATCAGCACAACCTAAGAATTAAAGTGGTAAGGTCGGACCGTGGGGGAGAATATTATGGAAGACATGCCTCTTATGGGCAAATTCCTGGCCCTTTCGCTAAATTCCTTCAGGAAAATGGCATTGTTGTCCAGTATTCTACACCAGGTGAACCTCAGCAGAATGGGTAGCTGAGAGATGCAACTGTACACTTATGGATATGGTACGGAGCATGCTTAACCATTCTAGTTTACCAATTGGTTTGTGGATGGAAGCACTAAAGACAACCGCACATATTCTTAATTGGGTTCCCAGTAAATCAGTACCTAAAACACCTTATGAATTATGGACTGGGAGGAAACCGAGTATGAAATATTTACGAGTATGGGGTTCTCATGCTGAAGCTAAGATAGTTAATCCATATATTGGGAAGTTAGACTCTAAGACAGTAAGTTGTCATTTTATTGGGTACCCTGAGAGATCCAAAGGGTATCGTTTTTATTGTCCTGATATGATAATTAAGTTTGTAGAAACAAGGCACGCTGTATTCTTAGAGAATAACGAAGATCTGGAGCCCAGGAAAATAGATCTTGAGGAGAAGCGGGTTTATATTCCTTCACCGCTCATCCCAGAGACCTTTATTCCTATGCCTCAGGTGGTTGCACCTCCACTAGAGAATACTGTTGTTGCACCCACTGTTAAGGTCTTTGAAATTCCTAATGTTACATCTAATGATGAGCCTCAGCAGTCTCCTGTAATAGCTGATGAACCTATTAGAAGATCACAGCGGGAGAGAAGATCTGCCATCCCAAATGATTATGTTGTTTATATGAATGAGGATATTAATGATATAGGGAAGGTCGATGATTCCACCTCTTATAAGGAGGCCATGATGAGTGAACATTCTTCTAAATGGCTTGATGCCATGAAGGATGAACTAAAGTTTGTAAGTACTAATGATGTATGGGACTTAGTAGAAATTCCTGATGGAGTCAAAACTGTAGGCTGTAAATGGGTCTACAAAACCAAGCATGACTTTAAGGGAAATGTCGAAAGGTTCAAAGCAAGGCTTGTAGCAAAAGGCTTCTCACAAACAGAGGGGATTGACTATAATGACACCTTTTCTCCTGTCTCAACTAAAGATTCGTTCAGAATTGTTATGACATTTGTAGCTCATTATGATTTAGAGCTGCATTAGATGGATGTTAAGACGACATTTCTTAATGGCGACTTGCAAGAGAACGTTTCATGGCTCAACCGGAAGGTTTTGTCATGGAAGGCAAGGAGCGTATGGGATGTCAACTTAAGAAATCGATTTATGGTTTAAAACAAGCGTCGAGGCAGTGGTACCTCAAATTCGATAAGATCATAAGGAGTTTTGGTTTTAAGGAAAATGAAGTTGATAACTGCATATATGTTAAGTTCAAGGGGAGTAAATTCACCATCTTAGTGCTTTATGTGGATGACATCTTGTTGGCCAGCAGTGATAAGGATATGCTGTTTGAGACCAAGAGATTTCTTTCATCTAATTTTGATATGAAGGATCTTGATGATGCATCTTATGTTCTTGGCATTGAGATTCACCGAGATAGGTCCAAAGGAATATTAGGTTTATCTCAGAAGGCATACATTGACAGAGTACTGAAGAGATACAATATGCATAAGTGCTCTGGCTCACCTGCTCCTATTGTTAAGGGCGATAAGTTTGGGACATTTCAATGTCCAAGGAACCAATATGAAACTGATCAGATGAAGTCGGTTCCTTATGCTTCAGCTGCCGAAAGCATCATGTATGCTCAAGTATGCACGCGCCCTGATTTAGCTTTTGTAACCGGAATGCTTGGTAGATATCAGTCAAATCCAGGACCGGACCACTGGAAGGCCGTTAAGAAAGCCTTGCGTTATATGCGAACTACTAAGCATTTCATCCTCACATATAAGAATTCTGATAGCCTTGAAATTGTTGGTTTCAGATTTAGATTTTACGAGATGTGTTGATACTAAGAAATCTACGTCAGGTTATATCTTCACACTTGCTGGAGGAGCTATCTCATGGAAAATCTCCAAACAAATTAAACCCTTACGCATCTTAAACAATGCAAGCTGAATTTGTGGCATGTTATGAGGCTATCGGGCAGGCTGTATGGCTTAAGAATTTTATCCCGGGACTTAAAGTGGTAGACAGCATCTCTAAACCACCCACCTTATACTACGATAACGAACCTGCAGTCTTTTATGCAAATAACAACAAGTCAAGTGGTGCTGCCAAACATATTGACATTAAGTACCATGTTGTGAAAGATAGAATCCAGGATCAAACCATTAGTATCAAGCATATTAGTACTAAGTTAATGCTTGCGGATCCGCTTACCAAGGGCTTACCACCCAATATTTTTCGTGGTCATGTTGCCGGTATGGGTTTATTGGAAAGCCTCTGATTCTGGATAAAAGGACCTTAAAGCAAAACAATTCCCATTAAGTATAATGAATATCCATTTCAAGATAGGATAGTACACTACATGTACTGGAGTTGTATGGCACTTCATTGGCCATGCAACACATTGCCTTGATATGCTGTTTTATTGAGAATGGGTTTATGATGTTACCCTGACGATCAATAGAGAGAATGTTGGGTTGATCTTGGCTAACAGCACCCCGAGATTCCAGGGAGGCCACGCCTCCACTCGCGCCTTGATCGGAGGCGCAACCAACTCATTTGGTTTCGGTCCTGATCACCTAACGCTACATAAAAACAGGGGACTTGGGAGGCTTGTTCACGGTTTTGGTTCAAGGCCACGAAATCCCGCACACACCCGATCTCTCACGAGCGCTAAAGTGGACGAAGATCAAAGGCCTCCTTCGTCTCCGTCCACGGCATCATCTGCACCGCCGACCACCTCTCCATGCCATCTCTAAGTTCGGGTACACTTTCGCTCTAAAGTTTGTGCTTTGTGTTCATGATTGATCTAGAGTTAATGCCTATAGTTCATATTTAGCCTTAGATCCACCTAATAAGTTCGTTTCCCCTTCCAATTGCAGAGACTGAGAAAAAAGAGACCGCGCGCGTGATGAGTCCGCCTGAAAATTAATCGATCAGGTTAGCGCAGCGAGTGCACGGCTAACTATTACTCCCTCCGTTCTTTTTCTCGATACTTTAGAATCTATACCATTAAATTTTATAAAAATTGATTATTAATATGTTTAATACTATTTAGATTGACTACATAAAAATTATATTATTATATTTATCGTTAAAAATAATTTTATAGCACCGTAATTTTATTAGTATATAATATAATGGAGTTAACAAAATTTATAGTCAAAATGATATATCCGAGGCCATAAAAAATAAAAAAGAGTACAGCTGCTAGTACTGCCGCTGCTGTAGTTGTAGCGAGTTTCTCTTCTCTGCTGGATCATCATTAACAAGCGGCTTGACTTTGGAGAATCAATTAGTGGACTCAACGATTAATGCTCTTCGTCTCTTTTATCGATCATACTCTTTGGAGCTGATGTACCTACTGCGATAGTCTCGCCAACAAATTTCAGAGACAAAACACTTAACTAGGACTGGTACTAATCAAAATAGAAACTGATGGTCAAAATCGTGATTTTTGAGACCGTGGAGATGTCGATAACATCACTTAATTTTCTTGAGTGGAGGAGGTACCGGTATCTTGTACAACATCAGTAATTTTCCTTAGGTCCATAAGCCACCTTTTTGCAGTTGAAAATTGGTGCTGCGCCACCAGTATTCCACCAGCACGCCGGTACACAGCTTTGACGTTTCCATTGTGATGAATTTTTATTGTCCCGATCTTTCGATGATGAGAAGGATAAATTTCGATTGAACGATGATCACATCTTATGATCTAGGTTATGAACGTAGTACGTATGAACCAAGCAATCGCTGAACTAATCACCAAGTCGTTATTAACCATGCCAAAGACCTGGTTGACCTGATCATGATGATTAGTTCCTACAAGCAATCGAAGAATAAGTAAGAACGAAGTAACAAGTAATCTAAATTACAAATATATGATTGAGTTGAAAAGGTGGGATTCCACATAAGTTTTCACAATGGAGAATTTAAGCAAACGAAATCCATCGAACCCTAAGGGTGGCAGCCACTATGTATAGGAGAAAGAGGAGAAGGAAGGGGCGGCGATACTACTCACGTCTAAATAGTAACCGCTTGAACAGTACGGGCTGCCTAGGGTTACAAGGTCCACGGGCTCAAATGGACTCAGCAATAGCATCTGACTGTTTTGGCAATTGCGATGCGCTCAGAAGGAATTTGGAGTTGGGGCTAGATCCGTTTGAAAGATGACGAGTTAAACTCTCAATCAAGTACTCATGGAGGTCAAACGGAGTTCGTATATGAAAGTTATGCTTATTTAAAATCGATGCTGTCTCTGGAGGCCGAATTGAATTGGATATGCTTTCATTCATAATCAGCTCCTAAGTTCCTAATTAAAAGAACATCATATGCATTAGGTAGCAGCATATTCTTATTAGAAACAAAATACACTCCTAGAAACGAAATTACCTGATAGTTCAATTGACACATGTGAACTTTTATGATTGGATCTTACAAGTGCATAGATTCATATCTATTGATTGTATACATAGAAATAATGTCCTCATCACATTGACTAGCTAGCTTGTGTGACACAGGCTAAACACGGAGGTCAGTTTTTCACACGACTATCGTCTGTGTCGGCATAGGAGTATGGGCCTGTTTTTTTTGGCTGAGACTTATAGATTTTAGCTGCGGCTTGTGGCTTTTGGGCTATTCGTACAAAAATTTACAGAGTAACAGAATTTCGCGTGCGGTTTTTACCAATATAAATGAAGTCGGTATAATATGTACTAAATTAACCAGTATATCCCATCTTAAAAGACATTCCGTTTAAAAAGCTAGTTATTGTAGAAAAGTCAAAACATAAGCCAAAAGCTAAAAAAGACTTCCTGGAAGATGACTGCTACTGCAAAAGTCGCAGTGCAAGGCGACTCTGCAGATAGAGATGCGTACAGCTAGTGTTTGAATGGCGCGTTGCTTTCGCAGCGTATAACTTTTGAATGAAACTACGTACTGCAAAGCTTACAGTTCAAGTTGGATAGAGCTGTGGTGGTGAAAATTCAGTCACAGTAACGTCTAACTTTACCTAAGCGGCTGAACCTAATAACTAGGACTTAGCTTGCCATATCCTGAAAAGACATTTGAACCCGGTGCATGTGTTCCATGTTTTTTTTTTTTTTGAGAGAGAGGAGTGTTTCATGTTTGTTAATGACAAGAGGAGAGATACTGCTGACATGAGGCCCGCCCAGCGGTGCTGTTGAGAACCCGACATCCTGAGGAGATGCTGGGCCTGTACTGGGCCCTGGATGGAAAGATGAAGGACCAGAGTTGGAACGTATGACTGGTTTAATTCTAATTTATAACTATTACAGCTTTCTATCTTGAAAAAAAAATGCAGCTGATGCCGCTACTGATTTTCGTGGATTCAAATACTCTGCCGTTGCTTGTGTCCCTCGTCATGGTGTTGTTCTTGCCTGCTAGACTTCTAGTTTGTAGTGCAAACAGGTAAAGGAACCCGGGTTTTCCTAACTACGTAGACTGATGTTCAAATACCACTGTAGGTTGCGTTGATTTTCGCTCAGAATCATTAAGGAGTTTCTTAGTGTGGTATTCCAATTTTTCATCCAGAAGAGCCAATATGTTTCATCTCATTCTCACAATTGTCAGTCAGGAAAAGTGATCTTCTATCCTGTTTACTGCAGATGAGTAGAGTGGACTCAGACCTCTCTGCATCAACCCATCACCTAACTCTGTAGGTTGGGCCTTACTCTTCTTTCCGCACTTGTCATCAAAGCCTCTCAAAGCTATTGCATGTCTTTGCAGTTTGCACTCAGGCACACACTCCTTTTGCATCACCTCGATCTATCAACGTCAGCTGCACATCCAGCTACACACTGATCTAATTTGCACCCCACATGCTGTACATTGAAATAGATCCCTTTGCTAAAATCGTCAGTGTTGCAGTTGCAGGCTAATGAAAACGACTCCGAATTGATACTAGCTCCTATGTGCCTACTGATACATATTCCAAATCACAGGCTGCTACATTGATATATGGAAAGATTATGCAGCAGACAGCAAGGCTAGAGAGTAATTGCCATGTTGAGGAGTGTCATCACAACTAACCTGGGTTTAGTATAGGTAGCTAGGCATGCTAGAACAGGGGATTATACGATAGACCTAGCTAGTTGATCTTTTGTTCACCTATTGTTGGTTCAGTGACATGCTTTTTACCCATTGTTGATGCAGTGACATGCTTGCTTGATATGCACTTCCATGTGCTTGGCTCCATTTCTTCCTCCTGCATTCAAGGCCTTACTTCTCTTTTCATTTAACCTGCTCCCTTTCTTTTGCGATTGTTAATTATACCTCGAGTGTGCTTGTAGCTGTCCTGGAGTATTTTAGATGCTGCCAAGTTAGGGGACTCAGCCTCAATTGCAGCACACATTTGTGTGCATGTCCTTTACTCCTTTTATTTGTTCCTAGTTTTTAATGAGAGAATTGTGGTCATACCCCTGTGGAATCTCTGTATTAAAGCTTTATTTTCCCTCAAAGCACTAGAATTTGAAAAGATGTTATTTTTTCTTGTTTTGCAGGTGCAAAGCTGAATTAAACACTTCTATAGCCACAGGGATGTATAACTACTATTCGTGTCATATGTCTAGTACTTCGTGGGTTCCAGCTCTCTCCATGTTTCAATCCAAAATAACTCTTCTTATGTCCTCTTTGTAGTTTGGACAGGCCTGCACCCTGCAGGCAGTGACAAGCCTCTTTTGAGTATTTGCTCTTTGCTCCCTTCCCATGAAAATTGTTCAGTTGCTACTCTTTGTCGGACTGGACAGCTTGTTGTCTCTCTGACGTTTTTTTAATCTGGAGAAGCTTATCATCATTCCTTCCTCCTCTTGCTCCATTATGATCCTTCAAGCCTCTCCTATTTCCTATAGGGCTTGTCAGCTTGTACATTGTTGTTAGCGACTTCAGGTAAGGTAAAAAAAATATTGCGCTGTCCGCAGGCACAGACATGCTGGTGCTGGTGGGCAGGCATGTTTTAAGCCATCCTGCAAGGCTAGAATTTCTTTTGAGGCAGTTGCAATTTGCAAATGCTAGATTTGGACAGGGGCACAGGGCGAATATAATTAACAAGTGAGCCCATGCAGACTCAGATCATATGTGCAGTCAGACATGTTAAAACCTCCTTCATTGCTGCCTGTGGACTAAATTTTAGGCCCTGTTCTTTTCAGCTTCTAAAAGCTGCTTTTCGGGTTTTCTACAGTAACTAGCTTTTAAACGGTGTATTTTTTAAGATAGGGTCTACTAGTTAATTGTAGTGCATACTTTACTGACTTCTTTTATATCGGCAAAAATCGCATGTGAGTTTCTATTACTCTGTAATCTCTCATATAAACAGCCCAAAATCCACAAGCCGCAGCCAAAAAGAACAGGCCTAAAGTATTTAACAATGGGGTTGACAAATTTCAATCAGGGTCATGTCAGTTTGACCTTCTACGACCACCCACCAAACATACGTAGGTAGAGTAGAGATGGACTACATTTGCAGATGGATCTCTTCTCTCCGTCTCACCAAATCTTGGCTGATAAACTAACGAGTACGCATATAGCTGTGCCAACTAAGTAACATGTATGCACCAGTAATTCAGCATTTTCTCCTCATAAGTAAGCTTATGTATAGAAGATCTGAAGCTGTAACCATTTTCTAACATCTCTTGGAATGCAAAAGACAGTGCAACCCGGGAGCCAGCGATGACTGTATCTTTCTTTGCTAATGCATGAAGAATAAAACAGGCACACATCAGCATCTGTAATAAATTTGTAAGACGTGTGCTAATAAAGTGGTATCTTTGGTGTGCGTAGGCCATGGCTAATCGGTAGCGTCTCTCGACAAATGGAGCGTGGGGCTCGGGCTATCAAACGGAAAGATTAGCCTCAGCAGGGGTAAAGCAAAGTTCATGCACAGCTTTTGCAGAGCAACACTGCTTTGCCTGAGGATTTAGTACAGAGTCTCCATGTGGCTTAGGTGACCACACTAATCAAATAATTAATCAAACCAAAGATGGAAAGGATAAAGAATAACAATGGACAGCACATGTGTTGCAAGAGTTCGAATCGATCAGCAGGGGAGATGGGAACAAGGTGCTGGAGTTCAGTGACCAACCCTAGCCAGAGAGCTGTAGAGCAAATTGCTGAAACTCTGGGCTGTATCAGAAGACACGTGGCTGCATCCTGCATGACGGGGCTCGGACACAACACAAGGGACAGGAAGGCAGCCGTGGGGCCGTGCGCTTCATTAGTAAAGGAGCATTCGGGAGACCATGAGCCATGATTGCAGGCACAAGCCAACTCCACTATTTCTAACTTTAGTTTAATCCTCTCTCTCTCTCTTCTTAGCTTTTGCTGCACGTACCACATCCTGTCCGTATTTGGTCGATAAATCCTGGTGTTTATTTTCTTGTGCCATTTGTGATCATCATGTGTGGCATCTTTCTTTAATCATGATGAGAAACAGAGCACTGTGTGTTTTGAGCTGAGGACATCTTTTTTGGGTTCCTTTAGGCTGCTTGTCCGAACTTTCTGATCCATCTGGAGCTGGCCGATCAGGCCATTGGCTAAAATAAGTAGTATCATATTAAATTGTTGTTGAAGATTACTCCATATATCGAGATTGCTCACGTTCTTCGGTAACCAAACCTAACTAATCTGGCCAAGAAAGATTAATCTACTGGCAGATACAATGGCTTCAGGTGGATGCGCACGTTGGGCTAGCTCTAAAATTCTGCCAAACTTTTGTGGCCATCGAGTGCTACGGCGCTTAATTAATTTGTCGCCGCCGGTCACCGGCCAGGCGCTTCTGTCCGCGGCGCTGTGTTTGCCGTCGTACGATCATTTCTTCTCCATTAGAAAAATCGATTGGCAAGTTCTTTAAAACTATATTCATATGAATACATCGGTCACTGGAAACCGGAAATATCTCGTATGAAATTCTACGGGCTCTTGCTACCCCAGCTGTCCATTCCTTTTTATGTATAGATCACGTTAGTTATCTTGGTCTCACTCAAAACGGTTTCTATTTCTGACTTATAACTTTTGTTTTCATCTTTTTCTGGTTTTCTTTGGCTTTTTCCTCTTTTAGTTCTTTGTATTGTCCATGCCGATATAGCATTTTTTATTTTTATTTTTTATATTTAATTACATAGAATAAACCAACAGTAGCTACAATACAAAAAAATCATAAGCTCTGACTTAAAAGTCACTTGGAGCACCCCCACTAGTATAAGCAGTAGGGGGGTAAATTATGAAAGGAACACAACAGCTGGTTAGGATAGAGTTTTTTTTGGCTGAATTGGCGTTGTTTGACTATATAATAGCAAAAAAGGCACTCTTCGTGGAAAATTTGTAGAAATAGCACCTCCAACACACGATCACCATGCAGGGAGGCCAGTGAGCCGACATGTACCCACCGCCGCACGGCCGTAGTACGGATCCAAAGTCGCACTGTGGCCATACAGTGTAGCACTGTAGCATCCAAAACCACATGGTCACTCTGCGGTGGGCACTGTAGCAAATTTTTAGGAAATCCATTTAAATATACTTTTTATAGGAATTTTTAAATATAGCAAATGAACTCCAAAAATTATAACTTTTTTTGAGTCTCCTGACATATTATACTTGCTTGTGTAATTTTTCCATAATTTTGTGCATTCTGAATTTTTCTCAAAAATTTATTTAAGTATATTGATTGTAGGAACTTTTTTAATATAGAAAATGAGGTGCAAACATTATGGAAATTTTTTTGAAGGCTCCTTATACAGTGTACTTCATTATGTATTTTTTAGAATTTTATATATTCTAAACTTATCTCAACAATTAAGGGTTTAGATATCAAAAATTAGGATTTTAGGTTTCGGAAATTAGGATTTCATTATTTCATATGACTTGGAATGTGGAAAGTTTAGTACCACATTACTACTCTAGGTAAGAGACATACTTAAGAGACACCCATTAAGGGTTTAGACCATTGCCTAGGATAGGATGCGAAGGGCACCGGATGGAGTTCTTGGGATCGAAGTTCCTTCTTAGGGACAACAGCGATAGGGTGACAGATGTGTGGCAACGGGTACATGTCGACTCATTGGTCGTTCCACACGGTGGCCGTGTGGTGGAGGCACTATGTTTGCAAATTAATTGTGCCGAGTGCCATTTTTATGATTACACGGGCAAACAGCGCCAATTCAGCAAAAAACTCTATCGTACAAGCCGTTGTTGTTCCTTTCATAATTTTACCCCTACCACTTGTACTAGTGTCTTTCAAGCCAGAGCTTATGGTTCATTTTGCACTATAGCTGCTGCTGGGTTATCATTTTTGCTATTACACGGGCAAACAGTGCCAATTTGGCAAAAGCCTCTATAGAACAAGCTGGATAGAAGGCGAACGAGGTGAGGCGATGAAGCGCATATGAAGCGGCGACGGAAGTGCGTGTACGACACACTCATACGGGAAGGGATGTGTTAAGGCTTTGTTCAATGAAAAGTCATAATACCTTATAAAAATTACATTTATAGTGAAAAGTCTATAATGCCCTTAAGAAATTGATGGTCAGAACCAATTTTTACTACCACCCTTTACTGTCAATAGAAGGTACCGTACCATAGATGAAATAGGGACACACGGTAATCCTATAACTTTCATTGTATCAAAAGACTTCTCTATTTGGTAATTAAGGCTCCGTTTGGAACCTTGAAAACTATCTGTCTTTATGTAGAAAGAAGGATATTGCTTTAGAGCTTCTGGTAGCTCGCTAAGGAGAATGCGCTACCAACCTCCACATTCTACCTTTAGATGTGCTTGCTCTTCTTTACTCAACACCAAAGCTTCCTTCTCAAGTGACTCTTTCTTATCCAGTGAGGTGGTGATGATTGACGACGAGGATTAGGTTTAGGGGTTACCATGCACCCCATCTGTAAGGGAGGGTGTGTTGGTGGCGACAGTGTGACGTGGCATGTCGGTGGTGGTGCCGTTGGCCACGGGTCCAAAGGAGAGCATTGTACAGTTGTGATAGGGTGGCACGGCAAAGATGTTGGTGGAATTAGGTTGGCGGGGCCTGTGGTGGTGGTGGGCGAAGAGTGCGAGTGGTGTAGCAAGGCACCACTAGCTACGGGAGGTGGCAGTAGGCGGTATTAGGGGAGGCACAGCCGGGTGGGGGCGGTGATGGAGGGGGAGACTATAACATCCCATTTTGGGAGTTAGAATGTGGCTTGAGTAAAATTCAAATTTCAAAAAGTGCAATGTAAATTTCAACCAATTTTCAAAAATTCAAAACCCTCTTGGGCTTGGCCCAGCCCATCCCTACCTCTCCCCTTGCCCCACTTGGCTTTGGCCTGGCCCAAAAGGCCTTCGGCCTGACCCAAAATGGCCCATGCTGCTCCCAACCGTGCCGTGTGCACCCAGTGACGTGACTAAACCATGCCATTCGTGCCCCGACCCTTCTCCGTCACATCCGCGCCTGGCACTACCTCCCCTATGTGCCACTGCTCCTCTATAGTTTGTCATTGCTTGCCTCATGCTATGCCACCCCTCACCTATGCCTAGCCCTCCTCCCACTCCCTCTCCACTCCGCGTCAGCTCTGCGTGACCACAATCCTCACCAAGCCATTGCCTTAAGCTGTCCCCTCTGCGCCATAACTCCCTTGCAGTGTGCTGGCTCCGCCATCCCTCCCTTACACTATGTTGTGCACCTAGCTTCATTGCCCTCGGCCTTTGTGCTCACTATCAAGACACCCAATGGTTACCCACCCCCTCCTGGCTATAAAGCCTGCGCGTTGTCCTCCCCATACCACCAATTGTGGCCCTGTGCACTCAATCACCCCCAAATGCCCTTTGCACCGTCTTCTCCTTGACTCTGGCCATTCTGCCTCTGTCAGCATCGTCGATGGAACACCATGTTTCCATCCAATTGCTTGTGTCTAGAGCACCGCACGAGGATCCCGAGGATAATCTGAGTCATGCTAAGCCTTTTATCCCTCTCCAGTGAGCCCTTCAAATTGTCCACCTCGCCACTGACCATGTCTTCACTGCCAGGCCATCCTCCTCATCCCCGAGCACCGCTGTCACATCAAGCAAGTCCCTCTCCACCCGTAGATGCTCTCATAACCCGGAATTAGCTTCTAAAGACATGTAGCTGTATGGTGCCATGCTCCTTATTCTATCGCTGCTTGAGCTTGCTGTCAATCGCTTCGCACTTCAAATTTGGCCGCGCCGCCTCACCTAGAGGTTCGCGCCATGCCAAGGAACCCATTTTTGGCCTCGCCACCGGCCGCTGTCCTTCCACTCAACAACAATGAGCTCGCTCCTCTTCGGTGGGAAGACGATGACTATAACATCATGATTAGCTTTTAAATGCATAATTAAGGTTAAGTTAATGACCATTGTTAGAAACTATTAAACTCCACTGACATGTGGGCCTGACTTTTAAATTAAGCCTTGGTCTGTGTGACATGTGGCCCTCAGCCCTTTTAAAATGTTAGTCCACAAACCAAATATCGATTTTCAAAGCATCGCCATTAACTCATAATGGAGTAATTAGATTTTACAATCTTCCCTTTTTAATAATTCATGACAATATCAATAAATAATGAGATAGAAATTGAATTTCGAGTATACAACATGTATACAACACTTGTATACTCTAGGATAAGCTTTTTAAGCAAATCTTACTCATCCGGTTGTCATAAATCATCCAACTATTAACACATCATGGAGGAACTAGATAACAACCCGATCATGAGTATATATAAACTACACAAGCTATATATACTCAAGGGATATGTTTCAAAGTAAAGATCCTTAATATGTAGAAAGATGAATGTGGATCAATACTAATGAAACCTCAAAACATAGAGTGAACTCCCCCTAAATGTATGCATACTAGAGTATATAATAAAGACATATAAACATATTCATGTTTGACTATTTATGGAGTTCAATATATATTTTTTGGATCCGAGGAATGCACTAAGATATAAAAATGCGATGTCGAATACATACCTCTTATGATTTTCACCTTTTCGTCCAAATGAGACTAAGCAATAACATAATCAATAAACAAGTTAGTCTCACAATTAGATTTGTCATTATCACCAAAACCAACTTAATGGAGCTTGAACTTACACCACGGTGGATTGGCCACGGCATTTCAACCACGGTATTTCGACCACAACGGATCGACCATGGCTTGTTGACCACGGCATTTCGACCACGGTATTTCGACCACGGCATATCGACCATGACATATCAACCACGGCAGAATTACCACGTTTGAATGACCACGGCTAGATGACCACGACAAAACAACCACAATAAGTCAACCACGGCAGGCTTCGACCATGGGAGTAATCGGTAGGCTTTGACCTTGAATAGTGAACTGGTCGCAAGCTACTATAAACCGGTTGGAGCTATGGTGTATCGGTCGTATGCTACAAGTAATCGGTCATATGCAATAGTGAACTGGTCATATGCAAATGTGAACCGGTTGTATGCAACAACGAACTGGTCGTATGCAACAGGGAACCAGTCGTCAGCTACAGTGAACTGGTCATCAGCTACAGTGAAACAATCAATAATCGTACCCTTGTGTTGGCCTGTTTGATTGGTAGACTATGACCACAGTCAGTAGTCAGAGGTGTCGATCGTGATCAGTGATCGATAGTGTGAGATACAGTATCCGGTCAGTGGTCATAGCTACAGTACCTTGTCAATGGTTGTAGCTATAGTGCTTTGTCATAGTCGTAGGCTTCGCAATCTTTTGATCGATAGCCGTAGACTTTGCTAGTCCATAGTCGATGATACTGTGATCAGTAGTCGTAGACTTTGCAATCGGTAGCCAAAGACTTTACTGGTCGGTAGTTGAAGACTTTGTGATCAGTTATCATAGACTTTGTGATTGGTTGTCTTAAACTTTGCGATCGGTTGCCGTAGGCTTCACGATCGGTACTTGTAGACTTCAAGTGCTTTAATTCCAGTGATCTTCGAGTACTTTGAGTACTCGTGTCTGATGGGCCAGTGGTCTGACCGGCTTATGCATGACGATTAGACTGGTTTCTTTGAGTGGTCTTAGACTGATTTATGGGGAACATGGATACAATGGTGTGGATGATCTGGTTTGTAATTTCTGGTGGTTAAGAGTGTGGTTGCGTGTGTGGACTGATGTCGGTCAAGTTAGGAAGAACTTATGCTGGAGTGAAAGTTCTTTGGTTTTTGCATGTGCAGGTTGGTCTTGGAGACAATCATGGTTGGTGATGAGGTGAACTAGGACTAGAAAGGGAAATTTGAGGTCCAGACGGTCGAGGATATCACGCAAGGTGATCGGGATCACACTTGAGTACGTGGAGATCAGAGATACTTGATGCGTGAGGAAGCTATGAGAGATACAATTCTAGAGGTTTTGTCACATGATGAGATTAGAGAAGTTACGAAAAGAGTCAACGTGAAAGTCAGCATGACTTAGGTGCCGTTCGGTTGGGTTGAAATAAGTTGATTTATGATTGAAATCGCACTGTAGCTGACTGAAATTACATTGTAGCTGTGGTGGCTTATTTGGTATAACTAAATTTTAAAAAGTTTAAAAATAGAGAAAAAACATGTTAGTCCATTACGGACAACGCAAACGAATACAGAAAAAAACCAGCAAAAAAGCTCAAAAAGCTAGAAAGAAAAATGAAATTTAGGAATAATAAAAAATAAGATAAAAATTAGAAACTCAAATCAAAATGAGTGGGGCCTATCACTGCATGCTCTCTCGCTAGCTCAGCCCACACGAAATAACATTTATGGGCATGTTTGGTTGCCTGCATGAGCTGATGCAGCTGCATGAGCGTGGCCAGGCTGAGGAGGGAAGCTCCTCAGCCGCGTTCCTCCTCAGCCTGGTTCCAGTTGTTTTTTTGCATCCGCTCGTGCAAGCTCTCTCCTCTTCGCAGCCAACCAAACACCATCTCCCTGCATGCGCTGTGCGAGCCACCCGCATGCAGGCAACCAAACAGGCCCATATGTCTCTCCCGTCCAAGCATGCAGTATGTTGTCATTTAGACCATAAAGGATCAAACTTGGCTACGAGTTCTGTACCCAGTTTTTGGCTGCTCTTGGGCCTACAATAATGCTAGAAGGAGATACGTTAAATGCCCGCAAGTAAGTGCGGTTCATATTTGTCAATGTAGCATTTAGAAAATGAGCTCAGATGCTGATTTTTCATGCGGAAAATGCATGTACTTCTGAGTTCGTTGGCAGATCAAGCCAGATCATTGAGAGTTTGGTGATAGGATCATACAACAGAGGAAGGCATGGCTCATTTCTGGTGCAAGTAGTAATTTGCTCAAGGCAAATTCAGAAGCAAGAAGATGAAAAAGACGAAATCAGTCAGCTCGGGACAAGAAATCAGTGGGATGATCAGGGAAAACTCGCAAACCAGTGTGAGAGGATAACTCACCAAATTCACTCAAGGGCACCTCTCAGAAGGTAACTCGCTGGAATGGAAAAGAATAGAGGGATGAGTACGAATTTCACTCAAAACAAGAGAGGGGGAGCAGCGTCATTTCGAATGGGCTCAGACCCCGCTCATTTAGAATTAGCTTTCTAGCTTTTAGTTTATATTTCACTATTTCTAAATTTCGTTTTTTCTGTTTTTAGACTTATTTTAAGCTTTTTTACTGGTTCTTTTTTACCGTATTCGTTTGTATTATACGTGATGGGCTAACTCATTTTTCTATTTTAAAATTTTAAATTTAATTATACCAAATAAGTCACTATCAACTATAGTGTAATTTCAGCCAGCTATAGTAAAAATTTAGTTATAAGTCATCAAAATTCAGCTTAACCGAGCACCACCTAAGCCGCTAGGAGAGCTTAGTGGGCGAGTCAGTGTGAGAATGTGCCGTGACGTGTTAGCAAAAGGAATGTTTTGGACCAGAAATTAAAGTCTAGGAAATACCTAGGCCATTCGTATGGATTTTTGGATTTGATTTATAAATAGTAACAGTTTTTAGATAAATTTGTAAAGAGATACTCCGAATAATTTTGGCCGATATAAATGAAATTATTACAGTGTGTATTACAATAGACTAGTAGACCTATCTTAAAAAGATACTTTTTAAAGCTAGGTACTGTATAAAAGTTATTTACTGTAGAAAAGCAGTTTTTAGAAGCTATATAAATATGGCTGGTCTTTTTAAAACATGAGGGATAAAAGTGACCTTTTGGTGAAACTTTGGGGACCAATGTTGCTATTCACCCAAGAAAGAAAAAGTGGTGCCCGCATGCCACCTTTGGATCGAGTTGCGTCCCGCATGGCTCCTCTCCTCTGATGCCGTGGGTCGTGGGGACTCGATCGGTCGGCCGAAGCAGGCTGTCATTGGCAAATCCTACTTCCATCCGTTCGATAGAGACGGGGCGCCATCGCATCGTGTACTCGATATGTTACTCTTTCTCCCTCTATTGATTATCGACAAACCTATAATGCTTTGGATTTCATAATTTCGAATGCGCAACTTTGACCATCCATTTCATAAATACCATACAATGCTTGTTAGTCATTTAGCATGACAGCGTGCATGCTTTCTGAAACATCATAGCAACGAATGTTGGAGTGTGGATAGCCAGGTATACATATATTGCAAATGCACCACAAAGACATGAACACATTCTCTACGAATCAAAATTCGACCAAGGGTCTAGATGCTGGGTTCTTGTGAGTATGTATGTCCCATTGTTGGATCGTAATACCCTTCTCATCCTAAAGCTAGCCAATGAGGTGAGGGGCTTCCCTACTTTTAAGTTAGGTTCCTTTCCTTTCACAACTAATGTGGGACTATTCCAACAATCTCACCATTCACACATTAGTGTTCTTCAATCCTTCACCGTCCTTTCACCATACACCAACGATTCCTCAGGGTCCCTTCACCGTACACCGATGGTCTCTCAAGGTCACAGTCCATCAGGTGTTCACACACTAGTGTCCATTGGGCCAGAGATATTAGAACCAGGCTCTGATACCACTTGTTGGATCATAAGGGCCTTCTCACCTCCAAAAGCTAGCCAATGAGGTGATGGACTTCTCTATTTTTAAGTTAGGTCTCTTACCCTTCCACAACTAATGTGGGACTATTCCAACACCCATGCTTGTCTGTCCGGATGTGGGGCACCACTGGATCTAGACCTGGGAGTTGGGTCGTGTCATGCCTGGCCCGACGAGCTTCGGGCTGTGTCAGCCTGGCACGCCTACTTAGCCATGCCGTGCCGGCACAACTCGCCTCTGACGAGGCCTAGGGCACGTCGGGCCGTAGTCGGGTCATGTCGACACGGGCACGACACACGACGCTTGCTCATCTTAGCCGCCACCGCTTGCCCGCCTTGGACCTGTAGCCGATGATGCGGAGCCGAAGGCGGCGTTGAGGATGAGCGGTGGGCGGTGGACGGTGGCGTGCTGGACCTGGGCAGCCGGATCTAGAGGGCAGCGACGCTGGCAGGTGAGCGTCAGTAGTGGATGACAAGGATGTGGGAGCCGAGGAGGTGCTGCTCCAACAGTGGAGGAGGAAGGCGACAAGGGGCAGCCCGTGAACTCCCATCCTCCCACAAGTGCTACCTCAACCACCGCCACCACTTGCCTACCTCGAACCTGTAGCCAATGACGCGGAGCTGCAGGCGGCACTAAGGACGAGTGGCGAGCAGTGGATGGCGATGGGATTTGGACCTAGGCAACCAGATGCGGAGGGCGGCAGCACTGGCAGGTGAGCATCGACAGTGGAGGACAAGGATGGGGGAGCCAGGGAGGTGCAGCTCCAGTGGTGGAGGAGGAAGGGAACAAGGGGTAGCTTGTGGACTCCCATCCTCCTGCACGTGCCACCTAGGCCGCATCATTGCTTGCCCTCCTTGGATCTGTAGCTGGTGATGTGAAGCTAGAGGCGGCATTGAGGACGAGCAGTGGGTAGTGGACGATGATAGGATCTGGACCTGGTGGCTAGAACCAGAGGGCGGCATCACCGACAGGCGAGTTTCAGGCAGGCCGTCGGTCGTGGAGGACGAAGGGGAGAGAGGTCGTGAGGAAAGAGAGAGAGAGAGAAAAAAAGAAAGGGCGCACGGCACAACACCGAGGCCCGAGCCACCAATGCAGGAAAAGAAAAAGGAGAACAGAGAAGTGGGAAAAAGAGAAGGAGAGGAGAAAAAAGAAACCGAAAGGGGAAAAGGAGAAAAAAAGGAAAAAAGAGGGGGGAGGGGAAAAGAAGGAAAAAGCTGAAATTTAAGTAATTGCATAAAAATATGAATGCGTAAATATTTGGGGGAAAGTGAAATTTTCTTATTTTTATTGATACAATGCTACCGTCTCGTTAAAAACATTATGCCCCAGAGTGGGGTTCCCCGGTAAGAAAAATAGTATAGTAACAACATACATACATACATACTAACTACTCCCCCTAATGTTGAGATCGTTCATGCATTCTATGTCAACGTATGCCTGCACGATCTTGGGATCCTCCACTTGATGCTATTGTCACTCTCTTGCCAATTCCTAGTCCTTGACGTAGGTGATTGTCTTCACCATGTTGGGCATGAGGTATGGCCTCCTTTTTTCAATTATTCTACCTATCATATTGAACGCTACTTCTAAAGAGATAGTGGACACCGAAACCAGTAGAACATCCTGCACAAAATAGCACAACATAGGAAATATCCGCTTGTTTTTCTTCTACCACTCGAGCAAAATCATGCTCCAAGTAGTGGTCTAGTTTTGAGATAGAAGTCCACTTAGGGAGCCCCTGAGACTAAAAGGATGAAGAATTAGGCTTGCCCTTTAGCTTCTTCTATAAGTAGGACATTAAGCTTGTCTTGCCTTGTTCTACCTATTGTGAGGCCTCTGATCTCGCGATGTTGTTAAGCTTATCATAATACAAGCAAAAAAAATATGAAAAGGCTCCTTTTTAACATGTTCGAAAGATTTAGATAAATCAAGACCTAGTTATTCACCTATTCTCTCCATTCCAAACTACAAACATGCTAACTTTTTTGTAGGATCGAAAATAATAGTAAAGTAATATAGGTGTGAAATAGATCCAAAATATTTAACAAAATTTCCCTCCATTGCTGCAAAAACATGGCCTAAAAGGCAATCCCCCAAGATTTAGTAAACTTGTCTATAATTATCCAAATAAAATCTATAACTAAGTAAGAACTAGAGTAGTAAACACTAAATAGAACCTTAGTTGTTTTATAAAAAATGTCTTAAAAACTCTAAAAATGATTAGCAATTTGCCAATCTAAATTAGTAAATACCAATTCATTATTCTAAGAGTTAGTATTGATAAAGACAGATATAATATATATACCCTTGTACCTTCTTTATTACGATGTATGTCGAGCTCCACCTCACCTTCATATCAAGACCAAGTTTTCTTGAGTCCTTGCCATTGGCTATGCAATATACCGTGAACCTGACTACCACTTATGGTGAACTTATAAGATAACAAAGGTCATTGTGGATATTGTTCAAATATTCGCCAAACACTTGCAAACTGTCTTGCATAATGAGGTTCAAGGTATGACACATGTATATCTGATAGAGAACATATTCACCAATATATGTTTGCAACCTTGGGGTGAAGATGTTTATAGTTGTTGTATTCACTGGTGTGTTATTACAAGTTATTGAAACAATCATATTATCTATTTTAAAATCATCAATTACATCTAGTATGCGTTCGGCAATGGCCTCTCTCATGTGTGATTTGTCAATTAATTTAAACTCTGTGACTCACTTGTTTAGCTTATAATCATCATCTAAATAATAGGCTATAATACTAAGGTAGGCACTTCTTTAGTGTGATAATCTCCAAATGTTTGGAGTTAAAGCAAAATAGAACCGAACTTGTAGGAATATTTCTTTCAATGTTGCTAGCTCTCTATGATAGATCCGTAAAATATCAGATGTGATAGTTTTTCCACTGATATGTTGGTACTGTGGCATGTTGGATCATTCTTTTGAATGCGTGACTTTTACCTATCCTAATCGATTGATCTTTGGAAATAATATATTTAGCAATTTTCTCACTGGCAGAAAGATGGCTGTATACCCAAGTACTCATAGGGTCTTCAGCCTTGAAGTTCAGCTGCATCTGTACCCTGGCCTGTGCACTCCCATCTTGTTCAAGCATGCTTTGTAGTGCTGGTTCAAGTGCTTCATCCCTCCACCTATACGAGCATTTAATTGAGTTTTGCAATAATTACAAGTTATGATTTCTACCATTTAATTGTTTTAGATTTCCTATCTAGGTCATGTGCTTCCAGCACGATGCCCTTCGTCCAACAGTGCTAGTGCCGGACCTAGACCCACCAAGGTTGCCGTCTGTAGATAGGGAGAGAAGTTTGGTGTCCCTATTGGCTCTAGACTATCTTGGTAATCCTCATAGCCATCTGTATTATCCATATGATGGTCCTCCATGCTATAGTCTTCCATGCTTGGGAAGAGCTGATGAGCATCAAGGGGAGTCGGAGCCAAAGGAGGAATATGGGAGCAATGGCAGGAGCTTTCAGCATGGTGCCTCATTGCTGCCTTCATGATGTGACTCCTCAATAGCATACCACTACTGAGATTTATCGCTCTCGCTGCCACCTTCGTGCTACGACTCCTTGGTAGTATGCTGCCACCAAGCTTTCTGTTGTACGGACTATTGAGACTACTAAATAGAGCAAAGAGAGAAAAGAAGCTTGGTGCTTTGGCGGTGAAGAAATGAGCAGAGGAGGTGGATTTTATAACCATGGAGGAGAAGAACGTTGCACTTGCCTGTTGTGTCTTAGCCTCCACCACTCCTCTGCCTTGTTCCTCTACTCCGTCTTGTCACTGGTTCTAGGTCGTTGCCTCTCGCCCTCCCTGCTTGTTGCTTCTTTGCTCTGTCTTGTCATCGGTAGCATGCTAGTTGCTAGGCTGCCTTGGCAACCATTGCCTAATGCTCTACCCTTGTAGCGCCCCTGTATGCTGTCTAATCCCCTCCACTAGTCCACTACTCCACTCCAGACTCCAGTAGTCTGGTCTCCCTACTGCCTCCCTCTCCCTCTCCATGACTTCGCCTCCCCGACCACCTCTCCCCCTCTCCCTCTCCACTTCCCTATCAACTTCTCCTCCACCCCACCTGCCTCCCTCTCCCTCTCCATCATCTCCTTATGTTCCACGCTATTGCCCTCTTTCACAAGCTCTGCATCTCCCACCGTCACCACCCGCTGCCCCTCTCCATGGCCCACCTCCCCCACCGATGCCTCCATCGGCTAGATCCACAACAGATTTGAAGGAGGTCATGATTTGGGGGTGGTATACGATCGACGTGGGTAGATCTGGTGTTGGGTGGTGGCCTTGTCGGTGCGGGCAGCGAGAGTAGATATGGGGCGCTAGGGCTCGAGAATGGAGGCAGGGCTCTGAGGCTTGGCATGGATGGTGAGCATGCAGGCAGTGGTAGTGGAGAGTGGCGGCGGTAAGGTGGGGGTGTGGTCGACGATGCCATGGCCATGGGTGATGAGCAAAGGTTGGCAACGAATTGAGGGTGGGTGCATCAACATAGGTGGTGCCATGTGTATATCTATGGCCTATTGGTGTCGTGCATGGCATCTGTCAATGGCGCCTGAGTGGTGGCCTTGCTTTCCCATGGCATCCACGTAGTATGGGACGATGATGCGCACTGCCACAGGTATGGCACAGTGGCCTTGCTCTTCCTCCCCCTCTCTGGCTACTCCAATGTCCTACCATCCCTCGGCGCCTACACCACAAGCCCAACCGCACCACGCCATGCCCCTCTGTTGTGCCGCCGCTGTGTCTCTGTGCCGCCTAGTCCGCCGTGTCGTTGTGCCGCTGATAGGCCTTGTTTATAGGCCTAGCATAGCCCATCATTCGTGCATTACCGACCTGGCCCAATACTTGCCGTGCTATTGCTATGCTTAGGCAGTGTCGTGCCGATCAAGCCCCAGGCTAGCCTCGAAAAGACCGGCCTCTAACAGGATTGATGGAACCTAGTTTAGTTGGCCACTAACGAAATATGTGTGGGACACAACCTGTTCGCAAGACACAACACAACCTCGCTTTTCTCTTTGCCTTCTCCTTTTGCCCCCTCCTCCCATGTTTGCGTGCGTTGTAGTGTTGTGTAGTATCTCTGTCCCTCTCTTCCTTCCAATCCTTTTTTTCTCTGGTCCACATTTGCTACCTCCCAACATATTCCACATCTCACCCCAACATGTCACCCCCACCACATCATCATTACTACTACACGGCTCAACCTCAAGGATAGGCTATCTATAGATAGAGAGAAGTTCATTTATGTTATATCCTTTATTCATGACCACTTTACATACAACTCCTACCCGTTGTCTATATACAATGTTTAACGTATATACTTAAAGTGTACCCTATTTGTATGTAGTATCCAGAATATTACATGATAAAAATGTTTCATGTATGTATGATCACCAGAAAGAACTATGCATATCCTAAAATAAACGATTAGCTATGAGGTAAACTATGTAAACACTATGGCGATTAAAGATGCTTTGGGATATGTACACGAACCTTTTCTATTTAAAGAGCATAGGCACACAGCCTTGTAGCTCTAATTTCTAAACAAAATTAAGTGGTGCTCATTTGGGCTTTTTTGAGTGGCTTATGGCTGGAAAGCACTATAACTGGCTGAAAAAATATTGTAGCTGACAGATGCTTATTTAGCATAATTAAATTTAAAAAAAATTAAAAAATATATTAGCCCACTACGTATAATACAAACAAATACGGGAAAAAAGAACCGGCAAAAAAGCTCAACAAAAAGCCAAAAGTTTAGAAAAGACGAAATTTATGAATAATGAAAAATAAGCCGGAAGCTAGAAGCTGAAGTCGAAACGAGCACAGCTAAGAACTATACGAACTATATACTAAAACCGTAACTTTATTTAAAAAATCAACAACTGTGTATAATCAAATTGATGTTTGTTAATATTTTGTATCCTGGAACTACATGTAAAATTATTTTTTAATGCATATCAGAGTACCACTGGTAAAAGATTCAAGTGATCACCATTAACTATATATATCCTTCTAGAAGTTTTTTTCCTCAAATAAATGAGTAAATCATTGGTTAAGAGGGAACAATTCCAAGGAAATTATTATATCATGTGGCATGTTTTCCCTCGGGGTACATTTTCCTGGTACCTCGTGGCAAATGCCTGACTAGCTAGACATCCTCCCCTTGTTTCTTCCCTGGACTTCGAAGTTTGGACGACTTATGCCATGCCAATGCTATTACATTTAAGGGTGTTGATAAACATCATCTGAATATTTTCTTTCTAACTATCATTCTGATTTATGACCGTTGGATTAGAGATCCAAGAGCCACAAATTCTCTCCACCCCCTCCAAAAAAAATTCACCCCCTCCAAAAAAAATTCCCCCCTCCAAAAAAAGAGACCGTTGGATCACTAATCCAACGGTCCAAAATTTGGATGATTATTGGGAAGAAAACATCCGAGTAATACCTATACAAATTTAATCACCATCCCTTTTGTAGTGTCCCATCCTTATGATCTGTGTCCTAACTCATATATCACCACCACTCTTCTCCCCTCCTCACCATTTGCTCAACACCCACAGCTCCTCCTCTCCTTCTCCCTACTCCACAGCACCACAAACTCTTACCTTCTCCCTACTCCTGCACCTTCATCTGCCATCAACTCTTGCCTCTCCTGCTCTTGTGTTCCTGTTCTCCATGGCTGTCTGTCTCCAAACAAGAAGCAGTAGGAGGCCATTTGTGCACCTATGGTTGTTGCTCCTACTAGTGCTTCTTGTGCTGGTGTCAGGTTGCCAGGCTTCAAGAGGCATGCAACCGTTCAAGGGCAAGCGCTTGGACAGGGGCAGCTCCAACTATTTCTTCGGGTTTTTGCCGAGGGGACCGGTGCCGCCTTCCGGGCCGTCGCGGCAGCACAACTCCATTGGAGCCGAGGGCCAAGGCAATCCATGAGCAAGATATCATAGAGATGTAGGGTAAGAAGAGAGAGAGAGAGAGAGAGAGAGAGAGAGAGAGAGAGAGAGAGAGAGAGAGAGAGAGAGAGAGAGAGAGAGAGAGAGAGATGCATAGATATGGATCATATCACCATGGTTAATTGTAGCTAGCATGTAGTAGTTATACATGGAAGAAGGTACGTAGCAGCTAGGATGATGTACATGAACCTTTTTTGGGGGGAGACCGAGTGGTGTTGTTTCAATGCTTCTTCCCTTTGGAATTACTAGTACTACGAGTTCTTTTTAATCTCTGCTTCCTCCCTTCCGTGCTCTTCCTTTTTTTATGCAGAGCTAGCTGTCGATGCTTCTGCTGCAATCACTCCTTTTTCTCTTTTGCTTTCCTAAAGCTGGAGCACAAGTGTACAACCACTGGTATTGTTGTACATCATGCAACACACTAGTACATGTTACAACCTTCCTTTCTGATCGCCCCCATGCATGCATGCTGTGATTGCTTCTGCATGCAAGATTCACTAATCACGTTCAGAAACTTCAGATGGAGCAGGGAAGAGGAAAGAGGGAGAACTGAAAGAAGCAGCTGTTGCAAGGGGGTGTTTGGTTGGAGCCCAAGGTTACCACACTTGCTGACTTGCCTTAGGCAAGTTTGAACAAATAACGAGTCTAGTGTTTGGTTCAAGCATGATATGCCACACTTTCTTGGCCACCTGATCCATTTATTATAGACTTATTTTTATGCCAAAGTTTGCTACTGTCTCTTAACCATAAAAACTATTGGCATGCCACGCTATACCACAAAAAGTTTGACAAAGTGAGGCTTCTAAGCAAACATGCCCTAAGAATTTGCAGTGGCTGGCCGCTGATTATGGGCTTGGTTGGTACATAGATGCTGGCCGAAGTTGACAAATGTTGGTTGTTTGTACGAGGTGCCCAACCATCAATGTAACTTTTTGACCACCCCTCTCTTCCTTTTTTCCGTTCTGTACTTCATCGTTTTATTGTCATTTCCTAGTAGTACTACTATAGCCAGGGGAAAAAAATATTTGGGTGCAGAAGTATATATAATTGATTGATTTTTCAGAGAAATTGTGATGCAAGTCGTTGATTACACATGCCGGAATGGCTTGTTCGATCGATTGATCGGAGCTGCTGCTTCCTCTCCTTTTCTTTCTTCGCTGTCACCATCTTCCGGTTTCTTTGGTGGAATTAATGGCGATTTCTTTGCAACTGAAGAGCCTGTTACTATCAGATATTAGTAGATGCTGCTGTACCTGTGCGTGCATGTGTACAGTGTGCTTCGTCAGCCATTGACTACTGCTCTCATATCACCTGCAAGAACCCGAGATGATCATGCTAATGTTAGGCTGCCATGGGAAGGGCGAAATTGGTGATTTACCATTGCTGAGGCCCCTGTTTTAGGATTTACCACTTTTAAGTTTTGTCTTAATCATTTGCTACTCCTAAGCCACAAATAGCTGCAATTTTGCCACCGTGCCTAAATTCTGGTATTTTCGATTTTTCTTGGCCCGAAATCAGAAGTGAAAAGTCAGTTTCGCCTCTCCATTTATTGGGTCTAGCCAGACCAAACACACACCCTCAACTCACAAACAGGTAGCAAATTTTGGATCGGCCATGGCTGAACCAGCAAGGAGGCAAAGAACGTGGTGAAGGCCGTCTTCTCCCAATCAGCCGGCCGGTTTCCTGCCCCTAGTTCGGGCAATGGTCCCCTGTGTAAGGGTGGAGCAGGGGTTCGGGGTTTTCTCGATCTGCGTGAGAAGACCTTCTTCTTAAGCAAATGCCCGAGGGATTCTTCCCCCGCAGGTCGAGTTTTTTTTCCTGCCCCTAGTCGGGCGGCGGCGGCTGCCTAGTGAAGCTCGTGCTCCTAATCTCCTAGGAAAACGAAGAACATATTGGAAAACACATCTTACTCACCCGACCTTGTAAAATAACAAAAATATAGAAAAATAAAAGATGATTACCAAATTCATGTTCACTGATAGTTAGCCTGCCTCCCCTGGATCAGCGGGCGTCGTGCCCCAGTCCCCTGGTTCATCTATGGCGCATGGATGAATACAACAAAACTAATCGAGTACGTAGCATGGGAATGGGATGATCCAGGGTGTTCATTTGCGTTTATGAAGCTCAAACTTCTAGCTTAGTTTTACTATTATAGTAGCCTTTTTATTGTATTATAGCTGCTGTGAGTTCTTTCAGCGTAATTAAATTTAAAAATTTTAAAAATATATATTATATCATCACAAATAATATATATAAATAAATAAAAAAGAAATACAAAAAAGCTAAAAATAAACTAAATAGCCAAAAAAAATAAAATTAAGAGCTGAAAGCTTGAAGCTTAAACTCAGATAAGCACAGGTCTGGTGCTTGCAGTTGGAGTTGAAGCTTCTATTGGTCACCGGTTGGGAGTAGCTAGGTGCCGCTGACGTGATGAAACCCAATTGGTCACTGAAAAAGAGTTGGACGGTGACGGGGACAAATTGGACGATATCAACGGCAAATTGAACGGCGATGAGACCCGATTAGGCCTTCTTGTGAGGAAGGAGCGCACGGCGGCCGCGGTGTCAGGGGGCCACAGAGATGAAACTATCGAAGGCATGGAGGGGCAAAACGGTCTTTTCACTACTGATTTCGGGCCAAAAAAAATACTTTAATACGTCCACAATGGCAAAACACTTGTATTTGTGGTTTAGGAGCGGCAAATAATCAAGACAAAACTTGAAAGTGGCAAATCCTAAAACAATGGCCTTCGCTGTGGTAAATAATCAGTTTTTGGGAGTAGTAATTTGTAGGAAGCTTTTGCTTTCTTGGACAGTTGATAAAGGCCCTGTTCTTTTGACTTTGAACACGAGATTATGGTGCTGTGCAGTGTAGTAGATGAGTTGCAAGACTAGGGAGGGAGGTTTTGCTTGTGATGCTGAATAAAAAGGAGAGTAGGCAAGAGGTGACAAGAGGGATCGTTGTCCGCGTTTATTTTTCCCCTTCAGAGACAACTTGCCAACAGCAAAAATCTCTCGCCGAGTTTGGTCGCAACGAAAAGCTTGGAACGGTAGGCCAGGAGCAATCCAAACCGACACGCACGGTTGACTTCACGACCTGTACTGTACTATCCTGCTCAGATATCAAACGCATGCGAAGAATCTTGTGGTCTTCGAGAGTACTAGTATGTTACTATATATTCTTGCCCTGTACAATTCAAACTCAGGATGCAATCTTAATTTGTAGCAAGTAAAAAGTCCTGCAACAGAACAGCCTAGCTTGGAGCGTTTGCTCTGCGAAGAAGGTGATGGATGGTGTGCCCGCGCGCAAGTAAAAAGTCTTGCAACAAAACAGCCTAGCTTGGAGTGTTGTTGTTGACAGGCAGCACCACCGATACCATCGGTTCTATATATTGATATGATGGTTATTAGGAATATGAAGCCATGGTCATTTTCAGATGTATATGCTTTAGCTTTAGATCACAAGCTTGCAATTGTAACCACGGACCACCACTGGAAAGACATGTCACACACACTGTAGGCAAAGTACTTTTCTAGCGTGATATATATGTTGTAATCTTTTATCTTTTTTCTTGCACAGCACAGTACACTCCTAAAGTTGGCGGCATCTGTGATCGATCCACGAGCGGCCGCGACGACAAGATGCATGCGAAAAGGCGGACACAATGCCATTCGTATCCGACAGAGCTTACGTACACCGTACCCTGCAAAAATAAATCTGGGCATATGTTTGTCTCGTTGTTAGACCGCAATGTCAACAAAGCAGTGAACAATGCCTCGAACTTTTTCTTAAATACTTGTAAATTCTTTGCTCGAATAGATATAGGACTATATAAATCAAAATTAAAAGCAAAAAAAATAAGCAACAGCCTCAAGAACCTAAGAGAGGAATTTTTCAGCACCTCACCGACTGACCACCACACTAAGTGCGGTCTGATCGGCAAGCAACCGGTGGTCTAACCGATGGCTTGCCTGATCGATTTGACCATGGTGGCGGGCTTAGGGTAGTCTGACCGCTATCCTATTATCAGAACAGAAAATCAAACGGAACCAAGACTAAGAATGGTACAACTCATAAAATCCTTAACCAATAAAGATGAAACTTTGAACACACCTTGCTTAGGATCTCATGAACTTATTCCATCCAAAGATCGCATGAATCTTAGTCAACGTTTCGATATTTCCCAAAACAAGTAAGATTGCATCAGAATCGAGCAAACTTTAAAATCTTGAGATATGACTTGCTTACGGGTAGATAAAAGCTAAGATGGCTCTAGATAAATTCACATATGTCACTGTTGTAGGGGTGGCCTCCACCTAAGCCCAGCCGGCCTGTTAGAAGGTTGTAAGGCCCAAAATGGGACATGTATAATGACATACCCTTGAGAGGGATAATTGAGTGTAAGGGCATGAGTGTAAAACGCTCCCCATGTGAATATATATATGCCATCCAGGCCATGGGGAAAGCCCCCAACATTGCTCACCTAACTCTCCATTACTATACTCTCTCTCTGTTTGGTCTGTAACCACAACAGTCACAACAAACCATTTCTCCTAAAGATTCGAAGCAAAAACTCTAGAACAAGAATCCTAAAGATTAAGCCAAATCCAAGTAAAAACGGGCAACATCAAAATCCTGCAAGAATTGGTGCCTATCTAGGTGAATAGGATTAGATTTTCATGAGTCGTCATCATCACTTATACGTTCTTGGTACACATAGCAAGATTAAGAAGGAGAGAGAAGAGATCAAAGTAGCAAGAACAAGAGCAATCAATTAACACGAGGAGACACCATAAGTAATGAACAAAGTTAACCTATTGCTATTTGAATATGAAGATTTTATAGCCACTCCATTTGAAGGACAAGAGAGCACACCACAACACTTACTCTTCTTTAACCCTAACCCTAGGACACAAGATTGGAATGGTTGGCTTGTAAGCTTCCATCTCAACCTAATAAATAGATGAGACAATTAACCCACATCTAACCTAATAGATACTATCAACTTAGCACATTTGGGGGAACCCATTAACCTCACATAACATGATTTTACTCACATATTTAACTCATGCATGCTTTTCAAAGCACATGAGCCTGAATCAATTAAGTATTTAGCCTTTGATCCACTTGACCTTCTCAGTATCTCCTTGACCTAAACAGCTTTCTTAAGTGTCACTCAAGTGCCATGATCTTGATTCAACAAAATTTTCGGTATTTGGCAAACTACCAAATTACCCTTGCCTTGACCTGGTCTTCATCTTTCCTTACAAGCAATCACCATATTTACCACGCGTAGGTGCAACAATGGTTTTTCACGCATCGGTAAGTCTCTTCCATTCCGGTTCCACTGGACCACTCCCTATTTGGACCGATCAAGCCACTTGGTGCAATCTATCACTCGAACATTCCCTTCAACATTTTTCGCCTTCCTCATGCCATGATTGAGCTCAACCATCTCACCAGACATCCTTGACTGTTCTAGGCCTTGGCTCCTCTATGAGCATAGCACCGTTTCTTGCTATTGACCATGGTTGACTCCAAAACTTCCCTACACATCCAAAAACAAAAAAAATAATTTTTGGGCCTAAATTTTTTATAACTTGACCTACATTAGTTTAAACACGTGTCATGCAACATAAATGCACTGACTTATGTCCAAACTACTCAAACCACAACCAAAAAACCCAAAATACAGACTAGTACTGAGAGCCAAAGCATGATCGATCAGACCGTTGAGCCCAACCGGTTTGAATGGTTCCCCTGACAAAAGCCACTAAAGATTGCAAACAGTGCAAAATTCAAATCTGACTCTATAAACTTGGTGATGGTTCATATAAAATTCTAGACTTTTCATGTTATCCCTCACTCACCAATTCCTTCCCGCCAAGCCAAAAGGATCATGCAGGCATGTGTAGGACCGAATAGGCAACAGTGGGGGTGAATGATGCCATCTAAATTTTTTTCCAAGTATTCTTGGTCCTTGACTCAAATAATTACAGAGTTATCAAGCATAGGATCAATAGCCAAAATCCCAAGTCAAATAGCTCAAGGAATCAAAATTTGAAAGATAGCAAATCCTAGAGGTAGGTCTAACCTCTGAATCAGGTCGATTTGACCGGACCCTTGACGGTCTGACCGCTATAAATAGTAAAGTCAGGAAAGTGACCAGTAAATTCAGCATTGTTGTAATCTTAAAATCCACATATCTTTTGATCCGATGATCCAAAAGTCGTGAAACTTTGCATACACCTTGCTCAAGGTCTCTGGAATCTATTTCATCCATGGATTGCATATATCCATATCAAAGTTTAGACCTTTTTCATATTTGAGTAAGGTTGTACCAAAACTAAGAAAAAAAGAAAACGGTGAATATAACTTGTTCATAGGCAGAGAATGGTTAAGACGACTCTAGATGTATTTCTATATATCACAACAAGCAAGAGCAACAATGAAATTAATCCAAAAACTCTTGGATCACGAATTCACTCGATTAGGCTAAAATCAAGCAAAATCGGGTTTCTTCATAAATTTGCCATCAATGTGTTTAAATGTGTAAAGATTAATTTTCAGATGACATCTCCATCTATTATTCGTCCTTAACATAAGAAGATTAGGAAGCGTGAAGAGAAGAGGAAAAACTAATCAAGTCAAGAGCAAATCAATCAACACAAGGGAGATTCATGGAGATGGATAAAAGATTGATATATTGCTACTTGAAGATAAATATTTTATAGCCACTTCACCTGAAGAATAAGATAGCACACCACAACACTTAATTTCTCTCAAACCCAAACCCTAGTATATGAACAATTAGTCTCAAGAGAGGATTGTTAGATGTTAACTACAAGTCTCCATCACACACATGTTAAATAGATAGACTAGCAAGCCACATCTAACCTTTGTTAAATAGATAAGCTAACAAGCCACATCTAACTTTTAGTGGATAATATTCACTTAGCACAATGGGAAATCCGATAACCTCTACACACGAGTTTTAACTCACATACTACATTTATGCATACTTTTCAAAGCGTATAAACTCGAATCCGTTAAGTCCTTAGCTTTGATTCAACTTATTTTTCTCAGCTTCTCTTTGACCTAAACCACTCTTACAAGCGCCTCAAGCGCCACGGTTTTGCATTAAGATAGTTTTCGGTATTTTTGTCAAACTACCAAAATACCCTTTGTTGACCCGGTCTTCTTCTTTCAATGCAATCAATCGCCATACTTGTCACATGTAGGTACACTACTAACTTGTCACGCATTAGTAAGTCTCTCCGATTTTCAGTTGCTTCAGACCACGCCTCACTTGGTCCAACCAAACCACATGATGCAACCCACCGTTCGAATTTTCCTTCAACATTTCTCGTCTTTCTCGTGCCATGCTTGAGCTTACCACCTCACTCGGCATTCTCCATCGTTCTAGGCCCGACTCCTCTATTAGCATAACCCCGATCTTCGTCATTGATCGAGGTCGACTCTAAGTGACTCTACATATCAAAGGCAAAGAAATCATTTTTGGGTACAAGTTCTTCACAACTTGACCCACGTTAGCAGTAATATGACTCATGCAATTTATATCGACTGACCTTGGTCACCAGAACTTTTCCTTTGACTCAAAACCATAAGAACCAAAACTTTGGCCGAGCCTCTCTGCCTAGCCGATATGATCGGATCTCACCACCGGTCAGACTGCTGACGACCAGCAGTTTGAACCGCAAATGCACACCGGTCCGACCGGTGGCAAATTTTGGTCTGACCGTCCTTGAGCCGGTCTGACCGGCTAGCTTGATGACTTCTAGAAATATGCGATAAAATACAATTTAAATTTTCTGACCTTTCTAAATTAGAATAATTAGTCACATTATAATTTAGGATCCTCTCGTAGGGCTGCGGGAACAGTGAGCATGTACAGTGGTGGTGATGGTGCGGTAACAAAGGCTACAGGCATTTACAGCAGCGAATAAAGATAGCGCTGCCGTGCATCTGTGCCCGCATGGCTGCCAGTGCCTTTCAGCAGCGAGTCGCAGTAGGGTCTGATCTTTCTGTAATTGGCTTTTAGTTTTTATTATAATATATAACTTTTAAATAGAATATTTTTAAGATGAAATCTATATATTAAAAACTTAATATCTGTATTATCCAAAATTTCAAATTAAATATCTCTCTGTAATTTCTGTCATAAATACTAAAATTCAAAAATTCCAATCAAAATTCATAAACCACATTAACAAAAAAAAAACAGGCCCGGAGGCTAGTAGCAGACGACGGCGGCGGCGTACGATCGATCGATCCCATGCAAGGCTGGCTGCGCCGATCGATCGATCGATTTTCCATTCCCAGCTTTCGCGCTCGCGTGGCTCCGCGTACGTGGAGTAAGCCCGCGGCCCAACGTAAGGTCGTACTCTTTCCGGACTTTTTTGCCCTTTTATTTCGGGTTACTTGAAAATCAAAATAAATAGTACTATTTTTTACAGAGCTTTTTTAAATATTTTTTCAAGTCTAAAATTATATATAATATTATATCAGCGTTGTTACCATCCACCATCGTTTAAGAAAACACTGACAAAAATTACACTGACAAAAATTATCAGCCTTGACAAACAGCGTGACGCGACGCATGAGGAGCTAGCGGCCGCGGTGTCCGCACGCAACGAGAGATCGGCGCCTTTGCACCTTTCTGAGCCGTCCAAATCTGTCTCCGCATCTCCGCCGCGTACCGTTGTCGATCCCATGTAATGCGAGCGTGCAGATCCCACGCACGGAGGAATTAATGATCCGATGCGGCTGCTGCAACACACAGATTTGGGGATCATTACAGATCGATCAAATACTCTTATGATACCATTTTTAGCTTTTTTTTACGGTACCTTCTACTACGAATTAGACCAAGCCAACCGTCAGTAGTCCAATCGGCAAACACACCCTGGTTGCTCCACTCGTGTTCTAAAAATTTTCCCCAATGCGCTATAAGTATTGTTCTGGGTTATTTTCTCGGCTATTTATTTATTTATTTCTGAAAATTTTGTAATGTAACCAGCCCATTGGCTAAGTCTCTTTTGCTTAGTGCTCCGACCAACCCTGATCGTGCACTTAAAAATTAAGAATGCAATGGCAAGGATTGCCCCTCCCATCTTCGCTGGTGGGATCAATTTACAGCGTTGATTTCACCATCCAACAAACTGCACGACGTGCTATGGGTACACGCTTACACTGGATGGCACAAGCCTTCAGAGAAATGGTGGCACTTAGAGGTCGTGCCGACTGCCGACATATGCAGAGTTCTGTTAGCCATGGCTCCACGCTACTCGCCACTTAGAGGTCAATTTTTATAGGTTGGCCGAAACGATCGCCTCACAGCGTTAGGCACCGTTATTTGTTATGTGCTGTTGGTTTCTCTAAAAAGTAAAATAAATAATACGATTTTTTTAAAATAGATTTTTGTTTTCTAAGTTTAAAATTATATATGTTGTTTATATCAATATCTTAAAAAATACAGATAAAAACTATAAATCATATAAAAACACATTACACGCACACATGTATTTGTGGCGTTCGAGGAGAGGTGTCATTTCAGTACAGGTCTATCGCTACCCTTCTTTTCCTGCCTGGTATCTCCGACTGAGTCCAACACTGATACTACAAGTTAAGCACCGTTGACATCCGCTTTTCCCCGCTTTCTCGTTCGAGATACCCCATGTAGAGATAGGGGTGGAAAACGGTAACAGATAATTCGTTTTATTCGATATTTATATCTGAGAAAACGTGAATGTGGTAAGCAAAATCCGTATTCGAAAATATTCGTATTCGAGAATATTCGTATCCGTATTTGAGAACATTCTTATTCGAGAATATTCGTATCTGTATTCATATTCGATCCGTTTCTAGAACCTATGAAAAATCCGTACAAATTTTGTGATTCAAAATTTGAATTTAGGCGGTTTAAAACCGGTAACCGGTGAAATATCGGTAAAACCGCTAGGAATCCGTTTTATCCGATATTTGTATCCGAGAAAATCCGTATTCGAAAATATCTGTATTCGTATGCGAGAATATTCGTATCCGTATTTAAGAATATTCAAATTCAAATTCATATTTATTTTAAAAATATAGATTCGTATTTGAGACTATTGGATGGTATCCCATACGTTCCACCCCTACGCAGAGGTCAACGTGGAGAAGTTGAGATGCCAGAGTAGTCACCCACTCATTACTCTGCCCAGGAACCTTCTCCACCGTGGTGTCCGAACAATTCTATTTCTACCACCAGCAACGACGACTCTCTCGGCTCTTGCCTCACCAGTTGCTCGCGAGTTACGGCCTGATTGCTTCAACGAGCAGTCGTTATTTCTATGATCACTGCCCGTCCTCCTCTGCCGGAAACTGCGCACAAATCAGCAATGCAGCATGCATGCCAAAAAGTGGAGGTAGCAGCAGAGGGAGGGGAGGGGATTGCCATCATCTTTGCTTAAAGCGCAAGCTCCGTAGCGGCGGACAACATGATTCTCGTGCTAAAAAACGCAGTGAGAACGAATCATATGCGGCCATGCTCGCTCATGCCCTCTTACCGCATTTTCCCTTCTGAGATTGCGTTGCAGTAGTACCAGTTGCGAGAGCTCTCCAGCTCATTTCCCTTTCCAGCCTACAGCATCATGAAACCACCTGCAGGCTGCAGCCTCTGAATCAAGGAGATGTGCGTGTGCAGTGAATTCATCAACGTTGCAAACATCGGCCGGCATTGAGCAGGGAACTGTGTCAGCGTGTGGGGGGTACGCAAGGAAAGAAATTTTCTTCTGAACCTAATGGATGAGACTCTGAATCTGTAGGCTGATCCCTTCCATGTGTTCAGTTGTAACTAAGCGTTACAGGTATTTTTTTCACCGGTAAATTGGAAACAATAGAAAGAACGGATTTGCTATATATCATGCGCATGCTTTTTTTTTTTTGCAAATCATTCAAATTTTCGACCTCGCGATCTGCATCACGATTCTGTGCATTCCCTCCTCTGTGTCCATCTCCGATGATGCTCTGGCGGGCTTGTCTTCTCCAGTGGCGGTGAGTTAGGACTCGCGTTCATCGGATTAGGGTTTAGGATTCACCAAGGCTGGCTATAGAAGGAGGCCGAGGCGGCAGGACGACTGGTGATGGGTCGGAGAAGGGCAGTGGGCGGCGGAGGTCAGTGGAGATAACAAGAACAAGATAATATTAGGAGGCAGCAGGTGGCGGTGGCAGATCCAGCGGCTACCGCAGCTGGAGATAGGGAAGAACGGTGATGGTAGCAAAGAGGATGATGCAGGTAGTCACAATGGGAAAGGGGAGGAGGCTGGTGGCGACTAAGGGGGCAGTGGTTCGCCGGTGGGCGTCGCCGACGTCAGAGGCAACGTTGGCAACACGATAGGGTGGTGGTGGGGTTTGGCATCAGGAGGAGGCAAGCTAGGGTTAGGTAATGAAGGGATGCTTCCTGTTTTCTATGGGGTGGGCTTGAGGAAGCTGGTTCGTTGGATTGAGATCCAACGACCTAGAAATTTGACTGATTTTCACCCTAAAAATCATTCGAATGAAATGTAGTAATTCTCTAGAAAGAAACAAAGAATGATCTCACTACACACAGCATGTACATGCTGTAAGGAAGTAGAAGGAGGGTGTACTAACCTCATCGGTCAAACTGGTAAGATCACCAAGACCCATTCTTCGTAGTAGGGGTGGACTCTCCCTTCAGGCAGTGGCGGAGGACGGGGAAACAAATGAGGTGGGGCGGATCGCCCGCCGCCCGCCGGCCTCCCGCGCCGCCCGCCTCCCGCCTCCCGCCGGCCTCCCGCACCGCCCGCCTCCCGCCTCCCGCCGCCCGCCTCCGGCCTCCCGCCTCCCGCCGGCCTCCCGCGCCGCTCGCCTCCCGCCGCCCGCATCAAGGTCTGGCGCACGCCAGACCTTGCCCTATCGAGTCCTCCGCCACTGCCTTCAGGCGAGGTCTAGCGGCCGCCTGAGCTCTTCCGCTTGCTTGGTCAGACCACCCCTTCCTGTCGTTGCCAGCCTCGCAAGAACCCTAGGTATGTATCCCCCATCCATCTACAAACCAACTCCTCATCACAATTGCTAGTGCTACGGCTACTCTGCTCTACGTTTGATTCCATTTGGCGATTCTCAATCTTGTGCCTACTTTTGCCATCTAAAGAGTATAATACTTTTGCCAATTCCCAATCTTGTGCCTACTTTGCTCGTGCTCGTGTGGCAACGAGGCAGGCGTGCTCGGTGCTCGTGTAGCCAACAACTCAGCGTCTGGGGGCGAGTGTGTAGGCCGCAAGCCGTTAGGTCACGCCAAGGCTGCGAGGGGCTTCAGGCATGGCCGAGGTGCGTAGGTCCAGCACGGCTCAGCCCGCGGCTCAGCCCTTCGTCGGCTTTCTCATCTTCTCATGTATTTGTGTCTTTGTCTTCTCATGGAAAGCTCAAGTCCATGTTCCAGAAAATGTTGAGATATTATGGAGATGTTTGGGTTGCTAGGTGCTTGCCGTCCTTCAATATATCATCTTCCATGATTTTGTCTGATGCAAATGAGTTCCACGCTCCGATTTGAGATGCGCCAGTGTTGGGCTGACCAAATTTCATATGCTTATAGAGAGGATTTGAGAAAAATAACTGGCTTTGTTATTCTTCTATTATTGAAATCCAACATTAATTAATACTCCGTTAGGTAATAGAAGCTAGAAGAATAGAATTAGTCTCTGTTACTTTAATTTCTAAAAAAATAAAAATGTACAGTAGGAGCTATAGATGGAATCTTAAAGACTGACTTAAACCTATTAGGGGTGTCAATCTGATTGGGATTATCCGTTTTATCCGATATCTGTATTCGAACTATTCGATTCGTATTCGATACGTTAAGACTCAAAGAGTGTCAATCATATCTTTATTATCCGTTTTATCTGTTATTTGTATCCGGACTATTCGATTCGTATTCGATCAGTTGACACTCCTAAAACCCATGAACTTTTGTTTAGAATATCTCATACTTGAATTCGCACATAGAGGTAATCAAAAAGGTAAACAAGAATGTCAGTATACATATATTAAGAATTTTTGCTCAATCATATCCTATATTGTAGTCTTTTATTGCTTCTAGTGTCCTACTAGGATAAACGTATGTATTTATACTGTTATTGTGTGTTAGTCCTGATCCATGTCATCTTACCTCCAATTTTTCACTGCTTCGCAGGGCACTAACTGCATTTTTGACTCCTGACCAGCGCTATCATCAGCAGGCAGTTTGCTTCCTCCACTAGAGCCAATCTGGAGCTTCATGAGAATGTGACCTGCTACGACGGCGATCTGTGGAGCCCGGCGACGGCGAGGCCCCGGCGAGACGAATTAGCAGCAGTCGTTTTGTTGTGTTGCCTTGCGAGCCCATGGTTTCCTTTTTGGGGAATGCAAGCCCATTGTTATGTCCCTGTGCTTTGGGCCTTGAGCCTATGCCCTATGGTTACTATTGTGTTGAGCTTGATTTGGTCGGGCCAAACGTTGGGTAGAAAACCTGGGTTTCCGTTCCAATTTATCACCCAATGCAGCGCATTTGAGAACTGAGCGTAGGCTACGACTGCCGTCGAGCGGCTGACCTACCCGTGATCGAACCCCAAATTCGACGTGTGCCCTCACCTTCACACACGTGTATATATTTGATGGACAAACGTATAACCATACTCTCTGAGATTTTGACCCGCCCATGTTCGAACCCAAAGCTTGACGCACGCGCTCACCTTAATAGACGCATGTGTATTTAGTGAGAAAGCGTGTGTTCATGCTCCATGACTGAATAAATTTAAAATTTATCTAACGACCTCCGCTCTAGACCCATGTGTGCTTCGTTAGGACGCACACACGTGTATAGTGTATGATGCGCGGTGTGCGTGTGTGTCATCCTTTGTAATTAAAAAAACAAATGTAGCTCATTTGATCCATAATTAACATGTTCTCCGAAGAAAACATTGTGCAATTACCTAGGTCCCATTTGTGGCTTGTGTGCTGTGCGGTGATCAAGGCTGCTATGAGAGCTACTGTTGGAAATGTAGTGGAGTGGTAGTATGTTTGCCAAATAAGATTAAGTCAGTAAATTGTGTTTTTTATGACATGTACTTCTGTATCTTTATGTTATCTTTTTTTTAAAAAGCAATCTTGTTATTTTATTCCGAACTGGCTGAATTTTTCCGACAACTGCGTGACTAACTACTACAATACATATACTTTTATTTGAAAACAATGTAGTATTTATTATAAACTCTAATGCTTACGACTAAAATATAGTTGTATTTTTATACAATTTTCTAACATATATCTAATTAATCTACGCCATTATAATCTAGACGCACCAAAATAAGCGGCATAGATCTTTCTCTTTTTATCCAATTAATTAATGTGATAATTAATAGTTGCTAAAACATGTAGTTTTCTGATAATTTGTACAACAAATATATAGTTTTGTGAAATTTACTCTAAAGTTAATAAATTATGTGAAAGACTGAAGATAGCAACATAGGAGGGTGAATGGTGCCTCAAAGTTTCCCCCCAAATATTCACTAATCCTTCACATTAGTAGTTATAGAAGTGTGAAGATTAGCGTGGAAAGCCACAAAAAAAGTTAGCAATTCGAGACACTGAAAATCCATAAAAAATCAGTAAAAACGGAATTACCACTGTAGTAATTGTGGTACTACCACTTATTACAGTAACTGCGGTGCTACCATTTTAGTAATAGCGGTAGTTCCGCTGCTACAGTAAAAGAAGGGCGAATAGTGTTTTCAACACGATTTCAAAAACCAAAATCGAAAGAACTTTTGATCCGTAGATCTAAATGACATAAAATTTTGCAGAGATCTTCTCTAGGTTATCAGGAATCTATTCCAACAAACGATCATGAAAATAATGATCAAAGTTGAGATCTTTTTTAGTTTCAAGGAGAGGTACATTGAAACCGAGCCAAAACTAAACTCGATGAAAACAACTTGTCGTAGGTGAACGATGGCTAAGACAGCTTTAGATATATTCTCACATATCCCAGCATGCATGATCATGGAAGCAATCATGTCAAAAACCCTCAAATCAAGAGTTCACACTTTGAGGCCAAATTAAGCAAAATCGGGTTTTCTTGATAAACTTGCTATCAAAGCACCTAGATGGGTGGAGATAGATTCTCAGAGGTTATCTCCATATCTTACATGTTCTTGGCACAACAAGATCAAGAAAGGGAAGAGCAGAGATCAAAAACACCCAAATCAAGAACAAATCAATCAAAACATGAGGGATCCACAGAGCTGATCAAAGATTGATGTATTGCTTATTTGAGAAGATAGGTTTTACAGCCGCTCCATCTTAGAGGGCAAAGAGCACTCAAGGCACTCACTCTCAAACCCTAACCCTAAAGAAGAGAGCACAAGAGATGGGTTGGAAGGTTAACCTTACATGTCTCCATCCCAACCCCCTTTTATAGGTGGGCAACTAGCCACCTATTCACCTTAGTAGATACTATCCACTATTACAATAGAATATCTAAAAATAAGCAGCAGCAAACTTAATAATAAACTACATACATATATCAAAACTATTTCAAGTAAATTGCTCTAACAAAGATGTTCAAATATATGACTTATTGATCGAAAACATGTCTAGTAAGAATTAGTATGTAAAGATAATAACTCAGCTCATAGCCTTATTCAATATCACAAATTGACAAATAAGAATTTTGCGTTGACCAAATTCTTCATTAAGCAATCACAATACCCACAAACCATCATGCAAATTCCCCCTAGTGGCTAGTGCTAGCACTTACAAGTTTTATAGATAATAGAATTGAGATTAACTAGCATGGCAAACTGAGTATGATAGTAAACATCAAAGAACAGAGGAAAACTCACAGTTGCAATGGCAATCTAAGCCACTGAGTTAACAATGCGGGGGAGGAGGGCCGCCGGAGTTGGGAGGCAGCGACAGGCTCGGGGGGAGGCAGCGTCAGGCTCTGCGGAGGTGGCATGATCGGGGGAGGAGTGCTGCTGGAGTTGGGGGAGGAGGAGGGCGACGGGTTCGGGAGAGGCGGCAATAGGCTCGGGGGAGGCGGCGTTGGCCTTGGGGGAGGAGGGGGTGACGGGCTCAGGGGTGGAGTGCTACCAGAGTCGGGAGAGGAGGAGGAGGGTGACGGCCTCAGGGGAGATAGTGGTGTTAGTGGGGGAGTAGTTAGTACAGTGGGGATAATCCCTAGTGCACAATACATACATACATACATACATACATACATACATACATACATACATACATACATACATACATACATACATACATACATACATACATACATACATACATACATACATACATACATACATACATACATACATACATACATACATACATACATACATACATACATACATACATACATACATACATACATACATACATACATACATACATACATACATACATATATCGGGAATAATCACATATGGTTCTAGTTAGAACCATATGTGATATTCATCATCATAGATGGTTCTCAAGTAAAATCATCTGTAATAATAAAATATCACAGATGGTTTTAATTTATAACCGTCTATGATGATAAATATCACAGACATTTTTACTTTAAAATTGTCTATGATAATCCCTCCTCACATTCACATATCACATATTCTCATATATCTAAATGCAAATTCACATATATATCACACATTCTCATATACATAAATGCAAATTCACATATATATCACATATTCTTTTATACATAAATGCAAATTCACACACACAAACACACATATCACACATTCTCATATACATATATACATGAAGATACAGAACATATCACACATAAATCTTTCATTCATCATTCACTTACTTGTTTCCTTTAAAAATTAGCCCTTCATGATGATCAACGTGTATGTAGCTAGTTTCGTCAAGTTGTTCTTCCTCGACCCTTATGACGTTTCTAAAAGGAGGCAACTTGTTAAATTGATTATATTCTTCCTCGTCCGCTGCATTCTCAACTCTGACAATCCTCTTTTTTCTATGAAGAACTACGTGGCGCTTCTTATTGGCCTAGTCGGTTATATAAAAAACTTAAACAATTTGGTTAGCGAGTACGAATGGTTCGTCTTTGTATCTGACACATTTGAGGCCCACGGTAGTGATACCATACTTATCGACCTTCACCTGTGGGAGATAGACCCAACGGCACCGAAACAAGATATTGAAAAGCACGTAGTCGAGCTCCCAAATCTCCTTTATGAACCCATAGTAGGATTTCTTCAATCCATCGGTATTGAACGCATCTATGCGGACACCGCTGTTTTGGTTAGTGCTCTTTACATCCTAAGCCTGCGTATAGAATGTGTACCTATTTATGTCATATCCTTGCCATGTCACAACTGTAAATGTTGGCTATTTTGCCAACCATATCAGCATATCACTTGACGAGCTCCTAGCGAATCACACCTTCAACCATTGGTTAAACTGACTATTGTGTTGTCTTATGATCCAAACATCTGGCTGCTGCAGATTCCATTGCCGAAGCACGTCCTTGTGCCGGTCGATATGCAGGGATACTTCAGTCATGTGTTGTAAGATCGTGAAATGGGCTTGAGTATACGCAACCATATCTAGAGTGATTACTTTCTTTCTGATGGTCCTGATACCCTTGAGCCTCCCCTCATGGCAAGATCGAGGCACACCCATCGGTTCGACCTGAGCCATGTAATCAACGTTGAACTCAATAACCTCTTCGATTGCGTAACCTTCGATGATGCTGTCTCTGGCCGAGATCGATTCCGTATATTGACTTGAGAATTCCCATGAACCTCTCAAATGAGTACATGCTATGTGTCCCATGCAATGTGAACAGTGAGATGGCCCATGATATCAAACAACAATGGAGGAAAATACATCTCAAGATGACAGAGAGTCATCACCACCCTATCCTAAAGAGCATCTAGTCCTTCGGGATCTATGTCCTTCTAAGCAATTGTGTTAAAGAAATAATATAGTCTCATGATTGTCTCTCGGACCTTGATTGATAAAATACTTCTAATAACAATAGGGAGCATCTATGTTATCAGCACATAACAATCATGAGACTTCATGCTAATTAACTTCAAATCTTCCATCAAAACAAGTTTTTTCATGTTGGCGGAGTACCCAGACGGAAACTTTCACACCATGCAACTACTGGCATAGTTTAGTTCTCTCGGCCTTGGATAGTGTAACAAGCAAAGGGAAGGTAAGTTCATCCTTTGTCGGTCTTTGTTAGTGCTAACTTAGGCCTAATTTCCATATCAACCAAGTCAAGCCGTGCGTTGATACCATTCTTTATTTTGTCATTAATGTTTATTAAGAGGCCAATCAAGCTGTTACATACATTCTTCTCTACGTGCATGACGTCGATGTAGTGACGAACTTGTAGGTGCTCGCAAAAGGTTAGTCCCAAAATATTGATCTATTCTTCCATATGTTCTTCTCATAGGTCATCAATTTATGTCCCTTTCCAAGCATAATATCTAAATCCTTAATCATAACATATACCTCTTTTCCACTTAAATATCTTAGAGCTGAACTGTCCTCCTTCTCTCCATCAAATTGTTTCTTCATCCTGTGGTATGGGTGAGCTCTCCAAAGGAATTTACGGTGACGTATGTATATGGTTTTGCGCAAGTGCTTTAGCCACACACTCTTGGTATCATCTAAACAGTGAGTACAAGCTTTGTCCCCCTATTGTACTCTAGCCTGATAGGTTAGCAAGGGTAGGATAATCATTTATGGTGCAGAACAACAAAGAGCGTAAAGTGAAGTTCTCTCATTTGTACGCATCCCATACCTATACCCCTTCGATCTATAGTATTTTTAGATCTTCTACCAACGGTGCTAGATACACATCAATATCATTCCCAGGTTGCTTCGGTCCTTTGATAAGTATCAATAGCAAAATATACTTTCGCTTCATACACAACAAAGGAGGAAGGTTGAAGATGTAGAGAGTCACAGGCCAAGTGCTATATCTGCTACTCATGTTATCAAAAGAATTCATTCCATCTATACTCAATTCAAACCTTATATTTCTCAGTTCTGCACTAAAATCTGCAAACCTCCTATTGATGTTTCTCCACTGGGTGGAAGCAGCAATGTGTCTTAGCATTCTATTCTTCTTATGCTCCTTCAAGTGCCAACGCAGCAGTTTTGCCTCCTTTGGGTTCGCAAAAAACCACTTCAAATGGGTAATTACAGGAAGATACCATGCCACTTTAGTAGGAGGTCCTTTCTTCACCTCTATTCCCTCATCGTTATCTGATTGATTCTTATGCTTGTATCGGGATGTGTTGCACACCGGACATACATGCATGTTTGCATACCCTTTACGGTAGAGGATACAGTCATTCGGACATACACGTATTCTTTCTACTTCCATTTCCAATGGACAAAGAATCTTCTTGGCTTTGGAGGTGGTTTTTGGCAACTCGTTTTCCTCTGGAAGCATGTTTGTTAAAAGACCTAGCAGCGCCATGGAACTCTTATTGGACCAATCGTTGCTTGCCTTCAATTTCAGAAGTTCAAGCACGACTGATAATCTTGTGTACTTTGATTTGCAGCACATGAACAAAAGTTTCTCGAGTCCTCCATCAAGCCCCAGAATTTAACTTACTCTCTCTCATAACAATTCCCTTCTGCATCGTGAAGTATCTGATCCAGATTGTCATCATGCAACTTATTTGAATTAGAATCATAATCAACATTATCTGACGACATATCATTGACTTCGTCAGCGATGTTATTATTACTACCTTCCTGTGTAAGCTACTCTTTACCATGATTGGTCCAACATGCATATCCCATTTTGAAACCCCTTCAAATCAAGTGCGTTTCAATCTGCGCTCGGTTTTTAAATATCTCTAGATTCTTGCAGTTAATGTATGGACAGTACATATATTCTACTTCCTTATTCAACATATCCATCTCGGCAACTCTTGTAAAAGCAGACACATCATTAATGTACTCTTCACTCACACGGTTCCCAGCGTACATCCAACTTCAGTCCTACATTACACATATAACAAATTAGTTTCTTCTGATTTTGACATAATAAACAATTTATATGAGACATCAAATTCTCTCTCTCTATATATATATACGATCTAAAGTAGCTATATGTAGCAAGAATAATCAATTAAATTGAATTAAGTGCAAATAGGCTATGAATTGACTAAACCCGAAACCCAAGACCATGTTAAATGTAAATAATCTTCTCTCTACATCAAACTACCTAGATCTAAACTATCTTCAATTCTCCTTGCATCAAAAGCTATATCTAAATTATAATGCAATTAGAAACAAATTACTAACCATATGTACTCATGAAATAAATGGATCTATAATCACTCTTGCCAAATAATCTCTTTTCACCAAATGGCCATCTCAAAGTCCTGCCTCTAGCTCAAAGCAACAGTCTAGATTTGGAATTTAAGACAGAGGGTCAACGGGTCTATGTGCAATTAACATAGTAGAATTATCACATACGGTTTTTATTAAAAACCATCTGTGATGAGTTAATTATTACAGATGGTTTTTAATACAAACTATCTGTAAAGTATCACAGATGTTTCAAATAGAAAGTCATCTATGATATTTTGGTAATATCACAGATGGTTTTTGTTAATAACCATTTGTGATACTTCACAGATGGTTTTTACTATGAACCATCTATGATATTACATCTTCGTAGACGGTTTTTAGAGCTGCCATTAACACAAACGGTCTCTAAACTAAAACCGTCTATGATTGTTTTTAATACTAACGGTTTTGATTAACCGTCTGTAATGGAGCATCTAATATTAGGTTTTTTGTAGTGTGATCAATATGATCAAACTTTTCGCATTAACTGCACAGCTGAGGCAATTAATGCAGCTTCACTGCAAATTCTCGGGATTATATTAGATTAGATTACTCAGATCGCATTGGGTTAACTAAAGAAAGCCTGGTGCTGCATTGTCAAACTGAGAGCCACATGTTTAAGCTTAATAATCAAACCAACATTATTGGAGATCAGCACAGCCAAATCCTGCTAGCTACTTAGGGTGGGAAACGGTAATAGATAATCCGTTTTATTTGATATTCGTATATGAGAAAACATAAATGTGGTAAGCGAAATTCGTATTCGAAAATATTCGTTTTCGTATTCAAGAATATTCATATCCGTATTTGAGAATATTCGTATTCGAGAATATTCGTATTCAAGACTATTCGATTCGTATTCGATCCATTTCAGGAGCCCGGGAAAAACCTGGACGAATTTTGTAATTCAAAATTCGAATATGGGCGGTTTGAAACTGGTAACTATTTCGGTAACCGGTGAAAAACCAGCAAACCCGTTAGGAATTTGTTCTACCCAGATTTGTTACAGATGTTGTAGGAGGATATTCGTATTTGACCGAATTAAGTACATATTCAATTCGAATTCGCATCTGTTACGACATTCGATTTGTATTTATATTTAAAAATATTCAAATTTGTATTATATTTATTTTAAAATATGAATTCACATTTATATTTGAAACTATTCGATCATATCTAATCCGTTTCCATCCTGCTGCTACTTGCCTGCTCTCAAGGTCTCACCTCTGCCTGGTCTAGTGCGCGTCTACAAAAAGGATGCGTGATGCGTCAATGTCTAGTAGTCCAATGTTCACGCTGCTAGCTCTAATAACCCTAGCTGCAAGCCTCAAGGTATCTTCTCATCAATTAACTTGTCGTTTCGTGCATTCGGTTCTTGCCAGTTGCAAATCTTGGCGTGTTGCTGTTGGACAAGGCATCTGCGGATCTCTGTACATGCGGCTTCGTCTCTCTGATCAGGTGCTAACTAGTAGCATTTGATACTCTCTTCCTGTTTGTGTTCGGCAGCAGTTGATATTGTAAAGAACTCAAAGAGATCGATATTTGCCGATACAAAACGTCCGGCATTCAGTCTGCAATATATATGCACTGCCGGGTTGTTTGCTGGATTACAAACGTCGTCGATAATATTGACAACAGAGGAAACTCTGTTCGGCTCCGAAACAGATTACAACTCCCGAATCGGATGTGATAGGAAATCTACAGCAGAAGTATGCACCGAATACAAGATAGACTTCTTTAACAGCTGGTTCAGCAATTCTATCTATAGCATATTGTAATCTTAACATCATCCCTCAATCTGGACGAGGTGAAATCACTAAGTTTAAATTGTTTCTGAAGTGACAAAAGGATAGGACCAGCAAAGCCTTGGTTAGTATATCAGCGACTTGATCACTAGAAGAAAGAAACTTAATATCCAAAGCCTTCTTAGCAACTCGTTCCCAAACAATGTGATAATCTAAATTTCAACATGCTTCGTTCTAGCATGAAGTACCGGATTAGCTGGTAAACAGACTGCCCCCAAAGGCCCAAATTATCACACCATAAGCAAGGAGCTCGATCCTAGAAAATTCCCATTCTTTCAACAAACCTTGTATCCATAACAATTCTGCAATAGCATTAGCTACTGATTTATATTTGGCCTCTATGCTTGATCGAGAAATGGTCTGTTGTTTATGTGAGCTCTAGGACACAAGGCTAGGACCAAGAAAAACAGCGTATCCACTAGTGCTTTGCCGATCATCTGGGCATCCAACCCAATCAGCATCAGCAAAACCACTGAGTAAATGAGAGGATTATCTGTGTAGAACTAAACCAAGTCGACCTGTTTCTTTTAAATACCGAAGAATACGTTTAACTGCCATCCAATGGACATCGGTGGGTACATGTAGATACGGACAGACCTTGTTGACACTAAATGCCATATTAAGTCTTAGAGTCAAATATTGAAGAGCTCCAACTATACTTGGGTATCTAGTTGCCTCTTCATCTGACAAGGTCTCCCCTTCTAAGTAAGAGATCTCTACATAAGAGCTCTTGGGCGTGCTAACTCCCTTGGATTGCAGTATGTTTGTCTTGTGAAGTAAATACATGATGTATTTATGCTGTTACAATACAAGTCCATCTCTCATATGCTGCACTTCAATGCCAAGAAAGTATTTGACTTCACCAAGATCTTTTACAGCAAAATCACCTCTCAATTCCTAGAGTAACTGATCAGTAGCTTGAGGGAAGAACTAAAAATGATGATGTCATCAACATAAATCAACATGAACATGATGATACTGTTTTGCCAAAAATAAAGAGAGAAGTATCAACATTAGATGGAACAAAACCAAGGACTTGTAACTTTGAACTCAACCGTGCAAACCACGCATGCGGCGCTTGCTTCAGGCCATAAAGGGATTTATCTAACTTGCATATATGATTAGGGAACCGTGAATCAAGTTAACCTAGTGGTTGCTTCAGATAAACTTCTTCATGCAAGAATCCATAAAGGAAGGTATTCTGAACATCAATTTGCTTCATACACCACCCTACTGAAATGGCTAAGGAGAGCAAAATACGTATATTTGTATGTTTGACTACTAGACTAAACGTATCTTCATAATCAAGACCATACCGCTGTTTAAATCCTTGTGCCACCAGTCTAGCCTTGTGACGATCCACTGTACCATCAGCCTTCTTTTTCAACTTAAACACCCACTTGCAATCAATAACATTCAACCCCGGCTTCGGAGGAACTAAGTGCTAGGTATTGTTCTTGAGCAATGTAGAGAATTCAGCATCCATTGCTGCTTTCCATTTAGGAACAAGTGCAGCATCCTGGTGAGAAGATGGTTCGGTTAGTACATCAAAAATAGCAGCCACATATGTAACTGTTCCATCGGTTCATTGCTTTGGACACCTGATGTTATTCTTGAGCTGTGTACCATAAGAATGTGAAGGAGGTGCTGCGGGAGTATGAGAGACCATGTGGAGGTGATCCTATATTTGTGATGAGTAATTGACCCTTGGTTTAGAGAGATTGAGTTTGGTTTTTGAGGTTTGTGCCCTATCTGTCTAGTCTTAAGCCTTTACGACTTGGTCAGCATGTGCTCTTACATTCACGTGGTCGGCAGTAGCTTTTACGACCACATTGTCGACAGCGTCGTGGTCGGCAGTGGATTTTACGACCACGTTGGTCGCAGTCGATTTTACGACCACGTTGTCCTAGTCAATTTTATGACCACGTTGTCACAGTCGATTTTATGACCACATTGTCGCAGTCGATTTTACAACCACGTTGTTGCAGTCGATTTGTAGATTTTACGATCACGTTGTCGCAGTCGATTTTACGACCACGTTGTCGTAGTCGATTTTACAACCACGTTGTCACAGTCGATTTTACGACCACATTGTGTGCCTCTGTGGTCGGCAGTCGAGTTTACGACTTGATGGTCGTAAATGTCTTTACGACTTGCTCTGTACGACCACGGTGTGTGTCTTTACAGTCGGCAGCTAGTTTTATGATTACGCAGTCGATAGTCGTAGCTTCGACTGGATGCGGTCGATAGTCTAGCTTCGACTGGTTGCGGTCGATAGTCTAGCTTCGACTGGTCGTGGTCGATAGCCGTAGCTTCTACTGGCTGTGGTCGATGATCGTAGACTCCACTGGCTGTGAGTGATGGTTGTAGGGCTCTGTCTGTGTGGTCGTAAGTCGTAGCGGATTGCAGTGTGGTCGTAGGCTGCTGGAAAGATCTCGTGGGTTACGAGTACCTCATTTCTTGTGCATCCGAGTACTCATAAGTCGTAGTGACCAGGTCTGTCATGGTCGAAGCGCTCTGTCTGGCTTGAGCGATGGTCTTAGCACTCGGTTGGTGTGGTCGTAAGTCGTAGCGACCATGTGCGTTAAAGTTGTAGCATCTATTTTCTGGTCATAGCCACCTGTGTGGTGGTCGTAATGACTTGCGGTGTGGTCATAGGAAGCTGGGAAGTCTTCTAGGGCTACGACCACCTCATGATCAGTGCATATGAGTGGTCGTAGGTGGTTTACAACCAGTTGTTTTGCTGTGTTTGTTCACTGAAATACTTTCTGATATATGCAGATTGATGAATCTTGTTTATAGTACGGTGATATGTGATGGTTTGCTTGTTTGTGTTGGTTGCAGGACTTTGGAGTTAGATCATGGTAAGGCGTAGGAGGACCAGGACTAGGCACAGGGAGGTGTTGAGATCCGGAATGGTCAGGGAGATGCCGAAGATGATCGAGGCTGGTGAGGTGATTGCAAGCCGAAACGACGAGGAACCGGAGCAGGAGCTACCGAGGTGGACATGATGGGCAACGGCAAGGTGGACTGGGACTAGACTCAGGGAGGAGTTGAGGTCCAGACGGTCAGGATGCCGGGTACCATCATGCGCAAGGATTGGACGGCAAGAAAATAGGAAGCTTCCAGGAAGGTGTAGAGGGGCATTTTGGAGAAATGCTTGGGATCTGCAAAAGAATGCTTTCTATTAAAGTTGTCTCTGTCAAAGCACTGCTGTCTGTTTGTGTTAGCGGGTAAAGCATGCGTGAAAAACCGGTGGTAGGCAGGGGTTAACGAGTCCTCCCCAGTATTGAGAGAATATAAGTAGGGATGGACGGCTACCCGTCCAGGAGCCACTAGGGTTTCTGTTCTTGCGTGAGTTCGTGTATTCGGTATTGGAGCGCGTGTGCTCCTGGTCCTCCTGATGGAGTGGCTGTAAACTCTTCTCTAGAAGCTATGTATCATCATGTTGATATATCTGTGTATGCTCGTATGCGTGGAGTTGAGTTGGTTCTGTTCGTTTGTATCTTTGCTCTCTGGTTTTCGGTTTGCTCTTTCACTTCTTGATCTGAGACTGTGCTTTCAGTTGTTTTGTTGATGATCTGACTTGCCTGGTGCTGGGAAATCTTACTCGAAGCCATCTTGGCCCTTATATTCCCACTTGCATGGTCTGATTATCCTCTCTTATTCTTAGTCCCAGTTTTTGACCACGTAGCCGAAGACTTACGACCATGTGGTAAGTCTCGACCACGCAGTCAGATTCTGACCAGTTCAGTTTTTGCTGTTCTGCTTCTCTATTTTCTGTGAGACTTCAACTCTAGCCTTCATAGCTCAGTAGCTATTGGAATAAAGAGTTAAGTGGATACTTGGGGAGAGTTTGAAGGCACCATTCACCCCCTCTGCTGCCTGTCTAGTCCTACAAAGTATCTATGGAATCACCAGCATTAGGATGGTCAGAGGAAGTCCCTACAATCACAGACTGAGGAGAAACGGCAGGCTGTAAATTAATCAAAACACGGTCATTAGTGCTATTTGTAATACTGCTACTATTAAGAGAAGTATCCGTGCCATGTACAATAGGATGTTCTAAAGGATTTGGGAGAGGGATACATGTGTGTAGCTCAGATGTTTTGTGCATGGCAGAAGTATGATCGAAAAAGGGAAACTTGTGCTCATCAAAGATTACATCTCGTGAGATGTAGACATAACCCGAGGAAACATCCAAGCATTTGTACCCTTTGTGATGAGGACTATACGCAAGGAATATACATTCCTTAGAATGAAAAGAAAGTTTACAGGAATTATAAGGACGGAGAAGTGGCCAACAAGCACAACAAAAAACTCAAAGAAGGGAATAATTATTTTTGACATGGAATAATCTCTCAAGAGGGCAAGCATTGCCTATGACATGAGGCCATTTATGAGATAAGTAGTAGTCAAGAAGGCTTCATCCTAGAATTTGATTGGCATAGAAGCATGAGCAAAAAGTGCAAGACAAATTTTCAATAATATGATGATGTTTTCTTTCAGTTGACCTATTTTGTTGATGAGTATGGGGGTATAACACCCTATGTTCTATGCTAATATTTGTGAAGAATTTATCGAGTTTATGATATTCTCCTTCCCAATCAAATTGAACACACTTAATCTTTTTCTCAAACAGACATTCTACATATTTTTGAAATTGCAGAAATACTTGCTCAACTTCAGATTTAGCATGTAATAGATAGATCCAAGTGAATTTACTAAAATTATCGATAAAACTAACATAGTACTTGTATCATCCAATAGATTGTGGAGCAAAGCCCTATACATAAGAAAAAGCAAGTTCTAAAGGAGACATAGACACATGAATGACTGGGGAATAAGGAAGTTGATGACTCTTTGTCTGCTAACATGCATCACATACAGGTGTATGCATGGGACTCATGGAAGGCAGTTTCTTTAAGTGAAGAGTTGATTGAACTATATGGAATGAATGATGACCAAAACGAGCATGCCACTGCCTTTTGGAGATCTTGTCACCTAAAAGGGCTGACTTGAGAGAACTGGTTGTGGAAGACTTGATTGGATAGAGGCCTGACTCACATATGTCATGAAGTAGTTTTCTCTTCGGCACCTAATCCTTAACAACAAAATGAGTTGGATGAAATTCAAGGAATACATTGTTATCTTGAATGAGTTTATGAACATATATGAGATTTTTTGACATTCGTGGAACATTAAGAACCTTCTTAAGAGCTAAAGGATGAGCGGCAATTTTAATAGAGCAATGACCAGTGTTAGATATGTGCAAATCTGTGCCATTACCAACTTGGACGTGATCTGATTCGAAATATTTTTCTTTCATCATCAAACAATCAAAATCACTTGTGATGTGATCAGTTGCACTAGTATCAATATACCAATTGGGATCAACTTGATATGAGGTCGTAACTACTGCTGTAGCTGGTGATGTAGACTTCCTCTAATTGATAGGAGTGATCAAACTAGTTCCAACACTTAATTGCTGTGTGGCCCGAGTTCCCGTGAACCTAGCAGACTGTACGAGATGTTCCTCCTCAGCCTCCTTGTCTAGAGGAGCCACCATGACTATTCTGAACTTGGCCACCACAACCATGCCCTCGGTCCCCTTAGATGCCTTGATGCTAATAATGATTACCATGACCAAAACCACATCCAACAAAACTGGCCGATGATTGATTCAATCCTCCAAGGTTCAATTACTGATCAGAGTTATTTTGTTCCATCCTGTGTTCAAAACTCATTAGATAAGCATAAACATCATCAAGAGTTATACCTTCTGCTCTTGTAGTAAGAGAGGTGACCAACAGGTCAAAATCTGAACTAAGGCCAGCAAGGATGTAGAAGAAAACTTCATCTCCTCTAAGTGTCATGCCAACTGTAGCATGTGTGTCGGCAAGATTCTTCATCTTCCTGAAGTAATCAGATGCGGAGAGATCTTTCTTCTTCAAATTTGCAAGCTTCATGTAGATTTGTACCAGATGTGCACGGGAACATGATGCAAACATCCATTCCAGGGCTGCCCAGGCTTCGTGTGAGGTTGTCATGGATATGACATGAGCCAGGATGTCTTCTGTCAGCGAGGAAAAGATCCCACCGAGTACCATCTGATCTTGGTTATACCATGTCAGATAGGTTGTATTAGCAACTTGACTTGCGCCTTGTTATGTCGACGTCGAGGCCACTGAGGTGGTGTCGGGCAGGTGCTGTCGACATACCCAAGGAGATTGAAGCTCCTCAGGTAAGCAAGAAATTGTGCTTTCCAAAGCAAATAGTTCTCCTTGCTAAGCTTAATAGTGATGGCATGGCTGATCGGCGTCGGAGTCGGTGCAGGAGAAGAAGAGGCAGGCATAGAGGATAGAGGTACGGTGGTAATGCCGGACGACATGGTTGAGATCGCTCGAGGCTTTGATACCATGTAAAAAAACTCAAAGAGATTGATATTTGCCGATACAAAGCGTCCGGAGTTCAGTGTGCAATATATATACACTACTGGGTTGTTTGCCAGATTACAAACATTGTCGACAATGTTGACGACGGAGGAAACTCTGTTCGGCTCCAAAACATATTACAACTCCTGAATCAGATGTGATAGGAAATCTATCTCTAAAGCAGAAGTATAAACTGAATGCAATATAGACTTCCTAACAACTGGTTCAACTATTCTATCTATAGCCAGCTACTCTATCTATAACATATTGTAATCGTAACAGATCTATGCTAGTTCCATGCTAAGTGTTTGCATGCTGTTAGTTGGCACCGTTTAGTGAGACGATAGGGTACGTAGTAAATCCTGGAATTTTTTGTACGAATATTCAATATTTTATAGGAAATTACAGAAATATACCTACGGCAACATTTTTTACACAAATAGGCTCCAGTTGCCCAACCGGGCGGGGGACTAGAGCCAATCGCCCAACAGGGGGTGACACGTGGGCAATGTGGTAACCGTTCTGCGAGTTATTGCTGTCGCCCTCCTATTAGGCGACTGAAGCTCCAATCGCCGTACGGTTGGGCGACTGGAGCTCCAGTCGTCCAACAGGAGGGCGACAGGGGGTAAAAAGGGGCGCACGGCTCGACTGCCGCCGCCCCTAGCTCATTCAATCAATTCGCTCAGCCGAGAAAGAGAGGAGAAGAGGAGAGGAAGGAGAGGGAGAAGAGAAAAGGAGAGGAAGGAGGGGAAGAAGAGAAGGAGGGGGAGAAGAAGAGGGAGAGGAGGAGGAGGAGAGGAGAGGAGAGGGAGGAGGGAGGAGTGGGAGCCATTCCATCCATTTAGATCCAGGTTTTTTGGTATATTGTATTTGTAGTATATTTTTTATTAAATGTTAGTGTTAGTAAAAAATGTAGATGCAGAAAATATAGTATAGAAATTTTAGTACAATTTTTAGTATAGAAAATGTAGTTAATGCAGTTATAGAAAATAAGCAGGCGTAGAAACAGAGAGGAGAGGAAGAAGCAACCGTAGTTCTAGATGTAGATAGAAATAGTTAAATATTTGTTATACAAAATTTATTAAACATGTAGTTTTAGAAAATTAACAGCTGTAGAAGCGTGTAGTTGTGTGTAACTTAGGGAACATAGTTTTAGAAAATTAGCATAAGTAGGAAATCTACATGCGTACAAAATTGTAGTTGTAGAAAATTCAATCACCGTAATGTACAAATTAATCGTCCGCTGAAAATTATACGTATTAAAAAAACAGTAAATATTTATGGTAGAATTTAATTAATTCGTATGTAGGAAGTTCATAGTACGAGGTTATTGTAGTGGGTTACGACATGCAAACGATCGGCGAAATGTGAATTGCAGTAAGTCAGTACTTTGGTATTATGCGATGCTATTTGACATGTCGCAAAATTGGAACATATATGCAGACCGACATCAACAATGTCAATAGCCACTACATTGTGAGTGCATTACGGTACTAGAACCATTCGTGAAGGTCCGAATGGTGTGGATTTGAGCGGTTTTTCACAAGTCACTCTAGTACATCCGAATGGCAAAAATGCTCGGATCTCATATGTGATGCATTGGCTGACCCAGAGTTTTTTGTTGGACCCCGAGGTGTGCAGCATCGTCGTACAAAGGCTTTAGAGCCGATCTCCCACAAACATCATATGGGAGTTGAGGACATTACTGCGCACTGCTGCGTGGAAGGGCTTTGTGCAGGGGTGCCAGCGCCGTGGATACGAGTGTGTCCTGCTTGTGCAACCGTGCTCATTAGAAGCTGTGCAAGGTCATGTGTCCGCTCTAGCTCCGGGAGGTGCTTGCAGCTCGGGCGGGCCGCATGTTGGTGAAGATGATAAAGTTGCTTGTGATGAAGCCGATGCGGTATATGGAGGAGAGGTACAATGGTCGAGCCATAGAGAGGGAACTGGACAAGCCAATGAAGGGGAGCATATTGAGTACATCGTGCAGCAGATGGACTGTGACGACCAGAGGGCATGGGCTAAAGAGGAAGCTGTACAGGACAACGACGAGGACAATTCGGATGAGGATGAAGCATGGGAGTATCATGAGACAGAGGTTCAGTTGCATTCTATGTTTGCTGACAAGGCAGCGCTGTAGGATGCCATCAAGCTATGGGTCCTTTCAATGCAGCAAACTTTTCGGGTCGTGAAATCAAGCCAGGAGCAGTACATCGTGAAGTGCGAGCAGGCTGGTTGTCCTTGGAGGGTGCATGCACGTAGACCCAAGTATGAGACTCACTGGATTGTGTCGAAGGTGGAGCCACACTCTTGCATTCTCAACAGTGTTTTGGCGAGGCATCGTAACCTAACGTCCGCCTTTATAGCCAATTTGATGTACGGAGAGATAGTGGAGAAGAAAGACATGGAGGCCATGCATATCGTGGTAGCTATCAAGAAGAAATTCAAGTACAAGATTAGGTACGCGAAGGCATGCAGTGCCAAGCAGAAGGAGTTGGAAAAACGTTTCTGGTCTTTGGAGGTGGCGTACGACAATCTTCCCCGTATGCTTTCCTCAGTGACATGACATGACAACGTAGTTTTTCATAGTGACATGATAGCACGGTCCAGCTTTCCGCAGTGAGAAGACCGAATGTACCAGTTTTCCTCAATGACATGACATGATGACGTAGCTTTTCATAGTGACATGATAGCACGTCCTAGCTTTCCTCAGTGAGAAGACCAAACGTGCCAGCTTTTCTCAGTGACATGGCATGACGATACAACTTTTCACAGTGACATGACTGCATGGCCCAACTTTGCGTAGTGACAAGATTGAACGTGCTAGCTTTGCGCATCGACATGACCGCACGTGCCAGCTTTCCGCAGCGACAAGACCTCACGGCCCAGCTTTACCAGCTTTACACATTATAAAATGAGGTCCGCGGGATTTCTCAGAGAATACTGCGCAACCAAACCCCACACTACACCACGCTTCCTTCACCACACCAGGATGGACAAAAGACAGAAGAAGTAATGGGAGGAGAACCGCAACCTAGCATGGTCAGCTGCCGCCCGCAATGAGAAAATAAGGGCTGCTGCGGCCCGGGCAGAACAAGCCCAGCGTGCTACGAGATCAGCTCCCCGCAATGAGGGGCCCCGTAGCAACAACCCCATCTCGAATGTTCTCACTGAGCGTTCGCCGCAACTCCCACCCGAGGGGGAGACACCCCTTTATTGGTGTGGGGACACGTGCAAGTTCTTCAAGTCTAAGCACTGCATCAGCCTAGGTATACGTTACTGGGGTTGCACAAACTACTCCAGAGACTACCTCGACCACCATCTAGACACCGCAATCTATCGGTAGCCGGTAAGAACCAGGTGCACCATTTTCCCCTACCTTTTCCCCTTCATAGCATGCACTAACAATCTCTCCCCTGTATTTACAGTCCTTAGAACCCCTATGTGGCTACCGCAAATGGATCGATCTTGAGATCCACCCTGAGGACCAATGGGCCCTCGACTTCAAGGAGTGAAATGCCGCAAGGCCATCGGAGATGCGGGAGGAGGAGCGCCGCAAGAACGAGCAAACCCTACGTATACAACGTGAGACGAAAGCTCATCTCGAAGCGTGCACACGTAGGGAGCGGGAGGCTCACGAGAGGGAGCACGAGAGAAAGAGGGAAATAGCGACGAAGGCAAAAGAGGCCGCCGAGGAGTTCAACGCCGAGCGAGCAAGGAAGGGAAAATGGCCTCGGCCCACACAGTAGGTTGTACGAGCAGTTGGGTGGGTTAGTCGCACATGATGCTATATGTTATACATGTAATCAAAAAGTACGCGGCATGTTACTCCCAACTGTATTATGAAGTTTATTTAAATTCAAACAAGCGTATTATCTCGTCTTTTCGCATTCATTGATTCACATAGCAAGTCATCTAACAATATTAACATACCGGTTTTCTCCGTACACGAATTCTCAGTAGCTATCACTTACCATGAATGTACCGATCGTTCTATGGTCAATCGTTCATAAAAGAATTTCCCAAAAAGTTGTTACGCACCTACAACATACAATGAACATAAACTTTTATTATAACTCCAGCAGATTATTTTTCAGTTAAAAACTACAAAATTCACAAAATTTACAAAATTCACGGGGGACTGAGTGCAGTCGCCCAATGGGTGGGCGACTACATATCAAGTCGCCCAATGGGGGGCGACTGGTTGTAGTCACCCAAGGGTCGGGCAACTGGACATCTGTCGCCCCCTGTTGGGCGATTGGCTCCAGTCTCCCCTCCATTTGGTGACTGGAGCCTATTTATGTAAAAATGTTGCTGTGGATATATTTCTGTAATTTTGAATAAAAAAATATATTATTCGTACAAAAAATTCGTAAATCCTAGAATGCCAACGAATAGAAGGCAAATCCTCAATGTTCCCCATACTCCGATGATGACCATGTTAATGATAGCTAACCAAGCAGATTAGCTTAATCGACGCACGTCGTGTGCTTGTTCCACTGCATCATCTCACAGCGACGGGCTTGAGCAGGAAACTGTCCATTAGCCTTACACCTTTGTCTTCACATCACAGCACCGAAAATATTATATCCCTTCCCTGGCAAAGCATGTCCCCAAAATCTCAGCACCACTAGCAAGAAGGAATAATCTAGCTAGGAACTACAACAAGTTCTTCTCCCCCTATCCTATCAAACTTCCAAAAGGCCAATTCGGCCTTCTGTTTAAAAGTGACATCTATCTGTCTAAAAATGCTTTATTTAGGCCTTCCTTTTGGATACAGAAGGAAAAGCAAAGCATGCAGCGACAGACAAAGGAGATAGATGCTGTGTTTCTTTCAACACATGCCACTTCCTTGTGTAGCTTCGGCTCCCGACCTAGGGTTTAGGTATGTCCCGTGAAATCACAAACATCGTTCTCTAACGCTTTTGATCTTTTGGACTTGGAGAAACAAACTAATGGGCAAGTTTGTCGGGACGTTAATTTGTAACAAAGATCAGAGAGAAGAAGCAAGCCCGGTTTGGAGTAGGAAATAGTTTAATTCCCGCAGTGTTGGATCGTATGGCACAATCAAAGGGGGTGAATGATTACCTCCGCCTTCTTGAAACTAGAAACCAAAACTCAAAGCAGAAGAAAAGCAATCTAAATTACCAGATATAGATTTTGATCGCAAGTCATTTGACTGCTTGCTCTTGACTCTTTTGCACACGCTTGATGAACACCTTGATCGCTCGGCGTTCAACCACTCGCTTCGATCGCTCGCTATGACCTCCTTTGCACGTTGTCGAAATCTCCCTCCGCTTGAAAGCTTTAGCTCCTAGAACGAGAACACGCTAAAGACAACCTTGTGCTCTGCTCGATTGGATTGAACCGACGACCAAAGACACCATGCTCATAGCACGCCAACGAGAACACAGAAAAGCAATGCTAAGAAAAATACACCGTAGATGAATTTTTCTTGGAATAGATTTGATCTATTATTTCTGTATCATATTGTGGGTACAAAGCACCCCTAAAAACTCTCAAACAAAAAGCCTCACAAAGCCATCGGCATAAACCCTTAGCCTATCTCTGCTTTTATATGCTAGAGCCCTAAACCGTGTTTGACTCAAACACGAACATAAAATCATATCTCTTCATCAAATCAAGAGACCCGAATCCTTCCTAACACAAGTTTTACCAAATCTTTAATCCCTCTCGTTACGGACTCCTTCCACAATGTTTTTAATCTCACCACATGATGAAGCCCCTAGTAACGCACCTCTTGTAGCCTCATCAATTTCCGTGTCAAAGCCTCTAGCACAACACCGCCTGTAGCTTCTCGACGCATCACCACTTTCTATCTCCACATGCTCAAGCGTTAGTCTGACCACCTCACGTGACACCCTCAACCGTCTGGACCTCAGATCTCCCTATACTAGTCTCGGTCCTCCTCATCATCAACTGTAACTATCTCTACGCCTCCACACATCATCCACCTTCGATCTCCACATGCTCCAACATGAACCTAACCACCTCACATGATATCCCGATCGCTTGGACTACCGATCGTGAAGTCTAAGGCAACGACAACATACCACAAGGTCTACGAGTACCGATCACAAAGTCTTTGACTATCGATCACAAAGTCTATGACTATCGACCACAAAGTCTATAACTATCGATCACAAAGTCTACGACCATCAATCATAAAGTCTATAACTATCGATCACAAAATCTAAGACTACCGACTAGTAATGTTTACGACTATTGAGTACCAACTAGTAAAGTATACGACTATCAAGTATAGACCAGTAAAATTTACAACTATCGAGTACCGACCAGTATAGTATAAGACTATCGATTAGTTACTGTAGCAACGATCATAGGCAATGTACTTAGCTATGACCATCGACAAGATACTGTAATTTACCACCTTCGACCAGGTATGATCATTCTGCCATAGTCGATGTTCCGTGGTCGAAGTAGGACGTAGTCGAAGTAGAACGTGGTCGTAGTCGAATGTGGTCAAAAACGACTCTGAGTCATAACCAACGTGGTCGAAGTCTAATGTGGTCGAAGTCTACCGTCATGATCAAAACTACACAACATATGAGTAAATATGATAAAGAATGCTCTTTTACTCTTTTGATTTCAATGCTTCGACTTGATGAATTGTTTGACAAGTATAATAAACAAAGCTTCCAAAGTTTTTAACCAACAAGCTCCCTTTCAGAACAATCCTAAAGAAAGCAACACACCCAACTCACTTCTTAACCAAGCACAAAGAAAACAATCAAGCAGTTAAGAGAGAAAATATCATCAATTTGAGAAAGGAACTCCAAGACCAGAAAGACAACATTACCTTTTCCACATGATCTAACCAGAAGGTGAAACTCTTGGAAGTCATCAAAGAGAGTGAAGAACCAACAAGTATTCCAGTCAAGCAATGATGAAAAAGACAGGAACTCACCCAAGCACATGTTCTTCATCCCACGATATCTAGTCTCACATAACAGAAAATGTCAGTCTCACAGTACTAGGGTTAGTGAGATAAAATTTAGGGATCCAATACTGTGACACACGATAAACAAGAGAAATAGCAGACACTGATAAAGATTTAAGTGAAGCATTAACATCTAACAAATTTCAAAAAGATAGTCATTGAGAAGCTCGTTCAACCATGGGGCGGCGGTTCAACCTCCTCAGCAAAGCTGGTCTAACCATCGATTGGTCAGATCGCATGGACTTCACCGCCTGCATCATAGGCATCACCTTGGCAAGGTGACCCCACCTCGATGGCTTTGCCTCTATGCATCGCTTGCTTCAAAGGCATGACCTTGATAGGATGGTTTTGGCTTCACTGCAAGACTTCGCCACCTGCCTTGTAGGCATCACCCCGGTAGGACGGCCCTACCTTGACGGCTTCGCCTCTAAGTGCCTCCTGCTTCGGAGGTACAACCTTGACAGGACGGCTCCAATTTCACCAATGACAGTGGGACCCATTCTGGGTGGAGTGGGGCATGCAAACCCCTGAGGGGCTAGGGCAATTGGTTTCATCAGCTCACCCCTCTGGGCCTCCGAGCTAGCCGTCAAGGGAGTACTGTTGTTGGGGTGCCCAACCCCTCGGGCCGTTGGGATTGCCTATTGTTCCTTAGGGTAAGCCCACTAGGATAGTATTGTATATACAAAGCAATGTATCAATATACCCTCACTCTTGTAATTATTGAGGGGCGGGATGGAAATTTCCCATCCTTCCCCATTCATGTATATAAAGCCCCAATGGGGTATGCGTAGGGTAGAAGCTCACTCATTTTCCTAACTAGCTCTCTCTCTCTCACACACACACATGTAGTGCTCTCTAGCTCTAGCAATTCCATATCCTCAAGGGAGGAAGGGTACCAAGTACCCACTATTGTGTCACATGGCACAACACCCATCCTATTGTGCACCAGTGTGCCAAGTTGTTTTAAGTTATTGACTAACCTAAGCCAAATTGTTAGTTGTTTAACACAGATAAGTCATCAATTTATTCCATTCAGACCTAACGCCTACTCTGATGCCAACTATAACACCTCAGCCCGACATGAGTCCAAAATGTCACTACTTTCTCAACTTCTTCCCAAATTAAAACATATTTCTCAAACTTCCAATCTCAAACATTGATCACCACATAATTAACTATTTAGACATAAACATGACTGATAGTAAATATAAAAAGGACTATTATTGAATGAAGCAATAGCAATAATAGGGACAATCCATTTACTAAGTTTAACCAATGTTACTTTATTTGGTCGATACCACACTAATAGCTTTTTGTTCTAAAGGAAACTTATTAACCAAATGCCATAGTTTGCATAAACTAGATTACTATTAATGAATGACTACAATCTAGATGTGGGAAGTGAGTCAAAGTTAGCACATGAACTATTCATATGCTACTCCTTTCCCATCATGTCACCTTCATCCATCACCTAAAACAATATCATAAGCAAGGGTGAGTCCAAAACTCGGCAAGTACATAATAAAACAATAGCATCGTTCTCCTTTCTTTATCATCAACAAACCACAATGCAATGCAACATTAGCATCATCACAACGATATTCAACATCTACCACAATATCATCATTAACAAACCACAATGCAATGCAATGCAGCAATACAATGCAATGTCCACATGTACCTTTGGTGTTCATATCAGTATAGCTGGGAGAACACCCGTCGATGTTCACCCTCTACCTCCATCCTGTGGATGCCCCTACCAACATAGGTCTTACTCAAGAGCACTCCAGATTAGTTATATAGCTTTCTCACTGGCCTGACTCATGCACTCTGGACCAGCTATATGACTTACTCACCGCCCTAGCTTGTTTTTCTCTTTTCATGATGCGAATGCACATAATGCAATATTTCCATTACTCAATTACCACAAATCACCATATGGATAACCATAGACATCATCTTTCCATATTCATCAAGCACTTCATATGTAGCAAGACTCATTATGTAAATAGCATAGCATGTACATTCAATTGCTTAAAACGATAATAAACAACCACCTATTGTTCTACCATACACTTGCCTTTTTAACCACATAGAAAGATTGATGTGAAGATGACACAAACTCTGAAGTTACTCCTCCTATAGTAAATACTGTTGAGACCCGAATAAGTAAATCTGGACTCTGTATACTGCACTAGTCCATAATCATGCTAGTGCACACAGTGAAAACTTAGATGGAAGCTCAACCATATTCATGATTAAACCAAGAAAAAGACTCAAATATTAATTAATTATCTGAGTTGCGATCTTATGGCCTGCTTACACTTTAACAGCTGAAAGGGCTTAACAGAGTAGCAGCAAAAACATAACAAAAATGAAGTGGCTATTCGACATGTCTACAGGTAATTGACTGGGGAGCGAAGTCCTATTCCGAGAAGTCATCGAAGTACCCTCCTTCACACACCTCTGGTTGGTATGGTTCTTCTTCTTAAATTGAGGAAGTATGGATATAACCGTGAGTACATAAAGTACTTACCAAGTCATTTGCAACAAAAATAATATGAAAGACTTACCAAATGATGGCTAAATGGTTACTTTGCATAAAGCAATAATTTAATATAAATACAATAGGTAGATTCAAAGTGAACATTGGGAAAATGATAATAAATAAATAATCAAAGGAATTGACTAAACCATAAGTGAACTAACTATTCCCCAATAAACCACCAGTAAACTGCCATTCACGTAATGAACCACTAGTGAACTAACCATTTATTTCCCATACTTATCCCACCCGTGTTTTTTTTGAAATATCTACCCCTCGTGTGAAACACTGAGGTTGCACAACCTTACCCACATGATATGATCATCTCACAGTGACACTAAAGCAACACGCTTCCTTGGGCATGCTGACCAAGAAGATCATAAAAAGGATATTACAAAGTTCCATGTCAACTCATTTTCACCCACTAAGATTTCATGATCGAGTAGGCTGACCACCTAGTTGAACAGATCCCTCTTATTCCCCGTGGAAATACCTAACCGACACCCCCCGACATACCATGGCGAAATTGAAACATCACAAATTAATTAGCCAGGTCCATCCCATACTGTCCATGTGGTTGTATGATAAGGCTCAGATCAATAACACATAAAGTTAAGTTCTTAGATATTACCCAGGCGAGACATCCATATCCCGGATATGCTATCCATATTCCCCCTTTACTGCATCATCACTCACCCAAGTGAAAACCATTTCGTATAACCAACACCAATGACACTACCCATGTTATGGCACTCAAATTTTATAGCTATGGATGACCACCATGATTTAAAATCTCATTAAGTCAAAATTAATTAATTAATCCACACGTGATAATGAGCCCAACATATTAAAAGCATGGCTAAGCATATTAAATGTACAACTCATGTGGATACTAGTGTTGCATCACTAAATAAATATCCATCCTATGGTGACAATGGAATCATAGCATTTAAATTACCAAGGTGGAATTAATCAAGTTAGAACATAGTAACCAAGTAGAAAGGTTTATGCTAAATAGCAATGCATGATAATTTAAAATAAAATAATAAATAATAGATTCAAAATAATAGGTTAACATGATCAAAGGACATGACTTGCCTTAGACTTGCTCAGTTAACAACTCTTGATCTTCGGATCTTGCTTCAGCTCCTACGAAGACGTTATCTAACAACAAAGAAAACGTAAGAGGCATAAATAAAATCAAATAAAATTCAAATAAACTCCAAAAACTTCAAACGAACATCAAAAGATAGAGCTCCATTTTAGATGAATTTAGAAAAAGATTCAGGTCATTGGAGCTAGGACGGAGAAGAACGGGTTCTCAGAAGATTTAAATCTAAAGAAAAAGGAAAAATAGGATTTATTGGAATTATTTTTCTAAAGGAAAATCCTAATTATGATGTTAGCATCTTTTTCAGCTAAATTATTTTTCTAAAGAAAAATAGGAATTATGACATCATTTACTGATGTGGCTCACTGGGCTTCTAGGGCCGATGTGGCATGACACGTGGACTGACAAGTGGCACTAGGACTGAGGTGGCAGGGTGACATGGCATGACACAGGATAGGTGATGTGGCGCTGACACGTGGCATAAGGAATGGCTCGAGTGCTGACATGGCATCCACGTGGTGGACACATTGATTTAGGGCTGAGGTGGCATGCTTGCACGGCTGCTGACGAGGCTCAGCCTATGGGTCTACGGCACAGTGGACACTAGCTGTCAGAGGCATGGTGCACATGAACCCAATCCATGGAGAAAATGAAGCAATGTGAGGGCGTGGTGTGGGGTGACATCGACACTGATGTTGGAAGGCGCGCTAATAAGGGCGACACTTTGGGCAGGCAGAGCGGCGCACAGTGTGCGAATCAAGGACAACGCTTTGGGCGGGCGAAGCAGTGCATAGCGCATGAACTGAGGGGACAACGGCTACTAGCCAAATCGGTGATGGCTGAGGGGCGAGATGACATAGCGGCGAGGACTCACTGATGGTGAGAGATGGTGGTGCACAGCACGAGGATCAAACGGCGGGACAGAGACATGGCTCAGCCAGAGATGGAGACGGCAGCAGCATAACTCGGTGGACAATAAAGATAGGCGGCTCAACGATGGTGGCAACGAGGTGGCTCGGGGATGCAGAACCCGAGGGCACAGCCAGGTTTTATAGGCATGGATGCTGAGGTGTTCGACGTGGGATGACTCGAACGTCAAGGCTGGGACAGACCAAGACACCAAGTCCATGGTGGCGGTGACACGGACTCCAAGAGTCCAAAGCAGAGATGGCTGGTCGAAGTCTGGGATGGAGAAGGCCCGCCTGATAGGTGGGCCCAGTGGACCAGAGGCATGAAGGGGGTGGACGGCCATGATGCACATGGCAAGGCCATAGATGACTGACATGTGGCATTCACCCAATGGCCGAACCGGACCATCCAATGGACAACACATGGTGAGGCACAGGCAAGGCAAGCTGGGCTAGGCTAGGGCTAAAGGCTTCGGCCCACTAGGCTTTTTCAGGAATTTTGGGGGTTTTCTAATTTTTTTAGAAATTAGAAGAAAATCAATTGAGCTCTAGAAAATAGCAAATCACCTCAGAAAAATTCCAAAAAATTCTAAAGAATGCCTTGAAGCACAAGGAACACAAATAAAATACTTTTAGAAACAATTAAAGTTTAGATTAATCATATTAAATCCTTTTAATTCATAAAAATTCTATTAAGCTTTAATTAATTCCAAAAAATCCAAATAGTTATTTTTATTTTAAAAGCTTCAAAAAGGCTCTGACAATCAGGTTGTTACAAACCTACCCTCTTAAATGGAATCTCGACCCCGAGGTGTGTGCTGACTAAAAGAAATAGGTTACCAGGTGTGATGTTAGAGATGACGTTGTGCAGGCTTCCTCTTGCAATGATCTGAGCTATCTGGCGGTCTTGAGTTGATGGTGCTCCATGGCTTGCTCCTGGAGTCTTAGTAGGGCTACTTCTAAGGTTGAATGGAATCGGCGTGATTGTTTGACGCTTCTATGGACACTTGCGAGCAAAATGACCTAGCTCTTCGCACTTGTAATAAGTAGACAAAGCTGTAGGGCTTGCATTCCTCTGAGGCTGATACCTGACATTGATAGGGCATGGTCCTAAAATATCCTAACAAGGCATTGGAGCTGGAGTCATGAAATCTGCCTACCGAGGTACACAAGTTAGCTGGTACATGTTGAATCTAATTCTTTATGTCTGGTGCAATTGAGCTCCCTATTGAATCATCTTCCTCTTACGAGATTCCTCCATCTCATGGTGAGACTCTTCAATAAGTACGGCCTTATCTACCATATTTTGGAAACTAGCATAGGCATTGCCAACAACTTGAACCTTCAACCCTGGATTGAGTCCTCTCTTGAGACGCTTTTGGCGTGCATCATCTATGGCAATGTCCTCCAGAGCATAGCGTGATAATTGAGTGAACTTGCTAAGATACTCACTGACATGTTCCCTTATTGAAGCTCATGAAATTCTTCCTTCTTCAAGTCACTCACCCCATCTAGGATATGTGCATGACAAAAAGCCACTGTGAAATTTGCCCAAGTGATGCTATCTTGATCCTCATGAGCGGTGCAATAATTCTCCCACCACTCTAATGCAGCACCTTTTAGCTGATGAGTAGCATAGAGAACTTTCTTTCGATCTGTCCATTGGGCAAGATTCAGCTTCTTCTCCATGGAACGAATCCAATCATCTACCTCCAACAGCTCGGATGAACTAGAATAAGTAGGTGGTCTAGTCCTCATAAACTCTGCAAATCTCAACGACGGACGAGATGGATGAGGTGCAACAGCTACTTGATTATGTTGGTTCATCATATGGTTCATTTTTGCATCATGGTATTCATGAGATGAGTCTGAGTTGCCAAAAATTGACTTGTGGTTAGATCCAATCCTATTGGTGCTAACTACTGACCCTAAGCTGATGGATTTGTGGCACTGCTGCTAGGTTCTAAAGGCATCTGATTGCAACCAGTTGTTCTCTGGGTATCAATCATCTAATAGGATAACACCAAAGTTACCAAGGAAAGAGGGATAGCAAAGGTAAGAGGTAAACTCGTCTAAGGGAGATAAACAAATGGCAATCCTAAACAAAAGCACTCACTTAGCCAAAAAAGGCTAACAAAAGAAACAATAAACTCCACAAAAAAGAATCTTTGACATGACTGCAACATAATACCAAGGCAGAACTGTAGCTCACATTACACACAATGGCAAGAAAAGGCAAAACAACCTACACAATTCGCTAAACTATAACAAGGTTCAGATCTAATGGCTCCCACTCTTCACGTTAATCTTCAATCTTGCCTTGAAACATATTGGGTGCTTTCTTGATCCAAACTTCACAACAAAGCTTGAAGTATTCCATGCCAACCTCCTCTTTGATTAAGGGACACTCGAGATATTTATGGACATTATGGGGATAAGAAGTCAAATTAAGTTTTGAAAATAATATTCTAGAGAAGGCGAAGAGTAAGAATCCTAAGAATGAGGTAAGAATAGATAATTACTTGATATTCATTTTGTTGATTTGATTTACAAAATAGATTTTAAAAACTTTGCTAAATTGTCCTTTATAACTAGAGCTTCATCTTACAGTCGATATGGCTCTGAAACCATCTCTGTTGTGACTCGAATATGCAAATCCAGACTCTCTGTATATACTACACTAGTTCAGGATCATGCTGGTGCATATAGTAGAAACATAGATGGAAACTAAACCATATTCATGACTAAACTAAGAAAAGACTCAAATATTAATTAATTACCAGAGTTGCGACCTTATGGCTAAGTTACACTTTAACAGCCGGAAGGGCTTAACAGAACTAGCAGCGGAAACACAATGAAAACAAAGTGGCTATTCGACATGCCCAAAGGCAATCGATTGGAGAGCGAAGTCCTATTCCGAGAAGTCATCGAAATACCCTCATTCCCATACCTCTGACAGGTATGGTTCTTCTTCTATAACTAAGAAAGTATGGATATAGCCGTGAGTACATAGAATACTTAGCAAGTCATTTGTAACAAAAGTGCAATATAATACGCAAGGCTTACCAAATGATGGCTAAATGGTTGCTTTGCATAAAGCCATAATTTAATGTAAATACAGTAGATAGATTGAAAGCAAACATTGGAAAATGATAATAAACAAATAATTAAAGTAATTGACTAAACCACAAGTGAACTGACCATTCACCCAATAAACCACCCGTGAACTAACCATTCATGTAATGAACCACCAGTGAACTAACCATTCACTTCCTACACTTATCCCAACCAAGTTTTTATGAAATATCTACCCCTCGTGTGAAATCATCAAGCATTATCCATAACCGGGGACACAACTATTCAAATAGTTTTACACTCTGCAGAGGTTGTACAACTTTATCCACATGATATGATCATCTCATAGTGATACTAGAGAAACACGCTTCCTTGGGCATGCTGACCAAGAAGATCATAGCAAGGCTGTTACAAAGTTTCATCTCAACTCAGTTTCACCCACTAAGATTTCATGATCAAGTAGACTGACCACCTAGTCAAACAGATCCCTCTTATTCCCCATGAAAATGCCTAACCAACACACCCTGACATACCGATAGCGAAACCAAAATTTAAACATCACCAATTAATTAGCCAGGTTCATCCCAGACTGGACATGTGGTTGTATGATAAGGCTCATATCAATGGCACACAAAGTTAAGTCCTGAGACATTACCCAGGCGAGACATTCATATCCTAGAAATGCTAACAACATTTCCCCCTTTACTGCACGATCACTCATCCAAGTGAAAACTATTTTGTATAACTAACACCAATGACACTACCCATGTCATGGCACTCAAATTTTATAGCTATGGCTGACCACCATGATTCAGTATCTTGTTAAGTCAAAACTAATTAATTAATCCACACGTGACAATGAGCCAAACATACTACAAGCATGGCTAAGCATATTAAACGTACAACGCATGTGGATACTAATATTGTATCACTAGATAAATACCCATCCTATGGTGACAATGGAGTCATAACATTCAAATTACTAAGGTAGAATTAATCAAGTTGGACCATAGCTACTAGGTACAAAGGTTTATGCTAAAATAGCTATGCACGATAATTTAAAATATAATAATAAATAATAGATTAAAAACAATAGGTTCAACATGATCAAAGGACATGACTTGCCTTGGCCTTACTCAATTAGCAACTCTTGATCTTAGATCTTGCATCAACTCCTTCGAAGATGTTATCTAATGAGTGAGAAAAAGAATGAGGCATAAATAAAATTAAATAAAACTCAAATGAACTCCAAAATTTTCAAAACTACAACCAAAAGATATAGCTCAATTTTAGATAAATTTAGGAAAAAGAATCGGGTCAATTGGAGCTAGGACAGGTAAGAACGAGCTCTCATAAGACTTAAATCTAGAGAAAAAGGAAAATAGAATTTACTAGAATTATTTTTCTAAAGGAAAATCCTAATTATGTTGTCTGCAACTAATTTCTTTTTCAGCCAAATTATTTTCTAAAGTAAAATAGGAGTTATGATGTCATCTACTGATGTGGCAACTGTTTGGGCTTCTAGGGCTAACGTGCCACGACACGTGGATTAACAAGTGGTACTAGGGCTAAGTGGCAGGGTGACATGGCATGACATGTGGCAGGTGATGTGGCACTGCCACGTGGCATGGGGAATGGCTTGGGTGCTAACGTGGTGTCCACGTGGACTGACACGTACCGGACATGTGGATTTAGGGCTGAGGTGGCATGCTTGCGCGGCTGCTGACGATGCTCAGCCTATGGGTTTAAGGCACAATGGACACTGACAGGTGGGACCCAGCGGTCAGAGGCACGGTGCATATGAATCCAGTCCCTGGAGAAGGTGAAGCAATGTGCGGGCGTGGTGCAGGGTGACATCGACGCTGATGTTGGCGGGGCGTGCGAACCGGGGCGGCGCTTTAAGCAGGTGGAGTGGCACATGACACGCAAACCAAGGGGACGGTGGCCACTGGCCAAAGCGACAATTTCCAAGGGGTGAGATGACATGATGGCGAGGACTCAACGACGATGAGATGACACGGTGGTGAGGATTCACCGATGACGAGACGACGGTGACGCACGGCATGAGGACCGAACGACAGGACGGAGGCATGGCTCAGCCAGAGATGGATGCGGCGGCAACGTGACTCAGCGGACAATGAAGACGGGCAGCTCAACGGCAGTGGTAGCGAGGTGGCTTGGGGATATGGAACTCGTGGGCACGGCCATTTTTTATAGGTGTGGACGCCATGGTGTCCAACACGGGGATGACTAGGACGTTGAGGCTGAGATGGACCAGGACACCAAGTCCATGATGACGATGACACAAACTCCAAGAGTCTAGAGCAGAGACATCTGACTGAAGTCTAGGATAGAGAAGGCCCACTTGACTAGTGGGCCCAATGGACCAGAGGCACGGAAGGGGGTGGACGACCATGATGCACACAACGAGGGCACAGATGATTGACATGTGGCGTTCACCCAACGGTCGAAGCTGTGAGACCATGTGGAGGTCACCCCATGGTTGTGATGAGTAATTGACCTCTGCTTTAGAGTTTGGTTTTTGAGTTCTGTGCTGAAGGTTGCTGATTTTACGACCTTTGTGCTTGTCTTTGTGATTAGCAACTCGTGCTACAACTTGGTGGTCGTAGGTGCCATTACGACTTGGTGGTCGTAGGCACTATTATGACTAGGTGGTCGTAGGTGCAGTTACGACAAATGGTTGTAGGCGCCGTTACGACTTGGTGGTCGTAGGCGCCGTTATGACTTGGTGGTCGTAGGCGCCATTACGACTAGGTGGTCGTAGGCGTAAATGCTTTTACGACTTACTCTTTACGACCATGTTGTGTGTCTCTGTGATCGGTAGTAGTCTTTACGACCATGTGGTTGGCAGTAGGCTTTATGACTTTGCAGTTGGCAGCCAGTTTTACAACTCTGTGAACAGCAGCTAGTATTACGACTATGTGGTCGGCAGTCGATTTGACGACTTCATGATCAATAGTCGTAGCTCTGTTTGGCCATGATCGATAGTCGTAGCTCTATCCGGCCGTAGTCAATAGTCATAGCTATGTCTGGCCGTGGTTGATAGTCGTAGCTCTGTCTGGCTGTGGTCAATGGTCGTAGCCCCTACTGGCCGTGGTCTATGGTCATAGCACTATGTCTGTGTGATCGTAAATCGTAGCGACCAGGTGCGTTAAAGTCGTAGCCGCTATGAGCGATGGTCGTAGCACCTGTTTCATGGTCGTAGCAACTAGTGTGATGGTCGTAATGACTTGCTGAGTGGCCATATTACCTTTGGTAGGAAGTCATGGGCTACGAGTAATTCAGTATTGTGCTTGAGAGTACTCATAAGTTGTTTTAGACCAGTGCTTGCTGAGATTGTTCACGTGGATACATTCTGATTATGCAAATTGATGATTCGTGTGTATTGTGCAGTGCTATGTGATGGTTTGCTTGTTTGTGTTGGTTGCAAGACTTCGGAGCTAGGTCATGGTGAGGCGTAGGAGGACCGGGATTAGGCAAAGGGAGGTATTGAGGTCCAGAATGGTTAGGAAGATGCCAAAGATGATCAAGGTTGGTGAGGTGGTTGCAAGCCAGAACGACGAGGAACTGGAGCAGGACATGACGGGCAACAGTGAGGTGGACCGGGACTAGGCTCAGGGAGGAGTCGAGGTCCAGACGGTCAAGGATGTCGGGTGCCGTCATACATGAGAAAAGGATATGGTGCGCCAAGTGACTCGGGTAGTTTGCAAGTAAGGACAGTTCGGCGGGATCCGAACACATGAGAGGCTTGACCACAAGTCATTGGGGTCACATGGAAGCTACTTTGAGAAGCATGCATGAGTAAACCCGGTGTTAGGTGGGGTTAATTGGTTATCCCCGGTGTGTACTAATGGTTGGATCCATTAAGTCTAGGGTTCATTTCTGAGCCTATAAAAAGGGGAGTGGGGGCAAGAGTTAGTTGAGGCTTGAGGCAAACCATGAGTAGGTCTAGTGGTAGGTAGCTCTTCCTCCCTCCATGGTTGTTAGGTTAGAGAGTGTGTGGCGGCTCTAGGGTTAGAGCTTGGTCCTCCCAAGGGGAGTGGCTGTGAAACCAATCATCAGAGCAATACATCTATCTTGGATCTTCTATTTATGTATTGTTGTCTGTTTGGTATTGAGTTGGCTTGGTCTTGTTCATCTGTGTTCTTGGTTTTCTCTATTCTTTGATCATGTCTTTCCTTTCTTGATATGAGAGAATGGTCTTCCCTATTTTGTTGATGATCTGACTTGCTATGTGTTGGGAAATCTCCAAGCCATCTTGGCTGTTCTATTCCCATGAGCAAGGTCTGATTGACTTTTCACTCTCTCAGTTTCGGATTTGAGCGCTTTTGGTGAAATCTTGGAAAGCTCTTGATTTGGTTGCTAAGTATTTAATTAAAGAGTAGAGCAACCTCTTGAGATCTTAAACATGTTGTGTACCAAGTTTCATGGCTAGTTGATCTCTTTATCAAAAGTTTGTGGAGTTTGGATCTGGCGGTCGTGCATTTTATGCTTTCCTCTGTTCTTCGTTCGCTGTTACGACCGCCCCTGAATCGACCACGGTTAAGTCGCCAACCATATCACTTTTCGCTTCAATATCGTTCAGACCTCTTCTTGTTATTCTTTTGAGTCTGAATTAAAGAAGTCAGAAGTTAGTGAAATCTTGGTCTGGAACATCAATCAGTTTTACGATCATGTTGGTTTCGACCATGGTCAAGTTCCAGACGGCATTGCAGTAGTATCGAGCACATTCATTCTTTCGACGGCTTTGATTTTTCTTAGCGCATGGAGTTTCGGACCACTCATAGATCCTTGCTTTCTCTAGCTGGTTTTTGAGCTGAATCGATCGTTGATTGCAGATCATTCATTGGCCTTCGACCTCGTTGGTTCTTCTACCACCTGTTGGTTTACAACCACGTTGATTACGACCACATTGATCTTTTGAGTTGCAGTATGGTTTTGACCACGTTGGTTGTTCGACCATCTCATTGGCTTATGACCACGTTGATCTTTTGAGTTGTAGTCTGGTTTCGACCACGTTGGTTGTTCAACCATCTCATTGGCTTACGACCATGTTGGTTATGACCACGTTGTCAACTGGTGCTAACTAATTACGACAATGTTGATTGTTTGACCACTGGTTGGCATTCGATCATGTTGTCTACGACTATGTCAGGTTCTGACTGCACTCATTTTCGATCGTGTTGGTTTTGGTCTTGGTGATTATAGACTACAGCGACTTCTATTCAGTAGTTGATTTCTGACCACGTTGAACTTCTGATTGGGCTGATTTCCAATGAACTGTTAGTTTTCGACTACGGTATTGTTTGTGTGGTAGTCGATCACCGATCACGTTGGACTTCTGTCTGGTAGTCAGATTGACGGCCACTCTGTCAGCTTACGACCACGTTGTTGAGACTTACGACCACATTGCCAGTCTCCGACCACAGTCAGTTTTCTACTGTAGTCTCTCTGTTGCTCTGGTATTTCGAGTGTGTTTTCAACCCTAGTCTTCATAGCTCAGTAGCTATTGGAGAAAAGGGTTAAGTGAATACTTGAGGAGGATTTGAATGCACCATTCAGCCCCCTTTGTTGCCTGTCCGGTCCTACAGAAGCAAACCATCCGATGGCTGATATGTGGTGAGGCGTGGGTGAAGCAGGCTGAGCTGGGCAGGATAAATGGGCCAGGGCTAAAGGCTTCAACCCACTAGGCTTTTTAGGTATTTTGGGGGTTTTTAATTTTTTGAAATTAGAAGAAAATCAATTGAGCTCTAGAAAATAGCAAATAACCTCAGAAATATTCCAAAAATTCATTGAAGCATAGGGAACCCCAATAAAATACTTTCAGCAACAATTGCGGTTTAGATTAGTCATATTAAATCCTTTTAATTCATAAAAATTCCATTTAAGTTTTAATTAATGCCAAAAATCCAAATGACTATTTTTATTTTTAAAAGCTTCATAAAGGCTCTGAAAATCAGGATATTACAAATACTAAATCTCAACAATATGATATAATAATACATAAACATCAAATAAACAATGTTGCTCATACGCACTTCCCGAACCAAAATCCCCCTTCACCAGACAGTCCTTCCCTGCTGTCCTGGTAAAGAAAACCATACCTCTCGACTTAGAAACACTAACAAGGAAAACCATATATGTTTTGGAACCTACACAAAATTCTGTACATTTTCTTAGTTGTCCACAAACCCTACTTAATCCATCTACCCCTTCTTTTTTAACTCCGAAGACCATTCTGTTATCTTACTGGACAACCAGCTTAATAATTTCAAATATATTAATTTTCCTACCCAAACATAGCAAACCATACTACTTATAGAATCTATAGAAAATTATATACTTTTCTTTAGTTATGCTCATAATTTAATTTAGCCATCTACTAGGCTCAAATTGCAATTTTCCATGACTGCGTCTAGTCGCGTCCAATTTCTGGACAATAGTTTTTTCTAAAGCCATAATTTCTAAACCCCTCGACCAAATCCCATGTTCTTACACTCTACGAGAACTCCAGACCATTACCTACAATTCTTTTAATGTGAACAAGCTGAGAAACACACAAGACTATCCCAAAACCCAAATGCAAGACAGGACAACAACCTTAATGAACAATGGCATCAATAACTCTCCCCAAACTCTACCCTTATTCACCAACCAGCACTACCATGACCTCTAAAACAATCTATCATGGCCTAAAATAGAGAAAAAAGGGTCTAGGGTGATTTTACTTACAACCCAAAGACTTGTCAGCACAACGAAACCAATATGGACATGGAAATCCTTCTTTCTCATTCTCTTCCCTTTTTCTTCACTTTCCCTTCTCCTTTTTCCCTAGCTGGCCCTATTCTTCTCCTTCTTATTCTTCCTCCTTCTCCCTCTTCCTTCCTTATTGACTTTGCCACAACAGCATAAAACTTACCATGATAGCTAAAACCCTTGCTACGATAGCCCTCAGTAGCAGGGCGATGGCTAGGGCATGGCGATGATGCAAGGCAACTAGGGTAGTGACGCCACAAGGGGTAGCTGCTAGGGTTTGGTGTTGGGTGCACCCTTCCCCCTCTACTGCTTATAAGGGGGCAGTGACCTAGTGGGCTCGGGCTGTTTTTGTTATATCAAGGGATGTATTGAAGGTGATGGCAAGGAAGAGAGGCTCATCGAAGATGAAGAAGAAGAAGACGTGTGAAGGTCGTAGTGGAGGTGTGCAACCTCACCTGAGACGAAAGACGGAAGAGACTTTGGAGAGAAGCGGCATTCAATCCGTAGTTATGGGCTGAAAGTCATTCTATAGATGCTGTAAGGTCAAGGGGACCAACTAGAGGGGGGTAAATAGGTGCTCATCATCATTTACCTTATTATTACCTTTGGCCATGATGCATGGACATGCCAAAGAGTAATAGAGCCTTATTGTTGTTTGAGGTTGTTGATGGATCTTCCTTGATGGCAGATCTGGCTAAGTGTCTTGTTTTGCCATTCTTCTTTTTTTCTTGATGATGACTTGGGCTCATCATCATCCTTCTTCTTGTTTGGACACTTTGAGGCAATGTGTCCCTTTTCTTGGTATTCAAACCAATTGATAGATTTGTAGTGCTTTGTCTTGGAGGATGGGCTTCTTCTTGAGCCATCACCTTGTGAGCCACGTCTCTTCGTGATTTTCTCCATTTTTGTTCATGAGAGTGGCCATTTCCTCATCAATGTCTTCATTTTGACACACCCTGTCCTCATCATCACTTAACTCATGCTTGGTTTTGAGTGCATGAATTTTCTTACTTGATGATGAGGCTATCTCCTTGACCTCCTCTTTGTCCTTCTTATACATATCATTGGTAATGAGATTTCCCAAAAGACTAGTAGGCATCATTGTTGGTAAAGGAGTTAAGGAATAATGTCGCCAATGTCTCATATCTCTCTAGAAGAGCCCTAAACATCTTATGCACAATATCAAGATTGTTTTAGATAGGCATTGGAGCTCATTTACTATGTTGTTCAACCTAGTATACATCTCATTGATACTCTCATGAGACAACATAGTAAAGTTCTCACATTTGATCCTCAATCTATGCAATTTAGCTTTCTTGATCGAGGATGTTACCTCATGAATTTCCATAAGGGTTGTCCAAATATCATGAGCATTTTCAAGATTGCTCATTCTATTGAGTTCATCCTCATTCAAGGCACTAAAGAGAGCATTTAAAGCTTGAGCACCGCGTTGTGAGTTTTGCTCTTCCCTTTGAATAGGATGTAACGGATCAATCAGAGTAGCAAAACCCTAATAAACAATTCTCCATATTTGAGTATGCATGGCCTTAAGAAATGTAGACATTCTAATATCCCAATATGCATAATTTATACCATCAAAATATAGAACCTTACCAGGGTGTATAACCTCCATAGTCCCCATCATTTTCTCTCTAGGCTGTGAAGCCTGATATAATGAGGGACCAAGCTCTGATACCACTTGTAAGGTCAAGGAAGCCGACTAGAGGGGGTGAATAATGCTTTTAAGAGATCACTTTTGGCTAAAATCGAGTTTATATGCGGAAGCATAAATCAAATTGGTTTTACATAATTAAGGCATAAATCAACTAGATTCATCTAAGTACACCAACACACCCTAAGTCTATGTCAAGGTTTGGAATTCTAGGGTGACAAGCAATCAATTTAATTTTAGGAACATAAATTGCTTGAATGTAAATTGAGTACAAGAAAGCAAACCACAATGGACACAGTTTCTTTTTACCATGGTGTTCAGAGACTGACCGGTCTCTCCTAGTCCACATTGAGGTAAGTCTAAATGAATGGACTAGTTCCACGAATTAAGCCAATCATCTCAATTTCCACTACTGGTAACTCTTTCCCCTTCTAGGTAAGTGAGCTCCAACCTTCACAGGAACCCTAGGCCTTCTCACAAGTTTCTTTATAAAGATCACCAGACATGATGCCTTTAAGGTTGTCTAGAAGTTGGCAACCTTCAAGAGTAGTAAGTCAAGCTTCTTGCTTCACGCTCATGATATGTAACAAATGCACAAACTCAATGTGGATACTAAATCCACATCTAGATGCAACACATATGACAAGAGATTTCTTTCCTTGCTCACAAGGTGCAATACATGCACAATTGAGTAAAGAGGCTTACACTAGCTCAAGAATGTAGAATAGCACATCAACAATGTGTCCCCAACCAGCCACAAGGGAGTATTTATATCTCACACCAAGAAACTGGCCATTGAGAGAGAAAAAACTAGGAAATACGGTACTACCACAGGCAAATGGTCAATACTACCACTCTCCTCATAACGGCTAAAAAACTAGTCATTACTACCTCAGCTGGTCAAATCGTCCTTAGAGGGGCCAGTCAGATCACACTAGCCAATCTGATCGCTCGACCAAGACTGAGAAAATAGAGTTCTTTGGAAGATAACTACCGGCAACTAATGCCTAGTAGTACCGCAAGTTCAGTCCAACTGCTCACATGAAGCTGGTCATACTGCTAGCCATGACCCGACCTGACCGTCAACTAATGGCCAGTCAGACCACCCCGGTTATACCGCCACGCACAGAGCGGTCATACCACAGGCCAGTCCGACCACTCACATAGAGCCGGTCATACTACCTTATGTTTTCCAGAAGAGACAAGATTGCATATGCTTCAAAAAATTTGCAAAATATACTTGTAAATTATAGTACCATGCACAGAAGGATCAAGATATGATTCATAATAAGTTACAAAACATATTTGCATACTTTAGAATCATGCCACAAGGGTAAGGTACATGGACTCAACCCGTTTGTAAAACACATTCGTAAACCTAAGTCACATGCTACAAGGATTATACATGAGATTCAACCATTTCCAAAATACATTTGCAAATCTAAGCATCATGCCATGATTAGAGAAGATGGACTTTGACTATTTACAAAACACGTTCACAAATCTAAGTCATATATCACAAGGATTATGTATGAGCCACAACTATTTGTAATACATATTCGCAAATCTAAGCATCATGCCAAGAAGAGCTAGAGCAAGTGGATTGAGCTATCAATATATGATGAGACTCAAACTACTAGACAAGTACCCTCTTATTAGTACAGTAATCTATACTAGCAATCTAATCTTTCAATCAAATACCAAGATATGTAAAAGACTAGAAACACATCCTTAGTCTATCCTAGTTATACATTTGTCTTATACATCCTCTTGAAGCTTGATAATGAACATATTCACTTCAAGTTCAGATTCTTGTTTTGATGTGCATCAACTCATGATATATCATTCACTTACCCTCCATCAACATATGACGAGTCTTCTCTTAACTTGATGATCAATTCATGATCATCTACTCTTCGAAATCTTGACTTGATACTCATCAACACATGATGCCTCCATTCATCTCGAACCTTGACTTGATGATGATTAACTCCTGATGCCATCTAAAGTCTTCATAATCATGGGATATTACCAATTTATTAACTCATAAAAATGTTAGTCACACTATGATTATCATTAATTACGAAAACATACAATTAAGTCATAATGGTTAGTCTAGATTCTTCAGATGCATCCTTCCATATGTACATGGAACCATGTGTCAGTGGCCATAATAATCTCTCGTCACATGTTACATATGTATGCTTGCATGAAAGTACAGTTCCATGTACTCCAAATGAATAGAACAGTGTACTGACTTCAAGACTTAAAAAAAGGAATAAGTCTATTTTACCCTCTGAACTCTTAAGATAGTCTAATTTTCAACCTCGAAATGTAAAACTAGATGTTTTACAACCCTCAAGTGTCAATACTATTTATTTTACCCCCTAAAGGCCATTGAAGTCAGTTTTAGATGACATGACATCTACATGGATAGAAGTATCTGATTTGGCTTCCACATCAACATCCATGTGATTCTTCCTCACCTTATATGGCTGACATGTCATACTCACCAATTCTTATTCCTCCATATCCTCTCTCTCTCTCTCCCAACCATCATCCTCTCTATTCCATCCGTCACTATGCTCAAGGCCAAGCCAGGCCAGGCATGGCTTTAGCGGCCACGAGGCCTTATCACCAGCAGCCATGGGGCAATCAACCATCTCTTGTGGCCCTTCATCAAATCTATCCGCATCGCTGCCCCCAAATCCTACCGTAGTGCTGCTACCACACATCACTGGCTCAAGCTCGTCGGTCATCGAGTTCCCCATCATTGACTGCTCCATGACACCCGCAAAGCTCCTGCTTGATGCGGCACCCCGCCTACTGTTGCACTTGCTGCAAAAACCAAGGCCAAATTGGTTAATTTGTTGGCACAATTGATGGCCGAGGTGGTGGAACAAAGGCTTAATTGGTTGGTTTGAATGCATAACTATATGCAAATTAGTTTCTAGAGATGGTGCGGCAGTAAGAATTAGTCAAGGCCAAGCTCAAGGAGATGACCTAATGTTGCTCGTCGAATTTTATGCACAACTTTGTACTATCTCTTCTCCAATTTTCCTCATGTTGCTTTGTGCCACTTCTGGCATCGCTAGGCGTGTCACCATGGTAGCCTCAACCTCCTGATCCCCACCGTGCTCTTGCCCAGCTATCATCGCCACCGTACCTCACAATCAATGAGTGCCATCGCTCGCGAATCATCACAACTGATGGTAGGTTGCCTTTGACCTACTCTTCGTCGAACTCCAGCACATGCCTTGCCTCGATCGAGAACGCGCCATGCTCATGCTATCATCGGCGTTCTTCTGCCTAAGCACGCCATCGCTATGCAAGGTGACCTCTGCTATCTCGGCCACTGCCTCTTCGCACCCCTTCGCCGCCCTCGAGCCCAATCAACACATCAAAACATAGCCTTGGGCCTGTGGAGCCGACTCCACTAAGATTAACTGGGTCTCAGTTGAATTAGGATTTAGGACCATGAGGTAGATCTGGGGATTGAGGGAAAGAGAGAGAGAAGAGGAGGAAGAAAAGGAAACGAAGGAATCAAGGCTAATGGGTATGCCCCACTATTTTTTTATTTATTTGCTCCCTTTGCTGACTGGGTTGCTTACATGCCAAAGCCCTAAAGCCAAAACCATCTTACATGTCAAAACATCTACCACGTTGATGCCACCATAGAGCAAAAGTGGCTTCAATCCATCTCAGGGGGTAAAATAAACGGTATTGATACTTGAGAGTTGTAAAACATCCAATTTTGCGATTCGAGGTTAAAAGTTAGACTTTCACAAGAGTTTGAAGAGGTAAAGAAGACTTATTCTAGAAAGAGAGAGAACAGTGTACCGAAGTACCACTGGCCAGAGAAGGTTAGAGCAGAGACACTCGTGCACAAAAGAGGGCCACATAGACAACAAACCCAAAACCCCCCATCTGTTAGTGTGGTAAACCCCCTGCTGAAGCTAGACGAGCCCACAGAAAACTAGTGAAACGAGGGGAGAAGGCACGATCACCAATCAAGGAGGAGGAGATACTATATAGGAGGTACCAATCCATTCATTGAGCTAGCATCAAAAGATATGAAGCGATATGAAGAGTTTAAGGGTAGAGATACCAAAGTTTAAAGGTAATTTGGTGAGGAGGTGCTGGTACCTCCCAGAAATGGTAAAAAACTAGCAGTAAGTATTTCAAAAAAACTAAAAGCAAGTTTTTTAAAAAAAAACTAGCAGTGAGAGTTTTTTAAATAATCAATTTTAATTCTAAATTATAGTATTATAACCACTTTTTTACAATTTTGACCATATGTCGCTCCACGGTTGGGCGACTTAGGCTAGTCATCCAACCGTTGGGTGACACGTGGCCAGGTCGCCCAACCATTGGGCAACAAGATACCTAGTCGCCCAACCGTTGAGCGACTTGGCTACGTGTTGCCCAACGGTATGCCAATTTTAAAAAATAATATAATTATTTTATTAATCCAATAGAAATAATTGTGAGGGTAAATGACAATTGTTGTAGGTAATACATTTAGCACATCTTGTTTATGAGTTGTTTATTTTTTTGAAATAAAAGTGCAGACAATGTCGATTGATCCGTTTCTGATTTTCGTATAATGTGAATGGTACAAAATCTGTTAGACTCACAATAACATTTTGCGATCGTCGTATATTGTTGTATTGCGATAAATTTTCTGAAGAATTTTGTGAGAGCGATTGAGGTAGCAACTATTAGCAAGTAGAAAGGTAAGTGATATTGGGATGCAATAGAGAATTCATACAAGGAGGAAGACAAGCAAAATACGTACACAACGAAAAAATACACAAAGCAGGAGGAAGACCTACTACTCACCACCAGCTACACCACCCGTAGCACCTCCTTCGTCATCGCCACATCCCACCCCAGTCGGTGGCCGCCCGTACAGCCCCGTTTGGGCTTCCTCAGCATGGGGTGTCAGCTCCAGATAGGGTGAGATGGTCAGGAGCCCTGCTGACCCGTGCTCCCAATGCCTTGGGGGTGGACTACACCTGTGGTTGTGTGGGAACTGGTGCACTGCTGAGCTACGACCCAGAAAGGACCTCCACCGGGTCATCCGCGAGGAAGTCGCTCATGCCCACCAGGAGATCCTCATGGGGGTAGCCAAACTCCTGCCCGATGCATCATACCTACAAGACAGGTATTGTTTATTTATGCAATATATCGACACAAAAAACCTTAAAATACAAAATGTACCTTCTGCGTGGGCTATAGCATGCAATCAACTATCGTACCTGTCGGACCGGCCCTGGTCGAACAACGTGTGCTGCCTTGCCGATGGCAGGTAGGGGTCCACGGATGACAACAGCAACGGTGTGCTGGTACGTGCAATTACAACACAATTACTAGTTTAATTAGCAATAGCATACCTCTGGGAATTCTTCAAATCATTCCTAGCCAATTTCACGTATGCTATTATGCTTATTTAATTTCCCGTTGGTTCATACACAATTATTTACCTCTCTAAAAAATTTTAGGTCTCAGGGTCACTAGACTAAATTCTTTCATCTTTGTACCTATTCTTTTTTTGTAATTAGTACATGCATAATGATTTACTTACAGATATAACATAAAGTAAATCTTAAATAATAATTAAATTAATTATAGTAAGGCGTCCCTGTGGGATGTCTAAATTTTATTTTTGTTATTTGCGGGTTTTTACGAGTCAAATGCTATTTAAATCGTCACGTACAATTTTAATTGCTACGCGTAATTTTAAATCATCGCGTACTATTTTAAATTGGCGCATGTTATTCTAATCGTCACAAACAGTTTTAAATCTTTCGATGGCTATTATTTATTCTAAAAATTAAGAAAACTTATTACGGGGTTTCTACAATTTATAAGCAACTAACAAAATTAACTGAACCTTCAAATGCATATCAGAGCGATCTAAACAACAATACAATTATTAAAAACTAAATTGACGTTACTTTCTAAACTACAAATTTAATTATTTCAGTTGCTATCCTATCATATTTAAAAAATAAATATACAAAAAATACAAAAAAAACTTACTGTCATTGATGTGCAGATCCCTTCTCCTCTCTTCCTCTCCCTCTCCTCTCTTCCCCTCCTCTTCCTCCTCTCCTCCCCTTCCTCTTCCTCTTCCTCTCTCTTCCCTCCTCTCCTTTTGTTTCCTCCTCTCCTCTCTCTCCTCTATTCTTCTCCTCCTTTTCTTTCCTCATCTCCTTTTTCCTCTCTTTCTCTTCTCACTTTCCCTCTTTTCTCTCGGCGGCCGAAGCGAAATAAGCTCTGCGCTCGGGCAGCTGCACACATCGAGGGGTATGCCTCCGATGGGTGATCAGCCTCCTAGTCGCCCAATCGTTAAGCGATAAGATCTAGTTGTTGGACGGTTATAAGTTGTCTAACCGACATATAATCAAAACTATAAAAAATAAAAAGCAGCTATGATACTGTAATTTGAAATTAAAAATAATTGTTTAAAAAAATTCGGAGTTCTTGCGGCGGTAACACTAGTATCGAAGGAAAAATGGTTTGAGCGGCAGGGCGCGGTCGCTGCCTGGTTGTGGTGGCCAAGAACCCAAACTATTCCACTAGTACAAAAGAAACGAAGCGAAGCCTTCTCTAGGTGCTTGCGGGTTCTTCTTGGCTCTAGGACCTCCGTCTCCAACTGGTTGGGGGGAACCGAGGTGGCGGCGCGGGGCGGCGGGGCGGGTGCCGAGCGGCGGGAAGGCCACGGATCCGGGGCACGTGAGAGATACAAGTAAGGGTGGTTGGTTTGGGTTGCGATCTTTGTCCTCCCCTTGGTTTTAGTTTTGATCCGTGATGTTGGGTTTGTTTCGTTTGTGTGTTCTGATTTCAATGGAATAGTGGAAGCAGTAGTAGTAGTTCAGGGTACCTGTGCGGAATTTTCTTCTGAACTTTTTTTGGGGGGGAGTGACGAGGTTGTGCGCAAAGTTTGTGTCTTTTCTAGAATTGCACCCTTCCTATGGCTACTTAGGCATGTAATTGTGGGGAATTTTCGTCGAGCCTATCAATTCCTCTGAGCCAATCAACTGCGCATCACAAAAAAAGACGGGGGCTTGGTTTCATTCTTCAGAAACAACACTTTTGCACCAAAAACTTTATCGTTTTCTCTGCTTTGCATTCTTGAATGGGTAACAGAAATTCACTCTTTGAATTGCATGGAAATCCAAAGCGCTAAATTCTGCCTTGCTTAGTGAAGTAGACTCGTGGTAGATATGTACTACTACTACTCATGAAAAAGGTGCGAATTCAGAGGAAGAACATGACAGACAGAGTCATTTAAAAAATCCAATCTTTCGGTTTACTCTTCTTTGTTTGTTCTTTGGTTTCGACGCCGCATGACATAACGAGATTACTAGTTTCTTTCTTTAATGGTGCCGTACCAACAGAAAGATTGTTCTTTTACTACTAGTAACTCGCATCAATGCTAACTGCTGGCAGATCTCGAGGGAGGCGGGGCTTTTAATGGCCATCTGATACCCACCTGCACCTACGACGCAGCCATAGCCGGCGACGGGACACGCGCCGCCCGCCGACAGGCTCGCGCCGCTAGACTCCGGCCGCGCAGAGCACACTAGGAGTAGTACGCTGCCGCACACTACCGCTGCTGCTCTGCACTGCAGGGATTCTAGTCCTCTTGTCCGTTCTTGAGCCTTCCTGTTCTTGGAACAGAGTAGTAGTCGAACAGAGTAGGTTCCTTTACTGCTAATAGCTGCTCTGCAGCTGTCTTCTCTAGCCGCGCGTGCGGGTGGGTTCCTTTCTTCGTTCTTGATGCCGCCCGCCGCTGCTGTCGTGGGATTCCCGAGGTGAGCTTTGAGGGTGTCGAGCGCATAATTGCGGGCTTAGTGGTGTGGAATCGGATGCCATCTGAGGTCAAAAGTTGTCTTTGCAGAGCTGTAGAGAATTGAGAGCGTTCTCGTGTTGTTGAGATCCTTGGCAATATCGTTTCCTTTTTATCCACTGTGATCAGTAGCATGATGTGCTTCCTTGCTGGAGATGGTAGCATGCTATTACCTTCTACAATCTTTGATAGTACTGTATGTCTAATTTGAGTTGGTTCTCTGGGATTTTGTCACTTTTGGTTTGGTTGTCCTGCACAGTAGGGTGTTCGGTAACTTTTGCCTGCTTCCATGTGATGATGAACTCTAGTATGCACATGAACTCTCTGATTTGGTAGGAGCAGCGCAGGTTTCAGAACTGGGATCACGTTGTGCTCTGCACATCTCATCTGAGCTGTACTTTTTGTATGTAGCCATTTGGTTCGAGTGTCTGGTACATACCTTCATGAGCTCCATGTAATTTGATACTGGTTGATTGGCTATGCTGTTTTTCCTGAATGGTTTAGTTCTTCGTTGGACTCTTAACGACTTTGTGCTCTTCTCGGCTTTCCCGAATATGTAGTTAGTTCTTCACTGTGTCCTACTGCAAAAAATCTCTTGCCATGATGAGAAAAGGATTGCCACAAGCATTGGATGAATGATTAGCTTGATAAATCATCATGCACATATATGTCTTTTCTCCATGGAATGTAATCAATAATTTGTTAGAGTAATGGTTAAATCGATCGTGTTCTAATGCTTTAGGTTTTTTTCCATGTTGTTGACTGTTTTGCTAGCTTCAGAACTTGTTACGCGTTTATGAGAACAGCATGAAGCATTGTCAGTAGTTAAGGCTCACATTTGGACAATGGAGATCGTGCGAAAACATACTAGCACCTGCTGAGGGGCCATTCTACATGTTGGCAGTTTTGCTTGGTTGAGACTTGAGAGTTGAGAGTAATTTGTGTGACATGCCAAGATCCGATTCTGATGGGGAAGACGATGTCTTCTTCGATGCATGTGATGATATCAGAAGCTCAACGGAGGCTTCATCATCAGTTGGTTGCAGCACTAGTGATGAAGTACCTGCATCATGGAGACCGGAGTATGAACTGTGGGCGAGTGAACCAATGAGTGTCAACGAAAGGCGACAGAGATTCCTCAAGGGAATGGGCTTTGTTGAGCCTATTCCTACTGGAATGGCTTTGTCTCACTGGCAGGGATATGCCACAGCTAATTGCTCATTTCGTGACCTGGAGGAGAGAATCATTAGCATCTGTTCTTCCTTTCGTTCATCTTTTTCTGAGAATGTTTCAGCATCAGACAGTGCTTATTGCATAAGGGATCTGGATACCGGAAGGAGATTTATAGTTCATGAAGGCCAACATAACAGACTAGCCGGCATGCTTGAGGAGGTTGGGTCAGATAAAATGATGACTTCAGACGAGTTTGAAAGTTTACTTGGGTTCTCTCACCTTGTTCAGAAATTCTTGCGGAAGGGCTATGGTCACGGTCCTGCAAGAGGAACGAACGCAGCAGCCTGTAGTGCTAAGCACAAGGATTTCAAGAGCTTTTGGGGGAGCTTCACTAGAAAGAAGGGTCCAGCCAGAATTTGTAGGCATGACGTCCATGCGAAAAACGTGATGACAGGTACATTAACCAGAACTCAAGTTCATCAGCAGAATAAAAAGTGGATAGACTTCTCTGCTGTCTACATGTGTCAAGAAATCAAAGCCCACAAGGGTTTAATTAGGGTCATGAAGTTTAGTCCATTTGGGTGGTATTTAGCTAGTGGTGGCGAGGACTGTGTTGTACGCATTTGGCTGATAAGAGAAGTGGAGTCTTCTCCTGATTTGTATGGCAGAGAGACGCCTCTTGAATACATGAACAAGAACAAGGGTCTTAAAAAGAAGCTGGGAAAAGGTCGGAGCCGTGCCATTGCCATAATTCCGAAGAAAGTTTTCAATATTTCAGAGACACCGCTGCATGAGTTTCATGGTCATACAAGTGATATCCTGGATATGACATGGTCAAAATCAGATGTAAGTTTTCTCTTGGTCCTGTATGGTTTGGACAGTGTTGACATGAAAATGCACGTTTGCCAAATTCTGTTCACAACTTCACATTGATATCAATTCAATGGTAGAACAGAATTGCTGTCTTTATGTCTAGTTCACTATATAAACTGATTTACTGTTGCCTGCAGTTGCTCTTGACTTCATCCAAAGACAAGACAGTACGCATGTGGAAAGCTGGCTGTGATGGCTGTCTAGCAGTGTTCAAACACAGAGATTACGGTATGTGCAAACATCAACAAAGATACTGTTACATGCTTTGAGACATCCTATAGTACTTATTATAATCATATTTATGTATCTGATTACCCAAAATATTGTTAATGTGTATCTTTTTGTACTAGATTTAGTCCGGTGATAGGAAATGGCTTTCCGATGTTTTTCATGGTTTCCCATCTAAAACTTTATGATTTTGACCTGATATTCTTTTCTTTCTTTTGAACGTATCAACAGTAACATGTGTTCAATTCAATCCGGTTGATGAAAGGTATTTCATCAGCGGCTCAATAGATGGTAAAGTCCGTGTTTGGGATGTTTCAGAGAAGCGAGTGGTTGACTGGGCTGATGCACGGGATATCATAACTGCTCTAAGTTACCAACCAGATGGAAAGGTTCAAGTCTCACCATGTTATTATTGAACATTATTTTCCCTAGTTAGATGCTAATTCTTGCATTTTACCCATGTCAGGGTTTCATTGTCGGTACCGTTGCAGGGACATGCCGCTTCTATGATCAATCTGGTATTATAACATATATCGCTGTTCCTTAGGATTCTGTTCATTTTACGAGGGTATTATTGCTCCTAACTAAGCATTGTACGTTCTTTTTTGTTTAGGTCAAAACATGCAACTGAACAAACTAATGCACGTAAAGCCGAAAAAGAAGTCTGCTTCCAATCAGATCACCAGTCTGCAGGTTAGTTGCTTTTGTTCATTCATATAATTTGTTTCCTTACCATTGCTGAATGAATCAGCCAATTGATTACCACTTCGCAGTTATCTAGAGGTGATTCTTCTCGGATTATAATCACATCAGCGGATTCTAAAATTCGAGTTTCTGAAGGTGTTGGTATCATCCAAAAGTTTCAAGGTTGACTTACCACTCGTCTCTGATCTGTAAACCGTTCTATATTTAAGCAATACCACCTGTATCTTTGATCGTGTTTTGACCCCTGGTTCAGGACCCCGAAAATCCAAGGTTTTGTTTTCGCCATCTTTGACATCAGATGGCAGGTACATCATATCAGCAGGCATGGATTCCAATGTCCATATTTGGAATTTTGATATATCGGTTAGCAAAAGCACCGAAGGACCAAAATCAGTTCGCTCCTGCGAACTGTTCTTGTCTGAAGGCGTGACAGCCGTGGCGCCGTGGGCAGGGCTGGATGAAGGCAGGAACTTCTGCGCATCCTCCTGTGAGAAAACCGTCCATACACCCACGCTGTGCCATGACCGGGAATGCTGTTCATTCGGCACATGGTTTTTCGCTGACGGTATGAGGGGCTCAGCAACATGGCCAGAGGAGAAGCTGCTCCCATCCTTGAAGTATGTAAATTGCACTGGACTAGATGATTGCCGCTCCAAGGTATCGTCTGCTTGGAATATGGTCATAGTGACCGGGAGTCGTGACGGAGTAATCCGATCCTTCCACAACTATGGCTTGCCAGTAAGGTTGTAATTTGCAAGACCAAGCTCTGGAGTTCCTGATATGACAGTCGCAAAGAGGATTGCGAGTCTGAAGACTGCCTGGCCGTTAGTTGTAAGTTTGTCAAAAGTGTTAGGAAGAGGGTGGAAAAGAATCAGGGAAGGGATATTTAGTTTGTACTATGTAAGTTTCAGATTCTGATCCTGATAAAGAAATGAGCAGTCGAAAAATGTTTTATCCATAGGCTGTATGTTTTGAATCACTTTGTTACTAGACTATTTCTTTGCACCAATTGCTCTAGAAGTAAAATGATTGTCGAATGATACTTCTTCTAAGCAGCAGCTGGGATGGTATTAAGGGGTAGGAGGCCTGCAGAAGATTTTTCGACAAGCGTCGTCATGAGGTATGCTCCTTCATCCTAATTCCATATACCAACCAAACTTCACATCTTGCCTGCATTTTGCCTTTGGCAGAGCTGAAGAAGATGGTTCTTGCAACTAGTTCAACGCTTGGTTCGAGACGAATCCTTGATGGGATTACATTGTTGTATTTCTACCGGGCATCAAGCAGTTCATTTGGTATCTGGCCGGCTCTAACATCAAGTCCCCATTCTTCAGAGGGGAGATGCACCAGCCACCAAGGGACAGCTAACTCGTTTTCTGCACGTAATGGGATAAAAAAGGTTGACCTCAATTGATGGGATACTTCTATCTAACAGCGCCTGTGTGCCTGCTAATACGTCTTAACTTTTAACACACTATATATCAGTGTTGACTAACTTGGGAAACTTTTGTGTTCGCGTTTGTCGATGCTTATTAAGGTGGTGTTCATTTGGGCTTTTTTTTTTAAATGGCTTATGGTTGAAAAACACTATATTAGCTGAAAAAATACTGTAGCTGACAGAGTCTTATTTAGCATAATTAAATTTAAAAAAATGAAAAAAATAAAAAATATATTAGCCCATTACGTATAATACAAATAAATACGGAAAAAAAGAACTGGCAAAAAAGCTCAACAAAAAGCCAAAAGTTCAGAAAAAGACGAAATTTATGAATAATGAAAAATAAGCCAGAAGCCGAAGCCGAAACGAGCACAGCCAAGTTCCAAGGGCAAGATTTTTTTTTTAGAATTTTTAGCATATTTATCTTTTTCGGAGAGCTTTTAGCTAGGATTGGCTTTTATTGTAAGATAGATTTTGTCGGTGTACCGTGTATGATTCCACGTGCAAGTCTGGACATATTGTTCAACTTCAAAACTGTGAAGAATTCATGACAGGAAGATTCTGTGGTGACTTGAATTATGTCCTTTTTCTAGTGAGCAATCAGCCTAGACATTTTTCAACCTATTATTATATCAAACTAGCCCGGTTGCCCGTGCGATTGCGCGGGTAGCTAGCTCTATATAAATTACTAGCCACGTAGGCGTGGCGACACGCCACGCCAGCCACCGTCTGGGTCGAAGTAAAAGAGGTGAAAATTCGTGAGAAGCTTTTTAAAAAAATCGTGGACACGTGTGTATTTTCGGAAAAACCGAAGGTCTTTTTCGTAAAAAAATCGAGGGTCTGTACGTAAATAAACGAGGACCCGTACGAAATTTAGAAAATTGCGAGGCGCTATCCTGCAAAGGATACAAAATTTCAGTGAAGTGGGGAAAAATCGAGAACACATGCGTATTTTCGGAAAAGCAAAAGGGTTTTTTTAAAAAAATCGAGGGCCTGTACGTAAATAAACGAGGACCCGTACATAATTTAGAAAACAGCGGAGCGCTATCCTGCAAAGGATACAAAATTTCGGTGAAGTGAAGGGGTGTTTTTAAAAAAACAAAACTGGTAGGGGCCTTTTTGCGAAGGAAAAGGATTTTTTCGCGAGGGAAAATGACCTTTACGTAATTTTCAGAAAATACAGGAAATTACCTCTCCCGACCGTATCGAATTTCGACGTCCACGCGCCGGGCGCAGCGCGCGCAGGGGCGACGTGGACGCCTCCTCCTGCGCGGAATCCTTCAGCTCGTATGAAGGGTATGATTACACAAAGTAAGAAAAAGTCTATAAAAAAGTTATGCATTTTGGCAACATATATTGCCTTTGGCACATCCATTTAGTTTTGTCACGCCGAAAATAAAACAAATCACAAACTGAAATAGAAGGTTTTTGAAAACTGTGAGATCTTTGGTGCCTCCGATAAATTACAAATGTGTGTCAAAGATGCACACGCGTATATGTGGGTGGTGTGAGTATGGTGTGTGTTGTACTCTCTCAAAAAAAATCGTACTCAGGGACACCCACGAAGAGGACACACAGAGACATCCACAGGCCTCCTGAGCCGCTCCCACGGGCGACTCAGGGGGCAACCTAGCCCGCGCTACCGAAGGCCCTCCTTACCGACGTCCTTTGTCACTGCCGGTGCGGCGATGGTGGCGGGTTCCTCAGCTGCAGCTCCTCTCTTTTTCTTGACATTCCTTCCTCACCGTTACAGATCTAGGCCGTCTTTGTCTTCTTGTTGCCGGCAACATTGACTCTAGATCTACGTCGAGTGCAGTGACGTGGCACGTCGGTCACCGGGGCAGGCCCTTCGACGCCGGATCTTGTTGTGGCGCCGCTAGATCTAACGATTGCGCAGTATCGAGCCTTGCGACGGTGCGGCACTCGCTGCGGGCAAGTGTGGAGAAGCCGCAGGTGCTGGCGCACACGGGGCCCTGGCTCAAGGAGATCTAGATGGCGTTGCCAGCGCTCGAGGCTGCCGCCAGCCCGACCCTCGCCCCGCAGGTTGAGCTCGACTCGATAGGGCCGCACTTCGACCTCACCGTCGAGCCCACCACAGCCACTCTCAAGGTGTTCGAGCTGCCACTCCTCGTGGGGAGCGCCGCCACTGGGGGCCTCCCCGGCTACCTCGCCGTGCTCAAGCGACTCGAGGAGGCTGTAATACCTGGGCCGGAAGAGGCCCAGCCTGGCCCACGCTATGCCCCATATAAGGGAGGGAGCCGGGTGGAGGGGGAGGCAAAAGCCATTTTGGCTTCTCCCCCCATGCTCACCTCACTGTCGTCGCTTTCCCACGCGCCTACTGTCGCCGCTCGCCAGCATCCAGGGCCACCATTCTTGCCCTCCTGTCGTCGCTATGTGATGTCGCCTTGCCCAGCTGCCGGCACCGCCGCTTGCCACCCTCCAGCGGCCGCCCCTCCCCGTCCCCGCTTCCCCTGTTGCGGTTGCTACTGCGTTATTGTCCCTTTGCATGCGGCCAGCCGTCATCGTTGCCTCTTGGCGTGCCTTCCCCTCCTACTACCGAATGTCGCCCCAACTCGCGTGCTGCTGCCCCTCGCTCGTGCCTCGCCTCCCCGCCCTTGCTGTCACCGCTGTTCCACGGGAGTGGAGGGCCGGTCAGCCAAGAGGAGGACAGGGAGGGTCACCATCCGGGTGAAGAAGAGAAGGAGAGGGCGTCGGCCATGAGGAAGAGGAGTGGGAGAAGAAAGGAAGAGGAGGGAGCCGACGGCGTGAAGGAAAAGAAGAGGAGGGAGGAGACGACCGTAGAAGAAAAAGAGCGAGAGAAGAAAAGAAGAGAAGGGAAAGAGGAGGAAGGGAAAAGGAAAGTCTGACCCACCGCCAGATCTGTCAGATTCGGCTAAGGAAAAGAAGGTAGTGCCCCGATCCAGTTGCTCGGGGCCAGGGTAATGCCTCGAAAACTCTTCTCCCTACTTATTCACCGAATTTTGCATAAGTCATTATGCCAATTGTTAGAATTGATTTGTGTGGCCAAGAAGATGTCACTTATTAATATGAATGTTGGGATAGTGCAATCAGTGTTACCACTATTGATATGGTTGATCCATGGTGGGAGAGGGAAAGAGAGAAGGAAGGGATGGAGGGAGATTAAGTGTGTAGAATTCGATCCGCGTGTGTAAATGTCAAAATGGCTAAATGTCCGGATTGGTTAAGCACCAAGACAATGGGAAGTTGCCTGGTGGGACAGTAATTGGTTATATCGGATTGGGTGTTAGAGTGATGTGATTTGCTCGTATATGAGCGTATAGCATTAGCAATGAATTGAAATGATTAATGCTTGTTTAGGTGGCGGTTCGAGTCTGGTGTCGTCCACGCACCGTTCGAGTCTGGAATGTTTAGCGGATTTGACGCTATTTATGACGATATTTATAAAACTAGTTACATACGTAACGTATTCATAGAAATGGTATTTTTGTCGTTTGGTGGGCGGGTGGTAGCGCGGGGAGACGACGCGTGGGCGCCTGCCGCTCCGTAAGCAAACGGCAGGCGTCTGCCACCCGCCCACGGGATAGCAGGTGATTAACTCAGCTTAATCACTACCTAAATTCATAATTTTATATCATATTTGTTTGAATATTTAAATATAGCAAATGAGGCTGAAAAATTACTAAATTTATGCACAGACTCCTAACAAAACTACTTCATTGTGTAATTTTTTGCAATTTTATCCCCTCTAAATATTGCTCAAAAATTCGTACAATCTTGGTATTTGTAAGAATTGTTACATATAGCAAACGAGCTCTAAAAATTATAAAATTTTATGTGGAGCCTCCCAACACAGTTGACCTAATTGTATTTTTTTTGGAAATTTTATATGCTCTGAATTTGCCATGTTAATTCTTGATAATTTAATCGTAATTAGCGATATGCGAAGAGGAATGTCCCCCCTTGGTGCTGCCCCCTTACCCGTAGAAATGCCAGTCTATCCATATTGTACCCCTTTGCTTGCTCCCTCCTTCGGACATGTGTTGGCTTGACATACCGGCCCCTTTCGCCTGCACAAATGTTAGTCTGGCCATGTCGCCCCACCTCGCCCGCTCCCTCGTATGCACATATGTCACTTTTACCATGCTGTCCCCTGTCGCCCGTGGTGGTGCATGTCAATAACGCGTCCGTAATTTCTGGTGGCAATGCACCGGATTCTCTTTTCGCTCACTTCAAATACAGAGCTCTCGCAATCGCTCATCACTCATCTAGAATGTGTTTCCCTTCTTATAGGAAGAAGAACCTTCTGCGTCATACAGTAACATAGCATGGTAGACACTGATGGGCCAGTCGGAGCGGGGTCGCCAAAGGAAGACCTTCCCTTGGAAAGGAGGAAGGACTTCGGCCCTAACTACCGCTTGATGCCAAACAGGCAAGCTCAACCGGTATGGCTGAAATGCAAACACAGGGAGGACACGATCATGCAGGTCATCGAAGGCCATTTCAATGGTGGGCAACGTTTCTTCCGATGCCCACACTCTGGGGGTACAATTAGCTAATAGTTTATTTTCTCTTACTACTAATAGAACCATCCTTTACAGCAGATGGCGAAATGCGATTTCTTCCGCTGGATTGATCATCCCTATGAACACTATGTTGTGAAATACATGGATACACTGTGGGAGCGAATTTTAGATATGGAGGCGCGGATTGACAGTCTCAATGAGGAGAACAGTGACCTCCGGCAACAGATGCAATGCGAGAGGGGTAACGTGGAGGTCATCAACATAGAAAATTCATATGATCCCATATGTTGTTGTGCGAACCCTAGCTACATATGTGTGTGCCACTAGAACGGCGGCCAGCCACGTCCGAGGTGCCCCCCACTACAACACTCCATGTGGGTACCACGAGGCACCTTTTACCAGTAGGCACACACAGAGAAGCTTGTAGCATGTAGTTCATGGTTATGTTCAATCTTATAAAGCATGTAACTGAATGGTGTACACGTCGTTGCGGTTGCTATTTTTTTGAGTGGACTGTTCAAATGCTGCGTCATGTGCATTAAACTAGAGGGGTCGATATGCATTAAACAAACATACATCATACAAAGGAATACAAATAAAAACGCAACAGTATTACAGACATCACGTGCAATAATAGATTATGGAGTAAATCATTTAGGTAATCAATTGATTAATTGCCAATGATATCTCAAATGGGTACAAATATGAATTAATGTGATACACTAAAAGATACATGAGATTATGACACTGAGTGGCGACCAAGCGAGCTCGGTCTGTTGGGGCAATCCTTCAATGAATGGCCAAAGGTCTTACGTATTCTGCATTTCACTGTGCAGGTAATTCTGGTATGTTAGCTCACATCCATATCGTTCTGGAAGCGCCATGTATGCCGACGTCCTTTCGCAGCTATCCTCAACTCTTTGTTGGGGGCCCATTGCGGCATGTCCGGCCAAAGATCCCTGTAGTTCATATCCAATCTATAGGAGTGAAACCCTGCACGCCATGTACTGAAAAGGTGTTGCATGTCATAGTACTCTAGATGTACGCCTCGAACATCTGCCTCATTTGCGCACATACCTTGTACACATACGAGCGTGGCTTGTGCAGGAGCTTCGGCTTGTTGCAGGTGCTTGTTGCCACATCACCCAGTATGCATGCATATTTCATTTCACCCCTGTCATGCATTCGGGTTTTCTCCATCTTCAATTCCATATGCCTCTTCATGTTCTCGAATCATTTCTTGCCTTCGTCTATTTGACGCTTGGTTGCATGGCTCTATTTACGAAATAATCGACAGTGCGAGTCCATGTCTCCTCCATGATCGCGGTGATAGGGAGACACCGCACGCCTTTCAGGATACTGTTGTATATCTCGAACATGTTGGTTATCATAATCTCATTCCTCGCACCATCCGTGTCATAGAGAAGGGACCATTTCTCTAATTCAGGAGCGTGTTGACAAATCCACTCCAAGAAACTTATGGCGCCGCAGGGTTGCTCTCCCTCCGTAGTTCGCCTTTTTAGCTCTGTCCAGATGAATTCGAACTTCCACCTCTGGTTTTGTAGACACAATGCCTTAAACATCTTCAGAACTTCTTGGCTGCGGAACCGTGTGAAAAAGTTATATGCAAGATGTCTTATGCACCACCGGGTTCACACGTAGTTCCACTGCTTAGGGGGTTCGGTCCCATGCTGCATGGTGTTCAGCGCGGCCATCAACCCAGTATTGTGATCTATGATGACACAAATGTTAGATCGGTCACAACATCCCTCCTTACATATCACTAATTACGATTAAATTATCATGAATTAACATGGCAACTTCGGAGCACATAAAATTTCCAAAAAAAATACACAATTAGGTCGACTGTGTTGGAAGGCTCTACATAAAATTTTATAATTTTTAGAGCTCGTTTGCTATATGTAACAATTCCTACAAATATCAAAATCGTACGAATTCTCGAGCAATATTCAGAGAGAATAAAATTGTAAAAAAAATTACACAATGAAGTCATTGTGTCAAGAGTCTGTGTATAAATTTTCGTAACTTTTTACGTCATTTGCTATATTTAAAAATTCAAACAAATACAATGTAAAATTACAAATTTAGGCAGTGATTAAGCCGGCTAATTAACTGGCTTAATCACGTGCCGTCCCATGGACGAGCGGCAGGTGCCTGCCGTCTTCTCACTGGGCGGCAAGTACCATGCATCGTCTCCCCGGTGCTACCGTCCGTCCATTGGACGACAAAATTATTATTTCTGTAAATACCCTACTTATACATCTAGTTTTATAAATACCGCCGCAAATAGCGCTAAAAACGCTAAAAATTCGTGAGCATGCATATATGGTAATATGAGACTCGACTGTTGATCATGTATCATGCGTGAGATGGTGTGCCAAAATGGAGCTGTCAGTTAATCTAGGCATGTATACCTGACTCAAAGGTTCTTCTGATTGCGCGAAATACTTCAACTCCCTATTTCACTCTCGATCGGAGAGTTATTAGTAGTTGAGATCCTGTTGGTTACACAGAAAACAATGCTCCAACAGAATTAACTAATCAATTACTAAATCTAGTTGTTATCATACATCAGCTAGCCCACTCATGGTGACTTGGTAACCTAGCTTAGCTACTCCAGGCATCTCATTTTCATCCAATGGATATCAGTCCCCCAAATTACTGCTATCACTAAGCTACTATGGCTTTGTGTTCATTAGGTTGCCATTTCCCCTTCGCGTGACAGAACCCTATCCATGGCCGAGAAATACGGCCATGTCTTCATGCTCTCCTCATCCTTCTTGCTTTCCTGCCAAACAAATATTAGCGAAAGGGATTACTTCATACTGTTAGATATTGGGCCGCGATACATATAAGCTAGTATCATCCATGAAATGCAAAAATGAAGATGAAGAGAATAATTTATGCCAAATCTCCAAAGGTTTGATCTACCTCGTATTTCTGAACCAATGACGTCCACAGAGATCTGCATTGTGCTGGCGTACGGCTTATTCCCTCGTTCAACATGCTACAAGATATCTCTTCCCACAGAACCATTCTTCCTTTCACAGTCTGAAATTTGTCGTTCATTACACCACGCATCTGTATTAAGCTCTTAATTTCCTCAGGCTTCCACTTGTTCTTTTTTGAAGATTTAGCTGGAGCAGCAGGAGCTGACTTGCTCGAGTCCTTGGCCATTATGCTGATCGTACTGAGCTTTGGTTTGTTCCCTTGAGCTGTACCATTGACAATTCTTGCAATTTTTACAGCTGTAGGGGATTTGAATGACTCCCAAAAATGTTCTAGTGTTTTAGGCTGATGCAAATCTGAAGAGAAGAATGCTTCACCATTGGAGCTAGTGGTTGCATCATCGGGTGTTCTCACGACCTCAGGGAGGCTCTCTGAGTAACAAAGTAATGACAATGTCAACACATCTATACCAGCACATAAAAATGCATGGAATCAATGCAGAAACTACATGAAGTACTGAACACTAAACCAACAAATCAGTGCCTAAAATTCCAAGGATAAACATTTTCAAAAATAATTCAGAAGATACTAGTTGCTAATAGTACCTTCGGCCTCCCCCTCTGGGTTATCCAGGCGTGTTTTATCACTGTCTTCAAGACTCCTACTTGGACTTCTGCTCAGATACCTAGTAGCCGAGAAAGGCCCAAACTTTCCAGATGATTTAGCTTCCAAGTTTTCTGTGAAACCTACTGTGGTGTTCTCCGTAGCAACTGCAATGACGTCAGGCCTCTTCCCACTATATTTCCTTACCATTTTCCTCAAAATTTCAGATACCATCCTCTCCATGTGACTAAGTGGGCAGTTCACAGGACAACTTGATAACGCAGCACGCGCAGCTTTGTAAAGTGCATCCAATAGTCTTCCATTATCAAGCCACAGACATCGTGTTGTTATTTTAAATTTCCCTTTCAAGCCTGACTGTGGTGAAGCAAGTTCCTTCTGAGGTCGGAAGATCTCCATGCTGCAAGAGAAAACAAGCAATACGTTTAGGTGTACCTAACAACAAACACTAGATACGTCTTACTATTTCCACAATGGCAAAGCTTCAACATAAAGCATTTTCTGATTTTACTAACATGAAAATTTTGCTAAAGATAAAGAACATAGCAAATGATCTAGGTAAGAAATTACCTGACAAAAATAATGCCATCAGATGCAATCCTTAATCTCTCATCAATGCAGAGATCAGTGAATGTTCCAAAAGCCTTATCGCCATCAATATACATTAGCTATAACATCCAATTCATCCCGTTAGACTTCACAGCAGTTAAAGACAAGAAAAGAGATGGTAGAAAATAAATGATTCACCTGAAAATCCTCCTTCCCTAATGAAACAAACCCATTGGACAAAACCCTTCTATTTCTTAGATGTGACACACCAAGCATCTCTCCGTTTTTAATTACCTACAATTAAAGTAAGCAATCTAAGAACCCTACCGATTGCTAACATGTATATGAGCTAAATAAGGAGTCAGGACCATATCTATATGATGGCAATTGTAACAATACTAAGCATCCTGACCAGAGAATGAGAATATTTACGATACTATGAACTACGAAGCAAAAAAACAAGTTCTTTTGTGGAAACTTCAGTGCTAGCCTAGCAGAAATAGCACTACATTTCTTCGCAGAAAGAGCACTACATTTCTTACTTCATGAACAAATATACTAAAAGGCTAAAAGAGTAGAAAAACACAGCGCTGATTAGTTTATGTTTTTAGCAAATATAATTAGAACTTATTTTTGTTTGTACAAGTAATTTCATATTATAACGGGCTTTCAAAAAGAGCAAAGGCTACAGAAAAACTGTTTGTTGAAATTCCATAACCTTCGCAGACTGAGAACCTCTTACGTATTCTCTCCCTCAGTATGCACGTCCATAGCACCAAGACACGTAAACCACGGAAAAGAGACTACTTACAGCGGTGTGCCTTATGCCAGTGGATCTTCCAAGTAATTCATGTTCTTTGAGAAACAGGAGTTCTCCATGAACAGGCAAGAAATGTTGCGGTTTAACAATCTGTAGAACTTCCTCCTGGAAACAATGATACAAAGGCATGTCATCTCATCTCAAGGCAACATCACAACACCATTAACAAGGAGATCTGGGACACTAATGCTATTGCAACAAAAATGAACTAAGTTGCTGGGACATGGGATCACATCAAAGAACAGAAACCAGCATAGAAGGAAAACTTACCAGTTCATCATGATAGGCATGCCCAGAGGTATGGAGGCCAGAATCTTTACCCATAACAATTTTTGGGCCAAGATCAGTGAGGCGATTTAACATCTTCATTACCCGCGACTCATTTCCAGGAATAACCTGAAAAGAAAAGCATATACATGATGAGATTATTTGCAATGCTAACCCTCAAAAGAGAAGACAATTGACCTACATTCATAAATAATACGCAGAGGTAGATTATTTCCAAAAAAAAATCACTAATGCATTTGGTGCTATTCCACGTGTCTTGATTAAAAGCAAAGAGGTTTTAATTCCTAACTGTCCATAAATACTAAAAAGAACCAATTTTCTTCAGAACATAAGCAACTCCTTTGTCCCATGTGACTAATCTCAAAGGTTCTGAAAACAAGACAATGAGGAGAATAAAGTGAAGAGATAATAGCAATACCTTAGCTGAATACAGAAGGACGTCCTCTTTGGATAGTTTAAGAGCATGGGTTCCCCCATAAGATGCAAGATTTAGAGCTGCACGTGGCTCTGCCTGGACAAATTTGATATAGAGATGCAAGAATTATAAGGTGGTGAATGCGCAACTGAAACTGAAGATCTCTTAGCCTGCAAGTCTTACTTGTGAACCTGTAGTAACGACTAAAAGATTTTTGGGGGCATAGGCATCCATGTCCTCTACCTTAACCTGCAGAATGATCCTATTGTGCAATTAGGAAGACTACATTCTGTGACATCAGCAAACGTAATATCAACAGATGGTACCAACAGAGACACATCACGCAGTATATCTATATTTATTGACTACAAGTAAAGCATCGTGATAAAGGAAAATTAACCCACCATCAAGCTAGTGCATTAATCATTAAGACACCTAAGCAACATTGTGCGCACCTAGTGACATTATTGCTGTTTCTCTGTATTTATGGTACCATAAACTCTAGTCTTCTCAGTAGGAACCTGTAGTCTCTTTTAAGTGCACTTTGTCCAAGACAAATAGATAGTGCTTGCTAGTTTACCAGGATTCCAAAAAACAAAATTTGGTGTATGTACTTTTTTGTTTGCCGGAAAAGCAGAGGAACTGTCAACCAAATTTTAAGAAGAAAGAGGGAAACAGAGTACAAAGGTTAATGCAAACAGGATGCTCTTAACCTGAACAGAATAAAATCAAGCATCAAGCTACTCTAGGAGTAGTCAGTACTGATGCAACTAGCGCTCAAGCCCCCCTCAGTACACTCACAGGAGCGTTGTACATATTTTTTCTTTGTAAGGTACAAAAACGTTGGAGGTAAACTAGATAACTGCTGAAGCTAATAAAAGGGGCACTGAAAACAAATTGCTCTGACAAAGACATCAGCTTATCTCAATACCAGAATATCAATTGCACAGATCACCAGAAGGACAGTAAAAAGACCATTCCAAAAATTGAATCATTCACAACAATCACTGTAGCAATTCAACACAAAGATATGTAATTAAGCTAATAATGTTGCTGCATACCAAGGTTGATGGATCCAGTGGTGCCTTGCCATCCTTGAAAGCAGCATCAAGGTAAGTCCTGAGTGACATTCCAACAAATACCTGCTCCATTTTATCAAAACTACAAGCTAGTAAAAAATCATCCAAATTAAACAACGTAGAGTGACATGATCTGTTGAATTAAAACTCTCAAAGATTACCAGCTTTCGACCAGTTAAGTCTGCAGCAGCTTTGATGCTCCCAATGCGATGTATATTTGAAGCAAATTGTGTTGTAATTACTCTTCCTTTTGCTTCTGAAATATGTCGCAACAGCGCACCAGCAACAACAGATTCACTGATGGATCTTCCAGGGGATAGAACATTTGTTGAGTCACTCATCATCTTGCATTGAAGAGAATCAGAAGGAAAAAAAATAAACATAGCGTTAGGAACATATCAACCCAGAGCTTCTCATACTGGTATACGTGCGACCTAGGTCAACACTTCTTCAGCTTTCTAATGGCCGGGTTCTTTTGGGCTTAAAGTTAACTTATGTTTGTACTGTTTATGATAACTAGCTTTTAAACGGTGTGTTTTTCAAAGTGAGATCAATAGAAAAATTGTAGTAAAAAGTGTACTTAGTTCAGCTGTACCGACCAAAATCGCATACGACTATTTTCCTCTGCATACTGCCTCTCGCGAACAACCAGAATTCAAATATTTAAGCCATAAGCCATCAGCTCAAAAGAACTCACTCAATATGTGCACATATTTTTTTGAAAAAACTAATACGTGTAGCTGCATCGATGTATCTCTGATTCTCTGTATCCCATACAGTACAGGTGCAACCTAAGTCAACAACCTAAACCATTGAAAAAAAATCTGGTCTAGAGGCATAGTTGATATTGGATCAACTTACAAGAGTAACGCCTTCTTTTGAGAGCTCCTCCAATGCTTGTCGGTCAAATATTTTCCCATCCACTGGTGATTCATCAATCTTCCATTGAAAAAATAAGTTAAATAAAATAGTAAAAATTTGAGAAATTGAGTATACATCATTGTTGATATGACTTACTTTCCAGTCACCGGTATGGAAAATTGTGCCATCACCACAGCGAAGCACTAAACCGCAGCAGTCAGGAATTGAATGAGTTACACGGATAGGTTCCACTTCAAATGGTCCAGCCTGAAATCTCTTTCTGACACTAAAAAGCTTAAGCCTGGACGAGAGGAAAATCCCAAATTCCTTCAAACGCTTCTTTATTAGCTGCCCAAATATGAATAAATCCATCCCAAAACTTTTGATGATTTGACAACTGTTATGCAAGTAATAATTATGCTACACTCGACAGTGTGAAATATGCAAGTAATAATCAGAATTGAGTGTTACCTCCATAGTAAAAGATGATGCAAAAATCGGTGTTGTCGAATCCAGTGCTGGGATAACCTATCAACAGTAAAGACGAAGGGAAAGATGAGCATATGGTAGTTCCAAAGATGTATTGCAATTGGAAATGAAAAGTTCAGATATATAATATCAACATACCATGTTAAGCAGTGCCAATGAAAAGCAATATAGACATTGTACAAACATGACTATACAGATGAACTAACCAGATCACAAGTATAGGCATAGTCGTGCATGATTTAAGTGTGTTCAAATAGACAAGCCTTGCCCAAAGTAACTTAAAGTACATCTATCACACCACAAAAAATCTAAGGAAATCACTAAATAAAATAATATGACTTCAAGTACCAGCTATGCCTTTAAAGCTGAGATAATTCAAATTCCGGCTATGCCTTTAAAGCCCAGATAATTATTAATAGAAGAAACATTTCATATTTCTTGGTTCTACAAGGTCAAGACTATTTCCTCCAAACAAGAAGATCTTGCTTAACAAATACTGACATCACATGATTTCTGCATAAGAGCACTATGCCAGTTGGCATTGGGTTGGCAGTGCATTTCATGGATTCAATTTACATTGGGGCCATTTCTGAATTTTGAAGACGTAAGTTATTAGGAAAAAGGAATCTGGTGCTGGGAATGTTAGAGTGTGACGGTGTATCACATCATGCTATTGCAAATGGCTCAGCTGGGAGCTAGTAGCATAGTGCTATGATGGTTGGTGCATGACAAGGGAGAGGGTGTTGATGCGTTTTACAGCTAGACTACCTATCTTTGAACTAAAGCAAGAGCTAGAATGGTTCCTACTTCCTAAGTAATCCTAGTCCTGGGTTAGTATCACCACTGTAAAGCTCTTGACCACTACATCTCATGGATGATATGCTATAACATTGTCAAATAAAACAATATACTAGCAGTTAAGTACGTGTTAGGCATCAAAATAACCAGCCTATACACCAGAAATGTAACTTGTCAGCAAGGTAACCAAATTCTCCTGTGGACTGTCTAACATGATTTGCGACTCAAATTGTGGTACAGGATAGTTGGTTTGCAATGAACAAAGTAAGTGAGCAACAGATTATAGCCAAGCAAGCATGACGAATGGTGTACTCCAGTAACAGAAGAATTATTTACCCAAGGCAACGCACCGATATGATCTTCATGGCCATGCGTTATAATAACTGCTTCAATTTTGTGGCTCCATTTCTTGATGAATGTGGTGTCTGGGATAATCTTTTGCACACCAAACTCATCGTAGCTGGCATAAGTTTGAATAGAAGCTATTTCAGTCAAAATTCAGCAATTGCGTGAACAGGAAGACTTATACAATAAATTTACACAAGTCTACATGGACAGTGCGCAGAAAATGCTAGGTCATTATGCGGCAGTGTGATAGATTACAAGAGAAATAGTTACTTATCGATGTCCTCACTTGTACATATGATTTTCTATTAATGTGGTATTCAGGAAATGCATACAGACACATATGAAAGACGTAGGCAAAAAAAAAATGATGGGAAACAAACTGTAACGTAATGTAAGCAGTGGCAAGCTACATGAATGGAATACATACTCCGGGAACATAACCCCTGCATCAATCAAGATGTAACGGTCATAGTTCCCCACGAGCATGCAATTCATGCCGATTTCCCCAAGGCCGCCTATCGGGAGGACCCGGAGAGGCGGACCATCCAACCCTTCGTAAAACTGCTCCATCTTTCGCTTGACTGAATCTTCCAGGCTCTTGGTGGCACCCTCGGTTTTCCTCCACCTCCTACGGGGCGTCCTAGATTCCTGAGGCCCTGCGCACGCAAGGAGAGAATGCCCTTGGCCTGTTAATATCTTTGTTGGAGCGCATTGGTAGGTGGACTTGGGATGAGGGGAAGGGCAGGTTCGACGGCACCGGCGTGGGGATTCAGAAGCTCGAGATAGTTAGTTACCTTTCCCGGAGGGAGGAGGTGCGACCGCGCAGCATGAGATGGAGGCCGAGGCGGAGGAGGCACGGCGGCGAGCGAGGCCGCAGGGGCATAGATACGAGAGGGAGGCGAGCGCGACCATGGCGGCGGAGGCGGCGCGGAGGGGAGGGGAGATACCGCGAGCGAGCGAGCGGAGGGAAGGAGGCGAAGGGGATAACGGAGGAGCAACTGAAGAGTCTATTTTGTATTTTTGATGAGGTGCGGATTTTTAAGCCATCTCCTTCCTTTCTGTACTCCTATAAGATTTTTTTTGTTCCTCGTTTTCTAGAATATAGATTTCCCCCCTCTTATTCATTTCAAATTTGTTATTTAATAAAATACAGAGAAGAATTTTTATGAATTATGTATGTGAAAAGGATAATGCTGAAAGAGGTAAAAACACTTCGACAGGTCATTTACACCCCTGCATGAACCACATTATTACCTTGTGTCATTTAAACCCTTACATGTTCTCTCCATTTACAAACTTCTCAATTGTTACTTTTTCTTTCATTTCTAACACAAAAACATTAAAAAGGCAGCCTTTCTTAAAGGGGAAATCTATATAACCCCTCATAAGTCATCTACCTTTTCAAGTTGCTCTCCATATCTCATTTTTTTTCGTTTACGTTGCCCCTGTTAAGTTACTGTACAAATAGCTCAAAAAACGCATGTTAATGCTCTTTCTCCGATTCAATTAATATTTATTTAATGATTTGAGTAGTTATTCAAGTGATATTAATAATTGTTTTAATGATTCGACTGATTTCGGTACTTAATATACGATTTCAATACTAATGTTTCAAAATTGAAAATCGTGTATTACAGATCCTAAAAACACTCAAATAATTGAAAAAAGTATTAACTTCAATGAAACAAGGCCAAAGATAATTAAAATCATGAGAAACATTGTTAATGTATGGCATGGGAGCCTATTTGCACGGTAAGTTAACTTACGGAAGCAAAGTAAACAAAAATTAGATGTAGGGAAAAAATTAAATAGGCAAGCGACTTACAGGGTTTTATGAAATTTTCTCTTTCTTAAAACTCAAAAGATTATTTCAAATTACAAAGAAGACACACACGTACATCACCATACACACATAACACACCGGAGTATGTTCCTAGCACACGTCTGGTGGAGCATGGACATGTGCTTTTTCATTGATTTGGACTGCAAGATTTGAATCATGATTACAACTCGACCCACCCACAAAGGGATAGTTTCTAGCTTAAACATTTTAATTAGATTTAGCATATTTACCTGTATAATTACGTGGCTAGATATTATAATATAGTTATCTTTAGTATACAGCTCTACTGCATATAACTAAAATATAATTTTTGTTTGCTATACAACTCTATTATACATATATGATTAATCTGCATCGTTATAATCTGATCCCACTAAAATAAGTGGTGGGGGTGCTTTTTTCTTCAATTAATGTGAGAATTTCTAAAAAATTAGAATTATTGTGAGATTTTCTTGTCTTCAAAATAAAAGAGGCGTCTTGAATCTCACTAGTTGTTTTCATTTATATAGATTAGATAAGAAAGTGGCAAAAAGTTGTGGGAGGTTCTTTCAAAGTCGAGTGTACGTACAGTTTCCCTAATATTTGGTGTTCAAAACTAGCTGGTATGTGCACAATCTTGAAATAGTTAATTCCGGTAAGATCAGTCCTAATTGCTTGGTTTTGGAACGACGTATTAAGTTCCGTTGTTCCTTAGCTAAAAGAAATTACAAGTGCCTTGCCAAGAATTACTCTTTATTAATTTAATAGGAGTATGTATGATTGGATTGCTCGTATATATGTTTTAGCACGTGGAATTAATTAGCATCATCAATTAAGGCCATGTTTGGCCCATGTGACACTTTTGGGCATGTTCAATTCGTCGACGGCGGGTAGTTTATGATTTTTTTATTGAAATAAAATTATGACGACTTTTAGTCTGTGGCTAAGATATTCAATTAAAAAAATAAAAATAAGTTATATCTCCAAAGACAACACAAATAAAAAGAAAAAATGCATTGAAAAACCAACACGTTTAAAACAACTTCTGACTTTTAGAAACGAGAACTAAAAGCCAAAAATTATTTAAAACGGGGTCTTAGGCTTCCTCAAGGCCTACATCCACTTGACTTTTGAATAAGCTAAAGCCACCTTACCTCAGTGAGAAAGCTTTAGCCTCCATGGGTAGGGTGAGGAGAGAGAGAGGAAAGTTGTCTCTTCCCCCCCACTCTGGATTGTATGGGTAGTTGCCCACATCAGATTTTAGCTTACATGGAGGAGAGAGAGGGTGAGGAGAGAGAGAGAGGAAAGTTGTCTCTTCCCCCCACACATATTTGTAGGGCCCATTGCCTTAAATTCGTGCTTGCCCACTGGTGGCGACAGAGCCGAAGAATGTGGCCGCCATACTAGGCCGCGCACTAGCAGTGCCTTGCACCACACTGTTGTTTTCTCCAGCTCAACTCTGGTCGTCGATGGTGACACAAAGATGAGGGGTGGGTTCAGCAGCACTTGCACTTTGGCCTTTTGGCTTGCTGCTACAGTAACTCTCTTTTAAACGGTGTGTTTTTCAAGGTGGAGTCTGCAAAGTAAATTGTAATACAAATTGTACCTAGTTCAGCTGTACTGGCTAAAATCACATACGACTATTTTTCTCTGCATACTGCCTCTCATGAACAGCATAGAATTCAAAAAGTTCAGCCATAAACCATAAGCCACAGACCAAAAGAACCCATCCGAGAAGGGGCTATGGTGAGGGAGATGCGGTGAGAGAGATTAGGGGTAACGAGGGAGCATGAGTTGGTTGTGTTTATTTATTTGCTGACAAGTGTGCTCCAGTGGGTGGAAAATAAATAGAAAATAGTGTTTTTATTGAATAGGCCGGTTGCTATTATATTAAAGAGGTTGCATATAAAGCTATGTTTAGATGATATATAGAATGGTTTAGATACAAGATTGTTGTATCTGCACTCCGAATGCACTCCGAATACCCTTAGGAAGCTAGCTTTTTCAAACCTCAAAAGGCTAGCTTTTGAGAGAAGCTTAACAGAACAAGGCTGGGCGGGAGCAATCTGGTGGATTTCAATAAAAATGTGTTCGTAGCATTCGATTGATTGAGCAAGGTTGGGCGGCGCAATCTGGTGGATGCATGTGAGCTACAATTGAAGCCTCTTTGTGTAACATTGTTCAAGGCCCACATGCAACCAGCATGGATTCGGCACAGCCTAACTACAGGTTTCTTTCTTATGGATGCATTGTGGTGTGCATAAACGAGGCTTAAGGCTCCGTTTCATATTACGATAACTACGATAATCTCGTTTGGTGGAACCACTTTCACATATTTTGATGTTGGGATGTTGCTTTGCTTTTGTAGACCACGTTCTAAAAGAAGGTATCATTGTGTTCTAAATACCAGAAGATAGTATTATATGGATAGTTAGCTAAGAAAAAAAATTCATACAAGAAACGTACTAGGATTAATCATTGGGTAACATAATTTACTAAACAATTACTCCCTTTGTCCAAATATATAAGGCATGTTTTCTATTGGCACATAGACCAAAGAGATATTGAAAATGACTAGACTACCTCTAATTATTATCTCTAAGTACTATACATTCAATGCATGCATATAGAGTACATAAACTAAGACAGATATTTATTAGGGGTATAGAGGAAACCTTACACTAATTTTGCATTAGAATATGAAATACATCCTATATTTACGAGCAAGGCTATTCAAAAAATATGTCCTATAAACTTGAATGGAGGGAGTGTCTAGTTTGCCAAACAGGTACAAGATTTTGATTATTTCTTATTCATAGCATCTTTAAAAATAAACATAAAAAAACAACCGTAAACTAGTCATAAGTTCCTCTGATCTAAGCAACAATACTCACAACACTCCCAATAGAGTTATGTAAGTAGTGTCTATAGCATGCCAAGTAAGTAAAAGATTGGTGTAGAAGGGTAATTAAGGAAGAGAGATGGTAGTAATATTTCATGCAAGACCTTACCTATTTGAGAGGACTAAGAGCATCTACAATAGTCCATGTCACTTGTTACTAGGGGATAGACACATTAGCATTTACGTGGTGTGGAGAAGAGATGGTGAGGAGAGAAGGTGGACTTGTACTAGATGAAGAAACAAGCAAGATGTTAATATCAAGACACAAGAAACAACAAAATACTCTGTTGGAGACTTGCTTCTTACCTAAAAACTTGTTTTGTGAGTCTCACTGTCTCCAAGCAAAATCTACCCAGATCACTTGTGCAGCCCACCATCTTCTTGGCCTCCCCGTAGCCCCTGCTGCCTTCCTCCATTTCCCCCCCCCCCCAAGTTCCTACCATTCTTCCCAAAGCTCCCACCTTTCTTCCTCCAAATCCTGCTGCCCGTCATCTGCCCCACCCCACCGTCGTTTCTCTCCCACCCCCAACCGCCGATCACTGCTTGGAGAAGGATGCCATGCTGCTCGGGGAAAGACGATGGCATAGGAGGAAGAAAGCGGCGTGGGAAAAAGTGCGGTCGTCTCTTCCGTCGCTTGGTGGTTTCATGTTTTCATTTTTTTTCCCAGGGGAATGATTCCTTGTCTGCCTGGTGGTTTCACAAAGTTTATTCAAAGTCAACCATTTTCATCATTCCCACAACAACCGCATCCAAAAAATTTCTATTTTGTTGGTGTTCCCGCGCACTATGCTCCATTGTCACCACCACCACCCTAAGTGAGTCCATCGATGGCAATGCCAGATTCAGGCACTCCACGTTTAGTACCGCAACAATCAGCCCAAGATTGCATCGACCTTGATAATGAGGGTGATGCTGAAGCTGCAAGGACCAATAGGCATTTAGCATGGACACGTGAAGAGGACATATGGTTGATCAGTGCTTGGTTGAGTAGCTTGAATGATTCTATCAACCGTAATTGCAAGAAAACTGGTTATTATTGGTCACAGGTTATTGTCATCTACAATAGCACCACTCCAAATAATCGGAGAAGGGAAATGAATCAACTGAAGATCCATTGGCACCGAATTAGCACATGAATAAACCACTTTAATGTCTACTATATGTCACTAAAGGCAATGTATGCTAATGGCATGTCCGATAATCAATTGACGAATAATGCACTTGTGAAGTGTGAAAATCAATATTCAAAACCTTTCACATTCACGCATTGGTAGAGGGCTCTTCGAGACCAACCAAAATGGCATGCATACTATGAAATGTTGAACAAAAGAGAAAAACTTGAGGTCACCCCCAAAATGTTGTGGATGTCGAAGATTTGCCTTATCCAGAAGGTAACAAGGCAACCAAGGCCAATCGCAATGGGAAACACAAGGTGCGAGATCCTATAGCAGTGAGAGGAGAAGAATTAGACATGTTCATTGAAGCTCAGTCCACGACAAGGCAAGATCGCAATGGGATGATAGATTATCAACAATGTATATGATCGGAGAAGCTTGAAGTTGCGAAGCTTGCACACCTGACTGCAAATGAGGAGTGCAAAATGATTGATATATATATATATATATATATATATATATATATATATATATATATATATATATATATATATATATATATATAACAAAGAGCTCCTATTGGCTGACACTATATGGCTGAATGATGATGCAAAAGTTGGGCGTGCAATGGCATTAAAGTGTATGAGATGAGGCTATTTGGAACAGATAATTGAGGTATGCTTTTATTTGTAAAATCTTATTGTTTTTCTATATTCTAACACTAATTCGGTGTTGTTTTCTATATTTTGACACTAATTTGGTACATACTTTGGTAGGTTTGCATATTAGCTAGAAGGTTTGGGTAAAATCTAACACTAGTGGTGGGAGATTACATGTTCTGTGATACTTTTGTTCAGTTTAGTTTATGGATAGTACTCATGTATTGTGATACTATTGTTCAGTTCAGTTTATGGCCAGTACTCATGTTATAACTACTTGTTTAGTTCAGTTTATTTATTTTACTTATGTTATTCGTGCTCCAATTTTATTTTTGAGATATTCTTGAGTTCACAAGCGCATGCATGTTGACCAAACTTCTAGTATGGAGAAATTAGTTCAGTACTTGTGTTTGCCATGCTTAGTTTTACTACGTAGTCTTCTGCACATTCTCAAAACACGCATCCATGGTAAGCAAGCTTTCACAATGCATTCAAACTTGCTGTCTGGCCTTTTCCAACCCAAGCATCAATGCTAACCGTAGAAAATTGAATCTTCTCATTCCCAACATAACTATGCACTTGTATATATTGAGATATATGAAGCTACACTTATGTACATATACAAACCAAAGCCTTCATCTTGCTCCAAAAAATGTCGCACCAAACAAATTCATATACTTCCTCTGATCATGCCGATTACACCAATACCATAGACCCAACTGAGATTTATACCAAGGAAAATTTCATCGCCGAGCAGAATGTCTTCAACAATTTTGCTGAGCAGGTCGCCCAAAGTTTAAGGCCAACCTTAATTCTCTTGAAGCAGGGTCATCTCGTCATTGAAGTGGTCCAAGAAGGTACCTCAGTAGGCCTCATGAAGATTGCCATCAATGGCTCGTTGTTGATTACTTCTCGAACAATCTACTCTACACCGACACACTCTTTCGAAGAAGATTTTGGATAACAAGACCTCTCTTTCCGCGTATCGTGAGTGCCCTAGGCAAGTGGTCTTCGTATTCCACCCAAAGGAGAGACTGTACTCAATGTCAAGGGCTCTCACCATTGCAGAAGTGTATAGCTGCTATGCGTATGACAGTGTTTGCAGACGAACTTGATGAATATATGAAGATCGGTGAAACTACTGCTACAGAGTGCTTGAAGTTGTTCACGCAAGACATGATCAATAAGTTTGGTGGGGAGTATCTGCAATGCCCCACTAATGAGGATTTGGAGCATCTACTACAAATTGGTGAGAGTCGCGGCTTCCCTGGCATGTTAGGAAGCATCGACTACATGCACTAGCGGTGGGAAAAATATCCTATTGCATGGAAGGGTCAGTTCACTCGTAGTGATCATGGCGCTCCAACGATCATTCTAAAGGCGGTTGCTTCACAAGACTATTGGATATGGCATGCCTTCTTTGGTGTTGTTGGATCCAACAATGATACAACGTGCTCAATCAATCGTCATTGTTCATCGACGAGTTGAAGGGGCAAGCTCCTAGGGTGCAGTTCCATGTCAATGGGAGGCAATACAATATTGGATACTATCTTGCGAAATTTGGATACTGTTGGACCCCTAAACAATTCAATTTCCATTTTTGGCCCCCTTCTGAAATAAATTCCAAATCTATACCCCTCCTCACCGCGCGTCTCTCCGCTGCCGCCACGTCGCCCGGTCGTGCGGTCGGGGACCGCACGGCCGCCCTGGCGCGGCGCTGGAGCGCCCGACTCCCCGCCCAGTGCGCGACCGCTCGCGTGACCGCGTGTCCCCCTCGCCCGAGCGCGCGTCCCTCGCCCGAGCGCGCGTCCCGCCCCGCCGAGCGCGCGTCCCCGGTCCCGCGGTCGCACGACCGCGCGTTTGCTCCCCCGACCGCATGTCCCCGACTGCAATACTCGTGAATATTTGTATGGTTTCGCAATTTTGTAGTTATAAACTGAGAAAAAAATAGATAAAATTGCAATAATAATTTATGTTCATTGTTAGTTGCAGATGTAAAAAAATTTGGATAAATATTTTTTAAAAACGATTAATCATAGAACGATCGTTTCGTAAAGTGGTAAGTGATATTTAGGGTTTCGTATGGTTTTTAGGTTTGCAATCACCATGTTATTTGTATGTTTTGTCAATTTTGTAAATGTAAACTCGGAAAGAATCTGACCAAGTAGTAATAAAAGTTTATATTCATTATAACTTGTAGATGCCAATAAAATTTTGGTAAATTTTTTTTAGGAACAATTGACCGTAGAATGATCGATACAAATAGTGGTAAGTGACTTTTAAGGTTTGCTGTGTTTTTAGGGTTTGCAATCTCCGTGATTGTTTTCAGTTTTGGCAATTTTGTAGTTATAAACTGGATAAAAATCAGATAAAGTTGTAATAAAAGATTATGTTCATTGTAAGTTGTAGATGCATAAAAAATTTTGGTAAATTTTTTGTAGGAAAGATTGACCGTAGAACGGTCGATACATAAAGTGGTAAGTGATATTGTGAAGGTGAGTAACATGGAATGCGATACATAAATTTTGGTACATTTAATATTGTTAAATGAGGTGCTACGTGAATCATGGAATGCGAAAATACTAGATATTAAATTTCATAATACAGTTGGGAGTAACATGCCGCGTAGATTTTTATTACATGCATAACATATAGCATGATATGCGACTAACCCACCCAACTGCTCGTACGACCTACTGTGTGGACCGGGGCCACTTTCCCTTCCTTGCCCGCTCGGCGTTGAACTCCTCCGCGGCCTCTTTTGCCTTAGCCGCAATTTCCCTCTTTCTCTCGCGCTCCATCTCGCGAGCCTCCCGATCCCTACGCGTGCACGCTTCAAGATGAGCTTGCGTCTCGCGCTGTATACGCAGGGTGTGCTCGTGCTTGCGGCGCTCCTCCTCCAGCAACTCCTTCTCCTTTGTAACATTCCACTCCTCGAAGTCGAGGGTCCATTGGTCCTCAGGGTGGATCTCAAGATCGATCCATTTGCGGTAGGCACACAGGGGCTCCGGAGACTGTAAATAAAAGAGAGATATTGTTAGTGCGTGTTGTGAAGGAGAAAAGGTAGGGGAAAATGGTGCATGTGGTCGTTACCGGCTGCCGATAGGTTGCGGTGTCAAAACGGCGGTTGGGGTAGTCACTGGAGTAGTTTGCGCAACCCCAGTACCGCATACCTAGACTGATGCGGTGCTTAGACTTGAAGAACTTGCACACGTCCCCGCACCAACAAAGGGGAGGTGTCTCCCCCTCAGGTGGTAGTTGTGGCGAACGCTCGGTGGGGACGTCCGGGATGGGGTTGTTGCTATGCGGGCGCTCTGGGGGGGACCTTTCATCGTAGCACGATGGGCTTGTTCTACCCGGGCCTGTATCGCCCTTATTTTCTCATCGCGGGCGGCATCGCGGGCTGCAGCTGACCGTGCTATGTCACGGGTCTCCTCCCAATCCTTCACCATCTTGTCCCATTGCTTCTTCTTGCCTTTGTCCATCCCGGTTGGGAGAGGGAAGCGCGATGGAGTATGGGGTTTGGATGTGCAATGTTCGCTGGGAAATGGAATGCATACCAATTTATAGGGGTCGTTTTGTCTCTACTCGTACGTGTAAAGATGGTCCGCGTGGTCGTAGCAGTGAGTAAAGATGGGAGTGCTGCGATATCACTGAAAAAAGGCCCCCGTTTTGTCATGTCACTGCCCAAAGCTTGCATCTTTTGTCATCCCACTGAGCAAAGTTGACCTCTTGTTGTCATGTCACTGAGCACAGCTGCCCTCTTTAGTACTGTCCCTGCCCAAAGCTGGCATCTTTTGTCATCCCACTGAGCAAAGCTGACCTCTTTTGTCATATCACTGAGCAAAGCTGCCCCGTTTTATCATGTCACTGCGCAAAGCTGGCATCTGTTGTCATCTCACTGAGCAAAGCTGCCTCGTTTTGTCATGTCTCTGAGGAAAGCTGCCCCGTTTTATCATGTCACTGCGCAAAACTGGCATGTGTTGTCATCTCACTGAGCAAAGCTGCCCCGTTTTGTCATGTCTCTGAGCACAGCTGCCATGTTTTGTCATCTCACTGAGCAAAGCTGACCTCTTTTTGTCATTTGACTGAGGACAACTGCTCTCTTTAGTAATGTCACTGCCCAAAGCTGGCATCTTTTGGCATCCCACTGAGGACAACTGCTCTCTTTAGTAATCACGAATTGGCTATACTCATGCCTTTTGGCATTGTTTAGGTGTTTAGCTCTCGCCAATGCCCTCTTATCTCTAAATACAGAGCATCAGTGCACACTCAGTCACCCAAGCTAGAAATGATGTCCTCCTTATTCAAGCCACGGGGAACCGAAGATGATGGCCTCATTCGGTAAGAGGTGTTATTTGATCCAATATTAAAATTTATTTCATTGTCAATATTATGTACATCTGTCCCGGTATGCATTTTATGCTTTCTTATGTAATGCCTTTTGAATGTGATGTGTATCATTGCACTTGGGACTTTCAGGGAATGACTTATTGACTTTGACACTAGCTCAGGGACTGAAAATGGATAATTGATGAGATAGGCTCGTCCCCTGAAGACCTGCAGGAATTTGTGCATTCACTCTCTTACGTGTACGTAGAAAATTGTACCACACGTCATTCTGCCAAGTTAAAGTATTAGCCTAATATGTATATGTCGTAATGGCCTAGCCAGAGTCATCAAGCAGCTCGGTAGGCGGTAGCTCAACAGCAGCCCGTTTTGTCTAGTCACTGAGCAAAAGCTGACCTGTTTTGTCTAGTCACTGAGCAAAAGCTGACCTCTTTTGTCATGTCACTGAGCAAAGCTGGCCCTTTTTGTGAGGTCACCTCAAAAGCTGGCATGTTTTGTCTCCTCACTGAGCATGGTGTGGGGTCAAGATTTGTGTTGTCTGTGGTCTTTGTGCGTGAGGCTACCCCCCACACAGCCTATAAAACGGAGCCATCCCTCACATACTCCCTGGCCATGTTATCAGTCACCTCCTGAGTAAGTTGTTCACAATCTGTGTAGTTTTATTTCGTGCTCACTCCCCAAGACTAGGCAATGAGTCAGCTCAGCACGTCTTCATGGGCACCCACGGTGATGTGCCCAAATTGCAACTTGGTGGTTAGACGTAGGACATCACAGACGGCCAAGAATCCCGGGCGACACTACTACAAGTGTCCCAATCACTCGGTGAGTCATATTGTTTCGGGTTCATTCAAATCGTGGTGGTATGTTTAAAAATCTTCTTGTCATGGAATCGCAGGAAGCTCATGGTGGTTGCCGATTCTGGGTGTGGGAGGATGAAATGGGAAATAGGAATGACAGTGTTCGCCGTGAGAGAGTTGTCGTGGGGGGTTGCGACCCCGTCGGGATGCAGCATCGTTTCGACAGACTAGAGTGGAAGATAAATTTAATGTTGTGTGCTATTTTGTTTCTTGTGTTTATTGTTATCCTCAAGTTGTAGTGCTGGAGGTTATCCTCGTGTATGTTCGCAATGTTTTATGCTATCTTGTCGTCAAGCTCTTTTGGTAATGTTTTATGTACGGTTGTGTTGTATTTTAGTTCTTGTGTTCGTTGGTGTGTTGGTGGTTGTACTACTTGCTACATGTCATGTACGTGAAATGTATGAGTTGTTCGTGTTGTCTTTGCCTGATGCCTTCTCCTCGTATATGTTGGTAATTTTTTATGGAATTTTTTGTACGGATAATCCCTTTTTTATTTGATATATACATTGGTAAGTGATATTTTTATGTTACTAAGAATTAGTGTACCAAGAGTATGTTAATATTGTTAAATGACTTGCTATCTGAATCATTGAATGCGAACACACGAGATAATAACCTTATGTGAATAGAAATAAACTTCATAACATGATGCGTACAATTTTATTACATGCATAACATATAGCATGATATGCGACTAACCCACCCAACTGCTCGTAACATTTTGTCTACTGGGTGTAGCGTGGTTGTTTCCCCTTTTTATCGCGCCTTGAAGATGGCTCCGCTGCATCCTTTTTCCTGTCATTCTTGGACTTGAGAGCTGCCTCCGGAGCTTGAAGCTCTTCCTCCTGACGCTTGATGGCTGCTTCACGCAGACTTAGCTGCTCCCGCCTCCTTTGCAGCTCATCCTCCTTGCCCTTCAGACGGATTTGGTCCACCCTCACGCGGCGCTCTTGCTCACGCCGCAGCTGTCGTTCCACCTCGCGAGCCTGAGTCATCTTGACAAAGTATTGTCCTTTGTTTTCCACCTCCACTGCCTGGTTATGTGGCCATGTCGGCGACACCCGATCCACCCATTCGATGAACCTGCAAGCCTATGTGTGGCATGGTAGATGTCATGGATCAAGTTGAAAAACGACAACGAGAAACAAATGATTTAGTTGTCGTCGTTACCATGAAATCGTCATCCAGGTTTGGACACTTGAAGAACCTACGGCTGTATTTGGCTCGCTCTTCTTGATCCGTCCAGACTCCCAACATCGTCCTAAAGCCGCAGCGGCACTTGGGGCGCTCATGCCACTCCGGCACTCCAAATGGGTCGGACCTCCAGGAAGACATTGTTGTGTAGTAGTATTGTGAAGGCTTGAGGAGGAGATGTGGTATGGAAGACATAGGAGGCCTTTATGTAGGCAGGTTATCTGGTGCAGTGGGTATAGTCCATGGAAATGTCCCTATGTAGGCTTTTCAGAGCCTGTATCCTGTATTTATGAAACAACAAGGAAAGGTGACATGAAAACTCACTGGAAAGGATACATGCCTATGACGTGAACACTCACTGTAAAGGCTACAGCCTACGCCCCTATTTTGTTGGTTTCTGTAGCGATAAGCTTTTCAGAGTAGCAATAAATGTTCCTATGTAGGCTTTTCAGAGTAGCAATAAATGTTCGTATGAAGGCTTTTCAGATCGTAGTCTTTATGTAGGCAGTTTAGCTGGCATGTGTTGTCATCTAACTGAGCAAAGCTGCCCCGATTTGTCATATCACTGCGTAAAGCTGGCATGTGTTGTCATCTCACCGAGTAAAGCTGAGTGCTTTTGTCTTGTCTCTGGGCAAAGCAGCCATCTTTTGTCCCGCCATTCGATATAAATAGCACGGTAGAGGTCCCATGAAGTTGTAGCCAGAAAACCCTGTAAATCGAACAAAGAACATACCATGGCGGAAGATGAGGGGCCAGTCGGATATGGGTCACCGAAGGAAGACCTTCCCTTGGAAAGGAGGGAGATGTTCGGACCACAGTACCGCTTGCTACCAAGCCGGCGTGCGCAACCAGCGTGGCCGAAATGCAGACACAATGAGTACGTGGTCGTGCAGGTCCTGGAAGGGCCGAACGATGGCGGGCGCCATTTCTTCCGATGCCCACGCTCCGGGGTACAAATTACTAATAGTACATTTTTTATTGCTTATGGACCCTCCATGTTTACTGTCATTTTTCGCAGATGGCGAAATGCGACTTCTCCCGCTGGATCGACCCTCCTCATGAACGGTATATTGACCGTTATGTGGGTACTTTATGGGACCGAATAATGGACTTGGAGTACCGAATGGAGACTCTCAATGAGGAGAACAATGAGCTCCGCCAACAGATGCAACGCGAGAGGGGAAACGAGGAGGTTGTCAACATAGGAAGCTCTTATGATCCCACATGTTGCTGCGCGAACCCGAGCTGCATATGTGCGTGCCACTACCACGATGGCCAGCCCCGTCCAAGGCGGCCCCCTCAGCAGTTCTCCATGTGGGTGCCACGAGGCTCGTTTGGCATGTAGGCCACGAGGGTACGGAATGTGTTGATGTTGTGACAGTAGGACTGTTGTGTTGATGTTTTGGGTGTAGAACTTTCCATAAATTCTGTCTGTATGTGCAATGTATGTGTTGTTTCGTGTTGTAAGTGCATGACGCCTTCATTTTCTGTGACCTTCATATTCTGTGCCCTCTTTCCATAACGATGTAATGTGCAACATTGTTAAGCATGTGATGAATTGGTTGTTATGTACGTGGAGTTGTTATCACAAGGCAAAAAAATTGTCGTCAAGCTATGTCTTCTCCCGCTACCCCGTGTTGTCATCTCTCAGTTGGTTGTATGCCATACTAAATCAAAGAACTTAGAGCAACCCTTTTATACTGGAAACCATCTTTGAACATCAAACCATCAAGCACTTGAAAAACATCACAAATATTACAAAAGCACAATTTAAAAAATTCATTCATCATCTCGTCGTCGCCGCCTCGTACGGCGCATATGATCCTCTGAGAAGGTGAACCTACTAGGGGAGCGGCGTGCATCGCGAAGATCGTACTGCGAGGGGTGTGGCCGAGGCGGCGGTGGGTACAACTCTGTAGACAGTTGCGACGGCTGGTCATAAAGCATAGAGCTCACCCAATCGGAGGAGGTGCCTACGTCCTGCTTAGATGGTACAACTGAATCAGACAATGGAAAGTACGAAAATTGTTCATAATGAAATACACACGTTTAGTGCATACCGGGGTATGTGGCTGGTGAAATGAGGATGTCGACGGGAAGTCCCCCATGTACTCGTGCGATGTCATGCCTTGATAGGTCGGCACAACCCACCTGTCCCGGTCATATAGGTTGGTCTGCACCTGTCCCGGGAGATACGAGGGCATCTGCCCCTCTGGTTGGTCCGGCGAGTCAGGGGCGCTGTCTGGAGTGGGCCCCCGTCGTCCTGGAGAGCGCGGTCGCTCGTCCGTCGCCCTCCGTGATGACGATGCCCGTTGCGACGTGCTATCCCGTCGCAATTGCTGCAAGACGAACATGTGGTTAGACATAAATGGTAAATGAGTGTATGAACAAATAGTTGCGAATTGTCGAACCGCCGGGCCGAAGCGCGTGGAGGCCGAGCGACCGTAGCTTGGCCGACTCTCGGACAGCCCCTCTGGTTCGTGCGGCGATGACGACCTCCGTGATGACGTCGCCCTCCGGAGCTGCGTGCTATCCTGTTGCAATTGCTGCAAGTCGAACATGTGCGTAGACATAAATGGTAAATGAGTTCATGAACAAATAGTTGCGAATTGTCGAACCGCCGGGCCGAAGCGCGTGGAGGCCGAGCGACCGTAGCTTTGCCGACTCTCGGACGGCCCCTCTGGTTCGTGCGGCGATGTCGACCTCCGTGATGACGTCGCCCTCCGTAGCAGCGTGCTATCCTGTCGCAATTGCTGCAAGACGAACATGTGGTTAGACATAAATGGTAAATGAGTGCACAAACAAATAGTTGCCAATTGTCGAACCGCTGGGCCGAAGCGCGTGGAGGCCGAGGATGGCCGTGCTGATCCTGGTGCTGACGGAGGCGCGGAGGGAGGTGGTGGTCCCTGCCCACGTCCGCCACCGCGTGTAGCAACAACGTCATCTCGGTGGCGACCACAACTCAAGCCCCGTATCGTACCCCTTGCCATTTCGCTGATGCTGCGCATATAGCTTACCCACCGAGATTCGGTATTGGACTTCCTATGTCGTATAGCCTCATTAGCCTCGATGTCGATACGATGTATCTGGTCCGCTTGCAGTGAAACAAACAGTCAGTTCAAATGTAATCCTGCATTGCGTAATGACACAGTACTCTCGTACCGCCTCGTCGACCTGTGCCGTTAGATGACGGTCTGGACCTTCCTGTATAGCCGCCCCGTGAACAGCATGAGGTGGAGGCTGTGGGGGCTCCCCTGTAGTAAGCCTACAGTGGGTGCGTGGAGCGTACCAGTCAAGGTATGCCCTGTACGGCGCGGGGTCGTCAGGGTCGTACGGCCGTGTCTCATCCACAACCATCGTATGCGCATGGTCAGACCACATGTCTGTCCACGTCCGCTGTGTGGCTCTCCAGTCTTCGGTCGCTCGCCCTCTCCTCGATTGCCTGCAAGTCCATTGAGACATTACACAATCAGTACGGTACTGACATTGACACTAATGCAGTAATTAAATTTGGGGTGTACTGACATACCGGTGGAACTCCTCCGCAAGAGGGCGTCCTGCCATGGGAGGGACATGCTGGTACAGCCCGAACTGTCTCATGACTCGGTGTGGGCTGTACGGCTCGACGCAGTGCGCGAACACCAAGTGGTAGGTCGTCATCCAGTACCTCTGATCTCGCTCGCACTGGTATGACAACCCGTGGGGGGCCGTGTTCGCAATTAACTGTGGAGACCATGGCCACCAGTCTACGTCGCCAAACGCCAGAAGCTCGAACCTCTGGTGGAAATCCGAGTACGCACGTCTCGGTCTCTCCCTGGCCCACCTCAACTGACCATGCGTCCAACGTGTACCCATTGTGGGCGCATCTATGGGGTCGTCACCACCATACAACTGCGGGATGAGGTCATAAGGGTGCACACGACGACCAAAGTCAGGCCTGCCAACGGGGAAGTGTTCCCATGACCACAACTGAAGGAGAAGGTAGCAGGCGGCTAGGATCGGCTCGCTGGCTGCGGTACGCTGCGAGGCGTCACACAAGCCTCGGTATGTGGAGCTAAGGACTACTGATCCCCAGCTATACTGTGGCTGCTGACCAGGCCAGCCATCCGCCAAGGACTCTGCTAGCGGTATGTAGCTAGGCTGCACGGAGTCTCCAGTTGTGCTAGGGAACAAGACGTACCCGAACAGATATAGCAGGTATGCAACGAAGTGCGTCCGCACCGCGACCTCATCTGCGTCTGCAGGACAGGTCATGAAGCGACGAAGCCATCCATGTGGCACCCCAGCTGCGTTGTCTCGGATCGCATGACCGAACCGGTGACCCAGACGGACCTTCCAATCTGCTGCCTTCGGGGGTGGCACCAAAGCAGCACCACGGAGGGGTAGACCTGTAATCATCGTGACGTCCTGCAGCGTACCCGTCATCTCCCCCCACCGGAAGTGGAAGGTGTGAGTCTCCGGCCTCCATCGATCAACGAGAGCTGACAACAGTGGCGCATCGTACTGGAACCCATGCGGTAGATCCAACATGCGGGCAATGGGCAGCAGACCGGTGTCCCGCAGTAGTGGGATGTACCGAGGGTCGAGACGCCAGTTCTCTCGGGGGCCCCTAAGGACGAAGCAAGGAGGCCCCTGTGCGGGTGCCGACAACCACACATGGCATCGATGGTGCTCGTCCCAACGGGGCTCTAGCAGCTCGAACGCCATGTCCTGCCAAAGAAGGATAACAAGTTAGTGTACATTACAACAAAATGTGCAAGAAATAACAACATAACTCACAACAAATGTTATGACAGGGAAACGTACGGAATGTACAAAAACATACGTAAAATGTGCACACCAATATGACCCACACGACAAGGAAACATATGGAATGTGCGAAAATATACATAACATGGTAATGTGCAATACATAGCTACACCATCGAGCCAACAATTAAGCGTACACCTCCTGAATAATACATTACATATGGATTGTGGTTGGTACTACGGAGCGTTGCTTGATGCCGGCCTGTTTGGGCACTGACTGAGGGAGTGGCCAAAGGTCTTGCATAGCCTACACTTCGGGCGCCAAACACGATCCCCTTGCTGGCTCTCATCCATGTCGTTGCGGATGCGACGGCTTTGTCGTCTTCCACGCCCGACATGCTTCAGTGCATCGTTGGGCACCCACTTTATCTCCCCCGGCCATAATTCCCTGTAGTGCATGTCTACCCCGTAGGAATGGAACTCTGCACTCCAGGTTGCATATAAGTGCTGCATGTCGTAGTACTTGGAGATGTACTGTGTCGACGCCTGGTTCCATACAGCGCATGCCGCGTACACATGGGAGCATGGCTTGTGCAGAAGCTGGGGCTTGTTGCATCTGCAAGATGCTTCATCACCAATCGTGCATACCTGCTTGCGCTCCCCTCTAATGTGACCTATGACATACTTCTGCCTTAGGCGGACCTCAAACTTCCTCCTTAAGCCATCAATGGGCTGAGCAATGTGGGTTCGAGCCTTCTCCATCTTCCTGTCCATGAAGGCCTGCATGACCTCAGAGTATTGCTTGTTTTCCTCAACGTGCTTCTGCGCCATCCTGGCTCTATTCACAAAGTACCCGACGGTACGGTTCCAGGTCTCGGCCACAATTGCCGTGATCGGCAGGGATCTGACGCCCTTCAATACACCATTGTAAACCTCGGACATGTTGGTTGTCATGATCCCATACCTCGCCCCACCGGTGTCGTGCAACAAAGACCACATTTCCAAGTCAGGTGCATTGGACTGAACCCATTGTGAGAATACCCCGACTCTTGTGGAGCCCCCCTCCACGGCCCCTGCTTCTGCATGCACATGCTTCGTAGCCTCCTGATCGAGCTGCCTCCGCAAGGCGTCGAACTTCCGCTTCTGGTTTTGCATGCATAGCTTCTTGAACATCTTCATGAGGTCCTTGCTACGGAACCTTCTGTGGAAGTTCGTTGCAATATGCCTCATGCACCAGCGGTTCTTCACATCAGTCCACGGGACGGGGGCCTGCGTCCCATCCTGCAACGTTCGCAACGCAGACATCAAGCCTGCATTGCGGTCGGAGATAAGGCACACTTCGGGCCTGTCTTGCACTACGGCATTCTTCAAATTGCAAAGAAACCAAAGCCAGCTATCTGTATTCTCGCTCTCCACAATTGCAAATGCCACTGGGAGTAACTGGTCTTTTGCATCGGCTGCAACTGCGGTAAGGATAGTGCCCTTGTACTTGCCGGATAGGAACGTCCCATCTACGGTTAGCACTGGACGGCACCACCTGAACCCTTGTATCCCTGATGGAAGGCCCAGAACACTCTGTCAAGAATGAAACAGTTCGGGCCCTCCGTAGGATGGACCCTCTCCTGCCTGTTTATGTAAGTGCCTGGGTTTGATTGTGCAATTTGATCCAGCATTCTTGGGACCAGGTCGTACGCCTCCTCGTACGTCCCATACATACCGTGCAGCACCTTTCGCTTCGCCCGCCACACCTTCTTGTAGCTCACTTCGTAGCCCGCCTCGTTCGCTACTGCTGCCATCAGAACCTTCGGGGTAATTGACACATCCGCCTGGACGAGGTGCGTGACCACCTCCGCAACATAACGTGATGTCATGTTGCGGTGTCTATGCACTGGCCCCGCAAGCTCGCAACTGTGATCTTGCAGCACCGTTATCCGGAACTCCGTGCCAACGCCCTTGTACCGTTGTGCACGGACTTTGCCACCACATGACCCGTCCACACACTTCACAACGTACGTGTCCGGCTTTGACTTGTGGACCCGATACGTCCGGCTTATGTTGACGGCATGTCTAGCAATAGCCTGCTGGACAGCACTCTTATTACGGAAGCACTGCCCCAGAAAGAGTGCGCCCTCGCTGAACCCCCATTCTCCCTCCTCCGCCTGTGGCAGAACTAGGGCTGCCGCTGCGATGTCGTCCAGTCTGGACGACACGTACGCACCGTCCGTGGTCACAACACGACCTACCACCCCTCCAGTTGCACCTTCGCCATCCTCGTCCTCTCCAGAGCTGCCTGTGTCAACCTCCTCATCCTCCTCGCTGTCCTCTTCTTCCACCCGGTCCCCAAGATACTCATGACAGTCAATACGGGCGGCCCACCACCTGTCGTGCACACCTTCGTTGGGCTGGAAATTCTGCGCATGCCTCCTGTCGTCTTCATCACCCACTTCCTCGCCCATATGTTCTCCCGCAGAAGGGTCTTCATGACCGCCGGCCACTTCATCTCCACCAGCGGCATCTGAACCAACCATGCCTGATGATTCTGCCCTCTCCACGAACTCGACATACACCATTGGCCTCCCATATATCGCAGCATCAGGGTTGCGCACGACCTCCATGTAGTTCGCCCATGAGACGTCATTGGTCACCTTCAGAAGTTGCCATATGCTCCCCCTTCCGTCATCCACCATTGAGGCATAGACTGCCTCGATCCGTAACTTCTTCCTTGCGGTCTGTCGATCGAACGCTGAACGGACACACCTCCGTAGCTCAGACAAGCTCATGGCGCTCAGACCGGGTGCCCGGATCACGGTCCGCTCGCAATTTGACAGGTCCGCCCCATACGGCCCATCACGTACGAGACCACTCCCATAAAACACCATCAATTGTTCAATGCCAGCCATTGCGTACCTAACATAAGTGCATAATCAACCATTTTAGTACACAGCATGTAACAATCGTACCATCTAATTAACAGTTTCGATTAGTATATGTTTTGTATTTCTAAATCTACGATTTATTTGTAACTATTTCACTTTCTAATTGTACCATACATCAAATTAAATATACATATCATTTTTCATCAAATGACCTTCATACTACGGTCATTCACTAAGCATACTAATTATACAAATTGTCTCTAATCTAACTACTACAAATTTACCACCTACAAATGCTCCAACATAAATATTTACTTTTTCAACACATACACATTATTTAAACTACAATCTTTTCTAACTTTAACTTAATATAGTCTTTACGTACCTCCACTATAAGTTTCTATGACTGCTAGTATATTTTAATTGTAATCTACCAAATTTATTTCTAATTTACTTTTACCACCTACCGCACTGTATGTAGTTCTTCCCTAAGCGTACTAATCATATGCTTCTAATCCTAGTACTATTGTTATAACCTACAATTGCTCTAACATAAATATGTATTTTCTCAACGTCGACACACTACAACTTCATATTTTCCTTAATTATACACTATATACACTACAATACATCATGCCTAACATATGCAAGATTTGCTATACATACATAGCGTACAAAAGATTGACATAAAATAACAGTAACACAAGATGGTTTCCTTAATTAAAGCCTAATGACATACATAAAATTATAGTTGCACGGGCATAAAACTTACCTCTTGTTGATGCTCACGAGACGATCTACAACTTTTGTACTTGCCAAATCGCTGATTCCAAACGAAAACAACACAACTCTTCCGGCTTTCGCTCCTCACTTTTCTTCACCAAAAATTGTGCGTTCATCAAAAAATAACTACATTACACTACGTAACTTCAACAAATAAATACGACATTTTCTACACTACAATACATCATGCATCATTTTTACCTACAACATAAACACCGTACTGGCTTATAAGAACATTAACGACATACGGTTTGCCTAATTACGGTCTAATGACATTCACAGAAAATACTTGCACGGGGCCAAAATTTACCTCTTCTTGAAGCTCAGAAGACGATCTACAACTTTTGTATTTGCAAAATCTGCTAACTCCAAACAAAACCAACTTAAAAATCTGAGTTTCCACTCTTTCTTTTCCTCCCTTCACTCCCTCTCTCGCTCTGTCTTTGCTTCCACTGCGAACCAGAATCCTTCACCGCATGCATCTGCTCACCAAGCGAGCTCCAAAGCCATTTTATTGCGAACGCTGTTCACCCATTCAGCAAAATTTGGGGGGCCATATCATATACTACTGACGCGTGTATGAGCTGCATGCAAAGAAGCGAAAAAAGGCCACCCGTGAATCTTTCGGCGCATGGATTTGACGGAGCGGGAATCGCGCGGTCGCAGCGTCATCACGCGCGGGCGGGGTCACGCGGTCGGCATCCGAACGCGCGGTCGGAGACCGAACGCGCGGTCAGCAGACGCGTCGCGCGGCGGGGCAGCGGGTCGCGCGGTCGGGAGGCGAATGGCGCGGTGGGGAGCGGCGCAGGCCGGTCGTGCGGTCCCCGACCGCACGACCGAGCCACGTGGCGGCCTGAGGTGATCCCGCGGTGGGAAGGGGTCCAAAAGTGGAATTTTTTTTACAGGGGGCCAAAAACGGAATTTTGGGTATTTTAGGGTCCAACAGTGTCCAAATTTCCTATCTTGCTGATGGAATGTACCCGGAATGGCCTGCATTTGTGAAGACAATACCCTCCCGCGGACAGACAAGGATAAATTGTTTGCGCAATATCAAGAAGCGGCAAGAAAGGACATTGAGCAGACATTTGGAGTCTTGCAAGCTCGTTTTTCTATTATGTGTTGTCCAGCACGTATGTGAGAAGAGACAACTCTTGGAAAAATCATGTGAGCTTGCATCATTCTTCACAACATGATAGTAGCAAATGAGCAAGAAATGGTTACCACTAATCTAGACTTGAACAAGACTCCGTGCACATCAATCGTTCTACCACCGAAAATCATCAATGATGCTTCACTCACCTTTGCCGACGTATTACAGAGAAATAACACTATTCGAGCTCAACCAACGCATGTCCAACTCAAAAGAGACTTAGTTAAGAATATTTGGTAAAGGTTTGGTTGCAACTAAAATAATTAGGCCTAAATAATTATGTATTTTTTCTTCAAACTAGTCCATTTGCTATGTACTCGTTCAAAAAACGCTATGGTTCCATGAGAAATAAATAGTTTCGCTTTCAATAATTTGTATATTTGTGTTCAATATACTTGCCCTAGATGATATGATAAATAAGCCAAAACATGTAGGCCACAAAATTGTACTTCATTGTTGATCATTAAAAATCATGCACAGTTGTAGCAATTAAAGTTCTAGATACAAACTCAAGAAACAATCCATTGGAAGGTTTGTCTCTTTTTAATAAATTGAGTACTCTCTCCTCTCAATAACAAGCTAAGAAACAAATCATTGTAAATGCTCCAAGAAAGCTAGAAGGTGGGGATCAATAAACACGAGAGATAGGAGTTAATGTCAGAGAGAAGAAACTAATTGAGTGGGGTGGTTGCTAATATATATCATACATTGGAAAGATTGTTTCTATTACTGTATCTATGTGAGGTGTTAGGCTATAGACATTGTATACAGTGTCTGCGGTGGGAAAGATTGTTTCTAGTATTGTGTCTACCTGAGGTGTTAGAAGCTATAGATATTATATAATGTCTGTACTGGAAAAGATTGTTTACAGTATTGTGTCTATGTACAGTATACAATGTATGCATTGCGAGTGTCCTCTGCCTTTCAAGACTTAACTATAAATAGTCACTAATGAATTGTTAGAGATGAAAGCAAACGAGAAAGCTTAAACTGTCTGTTGGTAAACGGTAGTCATAAAACCGGACAAGAAATACGAAAAATTCTCATCGCAATTTTTCACAGGTCTTCGTGCGATCATCCCAGCCATCCAATATGGAATCGAATGATTGAAAGGAGCCCCGTGAGGCAGTGAGAAAGACATGCCCGCTCGTTTCAGTTTCAGGCTTTTAATTCATTAATTATTAATTTTTTTTGATTTTTTTCATATTCCTTCGTATTATCTAACATATTTTTCTATTTTTAAATTTTTCAAATTTAATTACGCTAAATAAGCAATTATCAGCTACAGTAAAAAAATAAACTAATCACAATAAAAAAAATATAAACCATCGCTGAGATGAACGCCCAAGGATCCATGAGCGCCCCCTGAAGAATCTAGGATAGGTAAAGAATCAACAAATGAAACTAGTATACAAACATGAAAACAACCGATCATCTGCTTCGTTTACAAGTAACACAACCAGGATTTAAAAAAAGAAGAGAGAAGAGAGAAGATTGGCCCGGCCTCTGCCTACTTACACAGATGAATGTCAATTCATGAACAGGAAGAAGCAGACTTGACAAGGAAAAACTCCTACGCCAGTTTAATGAGTAGCTACCAAAGGCCAGGCCAACTTGCTCTCACCTACCAGCCAGCCTACACAAGAAAACATATCTAATAATATAGTACTAATTTGTTATAAGATAATCTGACAAGCAACATGGCTCCGGCCGGTCAGAGCTTAGCCGCCACGATCATCACCCCAAATTACCGCGACAGCGCGGCAATTTTTTGTTTTTTACCGCGCCGAGTGCGTCGGTTAGGGAATTAGTTAACCGGGTCTGTTAGGACAGGGACGCTTTCTTGCACCGGACGCCAGAGCAATCAATGAAATTAGAAGAGTAGGATTAATTTACAGGTCCGGGAAGTTGCTGAAGAACTCCATGACGGAGACGGTCGCCGGCGAAGGCATGGTGGGCGTGGCCAGCAGCAGGCTGCGCGGGCTCGGCGCGAACGGCGCCTCGCGGGCGCCCGCGGAGGGGAGGAAGGGGCTCAGGTCGTTGAGCCAGGAGAGGCAGCTGGGGTCGAACGGCAGCGGCGAGAACAGCGCGGACGACGCCGCCGGCGGCAGCGCGGACGGCACCGGCGAGAGGATCCCCGGCCGGCCGGGGCCGAGGACCGCCGCGAGGCCGTCCACGTCCACCCCGGAGCCGGCGTAGAACGCCGGCGCCGGCGGCAGCGGCCGGACGGACCTCTCGATGGCGGCGTACCTCGCGGCCGGCGAGAGCGCGGCGGTCGGGGAGAGCAGGAACTCCTGCGGCTGGAGCTGCGCCGGCACGGCGGGCGGCTCCGCCTCGATCAAGTGAGCCGGAGCGGAGCCGCCGGCGGCCGGGCCGGTGAGGCGCTGGACGAGCGCCATGAAATCGCTGGGCTTGGTGTGGATGACCTTGGGCGAGGCGTCGTAGATGATGACCGGCGCCCGCGGCTGCTGCTGCGGCTGCAGGTGGCGTCGGGCCTGGGCGGCCCCGTGCGGCTGCGGCGCGACGGGCGGCTTCTTGATCTTGTGGGAGTCCTTGGTGACGGACAGCCGCGGCGGGCGCGGGCCCTGCAGCTGCCGGCTGCGCGGCGACGGGCGGTCTGACGCGTCCATCGATCGATCGTAGGAGGAGGAGGAAGACTTCAAGGGAGGAGAGGAGAAACGAAAGACGACGAGTAGAGTAGGCTTTGTAGTTGTGGAGGAAGCGAATGGTTCAACGCGAGGAAGAGGAAGAGGTCCACGGGCTAGCGCACCCGTATCAATCGACCGTATGTGGTACTACTACTATAAACACTTTTCTGACAGTTAAAAATAATTTTCGCCGATCCAAAGTCCAATTTGATGTGATTTCTCAAGACCTTTTCTACTGATTTTTGCGGCACCTCACCTCTTAGCTCAACGACCTGGCTGCGTCCGGTGGTTTTGTCTGCGTGTGCTTTTATGGGCTTTTTTAATTTTTAACTGTGATTAATAATTTTGTTTGTATTATTTGAGGTGGTTGTAGATGATGAAGATATCGATACGGTCAGTACATATGATTTTAGACTTAAAAATTATTTAAAAAATAATTTCAATAGAATTGTTTAAAGAAATAGTTCTATTTATTTTTACTTTCGAAGAAATCAAAAATCACAAAAGAAGAAAGAAAACATGGTCTATGCTTTTGGAGCATCAACACTGAAGTGAACCTGTCTAAATAAGGTTGTAAACAACCCCGGTGTTACAATTTCTTTTTTGCCCTTGATCAACGAGAGAGAGAAATGACAGCATTAAGGCAGTCCCAGTGCTCCATGTAGAATAGTGTCTATGGTATTAATTAGATTGCCATGTAGGAGTTTTAGATGATGTGACGCTATATTAAATAAGAGAGAGAAGAAAAAGAGGAAGAAACTGGGTCTCATGCAAGACCTAGTTTCTATGAGAAAACCAATGCAATAGACACTACTAAATTTTGCATTAGAGAGATGGTGGTATCTTCATGATAGATGGAGAAAAATTATGATTGGCGGAGAGGAGAGAGAGATTTTGATGCTTAATTAATTGTTTGGGTTATAAATAGACATGGTGCATTGGAGACAATATTGTCTAAAGTAGTGTCTATATGACATGGTATAGATAGAAACTACTTAAGTGGTTTCTGCACTGGGACTGCCCTTACCACTGGGCACACATGATGAGATGTGTAGTTGCGATGGTGCCACGTGCTCCCCTGGATGTCTATTCCGAAGGCTCGGGTGTGAAATCGCCAGGAAGGTCGCCGCCAGCGCTGAGGGCGCAGGTTGTTGACCGCCGGTGCTGATTGAAATCACGGTGGGAGGCACCGCGTGGGTGGCAGCAGTGGGTGCCATTGCTCAACCGTCGAGCCGTCGGGCAACCACCATTAGCCGAAGAGCGGTGTTGCCCACCAAAAGGATGAGGCAAGCTGTTGTCGTTGACGGATGGAGGGAGGCATAGCTCGTCGAAAACCACCCTTGCCGGCCATGGGCCTCCTTTGCTCCTGGATTGGCCGGAGTTGGAGAGGTTGACGGTGTCGAAACCCTTTCGCTTTAGCGGCGAGTTTGTGGGTAAGGATAAAACTAGAATGAAAATGATAAGAATTTATCATTTCCCTATACATATATAATATATATATATATATATAATTTTTTAAGCAATATTATGCTAAATAGTAGTATGTCTGATAATTTTTAACATCGATACTTCAATATAACCGATGACAGTGTATGATATTAAACAGTAGTGATCAAAATGCTTACCAATATAAAGAAGTATGATAATAATATTAGTTAGTTGCAACAAACTCAAGGAACTGGGGACAAAATCACAGACAAAAGTTGATCGACATTAGTAAAATAGATCATCCGACCTCAATGGTCTATTAAAATAGAATAAAATTACTCAAAGTTTTTAAGTAAAAATTAGTAGAATGATCAAGTGTAAGTTAATGTAATACCTTTTAGTATTTACGTTCTTTCAAGTTTATAAAGTGATGAACCATAACATTATTGATAATTTTTGTCAATTATTTTTCTCCATATAGCAAATAAGTATATCATTCATAAAGTTATCATCAATTAATTGAATATATCAATTAGACATTTGTATATTCAACAATTCAAAAACAATATAATAGAAAAATACATACAGTGGCTTACTTAACATTATGGTGAAATAGTATATTTTTACCTCTGATTTGCAACGAGCTAGGCCGATATTCCAAAAATTCAAATTGAAAGCATAAGTCTTAACTCCACAATTCGATAAAAACAATCAACAATCATCACAATGAAACCTTAACTCCTAAATTTAGCATCTATTCTTGAAACAAATTGAAAAACTTTAGAGAAATTTAGAGTAGAGTACATACTGATCAGATGGACCTAATCTTCCTTTGACCAGTGAGGGCGCGAGGCAACAGGGACCAGGTGGCGCCTCAGCGACATGGTAGACGAAGGTGACCGGTGGTGTAAATTTCTCCCTTTATTTAGCGACTGGTCGCTGCCTGGTTGGGTGTGGTTGTGTGGCAGACGTGGTGCACATCTCCTGTCCGACCATATGAGACAAATAAGTGTCGAGGCCTGCTGCGAGGTGACATTATTTGAGATCAATTAAATGGATGACGTGGACTGTTGCAATCATCTCTCTTGGGTTGGCTCAGCCTGCTGTAGTTACCTCATAGGCTAAGGGAAGTGAAGGCTCCTCGCGGATTGCTGCTAGCTACTGTGAATATGGGTTACTAGTGCTCCATTCGTTGGGCTTCAAAGAAGAAACTAGGTGCACCGAGTTTGGACTAGGGGGATTCACACATAGGCTAGAGATGATGATACCTGCTAAAAATATTTTCGGACCCAGTGTCTTGTGACATCGGGCCCCCTGACTTGGTTCCGCCCATGTTTGTGGGATTGTTGTCTGAGAACGTGGGGCTTTGTACTTACGAAGCTTGATTTCAGGGGATTCATGGGATGCAGACTGCTGAGGGAGGAAGAAGGGTGATTAGCACAAAACCCATGACAAAAACCATATTTTAGAGATAGGACTCGCCTGTTCATATAGGATTTTGCTGATGATGGCTTTTGGTTGTGGCTAATAAATAGTAGTATATCTATCTATTTATTACTAAAAGTCAATGATATGTCTTTTAGAGTTGCTAAAAAAAGAAATATGCTAGAAATTCTCACAAAAAAAGCAAAACAACTAGCCCTTAATTTGATGGACCCAACTTATAACGGCTCAAAATAAAAAAGTTTATGTCAAATACAATCCAAACTAAGAGCTCTCAATAAAATATATTAAATTCTCTAACAACTGCCACCACCGCAGGAGCGACTACCCGCAAGAGGAGTATGTGGAGCACCAGTGACACGCGAGCTCAGTGGGGACGGTTTCGACGTCGACGTTGAGGCGCGCCACTGCCACTCCAGCCAGGCCGTCGTCGTCAAGTCCCACCGCCGCGTGCCGTTGGCTCCAAGATGAGGTCCTGCTCCTACGCTGTCGACGATGATGAGTTGTTGCGTGAGGCCGAGTTCCTCACAATCTGCGATGGTGCCGTCTTTGTTTTAACATATGATTAATATTACAAATGAAACCAGTTCTACAAATATGAAAATGAAATCGAATTGATAACGCTCTAAAATTCTAAATTTTTAATTCTTTCATGTGATTTTCAACCCTTTATTTTTTATATATGGTTTTTTATTATCATCACATGTATACCGCTAAACCAATTATATATGCTTTAAAAATAATGCCCGCACAGGCGCGCGGGCTACTATGTTAGTTATGTAAGAATGTGTACCGAAAAACACTATAATATTTAGATCGTCATACGACTTATAAAATTATGATATAATGAAATATAAAGTATGTTATAACATATGAAAGTAAAAAAATAATGATCGATAGAAATGGTTTATAGAAGTTAGGATGTTCGTAATAGCTTAACCATCGAATTGCACAAAACCCGAATGGCTCCTAAGCAGGAAACCGGATATTGGCTACAGTAGCTAGAGTCGGTGAAAATTGGTCAAAACTTGTCAAGAATCGGATAAAATTAGTGTCACAAATCGGTATTAGAACCGCATGAGCCGTGAGAATACACATCTCGAGTCTCGACGGATAACTATGCTCAGAAAAAGATCTTTCCAAGCACCACGTGCACCGTGAACCCACCCACACAAAACGATCACAAGCGCTTTCAGGGTATTCATTAAGCTCCACTGGTCCCAGGGTAAATAGTTTTCTATAATATTTAATTTTTAAATAAAGTATTTTTAGTATAGAAACTATTAATTAATTATAGGATACATTATAGTAATTTTATTTATACCGACTAAAATCACATATAATTTTTTTTATAAATTATTGTTATTTATAAATTAAAATCAAAAGCTATAAATAAAATCCAATATTAACGCCCCTAGTCCATTCCACAACGTCCGCCCCTCCCCGTGACGACGTTCAGTTCGTGCGATGATGTCGTCAACCAAATCTGCCCACGGCTTTGGTCGACAAAGCATTAACTGGAGACTGTGACTTGCTGCACCACAAGTTACCACTCCTATCTGCCCTTACTTTCCGGCGCTTTATGATTTTTGTTCTGACAAACATTTATGATTTTTTGGAACTAATAAGCACTTATGATTGTACAGAACCTGTATGGTAATAGAGAGGCAAATTAGGACTTCAACTTTTTTTTCTCTAAGTATTCATTAATCTCTTATTTTAATAGTTATAAAATTATAAAAATTTGGATTAAAAAGCCAACACAAAAGTCAACAAACACAGAGAGCTAAAAATCCTAGGAATGAATAGTAACCAGTGAATTCATCCGACGAACAGTAAAATCAATACTATTTTAAAACTAAGAATTCATATACCTTTTTATCTATAAATCCAAATAACTTAAAAAAACTTAGCATACACCTACTCTAGAATGTCAGAAAATTATTCCAATCAATGATCAAGAGAATCGTTGTCAAAATTCTGACATTTTTATGTTTGAAGGAATGGTGCATCAAAACTGGGGAAAACAAAAAACGGTGAATACAACTTGTTCATGAGTGAATGGTGGCCAAGATGGCTCTAAATATATTTATACATGTCACAACAAATTAGAACACCTAATAAATTGAACCAAGTTAGCTAGAACAAGAAATCACCCGGAGAGGCCAAATAAAGCAAAAACCGGGCAACTTCAAGAACTTGCCAAACCTGATGCCTAGATGGTGAGGATTATTTTCCATAGGACATCTCCATTACTTATACATCTTTACCATCCAGCAAGATTAAGAAGAGGAGACAGAAGATTAAAACCAAACTCAACGATCCACGAGAGATGAACAAAATTGATATATTACTACTTGAAAATGAACGTTTTATAGCAACTCGACCTAGAGGATAAGAGAGCACACCATAGCATTCATACTTCTCAAACCCTAACCCTAGAACACTTGGCTTTAATGAGTAAGGCTCGAATGGTTAGATTATTAACTAGCAAGTCTTCATCTCAACCCATTAAATACACAAGGCAACCAGCCCTATCTAACTCTAATATATACTATCTATTTAGCACAAATAGGAGAAATCGTTAACCCTGCCTAACATGGGTTTTACTCACACACTACATTTGTGCACGCTTTTCAAAGCATATTAAGTCCGAATCCGCTAAGCCTTTAGCTTTTGATCTAACTTGGTCTTCCCAGCTTCTCTTTAACCTAAACCACATTTCCAAGCATCGCGGTTTTGATCTAAGATAGTTTCTGGTATTTTGATCAACTTACCAAAATACCTTTTCATGACCCGGTCTTCATGTTTGGCATGTGTAGGTGCATCACTAACTTGCCATGCATCGGCTCATTCTGGTTCCAGTGGAGCATAACTCACTTGGACCGACCAAGCCACGTGGTGCAACTCGCCACTTGAACTTTGCTTCAACATTTTGAATCTTTCTCGCACCATGCTTGAGTTCAACCATCTTACCCGGCATCCTTGATTGTTTTAGACCTCAGCTTCTCTATGAGCATATCCTTGTTCCTCGCCGTTAACCATGATTGACTCCAAGCGTGCCTGCACATCCAAAGACAAAGAAATCATTTTTGGATATAAATTCTTCACAACTTGATCCACATTAATCAAAACATACTTCATTCAACATTAATGTACCTAACTAGGTCAACCCAAATCAACCCTAACTTAATTTCTCAAATTCCATGAATTTTCATCTAGACCAGTCTACCGTCTACCACTGGCCGGTACTACCGAACCTCGCAACTGGACCTGACTAGAAATAAGCTACCGATAAACAAACAGTGATACTACCACTCTACGGTCTTACCGTCTGAAAGAATCTAGGTGCCTAAAAATTATTTTGGTAATTAATGACAATAATGCATATGGGACTAACATGTTTATCAAGTATTTGAAAGGTTTAGTTTCGGAGAAGCATGTGACAACTTGAAGATAAATACCCCTCCACCAGCACAAAGATAGTAAGAAATTACTTCATTGAATATCCTTGAGCTAAGAGTACACTTCCAACACCTCATTTACTCCATTTTGCATCCTTTGAGGTGGTTGGGACATTCAAGTGCATACTAGGGGTAGGTGTTCGGTTTATTCAACTATATTGGTGCGGTTTATTCGGTATAAAAATTTTTATTTTTATAAACAAGAGACTAAAATGACTGGTAAGAAAATAAAATCACAATGAATTAACCAAACTAATTCAGTTCGGTTAATTCAGTATTCGGAGAAACTGCCATCAGACAGTGTGAGCCTAAATGCCCAATCCCCATCCATTGACATCCCAATCCCCATCTTGAGTGCCTGAGCAGCGTCGATGTGGAAGGGCACGCCCTTCTCGCGGTAGATGCAGCCAATCTCCTTGAGCGGCTGGACAACACCAATCTCGTTGTTGTCGGCCATGACAGAGACGAGCCCGATGTCACCGTGGTGGGCCGAATGGCATCAGCGAGCTGCGTGACATCGACAAGGCCATTGCCAGTCAGGGCAGACAGGGAGGTAGGTGACGTCGAACCCCTCTTGCTAGAGGTACCTGCACTAGTCAACAGCGATGTTGTTGCACTCGGTGGCACTGAGGTGAAGAAGATCTCGTGCAGATTCGCGTCCACGAGCGTTGCCATGCACGTGTGGGCCTCCTCGATAGTGGCGTCGAACTCCCAGCAGTAGAAGTGGAGAGGGTACGAGAGGGGAAAAGGGGGGCAGGGAGGTGGTTGCCGCTGTGGTGGAGGAAGAGGGGGACGAGGCGACAGGAGGAAAAGGGGGAGGCAGCTGCCGCCGCGACGAAGGAAGAGGGGGAGGAGGTAACGAGAAGAAGGGGGAGGCAACTGCCGCCGCGGCGGAGGAAGAGGAGACGACAGGAGGAAGGGAGAGACGGGGAGGCGGCTATCGCCGCAGCGAAGGAAGAGTAGGAGGAAACAGCGGGAGGAAGAGTGGGAGAGAGGGGAAAATGTGGAGATGAGTGGATGGTAGCAGCGCAGTGGTCTTTGGAGGAGTGATATGCAGTTAGTTTGGTTTTCTAAAGTCAAAAACTGTATCGTATACTAAAAACCGAATTGCTACAAAATAAAAACCAAACTGAATACTGAAAACTGAATAGACCAAAATATTCGGTTTATTCGGTTCAGTTCAATTTTTTGATTTCGGTAAAAAAAAGTGCCCACCCCTAGTGCATACATTTCATTAGTCGATCCTTGGCACTTGATTTTCTTCAAGCGAAGGCCGTGATTTATTACTCTTGGTGTTTACCGGCACCTAGATGGATTGGATGAGGCTTTCACGGTAATCACTTCAAGAAGGTGTGAAGAGGCCTAACGCCAATTGTAAGTGGCTCGGTGTTCACTATCTCCGAAGTGGATGAAGAACAACCACTAGTGGATTTGATGAGTGAGGCTCAATTCGTGAAGTCAATCTAATTCGTTGGGCTTTTCTCAATATGGATTAGTGAGGATCGGTAAATCTTCGATACCACGTCAAAAACATTATGTGTCTCTATTTCGGTTATTTCTTTATCTCTACCATTCCGCATTTATATTTCTAGCAATTGAGTTTGTGACATCTTATTGAGTTTGAAACATTTTTGTAGAGACTTAGAATTGTAATGCGTTATTATTATTAGAACTGTGTAAGTCTTGATTTGTGATAGAAATCTTACTTTGTTCGTAATTTTTAGAAATTAGTTTTTAGAAAGCAAGGATTTTTAAAACCTCCTATTCACCCCTTCTAGTCGGCTATCCTACCTGAAAAATTCTGAAACCGATCCAAATAAAACACAATCTTTATAAAATCAAATATCCACCTTAGAAAACTTGCAATGATTCATTGTAACATTATGTTATGTTGAAGATCTTACCTAGTCCTTCAGATTGAAAACGTAGTGCTGTAATCAACCAGTAATGTTAGTGTGTGCGTTCGAGGGGACCTGTCAGTCGTGTCGTCAATTTGCGAAGCAACGGTGCGCGTTAATTGCATGCGCATACATGCGGCCCGCGCCGCGCCGAACGCCGGCTAACCCCACCCCGAATCAATTAATCCCACCATCTGGGCCGCGCGTTTCCTCGATTCTCCGGCTCCCAACCCAACCGACATCGTTATGGGCTGCTCCACCCGGTGAATCTCACACTGTGCGTAAGGCCCGCGCATGGGATGCTAGTTTCTTCCTTTTTAATTTCTTTCTTCTTCTCTCCCCGAAGGGGGAAAAAATTAATGTTACGGTCATCCCTAGAAAAAAAGAAAACAATAATTGCCGTTACAATTTTCCTACACAGGAAATAGACTCTTCTCATCATGAACTGCGTTTCAGCTTGTGATAAGAGCTGGTCTTTAATAAGAAAAAGAAAGAAAACAGAGAACTGACCTTTAACTAAATAGTGGTTGAAATTAAGTTGTACTCCTTTCTATCTATTCTCCACTAGCTCCAACAACTTTAACTATGGCAGGACCCATACTGTCGAGTTGAAGCCCGAGAATGAACAGGTTTGTTCGCCTACTACTCGGCCCCAAGCTCATTCGTCAAGCTCGATCCATTCCTGGTGAGCCTTCACCTACGTTAGGCCAGTTGTGTTGGCATGCATGCATGCACGAGACAGAGAGAAAAGACAAGGAGGAAAGGAAAGGAGGCGAACGGGGTAGGTTGCTACGTATTCAGACATGTCGACGTCCATATATCGCACGAACGCATGCATGGCCGGCCGCCCGTTGTTGCTGACTCGCGCCGACGTTTGACCGCATGCATGGTACGGCCCCGTCTGCGTGAGAAAACCGAGGCCCCTCGACGAATTCCATCCCAGCCGTGCTTGGTTCGTCTTTCGCAGATTTTCAAATCGGTCTTTTTTGATTATTTTTAGCTACGGTTTTCAGCTTTTAATCGTAGTTAATATCTTTTAGTTAAGACGTCACTTCGTGCAAAACAACCTCTCACTTTATTAATTCAAAAAGCTAAAAACAAAAATAACATTTAGGTACCGCTCATTTAAACTAAAAAATGGTTTATAACTAAAATTTTACTGTAACTGACTGAAATTATATTGTAATTGATGGTGATTTATTTGGCGTATTTAAATTTAAAAAAAATTAAAATAAAAAAACAGATTAGCCCATCATAAGCAATATAAACGAACACGAGGAAAAAAGAATCAACAAAAAAGATAAAATTTTAAAATAATAAAAAATAAACTACAATCTAAAACTGAAGTCAAAATACAGGACGTTAAAAAATAATATCCCGCTTACCTCGCAATATTGCGACTGGGCCGACAAGGCGTCAGACAATAGAACAAAAGGCGGCCGCGCGCATATCGTACGTCGTCATCCATTTGTAATACATCCGCACTCTTCTCACGTGCTTAATTGTATATCTGCACGTGCCAACGCCATATAGCTAGTGGTTTATGCCAGCTAGCTAGCTTCCGCGGCCGTACATACGTATCCTTTTCCCTCGTCTTGAAATCTACACCTGCACGCACGCGCGCTTGCGTCCTGCCTAGCTAGCTAGCTAGCTAACGATCACCCGGCCGACATCGGTCGGTCTTAATTAATAATCCTACTCCTGATCCCATCTCGGGAATGCTTATCAACTTCGACATGCTTTAATTTGCACATCTGAACGCTAGCTAGCTCTAGGTTAATTATCTTAAATTAATTATTGCGCTGCATGGAGCTATTATTGTTTAATTCTTGGTGCAGTGTTTTTGAGTCACCTAATCAAGTCCGAGAGGCTTGCATGCCTGTCAGGTCGATCGTTAGTATACCCTAGTGCCTTTTTATCTAAATTTATAATGCGTATTGTCTCTTAACATATTTATAAGAAAAAACAAGGTCAAAGGATATTTGTGCTAAGAGATACTAGACATTCTACATGATTGGCCAAATATATGGCCCCGTCGGATCTGGAATGGGTCATAGTTATTAAAACTAGATCAGACCAGTAGTTGAACTGGAACCGGCAACCTTGACAGTTCGGTTCACTTGAAAGACCGTCTATACAATTAGACTCGAAAAAACCAGATGAACCTGGCGGTTCTTAACAAAATCATGGAACCAAACAGCTTTGAAGGAACTGAGCAGTTTGTAATACAAGTAGTACAAAAAACCGAGAAATGAAATAATCCAAGAGAGAATAAAAAAATAAAGAACAGTTTTGCCGTCAGATCCATCGGCTTTAGAAATGCCAAAGCAATAGCGCTCACAGAGATTCCCAGATCGTTCAGGGCCGATTAGCGCCTCTCGCTTATATGGGCATCGTTATACAGCAGTAGAGAAATCCAACGCCCATATTTTTCTGACTTACCTCCCGTGGTAGAAAAGCCATCAAAGAGAGCAGAGCCCACCTGTTGGACCAAAAGTCCATAAAGCCCACAGAGACCTGAATAGGAGTTAGGGATAAGGGAGGGGCAGCATGTCATTGCGCAAACCTAAGAGAGAGTATAAGAAGCACAGTACAAGCAGGCCCTGCACAAGCTCCTCCTCCCGTACTCATTTCTTCCCCAGCTGAAAGCCAAGCCAGAGAAGGCAAAGCAAGCTACACATAACCAAAGCACCCATTTTCTCTCAACCCAAAATCGAGAGCATCCTAAAAGCAAAACTAGAGCCTTGCTCGGCCACCAACAGAACCAAGCCAAGCACCATTTCACTTTTCCTCCCTCAATCGAGAGCAAGCCAGCCGAGAGGAAGAGCAGAGGAAGAGGGAACAATGAGAAGAGGAGGCCCCAAGGAGCTCGGAAGGCCGAGGTGTGCGGACGGCGCCAACGGCAACAGGGACGTCAACGGCCACGAGTCCACACCAAGACGACCATGACGGCAACAGAGGAGGCCCAACCAAACCGCAACGCGGCCATCCTCGTCGTCATCCATGAACCTTGCCTTTCTCAACGTGACAACAAGCCGACGATAGCCAGCAAGCGAGCAGGTCTTTCCCCCACCTCCCTTTCAAGCTCACCCATGTCACGACTTAGCACAACCCCCACAAAAGCACCATTGTAGTGCACTAGCAGCGGCGAGCCCGTAGGAGTCACCGTGCACCCTTGGGAGGGAGAGCATGCTCCCTAACATATGTCTCCCTACCCAGTCCCATCACGGTGACCCCCGTAGGCGTTCCCAAGACCAAGTGCGCACACACAGAGAGCAAGGTAAAAGTAGAGGCTAAAATAAAGATGAATGCAAGTAGTAAGCAGGGAAGAAGAGAGGACCGCCCTGGTAGTAGAGTAGTCGGCCGATCAAGGGACGGGGCCAGCTGAAGGCGCATGGGTGGGGCCTGAGCTCGAGGCAACGGCGTTGTGTTGGGGATAGAGAGAGGGAGCACCAGGACGAGGTGAGGGCCAGCGGTAGATGGGCCACCGATGCACCACTCCGGGGATCCTAACTGGAGCCAGGGGCTTGCGTGGGAGGTCACGCTGGTGCTACGGTCGCCGAACCAGAGGGAAGGCATGGCGTTGGCCTCCCAGCCGGCTATGAGTTGCGGCCGACGAGCCCGAAGGGGAGGGGTACAAGAGTAGCGCAGGGGAGGTAGCCGATGGCCAGGGAGCAACCATATGTGGCCCTGGCCAGCCAAATTTGAGGAGGTTGACGCCAGACCTGAGAATGGAAAGGGAGAGGTCGGGTGAAGAAGAAGGAGAGAGAGTGTGCATGTGATAGAGAAAGGAGAGGAATGGAATAAGGCATTTCAGTCGAATAAAAAAAGAGAGAAAAAGAGAGTGTTCAGCCGGGTAAGAAAATAAAGGGAAAAAGGAAAAAAAAGAGAGAAATTAAAAGAGGAGAAAAAGAAATGGGGGTTTGTCGTACCTGCACGTCGGATCATTAGCCTTGAGTAGGGATGCAAACGGATCGAATACGGACGGATAATGTCTCTACCATATTTTTTTCTCGGATACGGATACGAATATGGATACCTCGGATATGAATAGAAATATGAATAATATCGAATACAGATACAGAGCAAATACGATTCGAAACGAATACGGTCACGAATATTTTATCGGAACATGAAAACCCCCTTAAACTATACATCCAAAATCAATGAAAACATGTAAATAGTTTATCTTGTCAAAACATTCATGAAATCTAAATAAGTATAAGTATTTTTATCCACAATAGTCATACTGTTGTACAGATTTTAAATCTTCAAGTGGCAGTTAATTTTTCTAAAGTCCTAAAAAATTATTAATGGATTTCTACCATTTACATGTGACTAATAAATTAATTAAGTATTTAAATTTGCATCAAAATGATTTAAACGGGAGTACATCAATTTAATCGGTACAAATTTTAATCCACTGACAATATTAAATTTATTTTTTAATAAACATAAATATTTACCAATGGTGTTTGTAATTTAATATGACTAAGGAACCTAATGCCTAATGGTAATGGAGGCTTATGGCTTGGTTGGGCTAGTGGGCTGGTGGCAGGGGAGATGAGAGAGGCTGACTTGGGCTGGGCGATGTTGGGTTGAAATCCCAGATATCCGTTTTCGTATTATCCGGATAATCTGTATTTGTATCCGTATTCATCGGATGTCAGGCCTACTGTATTCGTATCCGTATCCAACCAAAAAAATCCGTATTCGTATCCGATCCGAGAATTATCCGAAGAAAATCCGATCCGACACAATCCGTATCTGTTTTCATCCGGATCGGTCGGAAACTATCTGATCCGTTTTCACCCCTAGCCTCGACCACGTTTTCCTGCTGTGTGACTGTGGTCATAACTCGTTTACGACCGCGTCTTCAGCACCTGCAGACACCTTCGCTCTTGTCGCCGTGCCGTGGTCGTAACTCCATTTATGACCATGTCATCTACTCTGTGACCATGATCGTAACTCCTTTACGACCACGTCTGCTGCTCCTGTGCTCTCCACTACTCGATCGCCATGGTGATAACTCCTTTACGACCACGTCTGCAATCCTCTGCTCGCCGTGATCGTAACTCAGTTACGACCATGTCTTTGAACCTCTGCGATCTCACTGACCGCCTGCGACCACACCGATCGACTCCACTGTGATCACACCGACCGCCTGCGACCACACCGATTGCCTCCACTACAATCACACCGATCTCATCTCTCCTCTGCGATCGCATCGATCACCTCTGACCACACCGATCGCCTCTTGCTCTGTGGTCACGCTGACCGCCTGCGACCACGCCGGTCGCCCACTGCTCTGCGGTCACGCCGACCGCCTGCGACCACGCTGATCGCCCTCTATTTGACACCGACTACATCGTCTCAACTCGGTGCATCTCTCTCGGTACAATGGCCCTGTCCTTTTATACCCGGCTATACGACTATGAAGCGGACTCGACTATGACTACTACGACTCCAACACGAACACAATAGTCTGACTCGTACTTGTACACGACCATGAGCACAGAACTGACTCGTACTCAACTACGACTTCTAAACTGAAAACAAGATTACAAACTCTAACAATCACCTCCTTAATCTTGTTTTCCATCTTAACCACGCTAATCTTCTCTCATGCTTCCGCTTCTTCCTGCACTCTCGTGTGCCTAAGCCATCACCGCTCTACTGCCTGTGCTTGCTCCATCCTGAGCCTTGCACAATCCGACGCTTGCCGCGCCTTGCACCTGGACTGAACCATCCTTCCTTGTATGCTTGCCTAGGCTGGAGCACCTGCTCCCACAGCTATCTTGGCTTCGCTGTTGCCTGAGCCTCCCACTCCTCTCTCTTGGACCAAGACTGTCCACTTTTCCACGTACATCTTAGCTGAGCTTGCCTCCAACACTTCCCGCGTTCCCTCTGCAAAGCCACAAAAAACCAACCTGTGCTCCAAGTCTTCCTCTTGGACTTTGTGCACCTCCTCCACACGATCACTGCCCTCGTGCATTGTTTGCAGCTTCTCACATGCCACCAAGCTCTGATACCACTTGTTACAGGCTTTATGACTGCTCCCAGGATCTTATGACCATCTTGTAGCCGCTACGACCACCTCCTGCAGCTATACGACCACATTGAAGAGGCTATGACCACCTCCTGTGTCGCTAGGACCGCTCTGATCCCTCCGATCACTCCTCGCTGCTCTGACCACGTACTCATAAACTTTAGCTGAAATTACTACCACGTTCACCGCCGCTACGCTGCACTTCCTTCAACCACGATCAATCACCGTAGTCATAGCTCCTTATGACCACGCAGTGATTCTGTCAACCATGTCGAAGGCTCTGTCGACTGATGTGGTTGTAACCCTTACGACCACGTTAGCTGCTTTACGGCCGTGGTCGTAAAGGAGTGGTCATAACTCCTTTATGACCACGTCTTCCTGCTGTGTGAACGTGGTTGTAACTCCTTTAAGACCACGTCTTCAGCACCTGCAGACACTTCCGCTCTCGTCGCCATGCCGTGGTCGTAACTCCGTTTACGACCACGTCCTTTGCTCTATGACCGTGGTCGTAACTCCTTTACGACCACGTTTGCTACTCTTGCGCTCGCCACCGCTCGATCGCTGTGATCATAACTTCTTTACGACCACGTCTGCGATCCTCTGCTCACCATGGTCATAATCATAAGTCGGTTACGACCACATCTGCGAACCTCTGCGATCTCACCGACCGCCTGCGATCTCAATGACCACCTGCGACCACACCAATCGCCTCCACTACAATCACATCGACTGCCTACGACCACACCGGTCACCTCCACTGCAATCACATCGATCCCTCTCTCCTCTGCGATCACACCGATCGCCTCCGACCACACCGGTCTTCTCCTACTCTGCGGTCACGTCGACCGCTTGCGACATCATCTCAACTCGGTGCTTCTCTCTTGGTGCAATGGCTCTGTCCTTTTATACCCGGTTATACGACTATGAAGCGGACTTGACTACGATTACTACGACTCCAACACGAAAACGATAGTTTGGCTCATACTCGTACATGACCATGGGCACAGGACCAACTCGTACTCGACTACGACTTCTAAACTGAAAACAAGATTACAAACTCTAACACTCTCTTTTTAACGGGGTATTTAATCTCGTCAAGATTGCTAGTACGAAATTCGTAAGGTAGGTGTAGAAGCGGGAGATTCCGGCCGATCGAGCTCCCGGCAGACGCTTTCCAACGGCTCACCGGCCTCTAATACGACGATTAATTTTATCAGGGCAGAGTTGGTCGGCGTAGGTTGGTCATGGTTTAAGGCTTTAATATTCGCAAACCGGCCGGTTAGTCACATGGAGTAGTAACAATAAACTATGTTGCAGTTGTTTGTGATTTGATTAAAGAATGGTTGGAACCTTTGAGCGTGAAGGAATCGAAGGACAGCCCGGAAGATACACGGACGTGGAAAATGGCTTCTCTATTCCTGTTCTATATCTCTATCCAGGGCCGGTCCTGGGATTTTAGAGACCCGGGGCGAAACTAGAAATAGAGGCCCTGGTATAAATAGCTAAATATAAATCTACATACACACACACATATATATATATATATATATATAATTTTACCAACAAACACTTAAAATGTGTTATGTATTAAAGAAAAATTCATATCAAAGAGTTTATAGATATTACCTTAAAAAATTTTCAAATATTTCTAGATGCGAAGTCATTAATGATGGTATTGATATCATTCTCATCCAACAATTTCTTCTCAATACATAAAGTTGCCAAACCGTTTAACCTCTCTTAAGACATTGTTGACCTTAAATGATTCTTCAACAATTTCAACTTTGAAAAGCTTCTTTCAGTTGATGCCACAATCACAGGCATAGTAAATAAAATCCGATAAGCAATAGAAATATTAGGATAACAATCCGCTTCTCTGACAAACTCAAAGATCTCCATAGCAGACATTGGTTTATCTGATAAAGTCAATTGCATAACACTTAACTCAGAAATTAGATCATTTAACTCAACATCAGATGAACCATCTAGAGAGAAAGTTTCTGCAAATTTTGTACAACATTCTTTTAATTTAGTTCGATCCAATGACTTCAATGTTGTTGAACTCATTAAAAATCCAAATATACTTCCGAATGTTTGGAGTTCTTGAAATCTACTTTTCAATGAATTGATTGATATATCAACCATAACAAAAAATAATTAACTTCAAAAGACCCAAGATAAATCTTCAAAGTATGTATATACACTACATAGTATATGGGGGCCCCTAGATTTTGGGGGCCCAGGGCGGCCGCCCCTCTTGCCCCCCTCAGGGCCGGCCCTGTCTCTATCCCTGTTCTATATTTCTATTCCTGTTCTTTACACATATGTATTCCTCCATTTCGTTAGATTGTATTTTTGGATCTATAGGAAAGAATGAAGAGCAGCTAGATAAATGTCACATAACGGAAAAATAAGATAAAAGACAGGAAAACCTTGCTCACGGACAAGGCACATAGCAGCATGCATGCAGGTCAGGAGTACAAGTAGTAGAAGTAAGGTTGTGTTTGGTTCAGGGGATATCCCGGGATGGGGTGGGTTGGACCCTTTTTTTGTAGTGTTTGGTTTGGAGACTTGGTGGGGTGGGTTGGACCCAAAAGAAAAGATTCTCCTGAAAAGTGGGTTGGAACGATCCGCCCAAAACGAGCGAACCGTGCCAACCCACTTCTCCTGCGCGCGTCTTCGCCCGTCTTCCCCGCCGCCCGCGCCTCTCCCCCCGGCGCCCGTCTTCCCCGCCGCCCGCGCCTCTCCCCCCGGCGCCCGTCTTCCCCGCCGCCGGCGCCCGTCTTCCCCATCTCCCCCGCCGCCCGCGCCTCTCCCCCCGGCGCCCGTCTTCCCCGCCGCCCGCGCCTCTCCCCCCGGCGCCCGTCTTCCCCGCCGCCGGCGACCGTCTTCCCCATCTTCCCCGCCGCCCGCGCCTCTCCCCCCGGCGCCCGTCTTCCCCATCTCCCCCGCCGCCCGCGCCTCTCCCCCCGGCGCCCGTCTTCCCCGCCGCCCGCGCCCCTTCCCCATCTCCCCCGCCGCCCGCGCATGGTGCTCCGGTCGTCGCCGTCGTCTCCACTGCCGGCATCCTCTACACCAACCCATTCTATCCCTCCATCCAAACAAAAAACAGGGACTAACCCATCCTTACAACCAAACAAAAAGTGGGATTATCCCATCCTACATATCTGGATTGGAGCTATCCCATCCCACCAAGTCTCCAAACCAAACACACCCTAAACGGTCAGAGATGGCAGGTGACGAATTCAAGGCCACAGTATTACGGCCGAGTATTGCAACTCGATCGAAACCAAACCGGCTCGAGCGCACGTGCGTTGAAAAAACGTGTGGCCGGTCAAACAAAGCCGACATGTGGGCCCGGCACAAGGGGAGCTCAAGCTGCGGCCGTGCAGGTGCAGCGGTCGATCGCGCGTCGCTACCTAGCCAGCGCCGTCACTTATCGCATCGCCCGCGTGGCCACTGCTAGGTTACGCTGCTGCTTGGCAACTTCGGTTTTGAGGCGACCTGCGATTGGGTTGTACTCCTGGTGATTAACAGCAGCCCATTAATCCTAATATATATAGAGAGTTTTTTTACTTTTTAACTTCTAAAACGCTGCTTTTCGATTTTTTTTAGAAAATAGCTTTTAAACGAAGTGTTTTTTTAAGACGAGGCCTATAAATTGATTGTAGTATATATTATAGCCAATGTATTTACATCGATGAAAACGGCATGCGAGTTTCTGTTACTCTGTACTTTTTCTCACGAACAACCAAAAAGTCATAAGCCGTAGCCAAAAGAACAGACCCATAGTGCTCTCTCCCATCATAAATATGTACTCTTTTAAACATAGGTGCATTTAAATTTTCAAAACTTTCAGTATAAATATCTTTTAAAATTTTAAATTAGATATATGAAAATCATATACGTAGATTTATCTCGAAAAGTACTTTCATAATATTATAATTTTATTAGATTTTATAAATATATTTCAGTAGAAATTAATGATTAAAATTGTGTTTTGGAGATTGTGTGATTGTCCAAATCCATACCCATACGTATCTGTCTTGTCTACTACTATATGCCAACGGGGTGACCGTCAGCCACTACATGCATATCCATTTCGGAAATCCTACTGTGCCCCGGTATAAATTCTGGTCGTATGATTTTGCATACTCCCTATATACGATGGTAAAGTGTTGTCAGGGTGAATTCTCCGGGAAGATTTCGTGGAAAATTAATTAAGGGAACAACACTGAATGCGAGTATAAAATCCCGACTTGGAAAATGGAGGCTTTTAATTGCATGACATACTCCTACGGTCACAGAAGGGTTGCGTACTAATTAAAATACGTGCAGTTAAAATTTATTAACTCTGACTAAAGATATTATTCAGAATTTTCTCAAATTATACAGAAATTATATTATTTTTTTTATGAGGTTCCCGCATTTCTAAACCGGTCCTGGCCGGGTCGCAATGAGCATGCGTGCATTGAACCGGTTGGGAAATACGCACGTACTCGGTCATGCATGTGGCAAGCACCCATGCATATCAGGGTATGCGTTTTCGATCAATCGAATCTCTAGTCTGAAATTAATATTATTACTATTAATCCTCCAGCTTGAAAACTTCCGGGGTTAAGCAACAGAGAAACTTCAAGTAATGCTACGCCATAACCGGCCCGAAGAAACGGAATCTTTCAAGAGAGTTAGGAGGAGATGAAGAACAGAAAAGACCGCGCAAGGATTAGCAAGCAAAGAATAATAATAAAAAGAAGAAGAAGTAGTAGTAGTAGAAGAAGAAGAAGAAGAAGGGATCAATTAAAAGTCAAAATTGGGAGCCCCCTCTTCCCCTGGTCAACGGGGGCGTACTATCCACAATTAACCCAACCCCGACCCATTTTTGCTTCCCCCACTCCACACAATCTAATTTAATGTAATGTAATCAATCCCTTAATTAACAGGCACCACAAACTTCCTCTATATTCATATTAACTTCTAAAAACTGCTTTTCTACAGTATCTAGCTTTCAAACTGAGTGTATTTTTAATATGGAGTCTATTAGTTGATTGAGACACATACTGTAGTGACTTTATTTATATTGGTCAAAATTACACATAAATTTTTTTCTCTGTATAATTCTCTATAGATTATTACTATTTATAAGTTAAATCTAAAGTTATTAGCAAAAATTAATATGAACGGACCCTAACCACGTAAAAAGGAATTAAGAGCAAAAAGAATAAAAAAACTCGCCGCGCTTAGTTGGATGGAGTAATTAACTCGGTCGTCTCTCTTTTTTTTAACGCGCGTTGACTTTTTTTACTTCCTATCCAGGCTCTCTCCGCCTCGCCTCTCCTATAAAACGCGCCTCCGCTTCCCCTCCCATTTGTTCAACTCCAACAATTTCTTCTTCTTCTTCTCAAGCTAGCTTCGCTTGCAGTCTCTTGCTTGATTCCTCTTCGCTTCATCTCACGTCGTTCGATCGGTAGCAGCTAGCACAGTAGCACTAGAGATCGTGTTGCGGAAAATGGAGGGGCCGTCGGCGGTGGAGGTGCCGCCCTACTTCCTGTGCCCGATCTCCCTGGAGATCATGCGGGACCCCGTCACGCTCGCCACCGGCATCACCTACGACCGCTGCAGCATCGAGAGCTGGCTCTTCCCAGACGGCGGCGGCGGCCACGCTACCTGCCCTGTCACGCGGCGCCCGCTCGGCCCGCACGACCTGGAGGCCACACCCAACCACACGCTCCGGAGGCTCATCCAGGCCTGGTGCGCCGCGCACGCCGTCGAGCGCTTCCCCACCCCGCGCCCGCCCGTCGATTCCTGCCGCGTCGCCGCGCTCGTCGAAGAGGGGCGGCACGGAGGCCGCCAGCAGGAGCTCGCCGCGCTCAGGGAGATCAAGGCCATCGTCGCCGAGAGCGACCGCAACAAGCGCTGCGTCGAGGCCACGCCCGGCGCCGTCGACTTCCTTGTCTCCGTCGTCAGGAACCACGCCGCCGCCAACATCTCCACGTCTAAGTCGTCTGAAGACTTGTTCGAATCGGTGCTGGATTCGCCGACGTCCACGAGCTCGCCGGAGGAGGACGCCCTGAGCGTCCTCTACTCGCTCAAGCCGTCCGAGAAGACTCTGGCCCGTATCCTCGAGAGAAACGGCGACTTCTTGGACACCCTGGCGTCCGTGCTGCAGCGGCCGAGCTACCGGTCGCGCACGTACGGCATCCTCCTGCTGAAGGCGATGTCGTCGGTGATGGCGCCGGCGCAGCTGATGACGGTGAGAGCCGAGCTGGTGCAGGAGGTGGTGCGGGTGGTGTCGGACGGGGTGTCCTCCAAGGCGGTGAAGGCGGCACTGCACGTGCTATGCCGGCTGTGCCCGTGGGGCCGGAACCGCGTCAAGGCCGTGGAGGCGGGCGCGGTGGCGGTGCTGGTAGAGCTGCTCCTGGACGAGGGCGGCCGGCGCGCGACCGAGCTGGCGATGGTGGCCGTCGACCACCTCTGCGGGTGCGCGGAGGGGCGGTCGGAGCTGGTGGCGCACCCCGCGGGGCTGGCCGTCGTGTCCAAGAAGGCGATGCGGGTGTCGCCGGCGGCCACCGAGAGCGCCGTGCGCGCGCTCCACGCCGTGGCGAGGCACTCGGCGACGCCGCCCGTGCTGCAGGAGATGCTCGACGTCGGGGTGGTGGCCAAGCTGCTGCTGGTGCTGCAAGTGGACGCCGGCGAGCGGGCCAGGGTCAGGGCCAGGGAGATGCTCAGGACGCACGCTAGGGTTTGGAAGGACGCGCCATGCTTGCAAGCGCACTTGAAAGCGTCTTACCCTTGCTGATGTCAAGATCGCATCGATCGATCGTTGCTAAAAGGAGCATATTGTTTTGCTCAATTTCTCCTCCTAAGCTAGATTTGTGATTACATTTTGCTTCTAGTATCAATGTACAAATTTATTGGGTTCTTAATTTCAAGAGTTAGAAGTATATATACAACTCTCCAAATTAAGCGGAAAATGTTTCTATTGATCGATCGACGTAGATCATTATAGTGGTGTACATCATTTGGAATAAATCAGGAGGATTTGCCTGCTCAACACAAGTGTTTATTTTATGTGGTAATTGTGATAGCTTTCGTTACCCTATGGGATAATTCGTACATATGATTAATTCCTCATCCAAATGCATGATTAAGCCAGGCAGTTTTAAGAAGTCATTTGCATTGTTTTTTTTGAAGTAGCAGGAGAGCTGGTAATTTCATTGCAATAAGAGGAAAATATTACAAAAAGGATGCCAGTTGGAATGGCGAAAATAAAAAAAAACCAAGGTAAACATGTATCAGTCCGCCGAAGAAGTCATTTGCATCATGGATTTTTGCTAAATCGGATAGGAAAAAGTCCATATTTAGTGCATATACTTTTAATCTGGTCTGATTCACCCCTATACCGTAAAACTAGGTATCTAATACCCTGTACTAGTAATAACACAACAAATTCCCCCAGGCCGAAATGTTGTTTTAGTGATGAATAATCTTGACTTAGAGTTTCAATTAAGTCTATTACCCAAGTTAAATATGTGTTCAACTTAGAGATAGAGTCTAATATGTGTTTAAGTTAGAGATGTAAGCCCTAGACTATATAAATAGAAGGCATGTTATCTATTCTTTGAGCAAGCAAGAGAATAGAGAAATTCAGATAACTCAGCTACGCAGATGCGGCTAGTGCAAATTCTCAAATCTTTTGCTTTTGTAGCCCCCTTCTGCCCCTTTTTTTTTGCAAATCTGACCGGTGGCAATTTTTTATGGATTTGGCCCCCTTCCGAGCATGAAAAAGGGATGTTGGACACGTGGCGCATCCCGCGTCCCCGGAGCGTGGAATGCAAGGGTGAGCGCAAGAGGACGCCAGGCGCGACTAGTGGTGGGGTGAATCGGACCAACTTGAAAGTGCATTACCAAATATAGACTTTTTCCAATCATATGCATTGGTGCAATTAATGCTATCTCGCATGATGTATTTGAATAGATTGTGGTAAAAATATAATTCCTACATATTGTAGATGGGTTTTGCTAAAATGTTGAATAAAGTAATTATCGAGCAATAACGAGACCAAGATAGGGGATCAAGCAAAACTGTTGTTATATGTATATTACTCTAGAAAAGGATGTTATCTTAGCTATTAACTACCTTGATCAGAAGTGCAGAACTACATAAAATTTCTCATGTTTCCATTTATAAAGTGCAGAATCACATCAACTAATTTCTATACGAGATATATATGTGTCGTCCTAACTATATTGCTAGTCAAGAAACTGAAAATTTTTTATGCAAAACCATTTCCAAACTTCAAAAGTTTATGCCTATGCCTTTAAACAAAAATATACTGTGAATTTAGACCATTTATTGGATATAGAGTCTAGATTTTAAAGCTAATATATTGTTCTGAAGTTGTGCACGCTTTATTTAGGATATGCTACAATATATGAAAAAAAAAATCCCTCGTTCTTCATTCAGCATATAGTTGAAACTGAACTGTGAATGCATTGATCAGTGGCAGAATCTTCTATTGATTAGAGGAATACTATATTCGAATTTATGACAATTTGGTGTGCCGTTACTTTTGCTCCATGACCGCAGTACCACCTGAAGAAAGCAGCATATACTGTAACATCTCAATTTTCTCATTAACCATTGTTGCTTTTAGATGACTTGAAGCAGCCGCACACAAAAAATATTGCAAGACTTACGCATATAAGCGTTACTGAATCTGAGTGTAAGAATCAGGCTGAAACTAAATACTAGGTCACATTTGGCTGGACCATGACCTTTTCCTTATATTTGGAGGGGAAAAAAATACACAGCTGAATCTATCGGCTGCTCTCTCTCTCTCTCTCTCTCTCTCTAGTTTGGTTGTCAAAGGTAGCCAAAAGTCCTCTAAAAAGGCAATAAAAAATTGCATAAGAACTATTAGATTTGATGGTTTGAAAGAATCATATCTATACAACTTTGAATATATATATGATTGTTGATGTGCTTGTCAAAACTCAAAAACTGCACGTCTAATGCTTAGCGCAGAAATGTTCTCCGATGGGTTCTTACCGAAACTAGCCGCAGTTCGAGGCACTAGCTATATCTGCTAGTTTAGGCAAGTTCAATGCTCATACGTACGTACGAACTATGAACATATCAAACTAAAGTTCAAGGCTAAGAAGAAATTGCAAGTTACTCTTGCGATTGTTCTGTGACAACGACTGACAAAAAACTTGAAAACCAGGCATAAATGTAAGATTTGTTCAAGAGTTGTGTAGATATGATAAATAGTCAAATGTTTATCCTACAGAAGATAGTTTTTTGTTTGGCCAGGATAACTACACGAAGACAATTCAGCACTAGCACATTAACATAAGATAACATTCCTTTTACAGATTGTTGGACCGAAATGGCGACAGAGGGGGGGTGAATGTCGATCTTCAAAAATCGCCCCCAACATGTATCTTCTTCTCCAATAGCTATGGGAGCTATGAAGGTAGAAGACCAGTGCTCACAAGACACCCCAGCAGCAGGAAAAACACAATACAGAGACCAGCAAGTGAGAAAAATCAAATCGGGAAAATTCTGGCCTCAAGCGGTAGTACCTCTCCCGGAGCGGTAGTACCTCTGAGCGGTAGTACCGCTATGCCGAGCGGTAGTACCTCTTAGCGTTCGGACCGTCCGAACGTCTCATCGCTCCCGATCGGACTGGTCCGAACATGAGCGGTAGTACCGCTGAGCCGAGCGGTAGTACCTCTGAGCGGTAGTACCTCTCCAGGAGCGGTAGTACCTCTCGAGAAAAACAGCAAACAGAAATTTCAGAAAATTGAGAGATTCGCAATGATTCTTGGATTCTTGGCTTGGGAAACTTTGAGGATAGCTAGGGAACACTCCCAGAAGACTAAGCCAAAAGTCAATAACAAGAAATCCACTCCAAGAATCAAGAATTTCAGATTTGGGTAAAAATCTGAAATCTTGCAAGAACCGAGCCAAAAACCAAATAACTCCCCAACCGTTGATCCTTTGGCTATGAAATTTTGAGGGAAGCTAATTAATAGTCTCTGGACTCTTCATACCAAATTTCAAGCCATCTTAACAAGGGAATCAAGAGCAGCTCCAAAACCCTAGAAACTGAGTTCATGAACAGAGGAAGGCCAAAACTGAAATCTGAGAATTAAACCAAGTTTGCTCTTCGGGAAATCGATCAAGTGATCTTGTGGCACTAACCCATCATAGAGCAACCCATTTTGGGCCTTCCCAACAAGCAAGAACTCAAAAATCAAACAGCTCAGAAATTAACCAAAAGGAGCAACGAAGAACAGAGAGAGCACGAACAGAGAAAATGAAACTTCAGATTTCCATTCATTGAACCAAAAGGAATACAGAGGAGTCCCGATGACACGATTGAATACAGAGGAATGATTACAAGACTCTCAATCCATCTCCTCACTCTCTCAATGCTCAACCACTCAAGAACACATGAGGGAGGAAGAACACACTTCTGTTCTATCACCTAGAACACATCGTAGGGGACAGAGGGAGCACCAGACTCTGCCTCTCCAACCACTAAAGACTAAAGGAAAACCAATTCCTAAAGCCTCTTTTGACTAGAGCTAACCCTAATTCCCTCCAAAATGCTCAAGTGGGCATGCAGCCCCTCCACTCCTTTTATAGCCCATGGCTAACGGGTCTCCGCCCCGTTACGCCCGCTACGTCCAACGGAGCCCGCTCCCGCTCGTGCAGCCTTGCGAATTTCCCGATTCGCCCCTCCTGCACCTTCCGGGAAGCTTCCGTGCTCCTTGCCTCGCACGCCTCGCAACCACCTCGAGTCCACGTCGTCTTCGACACATCCCGACCGTTCTGACCTCAGCGCCACCTGCGCCTAGTCCGGTCCACCGTGTCTCACCACGACTCCGCCTCGACGTCCTCGAGTCCTTGCCGTTGCCCGTCGTGTCCACCACCGGTAGCTCCAGCTCCGGTTCCTCGTCTCCCGACTCGCAACCACCTCACCAGCCTCGATCATCCTCAGCGTACCCGACCGTCTGGACCTCAACACCTCCTGTGTCTAGTCCCGGTCCTTCCACGCGTCACCATGACCTAGCTCCGAAGTCCTGCAGTCACACAGACAAGAAAACACGTCACATAGCACCGCTCGACACATGAAAGCGTAGACAACATCACTTACCATTGCCGAAGTCCAAACCTGTCAAAACATTAGAATATGCATCCTAAACCCAAATGACCAGGTTTGACCAAAGTCCGACCGAGCCCGATTGCGCCACGCAACGACTCGACTCCGAACCACTCAAACCAAACTCGACCGACCTAAACCCTTTGTCAATTACTCATCACTCTCATGGAGTCACGACCACATGGTCTCTCAATCTCCCCCTTGATGAGTATATTGACAAACTCAGAAAAAGCTTTAAGAAGAGTTTGAGTTTGAAGAATCCAACATGGTCCAAAGAATGAAATGAAGCTAATGACCATGTCGACAGAAAGAACACTAGATCGACTACTGAAAGAGCAAATTGATATCCAAAGCTCTAAACTGTTCCCAACAGACTTTTTCTTCTCTATTCTCCCCCTTTTGGCAATAAACGCATCAAGATGCAATAGAGAGAATATGACATGTTAATGGATGAAAATGGCTGAAGTTTGTTTATTTAAGCATTTAGAGCCATGAGAATTATCCATAATGACCAACATGTAATACACCAAGTCATAACTCAATAAAGGCTATCTAGATCATGACAACAGATATATAAGCCAGCTAAAGCACATAGATGACAATCTGAAATGTAATGCATTTAGAGAGCAAGTCAAGTCATCAATGAGCAAAGTCTAACTAGAGATATCCAAGGATGATGCAGGCCATGTCAATAAGCTAAGCGCAACAAGAAACTAATATTGAGACCAAATAGAGCGCTAGAAGCTCAAGATTAAAACATTGGTTAAAGTACTTTGATTCTTTTGTAGCTTAAGCAAAATGAGCACAAATGATATATTTTCTCTTGAAACTCAAGGTTGTTGACAACCAGATTTTTGTTTTACCATGTGCTAGACCTCAAGCCTTATGCGACTACTCCAAGCAATGAGCTTAAGAAGATAGTCTAGGTCATCCAAAACTCCCCCTAAGTTCATGCCAAGTGCAATGGCAAGCCGTCTCATAGGAGAGAATTGGTGAGATCAGTTTTTTCGCACATAAAAAGAGATCTTTTGCATTTTAACAAGATGTACTAACTCATGTATCATCAAGAGTCTAAAATAGCTCAACCTATGGCTCAATATAGATTCAACGCTCTACTCAGCCTATTTGACATGGCATGGATCATAAAGGGATAGCTCAAGAAAGACTAACCTCAAATGCTAGCATGACAAGTTTAATTTAAGTTGATCAATTTTACTTAACTTATCATAGCAAACGCTAGTCTACACATATGAAGTCATGATAAATTTAGCAAGCTAAGCACAAGTCATGGCAAGGTGTAAAGCACTGAAGCATGTCATAACAGGATAATAATCAAGGCTCAATGCAGATTGATTATAATGCTAGAATGCTGAAAATGCAAGAAAGACCAGCTCCCCCTCAACATTAGATGCAACTCTTAGTTCAAGTTGAGTTATGTCACAATTAAGCTCCAGAAGCTCCCAATTGAACTCCCCCTGAACCAAAGCAGTAAGATCGAGAAGCTGGGAAAGAAAACAGCAACCAGGCAGTCCTTAAAGCATAGAAAAGATATAGAGGCAACTATGGCTCAGACTGACTCTCATCTACCCCATATGACTCTAGGACTATTAGACCGGTAATCTACCTCACTAGGGAGCAAACACGTACCCTGTCTACCCAAGGGTGACCCGACCCTTGCTAGAACCTAGAAGCATTGAGTGGGCTCAACCTAGTGAGAGAAGAGAAGCGGCTAATAGAGCAGAATCCTAGGTCACAAGATAAGAGCAAGAAGTCTAAACAGCTAGACGAGTAAACCACTCTAACCTATGCTGGAAGGACTAAACCCAAAGCACCCGCAAATGCAATGCAACAGAAATGAGACAGAAGCATAATCAAATTAGTAAAGCAGTGAAGCACAAAGCTCCCCCTCACTACAGTCCAGAAAAAGAAGGTTCTAACTTAAGGAGGTGATTCCCAAACACACCCTATTCACATGGTCTCTAGTCTGTAACCTCATACCATGGAGCAAAAGCACACTATGTCAATGCACAAGACTCTAGTGGCCAAGAAGAAAGTTCAAACTAGGAAGAAGAGAATCCTAGAGAACCACAGCTCAAACTAGGTAGTAAATAATCCTAGAGAACCATTTGGAAGAGATGTGTGAAAGAGACATCATCACCTAGAGTTGGCTCCTATCTAACCAATCGGACCCTTCCTACCACTAAACAAAAGTACTATGCAACGCCAAGTGGTGGGAAGCAAAATGCTAAAGATCACAAAGTAGCATACCTCTCTCACGGTCGCTCGGTGAGGAATCATGATTGCAGACCTGATCAAGTATGAATGTTGCTTTGGCCGAGGTTGAGTACGAGTCCAGGACGTGGTCGTTGATGAGTCCAGACCTCGGTCGAGTGGTCAAAAAGGTTGTACCAGTCTCCTTTGCATTCACAGCCTGCAGGTTAAGCACATGGACGACCGATGTCCTAGTACTGGGGTAAATGATATACAACATGGAACCAGTACTGTGACAAATGACAACAATAGTAGCAACACAAGTACTAATGACACAGAACACATGAGAATATACACCCACACAAGCTCAATCTAGCCCTCATCAAAAGCATCTAGAACACCAAGCCTAGAGCCACCCAATACTAGAAGAAGCTTGTGACCTATCCACAGTTCTCATGAAATCTAAGTAAAAGTACCATCTAAAGCTACCAAGATGTCATACAGTTTATCTCATGCCACAAATGAATAAGACCAAGGTATACATGCATCTCAATGAATTACAACCATACACATAGCAGGTGACAAGTGAAAGTCACAAAAGCATATGCTAGCATGGATAGAAGCATGTATACATAAATATGAGAAGCAAGAAGGCATGAATAAACATATCATCATGACATGGAGGAACTATCCAGGATATGATCAAGCTCAAAAATGTCCATACACAAACATACATCATGTAGGCATACGTCATGACAAACCAAAATCATGAAAAGTATGCTAACATGTCTAAATAATGATGAATGGACATAAGGAGCAAGATGTGAACATTAAACCATGATAGATACTACAAAGCACAAGGTCATGACAATACTTGACTTCTAATACGCATAAACTACTCAGCTCATGAAGTCAAGTCAAAGCTTAAGCATCCAATCAATTAACATATATATCATGATACAAAAATACCTAAGCAGCATACACACATAAACATGTCAAGAAGACATCAAGAGTAAATCATGCCAACATGGTACAAATGAGCACAAGAACACGCACAACATGCCAATTATGACTAACACTTGAATATAAGGGCATGAGGGTATAGAATTGCTCACAAAGTAGGTGGAGACGCAACCGGTGAAAGCATATGCCTCTTGGAGGCCATGAAGTGGAGAACCAATGAATGTTCTAGTCACGTGATGAAGCAGAAGACTAAAACCCAATCAATCCCATGTTCTCCAACCAGCGTCTGGATACCTACAAATGACAAGACCAAAGTGCCCAAGTCTTGGATCCCGAAGGGTTAGTAGACAAGTACTTGGGAATTCAAGACTTGACACACAGTCACTCATACTCGAAGTATGCAAGTCTACATGATGCAGTTGATGGTCCATGCAAGAAACTAGATCCAATAGGCACACCGCAAAAGGACAACTCGAGTCCCAACTCTGAAAAAGCGGTGAAGACCTAACAAGAAAGCACCAAGAAGAGAACCAACAAAAACACCAAAGAAACTCACAACTTCTCCTCGCCGTAGATGCACACCTCGTTTGGATGAACGAGGTCTATCATTTGAGAAACGGCGGAAAATTCTCCTCGAGACAGCACGTGGACAAAAACTAAAACACACGAAACAAGTCCACGATGCCAATAAGCCAATGATGTCCATCCTTCTCATAAAAAAGAGCAATGATGCAAGCGTCTACTACGAGACAAGATCCAGAAGAACAGAGCACCATTCTTGCTTACAGAGAAGTCCCTTGGACCTTACGAGAATAGTCAACAAGAAATGCACTCGCTAAAAAGGAGCAAAGGAAATGAACCAGAAAGATTCATGCTCACTACAAACGGCTACTAAACTTGAAGAACAGAAGAGACTACGTCTCAAGATGCAGCACTCATATCATCGTGCTCTCTCCTCAAGCATTTACACCATCCCTAAGAGAACCACGATATAAACTATGGAGGGAAATGCAAACAAATTTGATCAACAAGAGAAAGAGAAGAGCAGCCAAAGATGATGCGACCAGAAGAGACATCTCTAAAGGTGATCGTCTCATCACCTGCAGCTCGAGCTAGGGAAGAGAACCAACAAGAATCTCCGGTCATGTGTCGAGAACACCCGGAGTCCACAAGCCATTCCTTTCCCTTCCCAGCCCAGCGAAACTGAGTCAACGAGAAAGTGAAGACTCATTTTGGAACCCAATACTGAGTCACACGTCGAGCAGAAGAAGTAGTCACACAAGACTGACCTCTACCTACTCTACGCTTTCTGTCGCTCAGAAAGCCAGAAGGTCTACGAGTAGACCTGAAACTGTTGCTGGGTCCGACTGCTACAGAAGAGCAAGTCGGAGCACCGGCAACATGCTGATCTCGCCGCGGGTAGCCATCTCGACGGGGAAAACGAGATCTATCCTCAGAACGGCGGAAGTTACGACCAAAGGGAGCATGAGGACGAAAACCAGAAAACTCGGAAAAACCAAGTCCTCAATGCTGCCCAAATCCCTCAACAGGAGCAAACCTAGACCTCGTGTTGGTCTTAGGTGCACTCAAGGTCTGGGGCTAACCCTGAATACGCCTAAGAGACTCAATACGGTCTCTACGCGCGATCTTGGCGCGCTTGAAGCATTGACCGATCAAGTGTCCATCCTTTTGACAGAAGGTGCAGTGATACTTCACCTTCTGAGAGGTAGAAGTAGCACGGGGAGGCTTCGCCTTCTGAGAGGCCGAAGCAGCAGGTGAGATCACCTTACTGTCAGAAATCCCCTGAACAAAACCCGCTGACTTAAATTGGACTTTCTCGGTCCTGGGCTCAGTCTCGATCACACCTGGTGCTATGGGTCTGAGCACAATAGGTGGATGCTTCCTTAGAAAAATCGTATCCTAGACCTCGATTAAATTTGCAATTCTTGGACTGGTCTAGAATAAGATTAAGCTTATTCTTGCCGCCTACAAATCTCTCGAGAGTGTTCATAAGATACTGACACTCCCGAAAGAAAGAGGTGCAAGAAGAGCAGGGGGAAGAGGAGACAGCAGAAGGTAAGGGAGCAGAAGAAGAACCAACAGCAGAGGTACAAATGGCTTGAGCACGCTCAGCCAACTCAGAAGGGACAGTCCTACTGCTAGCAAGTTGGTTCACGACTCTAGGCGTCTCTACCTTACCATGGGGCTTCTCCTCCACACCAGCAATCACTTTACAAGCAGAAGGTGGCTTCTCTAGAAAGTCCTTAATTAGCTTCACACATTTTTCATCTAATGCAATCAAGTCAGATTTTAGTTTGTTACAATTAATGCATGGTGAGCTAACAGGGTCCTTAGAAGCAGATTGAGCCAAAATGTTATTGTCATCGACTAATTCTTGAAACTGCTTGGAAACAGATTCAAGCTCATGAGTAAGCTTGGGACAAATCACACATGAAGCAATAGGCTCAAGTAGAAAAGCTCGTAACTTAGCAATTTTATGATCTGCCTTCTTTAGGTTCATTTTCAAATTATTGCAATTTTCACATGGTTCAGGCAGATCAAGAAACATAGTGAAAAGACCTCTAAAAGCATTGTCATTATCCTCATATGAGGTGCAAGAAATAGTCTCAATAGAAGAAGATGAAGGAGCAACAATCCTAGTCACCTCTAGTTCAGCAAGCAGACTATCATTCTCCACCTTAAGCATATCTAGCTCAAAAGTCACACTATCATGAGAAGTCCTTAGTTTCTCCATATCTCCAACAAAGCAACGCATACATCACAATCATCACGGGAGGGAGCAGATTTAAGTGAAGTAAGCTCCCGTGACAAACATTCTACTTCCTTCTCAAGATTAACGACCCTAGCTCTAGACCTAGCATAAAGATTTTCTAACTTCAGAAATGCAACACTGAGCTGGTCATATGAGAGATGTACCTCATCGGAGTCAGAGCAGAGGTCGTCGTCGCTGAAGTCGCCCTCAAGGGCCATGGAGCATGTGCCGATGAAGTCGTCACCATCCTTCCCATTGAAGATAGGGGCATAGTGGAGTACTTGTCTGTCGCCATGGCTCTTAGAGACCGGTTAAGATCTATGGGAAAGAGCTAACCGGCTCTGATACCAATTGTTGGACCGAAATGGCGACAGAGGGGGGGTGAATGTCGATCTTCAAAAATCGCCCCCAACATGTATCTTCTTCTCCAATAGCTATGGGAGCTATGAAGGTAGAAGACCAGTGCTCACAAGACACCCCAGCAGCAGGAAAAACACAATACAGAGACCAGCAAGTGAGAAAAATCAAATCGGGAAAATTCTGGCCTCAAGCGGTAGTACCTCTCCCGGAGCGGTAGTACCTCTGAGCGGTAGTACCGCTATGCCGAGCGGTAGTACCTCTTAGCGTTCGGACCGTCCGAACGTCTCATCGCTCCCGATCGGACTGGTCCGAACATGAGCGGTAGTACCGCTGAGCCGAGCGGTAGTACCTCTGAGCGGTAGTACCTCTCCAGGAGCGGTAGTACCTCTCGAGAAAAACAGCAAACAGAAATTTCAGAAAATTGAGAGATTCGCAATGATTCTTGGATTCTTGGCTTGGGAAACTTTGAGGATAGCTAGGGAACACTCCCAGAAGACTAAGCCAAAAGTCAATAACAAGAAATCCACTCCAAGAATCAAGAATTTCAGATTTGGGTAAAAATCTGAAATCTTGCAAGAACCGAGCCAAAAACCAAATAACTCCCCAACCGTTGATCCTTTGGCTATGAAATTTTGAGGGAAGCTAATTAATAGTCTCTGGACTCTTCATACCAAATTTCAAGCCATCTTAACAAGGGAATCAAGAGCAGCTCCAAAACCCTAGAAACTGAGTTCATGAACAGAGGAAGGCCAAAACTGAAATCTGAGAATTAAACCAAGTTTGCTCTTCGGGAAATCGATCAAGTGATCTTGTGGCACTAACCCATCATAGAGCAACCCATTTTGGGCCTTCCCAACAAGCAAGAACTCAAAAATCAAACAGCTCAGAAATTAACCAAAAGGAGCAACGAAGAACAGAGAGAGCACGAACAGAGAAAATGAAACTTCAGATTTCCATTCATTGAACCAAAAGGAATACAGAGGAGTCCCGATGACACGATTGAATACAGAGGAATGATTACAAGACTCTCAATCCATCTCCTCACTCTCTCAATGCTCAACCACTCAAGAACACATGAGGGAGGAAGAACACACTTCTGTTCTATCACCTAGAACACATCGTAGGGGACAGAGGGAGCACCAGACTCTGCCTCTCCAACCACTAAAGACTAAAGGAAAACCAATTCCTAAAGCCTCTTTTGACTAGAGCTAACCCTAATTCCCTCCAAAATGCTCAAGTGGGCATGCAGCCCCTCCACTCCTTTTATAGCCCATGGCTAACGGGTCTCCGCCCCGTTACGCCCGCTACGTCCAACGGAGCCCGCTCCCGCTCGTGCAGCCTTGCGAATTTCCCGATTCGCCCCTCCTGCACCTTCCGGGAAGCTTCCGTGCTCCTTGCCTCGCACGCCTCGCAACCACCTCGAGTCCACGTCGTCTTCGACACATCCCGACCGTTCTGACCTCAGCGCCACCTGCGCCTAGTCCGGTCCACCGTGTCTCACCACGACTCCGCCTCGACGTCCTCGAGTCCTTGCCGTTGCCCGTCGTGTCCACCACCGGTAGCTCCAGCTCCGGTTCCTCGTCTCCCGACTCGCAACCACCTCACCAGCCTCGATCATCCTCAGCGTACCCGACCGTCTGGACCTCAACACCTCCTGTGTCTAGTCCCGGTCCTTCCACGCGTCACCATGACCTAGCTCCGAAGTCCTGCAGTCACACAGACAAGAAAACACGTCACATAGCACCGCTCGACACATGAAAGCGTAGACAACATCACTTACCATTGCCGAAGTCCAAACCTGTCAAAACATTAGAATATGCATCCTAAACCCAAATGACCAGGTTTGACCAAAGTCCGACCGAGCCCGATTGCGCCACGCAACGACTCGACTCCGAACCACTCAAACCAAACTCGACCGACCTAAACCCTTTGTCAATTACTCATCACTCTCATGGAGTCACGACCACATGGTCTCTCAGTAATCCTATCTATATATGTTGCATGGACAGTACGTTAAAAATTAATTCCAGCTACTAGTTTGACTTTTCGTTCTAAAAGCTAAACCAGTTCAATCAGCTCTGTACGCTCTACTTGCGTATTGTAATTGTATCTACGGCGCCTTCCTCCTCTCTCTCGCCACATGATCCGGATCAAAACAAGTCAAAACAAATCTAGCCAGCAAATTTCAACAGAATTTTCACTAGAGATATGCACCGATGGTGATGGATCTTGCAAGTTAATTGTAGCTAGCTAGCCCATTCCATGTTGGATACTACGTACATACAGATGAGACGCATGCATCTATCATCTCTGTAGAAACTACTGCACATCTGCAGCCATATATATGCCTAGTTCTAAGTGTAAGTGCTGACCAAGCAAACCTGGTCTAGCCTAGTTTGCAGAATTAAATGAACCTGCCTGCTTAATACTGGTCAAGTCCAACCGAACACAATAGATACAGGAGTGCCATTAGAAAGTTGGCACTCGAAAACGTATAAAAATAATACTAGTTGTAGAGAGCAAGAGGAAGTGAGATCGTTAGTGGTAGACAGGTAGCTAACTGAATCTTTGCTCCATTAATTCCTCAAGATTTCGGTTCCCAGTTGCATTGGCGAGATATGTTTATCAATTATAGTTGGGTGGCGAGTATGCAATCACTGAGTTCGTGTGGACTCAAACCTTCCAGTTGCCACATGCATGCATGCTTGATGCTTGCTTCTTCTTAGTCGGAGTATGGGTGAGCTGGCCTTTGACGTACCAATGCTATGGAAATACGTTGGAACTAAGATATATATAGATGAACTAACCAAGAATGGCGTGATGTTGAGCAAGGAACTCATCAAATCGATGCGCGGATCACCTACCTAAGCTTAGGGGCCTAAATGTCGAGTTCTCGAATCCATCAATCCAAATGAAATGACAATAACCCAGTTTGTCAACTTGTCCTAGCTAGACGATCAGTTTGGCTAAAATAAGGCGGGCTATGACTTTATTTTATATTGTAACTGTTGATGTCTTTTTTAGCATAATTAAATTAAAAAATAAAAATAGAAAAATAAGTTAGCCTATCACGGACAATGCAAACGAGAAACAAAAAAGCTAAAAAATTAGAAAAAATAAAATTAAGAAATATTGAATTAGAAGCCAAAAGATGAAGACGAAATGAATGGATCACTGAAAATAAAGGTGAAACGAAATCCCTCAGTTAATTACTTGCAAGGCCGCCGAACGCATTTTCTGAGAGGACACCTCTAATGTTGTTAGGTCATCGTGACATTTGGATTCTGGTCAACAATCAAAAGTGAAAATCTTGACATTTTTGCACCCCCCCCTACTAGCTAGGCAGGCAGCTGTAGCACAGTGGAAAAGAATAGAAGAATAGAAGATACTATGGGCTGCCCACTTCGGAAAAGAAAATGCTATGGGCTGCGAGGTTTTCAAACTAGCTAGCAGGTCACCCGGGGGGGGGGGGGGGGGGGCATGAAGGAAAAAAAGCATGCGACAGAGAAAATCTGACCAGTTTATTCAACTACCGAATGGCTGGGAGCCTGGGAGTCAGTTCTGCAACGAACTGTTCATGGCGAAGTTTTGTACAGCCGGTATATAAGCATAAGCAGTGAAGAGAAGTTGAAGAAAAAAAAAAGAAGAAGTAAACCCGCACACAATTCCTGTTCAGAGTTCAGAATGGCGACCTGGGAATTAATACGGATTAAGCAACATCATTCTTCTTCAGTTAAGCATATAACTAGATTGGAGTTTACCAAACAGCGATATATATGTTAGATCAGGACACTCAAATCCGCAGAGAAAACGTAATGTGGACGCACACAGGAAAAGATATAAAGTATCGGCAAACACACACGATAGGTTCTTCAAAGCTAAACTCTGATTTTTCTGAATTCTGAATGCTTCTAGGAACTGAGACTCAGTTTAAAGCAAACAACTCATTACATGGTTATTTAAAATTTACGAAGTGCTAACCAAGTCCTTAACTATACCACTGATTTCCTGCCGCAACTGACTTGATCCAATCTTCCTGGGAATGTGGATCTGGACTCCTTCTTCAGTCTGACCGAGTGCTTCCGAAGAACTTCCAGGGAACTGCATTGCTGAAGCTTCTTGCACTGTGCCCAGTCTTCAGTCTTCCGAAAAACCAGTTTCCTAGCAACGGCTTGATTATTTCCAACAATCTCAAGACTTTGCTATGCCAAATCTTTCACTCCTATTACATGTAACTCATGACTGATGACCCGACCATCCTGGCTACTTGCCATCGGTAATTATTTTCTGCACCTATTATCTAGGATCAATCCGCAGGTTCAAGTGGCTCCCCGCTACTCCGGACTCTCCGGTTCTCCTGCACCTAGAATAACTCCGTGCGATACTACTTGGTACAATCTCAGGCACACCACCTGTTGCACCATACACACATGCAAATATACTAAATCAAAAGAACTAAGTCTAGATTATTTGCTAACATTCCTTCTACTCTAGACTCAACTAAAGTAAAGCCGGTTCATCTTCCTGTGCACACATGAGGTTCACCTGATCCCCACGGTCACGCTTTGGCTTGCGGCACTCGGATGCATAGTGCCCGTAGTCACTGCAGTTGAAACACTTGATGTGGCACTTGTCGCGCTTCGTCTTGGAATCGCGACCACCGCCTTGTCTTGATGATCAAGCTTCCCACTGGGCTTTCGTGAGAAGGAGATGCTCTTCATCCCCGTTGCTGCGATGATGGTGCTGGGTGCGCTCCTCATACGCCTTGAGGGAGCCAACGACCTCCTCAAGAGCTATGTTGTTGACGTCGCCAAAATACTCGATCGTCGTCGCAATATGGATGAACTTGTCGGAGACGGCTCGCAGAAACCTCTTGACGGCATTCTTCTCTTCTATCTTCTCTCCAAGTGCCTGCATCTGGCCAACAAGCAATGTTACCTTCGTTGCGAAATCGTCCACCGATTCCGTATTGCCCATGCTAAGATTTTTAAACTCCCAGCGTAGCGTCTGGATCTTCGCTTCCTTGGCTCGATCAGCCCCCATGTGCATGGTGCGGAGAGCTGTCCACACCTCCAAGGCAGTGTTCTTGGCTGCAACCTGCATGAGTGTCACATCGCTCAACGCCTGGGAGATGATAGCCATGGCCTTTTCTTCTTTCTTCTCATCAACAGCAGCATTCCGCGTGGGCTCAATTGCTTCCCACACGCCTTGCGCCTTCATGAGGAATCTTATCCTCGTTGCCCAAGCTGTGTAGTTCGTCTTGTTCAACACCGGGTACTGGAGAGACATCCCTCCCTCCTTGCTTGCCGCTGGCGCCGCCTCAACGATCGACATCTTCTCAAGCCGCAAGTACTTGGGCATACACCGCTCAAGAACTCAACCTCGGCTCTGATACCAAATGTTAGATCAGGACACTCAAATCTGCAGAGAAAACGTAATGTGGACGCACACAGGAAAAGATACAAAGTATCGGCAAACACACGCGAGAGGTTCTTCAGAGCTAAACTCTGATTTTTCTAAATTCTGAATGCTTCTAGGAACTGAGACTCAGTTTAAAGCAAACAACTCATTACATGGTTATTTAAAGTTTACAAAGTGCTAACCAAGTCCTTAACTGTACCACTGATTTCCTGCCGCAACTGACTTGATCCAATCTTCCTGGGAATGTGGATCTGGACTCCTTCTTCAGTCTGACCGAGTGCTTCCAAAGAACTTCCAGGGAACTGCATTGCTGAAGCTTCTTGCGCTATGCCCAGTCTTCAGTCTTCCGAAAAACCAGTTTCCTAGCAACGGCTTGATTATTTTCAACAATATATTCTCCTTAGGGGGGGGACATCTTGGCTTGGAAAAGCTAAGGAGCTCCAGGTACAGAAGAAGCAACCAGTCACTTCGGTCATGTGATGACCCGCATTATTACCGTGGGGTAATAACGCCAGTCAACGGATTATTATTCGTTTTAGCCGATAAAACATCGCTCTAACGAATAATAAGCCATCAGAGTGTTACAGCAGAACAATAATTAGAGACAAAATACGATATTACAAGATTATCGCCACGCAGGGCAAATTTATTACAAAGCCTCAAGGGCTTAAATATTACCATTTTTAAACAGAAAATATTCTAATTACTTCCTATTCAAGAACGACTACACGGAGTGTCCACCTTGTACCCCCTGTAATCTGAGTCCATGGTATTCCATCCAGGTAGTTTCCTCCTGATCTCAGCCCTCCCCTGAATTGACATGCTCCTAAGCAAAGGGGGAGATAATAGCAACGGTGAGTACAGACGTACTCAGCAAGCGCTATAATACAAAATGCATAAAATGCCCATCATTTCCACTTGTAGGAATCTCAATTCCTCTCTTCAGTCTCGTGTTTATTTTTAACACGCTTTTTCATCATCCCTGTCATTTCCATGACTTATAGAAAATAAGGTTTGTTGGTTTTGAAAGAAGTCCGATTTATTAATTTCGAAAACTACTGAACATACGCATGAACAGCAAAAACCCCCATAAGTTTCTGTAATTCTCCTTTCCCGGAGACAGGCATGAATTCATGATTTTGATAGCATTGCGCAAGCTTGTATCACTTTACCCATCATCACTCTGATCGTGTTGGCCCTTGGGATTATCCGCAATTCCTTTGAAGCGGCGCCCAGACCAGAGTACAGTACAATTATCTCTAGTTCAGTAATTATATCCCCACCCGGTTACTCACAATCAGCAGCCCAGAGCGGTGTAACACCCTCACACAGACCCACTGAAAACGACATAACCATTGGCTGGTAGGGTATTCAACCTTTCCCCAGCCCCCTGACTCGAGTATATAACGCCCATGCGTAACCCGCCTGTGGGTTCTTACGCTCCGGTCTTCCACCGGTTCCTTTGGGTCTATCCCGTAAATAATCACTCCTGTGGAGAATATAACACCTCACTAGAGTACCGACTGCCCGTGAAAACGGAACGTTGGTTGATACGAGTTGGTACGGTCTGTCCATACGGATGAAGTTTGTAGTCCCTTATATTCTATTCATATGCAGAGGTCCCGCCCTCGCCCACTCATTTCCTATCCCGGCAACCTCTGCCCACCTTTTTACTTAACTTTAGTGGCCAACTGCTCCATCAGTTGCCAACTAACCCTTTTCATTCACATATAGCCATTGCTTGATTTAAAACCCTTTTTATTTCTTTCATGCAAGTGATACTAGATTAATACAAAATACTTGTTTTACGAATATACTCTGCAGAGGTGTTCAAAGGAATGCTTGCCTGGATTTCAACCATAGATTTGGATTCACATAGGATCAGGTGAAGTCACTCCCGTAGTTTGGATTGTCGCCTGCAATTAAATACGTCAACTACGACTTAATTTACAAGAATATAATAATATGTGATATGTCGATGTGCTGGTGCTCCTAGGATGAGGCTCCGCTTAACTTAACCCGATCGTGGTTTAGCCCTAATTAACTCGTATTCTATACTCGTCACTTGGCGTTATTTTCCTAGCATAGACTGGGTTGTTTACTTACAAGTTAAACTCAATCTTTTGTTGCTTTCTGACCATCTACCATTGCGATACGATTAAATATATATACACATACAATTATTGGTGAATATTAATCTTAGTCGACCTCGCGCATGCAATCATATCCGTTTAAATTCTCCTAGATGTGCATCTATTTACCTCTAATTCACTTATAAGTCTTATGGTTATTTAAGTAAATAACTTTTTCCTTGGTATCGGTCCTTTCTCGTAACTAGTACGCGCATGATTAATTATCTACACCAATAAAATTAATTATTAAGTAATTATCAATTGAATTATACTAAAACGTCTTTGTACGGTCGCCATGTTTTATTTTAGTTAGCTGCGGATTGTTACGGCTTATGCTATTTAAATTACTATATCCCAGTTTAATTGGCGGGCACAACTTTTGAGTCATGGCGTATTATTTTAATTTGGTAAGGTTATTCTAGTCGTCATGACTAGTTCTAAATCTTCTAATGGCTACTAATTTATTCTAACAATTTAGAATAGTTATTAGTGGATTTCCATAGTTTATATTCGACTAACAAAAATTTAGCTGGCATTTAAATGCGCAATATAATGATCTAAATGATATTATGATCATTTGCTTCGCATGCGTGCAATTTTCAGCCTACGGCATCAATTGACTTATCTTTCCCCAACTAAGAATATTTACTAAGACCATTATTTGATTTAATACTATCTAGATTAATTGGGTATTTGGTTATAATCCCGTATGATTTAATTAGCAATGAATCGGTTAAATCGGTATACGCTAGGTTTTGGTTGTCATCCATTCTAATCATTGCAATTACTAATTAATGGTTTTCTACTGCTTAGATGAGCTTAAATATACTATCTGGGTATTTAGACTCGCAACCAAATGGTCTAAGACAACAGTCCTTTACTTTATTTCGTACACATCCAAGTTTAATCAACATGTCTATTTTACATCATTGGACTACCATTAATATTCTAATCGTTGAGAGTGATCAGAAGTGAATCTCAATAATGTAATGCTAGTAACAGCGTCGATTGATTATTTAAATATTCCCTGGGATGGTCTAAACGAAGATACTCAAATTTTAATATACCTGTTTACTAGTTTTAATCCATTAATGGTATTACATTTATTATCAGACTTGAGAAATATTTTGGGTGATTGTCGTAATCTATGGTGTCGCGGAGATGCGATGGTTTAATTAATTAAATCAATCCTATTAAATGTGTTTGTCGAATTTCTAATGTCTCAATGTTTTTGTATTCAGTTCAGTATTACCTATATATTTCACAGCCTAAGGTATTACACTGGCATCGAAGATCATATTAATTCTCAGTTCGCTTTTAACAGATGTCTATTATGTTGGTGTGACTATTATTCATTTACACGGTTCCTAAGTACCTATAGTAAATTTATTTAACTTTGCTAAATTTGCTATCGCAAATTTGTTATATTGCATGTTGATGAATATTCCTAATTTTAGCAAATCTAGCCTTTCACATTTCTAATTTCCCATAATTTCCTTTTATTTTTCTCTCTTCTTTTTCTTCGTTCCCTTCTCTTTCTTTTTCTTCCACCCGACCCCTTTTCTTGGTTCGGCCGCCGCCCCCTCATTTTCTTCTCCTTCCGGCCGAAGCCGTCTCCTCCTTCTGCGCCCCTTCGCCTGGCCCTCTCTCTCTCTCTCTTCTTAACTCCCACGCGCCGCCGTCGCCGCTCTGCTCTTCCTCCCGCGGCTTCCCTCCGGCGCTTCTTCACCGCGCGCCGCCGTTCCCCATGGCGCAGCGCCCCGGCGCCCGTTGGAGTTGGGCTGCCGCCGCCGCCCCTTCTCCGCGCGCCGCCGCTTCCCGTGGCGCTGACAACGGCGGCTGTCCTCTCCTCGCCGCCCCTCTCCCTTAGCCTGGTCGGCTACTGCCGGATCCGGGGCCTATGGCCCGGATCTGGCGCTCCTCCCTCTAGTTCAACCGGATCCACGGTTGATTTCATGACTAATTTGTTTTAGTTGCTATTTTTGAGTTGTTCTAATTGTTTGCTCAAGGTGTTAGGCTGGGAGGCGGGTGACCGTGGCTGTCCGCCGCCGGTTAGCTGTTGCCGTACGCCGGGGGAGTACTGGTGGCAGCTAGCTAGTGGCTTGGCCGGAGGAAACCCGCAGCCGCCGTCTTCTTCGGTAAGCCTACTCTCTGCTCACTACTCCCAGGGGTACATTTTTGGGGTTGGCCCGATGTGGGTGATTGCTTAATGTCTCTAGTTCAATACTTGCTACTCTAGATGAATGTGATATGTTGATGTAAATCTGGTGGGTTTACCTTTGCCGGTGGCTGCAAGAATGGTTAGGGTTTGGGGCTGGTTGCGGTCGTTGGCTTGCGGTTGCTGGGCTGTGGTTCCCCTGCTGCCTTCACGGTCGCCTTGCTCCCGTCGGCTTGCCGTGCCTTCACCTCCCTGGCCTTCGGCTCCTCTCGGTGACAAACGCCGCTATGGTCTGGGGATTGGCTGGCGGTGGGGAAAGTCTACCTTACCTTTCCTTGACTCTCTGCCCTTTTCTCTCGGTTTGGCTACTGGTATGCAATGTGGGATATTTGGTTGGATGGCTTGCCCGTGAGGCTTTGTTGGCTGTCGATGCTCCCTGGGCGTCGCTGCTCTGGCCCGGTGCTATCTGGTTCACTGTGGTTGATATTTGCATGGTGAGGGCTTTGACAGGTGTTTTCTCTGTTGTGGGTTTGGGCTGAAATGGTTGGTGCTATCCTGGTCTTTGCCTTGTTTGGATTCCTAAGTTCAGAACAGGTTTGTATACATATATAATACCGTATGATGAGCTTATGGTTATGAGAGGTGCCGACTGGCCCCCAGACGGTCAGGTATCTCTGTGAACGGATTACCCCGCCCGAAGTTAATCCTTAGGGCTCTGACGGCAACGCTTACTTTACTCTAATTCGATTAATTCTTTTGTTCGGTCTTTTTCGGTCTTATAATTTAATTGCTTGCTCATATGTAAATAGCGGTGTATCGGCAATTTGACGACAATCGGATTCATGTATGAAATGGCCTAGATTGTAATTCGGCTTTCTCTTAATATTGTTGTATTACTCGAATGTAGTTTCTAATGTGGCAATTGTGTTGCAATTATCTAAGTTTGTGAGGCGGTCATTTGATTAGGACCGGAATTTGTAAACTTATAGTAATTTGTATTGTCGTTATTAATGTAAAGAGATTTGTAATATCTTTATTTACTTTAAGCCAGTTTTAGTTGTAGCTTAATGAATGTAACCTGATTTGTTGTACAAGAATTGTAATAATTACACAATTGTATTACGGACTGTTATATATATTTTAATTGACTTGAAAGTTTTTATTTGTCGTGCAAGTATATTTTATCTAGCTCTAGTCGTTACAATTTGGTCTGCGTCCTCATTGACGGAATTACGGTAATAACGTATCCGTTTATCGCTCGTTGGTTTCAATTTATACGGTTACGCAGAAAAGTTTAAATTTCCTCGTATTTTTAGATTATCATTTATGTAATTAATCCTATTTAACGTCCTAATTCGCTAATTAGGGTTAATTAACGAAGTGGGTTGTTACAGGTCAGCTGGCAATAAACGCCCAGCTGAGCTAGCTAGCCGTCTCTCGCAGCCAAAGCTGACAACAAAAAAGTCGAGCTTGAGCACGCACTGCCCGAGATGAGAGAGGACTGGTTTTGTATGGAGGGGATCCATCCATTCCAGCCTACCGAAGACTAGCGATGCTTTTCAGCGCCAAGCTGGTCAGCGCAGCACGCCTCCCTGGCGCGCGCCATGCGTCGAGGGTTGACCGGTCAACGCAGCAATCATCCAGAGGAAAAGCAAAGCAAGGCGGGCAGCACAGCATCGCAGAAGCACACGCTGCAGCTATCAGTGCCAGTCGGTGTCCAGCAAAATAGCTCGTGTTAAACGTTGCCGCAGAGGAGGCACATCCGCTCATGCATGAGTGGCATCATGGCAAGCACAAGGTGTTTTGTTCGTTTCGGGTTTCGGCGGCGGCACCGCGCTGCTCTTTCTCTCGCTATTTGTACAGGTGCCAAAGAACAATGGGCAGAGAAATGAACAACAGTTTTATCAGCTATTTTTAACTTGAGTTTTTAGCTTCCAACTTATTTTTCATTATTTCTAAATTTCGTCTTTTTCTAACTTTTAGCTTTTTTGAGCTTTTTTATCAGTTCTTTTTCCCCGTATTCGTTTGCGTTATCTGTGATATGCTAACCTCTTTTTTATATTTTTAATTGTTTTTAAATTTAGTTATGTCAAATAAATCATTATTGGCTACAATGTAACTTCAGTCAGCTTTAATACAATTTTAATCATAAAATAATTTATTTTAGTCCAACCATACGGCACCAAAAGGAGAGCAAAAAAATGAAGTTCCAGTGCTGCCAGTAAGGACGGCGCACATACGGAAGGGAACAGAGCAGCGCACTTGATGCAACTCTAAATTTTGAGGGAAATGGACCTTATTACAGCCAGTACAAATCAATGGCCAAAACTTGTCATGACAAGACTACAAGATTAGTGAGGATAACAGCTACACGGCGTACTATGTACACGTAATATATGTATCTACAAGTAGCTTAGGGCTGCGATCAACTCGGCTGTGGCTGCGGGCTGCAGGCTTTTTGAATCTGCTACAGTGATTTGAGCCCAAGCCGCAGCTTTCAGGCGAAGCCGACCGCTCCACGCGAAGCCACCGACGGAAGCAGTATGAAGCACGAGGCGTTAGGGTTAGACCGATGCTCCCCCAAATCGAACTCTGAATGCGCCTGCCCGTTTGCCGCCACCCGCGAGTGCCGGCTATCCGCCCCCCGTCGGCCGGCGTGGCGACCGAATCGCCGGTGGCCAGGTCGCCCCTCCCCCCAGCTGTCCCTCCTCCGTGGCCGTGCCCCTCTGGTGCGGGCTCCCGAGGCGGGGAACGCAGATCCGCGGGGACCTAGTGCCGCGCCGGATCCGAAGGGCGACGGCCCGTCCCCGTGCGAGGTCCCCGTCGCCGTCCCCGTGCATCCTGGGAGTAAGAGCCGCCTTCGCCGCCTCCTCCGACGACGGGAGGGCCCAAGCGCGCAGCCCGGCGTGCGTCCAGTCACGAACAAGCGGCGACGCTTGAAGCTCCGGCCGAGCTCCCCCCCCCCCCCCCCGCATCGGTGCAGCAACGAACGGCGGCTGGAGGTATGGTCATTGCCGAATATGTAACTCTACTCCTTGTACCAATACAGACTTGTCTCACTATCACTTTGCTTGTAATTGTTGTAAATGAGCTAAGCAAAGAATGAAATGAATATGTTATCTGCTACCATCCTGCAAACAGGTGCATAGTTTACTGACAAATAAACCTACATACCGTAATATTTGTACACTTTGTGCCCCTTAGTATGTTCCTAGGAAGGAATGAGTTTGGCTATAATGTTATGTCGTTGTCCTCTCATATGTAAAGAAGTAGATTTTTTTTCTTACCTAATCTTCAATCACATTCAAGTGTCTACTTCACAACTGTATACACATAAATACCTTCAACATGTCTGAAGAACTGCTCGATGATTAACATACTATCATGTTCCAATAATGCATACTAAAAATAAACTCTTAAACCAAGCTTATGCTGACTCCAATCTCTACTTTGGACCTAAGCATGTACATCGGTTATGCCCTATGTTCTTATCATTTATGTTCTTCAATTTGTACTTTCTGGAATTCCTTTGTGGTTCTTCACCTTTTCTCCTGCAGACAAATGGACCTTACAAGACCACTAGAGTAATTTGAGCTCTTAAACACAACATTGTTGCTATCGTATTAAACATCATCTCCAGAAAAGAAAAGCGCTTCACTTCCACCTTGTCAGTAGTTTTGACTACATATGCCCCACTCTATGTTTGTAAAATTCGGCCAGACCAATAGAGTATTTAGTGCTGAAACAAAGCAATGGTTTTTTCGTTACGTTCGCACGGTTAAATTTTGACCATCATGTAGATGTACGGTTTAGGATTGTATTACGGCGGCTGGAGGTGTGGTCCTTGCCAAACAAAATTAGAAAGGTGTGGTCCTGACATGGTACGGGTGAGTTACAATTTATACATTTTTGAGGCTGAGATAGTTGCCTTGCCCGCAGATGGCACCTGCGTTGTGGACCGATGACATTACGAAGGTGTTCCTGCAAGTATGCGCGGAGGAGGTGGAGGCACACAACCGGCCGTTCTCACGGTTGAACACGCAGGGCAAGCAGAACCTTCTCCGAAAATTTGCCGAACGAACTAGGTTGCAGTACACAAGTAAACAGATGAAGAACAAATGGGAGCAACTTTCTCGTGATTACAACAAATGGAAAAGTTTGAAACTTCGTGCCACGGGCCTTGGGGTCGATCCATCGACAAGCAACATTGAGGCGAGTGACGACTGGTGGGCAGCTGCGGGTAGAGTAAGTATCGATTTTCAAGTGCGCTTCTTCTCTCATTACACCTGTCATATGACATCATGCATTGCAGGGAAAGACCGAGATGAGGAAGTTTAGGTCCATTGTCGACACTAACGAGGCCCTCCTAGAAGTTGTGTTCGGAAACACCACCATCACGAGTGAGTGTGCATTCGTGCCGGGTGTGGATGACCTCGACGTCGACATCGACGACCTCGACGACAGCCCAGGAGGAGAGGGCAGCAGCATGCCTTCCCCTTTGCAGACCCCTGGCAGCAGCATGCCTTCCCCTTTGCAGACCCCTGGCAACATCAGGCCTTCCCCGTTCCAGACCCATGGCAGCGGTGCGTCGGGGCGTTCCTCCGGGAGCAAGCGGCCATGCCCTGCACTGTTGCCCCCTTGCAGCGCATGTAAGCGCACTGAACGTGACGTGACTATGAAGCGCATGGTTGACCTTTATGAAGCAGAGCTGAGTATGCGGTCCGGAAGCCGAGGCTCTGGCACGACTGTGACATCCCCTACGCTAGACCCCGAAAGGCAAGACTTCCATCAATTGATGATACTGGTGGTAGAAGCAGGTGCGCACGAAGGAAGCGATGAGCACTACTACACTTCGCAGCTTTTCATGAATACCCAGTGCCGCCACAGCTTCTCCTTCATGACCACGAATGAGGGTCGCCTCGCCTGGATCAGGCGTACTTGGGAACGACTTCGAGATAAGATGTGAGGAGTACGGTTTCGGTTGAGTGTTTAGTCGTATTGTCGAGCATTTTCGGTTGAGTGTTTAGTCGTATTGTTGAGCGTTTTCGGTTGAGTGTTTAATCGTATTGTTGAGCGTTGTCGTTGCGGAACATTTATGTGCATGTATTGAACAATTATGCTACCTTATGTCATGTATTGAACTGCTTATGTATTGAACTTATATATTGAACTGCGGATTGTTTGCATAGCGCTACTGGCTGGCTGGCTGGCCGTGCGCTGCTGTATGCCGTGCGATGCCGCTGCATGCTGCCTGCTGGCTGGATGGCCGTGCGCTGCTGGCTGGCTGGCCGTGCGCTGCTGTCTGTCTGCTTATTTGTCATGTCAATGTGATGCTTCTGATGCCGAAATTGTTTTGCTGGTTTTGCTGATGTCCATTTCTAACAACTGGTTTTGCTGTGTGTGCAGTCATGGCAGGCGACGGCATGGCTTTCCCCTATATGCTAGCAGCGGCTGCCATGTACTACGACGACGATACGGATGATGACGAAGAGGCCGTTCAGGTACCAAGCATGCCAAAAGTTACTGGAATGCAGTGGGTATCGGGACAACTAGCGAACAGGCAGCGATGCCACGACATGTTCAGGATGGAGCCAAATCTTTTTGAGGCGTTGCATGATAGGCTCGTTGCAAATTACGGTCTTCGGTCAGGTCGGGAAATGTGCTCGAAGGAAGCACTAGGCTTGTTTTTGTGGACTTGCGGATCCCCGCAATCGCAGCGCCAAGCTACCAACCGATTCGAGCACTCAGCGGGAACTATAAGCGCAAGGTTCCATGATGTCCTTACAAGTCTGGTGTCATTAGCGGCTGACATCATCGCACCTTTAGATCCGACGTACCAGGCGGTGCACCCCCGGCTACAACTGCCTAGATTTTCGCCTTTTCACAATTGCATAGGAGCTATTGATGGCACTCACATCGAAGTCATTGTTCCAAACAAGGAGAGGGGACGATATTACAACAGAAAAGGCTTCACTAGTCAGAACGTGCTCGCCATTTGCGACTTGGACTGTCGCTTCACATTTGTGTGTGTCGGATGGCAGGGGTCGGCGCATGACGCTCGGATCCTACAACAAACAATGGACAAGTACGGTGACCGCTTCCCACATCCCCCCAAGGTTGTATGCCAGTTTTACATCCGAATAATGCATGCTTTCTGACTCATGTACTAACCAATATTTTTGGTTGCAGACAAATACTACCTTGTGGACTCCGGTTACGCTAACCGGTTGGGTTACCTAGCTCCGTACCGCAGCGCGCGGTACCATTTAGACAGGTTCCAAAATGGTGCCGAACCGCACGGGATGCATGAGGCTTTCAACCATCGTCACTCGCAGTTGCGCAACGTTATCGAGCGTGCGTTCGGCATGTGCAAGGGCAAATGGCGCATTCTTCACAAGATTCCGAACTACAAGGTTCGCGACCAAAGCAAAATCATTACAGCTTGCATGGCGTTGCACAACTTTATCATCGACGCCGAGTCTGGCGCGGGGCCTGCCAGCAACATAGCAGCCCCCGCATACCACCCGTCCGACCTTCCTGACGCCGCGAACGCTGACCTCATGACCATCACACGTGACTTCATAGCATCGTCGTTCGTGGTTTAGACTACTTGTGTCGCCTGTATTTTTTATGCAGTTGTTCGTTCTTATGTCGTGTCATACCAAATTGTTTCGTAAGGTGTTTCGCTCAAATGAATGTCGTCATTTTTGCGGTGAACGTCACTAGTCCATGCAAAAATGTTGCGTCCCCAAGTATCAGCTTATTTCACCATTACTTACATCATTTCAGCTGCTACAGTACTATCCTTCAGCCGCTACAGTGATTTTTTCAGCCTTTACAGTGTTTTCAGCCATAAGCCTTCAGCTTTCAGCCCAACCGATCGGGGCCTAGGGTGGAGTTTTTGTTTGCACTTATAGCGCATTTGGAGTCCATATTTACAAAAATATCAATACATGTGCCATAATAGCAAAAATGTCCATTTTGCCGCCTGATCTCCGGACGGCGAAGCCCAGGAGCTGACACCTAGCCGAATGAGCCCCATGGCCGCGCGGCAGGAGCCTAACGCCAAGCCATCGTGTGGCCAAGAGCCTGCCACACGAGCTGCAGGTAATTAGCAGTTGCAATTAATTAGTTTAATTACGTGATTAAAAAATTTATTTACAATCTCTGCTTGTAGATTTTTTTGATATAGCAAATGAGCACAAAAACTTATAAAATTTTTTAAGGAGCTTCATGACGGGACGTATTTCATTCTGTAATTTGCTCGTAATTTTTTTGTTCCGAGTTTTACTCAAAAAATTATTTACGCAGACTATTTGTAGAAAATTTTTAATATAAGAAATAAGCTCAAAAAATTATTAAAAAAATAACTTGATGGTGTAATTTTTTATTCAATTACGTAAGGAGTACATATAGCAGTACAAAAAACGCATGGCATGAGATTCGCATTCTACATCCGAAATATTTATTGTGACTAACATCGTTCCATCTTGCGGCCTTCAATTCAACGTGGAGGTGACGACCAGTCCACCGATGACAATACGGACCTCCCGGCTGCTTCTAGGGAGCGGTACATAACGCCAGAGTTTGTGGTGTACGCAAAACAAAACTCATCATTCACACTGCACGGAAGGTTTAGTGCACGCACACACTTTGGAGACTTGGGTGGGCATAGCTGCTCTTGCTTTGCTAGCACATTGTACGATGAAAGCTAGGGCTCATCCGTATAACGGGGATTTCTAAAGTCCACCATTAAGGACTCATCGCTAGCGATCCCCAATTTGGCATATCTCAGTAGAACACATCGACGCTCACCATCAGACACTGTCTGCTCTACCTCAGCCTACCGGATCACCGCCAGCCACTCAATAAACAAAACGATATACATACCTCCTCCGATCCGACACGCACGCTCCGGACCAGCTGTCGTACCCCACGGGACATGCTCAACGAAAGACAAAGCAACACCCACAGAGGCAAACGCGTCAAAGAGATAGTAATAGCTCAGATGAGTAAGTCATATCACATCCCGTGCGATACACTTTTCATATTACTATATCATGTGCCATACTTTTTTTGTACTGCTATATGTACTCCTTATGTAATTAAATAAAAAATTACACCATCAAGTCCTCTGTGCAAGAATCCTTAAAAAAATTTATAATTTTTCGATTTTATTTTCTATATTAAAAAATCATATAAATAGTTTACATAATTGGATTTTCGAGTAAAATTCAGAACGAAAAATTATGAGCAAATTACACAATGAAGTACACTGCATCGGGAAGCTTTACAAAAAATTTCATAAGTTTTGTGCTCATTTGCTATATCTAAATGATTCCACGAGCAATGCATGTAAATAAATTTTCTAATCACATAACTAAACTAATTAATTGCAACTGCTAATTACTGCTGCCCTGGGCCAGTGGCAGCCTCTTGGTCACATGATGGCTGAGCGGCAGGTGCCACACGGCTCCTTCGGCTAGGTGTCAGCACTTGGGCATCACCGCCCAATGACTGGACGTCAAAATAGATATTTTTACTATTGTTGCACGCATGCTGACATTTTTGTAAATACGGACTTCAAATACACTATATAAGTACCAAAAACTCTAGGGCGCAGGTCGAGCTCACCAACCATATATCGTGTGCTGTACTTCAGGAGGCAAGAGGCCCATATCCACATTGCTGCTTGTCGTAGTCGCGCGTACCAGGAATCGCCCCCGTTGCCAGTCAGGCAGTGATGAGCAAATGCCAATCCGCCGTCCACGATGCCCGACAAGTTGGGCTGTGAGGTTCTTCGCGCTTTGTTTCTGTTGCCGCCTTCTCCAGGCTGACCGGCTTTATCATTCAGAACGTTGTGAACGTCTGAGTACTCCATGAATCTCTCTGTTGCTGCCTCCCATGATAGGTTGTACCTTTGCTCAGGAGTAAAGGTTGGGGTTCTCTGGCCATGGCCTCTTTCACTCCGGCGACAAAGCCCTCCGGAGTTTTGTACGTCAAGCAGTTCGGGAACGACATGAAAAATTCGTTCGATGGATGCTCCGCACAGATAACAAATTTCCCCATTGCAAGAGCCTCCGCTGTTGCTGTGCACAAGACATCACTGATGCTCGGGTTAATGAAAACCTTGTATCTGAAAATAACACAAAAGGAAGGTGCATCAGTATTCAGAAAGAAGACAACGAAAATGGAAATGACCAAATAATTGAGAACCCTTTACGGTTTCTTATATGTACCCATTTAGTGAATCATCTGCGTGATCCCTTCCCTTGAACAAAATGAGATTCAAATCCAGTTTCCTGGCAGTAGACTAGACTTCTTGTGAGTCCTCACCACTTCCATATACATCTAACTTGAATCCTTCCAAGTTCCAAGTCACCTTTATGTTTGGCCAACAAATCTATCAGTTCCCTGTAACCCTTGGCCCAGACCATCTTTCCCAGAAAGTATGCTCCCTTGGAAAATGACTGCTGCCCATTCTCCCTATCAGGGTTAGTTTATCTCCGATCTTAAGGAACGTCTTTGGATTTACACCATGAACATTGCAAACAATAGAGTTGGACACATCCTGAGTTGCTGCAGAAAGACGGAAAACCTGCACATGCCCCTCATTAGCAACACTGATGCGCATCCGAACAATAGCACAACAATCGAGCTAAATACATTACTTGTTGCAGTAGGCTCTCATCACCCTATTGTTGATATGTTTAACTACGAAAGCTTGAAGAGCCCCATTCTTCTCTTGATATATTCTAGGTAATTTGTATGAACCATACCAACGACATGATTGAACTTGTCAGTCCAATGTTTCCCATGATGATACCAGTTGAAATGCTCAGGTTCTTCCAATATTCTATATCTGCTTCTCTTGATGAAATGAACTGTGAGGTATGCCCAGCCGGAATAATGCTACGTTGCTCTTTTGAGAACTGCAGGGCATATAACATGTCAATGTAAAATTGAAAGACATAGACCTTCACATAAGATGCATCAGATAATCACCTTGCTAGGATAAAAGGATATCCTGAAGTTCCATTCAAAGCCAAGTCTTTCCTCCAGCCAGCTCCTTACATAAGTTACCTGCTCTTCCGGCGAACTGAAGGTCATGCTATTTGGGTACACCAGCTCTTGGTCTGACTTGCAGAGCCAAGGCACCACCAGTGTCACATCTTGTTTTGTGCTTTTTGCCAGATATGCTGCACGGAACAATGGATTAACTGCTGTTCCTGTCATCCATGGTAGGCTTGCTGTGGTGACTATTGCAACTTGCCTTTTATTGTCTGAGACCTCATATTTTGCAGGTTCATTCCAGAAACCCATCACTGTGATAGCCAGTACTTTGTAGCACGCTAGCAATTCTTAGATCAAGCTCATCTGTTGAGTTATCATTTCCGAGCAAGGGCGTGTCTGCTGAAAGGGAATGATTTTGTTTGCTATACAATGTCTCCACTAGTTTGTCACAATATCTGCACCACAGTATCAACAGTACATATGAGGGTCAACTCCTGATAAATAGAAGAAAACAGGGTAGTGTTGCCTTTTATCTGTACCTCTTTGTACACCAAGTTGATCCAAAAATGGTCCAGACTGCCTAACTAGATTTGCCAGAATTTCAGTTAGATCCATTGGGGGAACTTCCTGCATTAGATTGCAAGATTAAGTTCACAGCAATATAATCGAGCGAAGAACAATCAGATCAAAAAATTTTGATTCTGCATTTACCAATTACTAAAAAAATTTCAATGGGAAAGGTGGTTGCTTTCTTTTGGAAACCTTCACATTTCACCCTACCCCATTCAGTACTAAGGCACAAAGCATTATACTACCTCCGTTTCACAATAATTATCTGGTGCACATACCAAGAAGACACAAAATTTAAGTAATATTTAATGAAATTGGGCCATATTTGCCCCTATTAGATAGACTCAGACATGGTACTGCTCTATCTAACAGGAGTAAACATGATCAAATTCCATTAAACATTACTTAAATTTTGTGCCTCCTTGGTATGTGTGCCAGACAAATATTGTGAAACGTATGGAGTATTCTACAAGATTAAAGGCATAGCAGTTTTCGTAAAAAATCAAGCACTGGTCTGAAAAGTTATTTATTATTTTACAATGGCTATGCAGATTTGAGGTACCATTCCCTTCTTATACCATGTCCCTTGTTCGGATCAACTGGCAAGAAATGTAGAAACAGATAAACCAACGAAAAGAGGACAAAGGAAATCCCATTTAGTTCATCTTAAGGAAAATAACATCCAACATGTAAATTTCCCAGAATTATTTTGAAAGAACGTAACCAAAATATGCAAAAGAATGTCTTCAGATGGTTGATAACTTTTCCATCAGTTAACATTATAATCATAATTTTTATGGTTTGCGGACTTACCTTGGATCCATCAGACTCCATGCTAAATGATTTCTGCACCAAAAGAGGGAATATAGGTGAGAAGTTTGATTAACAAGTATGCTCACATAATCCAATAAATGACACTTCTCATATAACATCAGAAATAATAATCAGTGTTCACCTAGGTGCTAGTCGGGCGCCAGACCGGCGTCTAGCGCCTAATCACCGCCTAGGTGGGCTAGACGGCCACCTAAGCGGGAACAATCGGCTAGGCGGGCAAGGCGCCACCCTCCCGCCTAGCGCCTAGGCGCCGCCTAGGCTGCTGCCTAGGGGATCAATGATAATAATTCAATTGAGTTCTATCATATAACCAATCTGTCAGTTGTATATGGATTTTATTAGCATCAAAAGATATAAGGTTATTGTAATTTCTAAACAACTGCAACTTAAATCTCATTATCATTCGGTTCACCCGTGTTGGAGCTTAATTTATTCTCTTGAGTGAAGAGATAGCCAACCTTGTGTGAACAAAGAAACTGCCGACATGCATATATATGCTTAGTGATTAATGAGTTGTATCAGACCTCTTACACCTAATGTTTCTAGGACATGCTTGAGCCTGCCGACATGCATTTTTTTTTATATCAGCCGACATGTATGCTATATGAATACAAGTAGCCAACATGCACAAGCTTTGAATGCATACTTACTAATGGCCCTTGAAGTTTCTAGCAAAACAAGAGCTGGCAACAAAACACTACATGAGCTGGAGTCTAAACCCGAAAGAAAACCAATAGCATATTGATTAGTTAGTGCTGAGCTGTACAAGCATTAATCCAATATTTCTTTTGTTAGTCGATGCTAATGTAAGTCAGTTTGTATGGCTATATAAAGACTAGAGTTATAACATTAGCCCATGGTATGAAAGCTTGACAGCTCCATATCTGTGTGTATGCAAGAGATCAACGTATACATGATTTGAAGCTTTGAAGCTCATCTGTCCAGCCCCAGGTTCTTCTCTTTCTTATTTCTTTTGAGTGATCCAAAACCCAACAACTAGCATCAGAGCATGTATATTATCCAATGTATCCAATGATGGAGAGAGACCACCATGCAGGCAAAACATCTAGTTTTCTGTAAGAGCTGTGAGAGGCAAATAATCAAACAAGTCCGTGAAGTACTTCCAAACATTTGCATTTCTGTACTTCCGTAAGCATTCATCGTAGAAGCCATACACTTGAGTGATTTGTTTGCTCTCATGATTTCCTCTCAATATTGTGATTCTCTATAACAAACTTTTAGAGCCACTAATAGTGTAACAATCTCCACTAAATAGTAGCCACGGTCGACGTAGTCGCCCATGAATAGGTAGTTGGTGTTGGGTGCGTCGTCGCCAATGCGGAAGAGCTCAATGAGGTCGTAGAACTAGCTGTGGATGTCGCTACAGACGGTGATAGGATAGCGGACCGGCTACACATTCCACTCCTCCATGAGGATTGCCTTCGCCTGCTCGCACAGCCCCTTCACCTCCACCTCCGGCACGAACTTGCACTCCCGCAGCTGCGAGACCTACCAGTCCAGATCCGTGTGCAGCGGCATCGTCATTGCACGCCGCTTCCCTTCCCTACCCTCCATCGCCGCCACCGAGCTAAGGTCCCGCCGGTAAAGAGGGGGACGGGGCCGCTAGGGTTTCGAGGGGATCGGGGGAGGAGCTGGGGATGGAGGAGGTGCTCATGCCTCCATTTTTTTTATACCAGTTGTTGAGGATTTGGACACTAAGGAAGCAAGAAAGGGACAGAGGAAGAAGAGAATGGATAGAGGAGCTTCAAAGCCTCATACTAAGTTTTCATTGATTTCTTGCACACACATATGAAGCTAACAAAACAAGCTTACATTACTTCCATTAGCTCTTATTACAAAGAGGTTACAGGTCCTTTTATAAACTAAGAAACCGACTTATGGTACATGTGTCGACATGAAATTTACAACTACCAAGTTGACTCAAAAACACAAGCGAACATGAAGTTTTCAGCCAAAATTACACATGTGCAAGCTAAGATAATGCTAATCTCTTACACAATTCTACTAGTATCTATCTAGCTTTACTTGTCAAGTTTGACACTTTACTATGACCCAAAAGCTTATCCAATAGAGACAAACCTCAAGGCTACATATCCCATGTCGGCAACTCATTATCACATGTGGGCATCTCTTTATAGCATGCATGCACTTGAAGCTAAGAAGCCTTGAATCATCTACTTGGCTTATACGGCTGCTTGTGTTCATACTACATGTATGTCGGCCGATATAAAAGAAATGCATGTCAGTTGGCTCAAGCATGTCATAGAAACATCTGGTGTAAGAGCTTTGATACAACTCATTAATTACTAAGCATTCCCATGTATGTTGGCAATTTTTTCGTTCACACAAGGTTGGCTACCTCTCCACCCAAGAAAATAAATTAAGTTCCAATAAACTCCCCCTTTAATTTATTTTCTTGATAAAACTTTATCGGCAGTAAACTTCACTAAATAAAATATTTATAAAAATATTTTCTAGCTGAAATTTTATCTCTAACCATTTCAATTGCACATCCTATTCTATTCTTCTCGACAAATGAATATTGGTTTTTATAAAGGTTTTGTTCAGTACAACTGAAATGGTTAGAGATAAAATTTCAGCTAGAAAATATTTTTATAAAGGTTTTGTTCAGTGAAGTTTACTGCGGAGAAAAATTTCTCAAGAAAATAAATTAAAAGGGGAGTTTGTTGGAGCTTAATTTATTTTCTTGAGTAAAGAGGTAGCCAACCTTGTGTGAACAAAGAAACTGCCGACATGCATGTGAATGCTTAGTAATTAATGAATTATATCAGAGCTCTTACACCTGGTGTTTCTAAGGGTGGGTTCTTTTAGGCTGTGGCTTATGGCTTAAATTTTTTAATTATGTCTGTTCGCAAGAGGCAATACGTAGAGGAAAATATTCACATGTGATTTTGACCGATATAGCTAAATTCAGTATACTTCTTACTACAATCTTCCTATTGACCCCGCCTTGAAAAAATATACCATTTAAAAACTAGTAATGTAGCATAAGGCATAAGTCACAAGCCATAAGTGGAAGACTCCCTAAGATATGCTCGAGCTAGCCGACATGCATTTCTTTTGTATCAACCAACATGCATCCTATGTGAATACAAGTAGCCGACATGTATAAGTTTTGAATGCATGCTTACCGATGTCCCTTGAAATTTCTAGCAAAACAAGAGCTGGCAACAAAATACTACATGAGCTGGAGTCTAAATCGGAAAGGAAACCAAAAGCAAATTGATTAGTTAGTTAGTGTTGAGCTGTACAAGCATTAATCAAATTTCTTTGTTTGTTGGTGCTAATGTAAGTCGATTTGTATGGCTATATAAAGACTAGAGTTGTAACATTAGCCTATGGAATGGAAGCTTGACAACTTCATATGTATGTGTATGCAAGAGATCAACATATACATGATTTGAAGCTTTGAAGCTCATCTATCCAGTCCTAGGTTCTTCTGTCTATTTCTTGTTTCTTTTGAGTGATTCAAAACCCAATAACCCAAACATAATGCAAGTCAAGAGAGACCTAAACAAATACATGAAGAAAACCTAAACAAATACATGAAGAAATGACATGCTTAATTTCCCTAAAAAAATATATTGTGCTTACAAATGAAGTAAACATAACTATTTTCATGCATTTATACTCATGTTTGTAATTATAGCTTGTCACATTTCTATTATCTTGTTTTTAGCGCCTTGCACTTCTGGTATTCCTTTCTCATGTACATCTCTTTCACTTCTCATTGAATAATGCATATATTCAGCCAGCACTTCTGAATTTGCATACAACCGAAGTGAGTTGTGCATGAGCTCATCACGCAGGCATGTCATTTCACCACTTCGTCCAGGTAATTCTATTGTTATCGGCTGTCGCCCAATGTAGATATCATGCAAGATTGCAAGTATAACTCTCATGATTTTTTTTATTTGACAATAGATAACTCATGATTGAACTAGCACTTTCCAAAAGAAAACAATAAGTTGATTAGCACAATTAGGAAGAGATTATACGCGGAATTACCAGGCCGACTTGAATTTCTCGACGAGCTCGCCGGGGCCACGGAATCCCCCGAAAATCTTGCTGGTCTGGCTCCGGCGATCGAGCTCCTTGAGGCCGCCCCGTATCATCCTCACCACCTCCCACTCCTGGTCTTCCTCCGCCTCCGCTTCTCCGCTCCACGCCGCGCGCCACCGTCCGCCTCGGGGACGAGGGCGTTGCGAATGACGGTGATCCCGGAGAGGTCGACGCGGGCGCTGGTGGCTCCCCTGGGCAGCGCCCAGCGCTCGAGCACCCTCCGGCCGAGGTCACGGTCCCGCGACGCGTACTGGCGCCGCAGCTCGGAGATCTTAGGCTGGATCTGCTTGCACACGAACTCGAGCTCGGCGATGGGCGCCCCCGCGGCGACGGGCGGCGAGCGCGGTGGAGGCGGACGCGAGGATGTGCTCGAGCTCGCGGTCGGCGAGCGTGCGGAGGGAGTCGGCGCGCGCGCGCGCGCGAGCCGCAGGTCCGCGCTCGCGGAGTCCCGCACCTCGCGCCACCCCATGGAGAGAAACGAGAACGCGCCGGCGTCTCACCTTCTCCCACCGCCGCCGCCGGCGGCGGCTTCGCCTCCATGGCTACGGTTAGGGTTCGGCCGTTCGGCAGCTGCGAGCCTGCGAGTGGTTGAGACTTGCTCGAGCCTGCACTGACTTCATAGTTGCGTTTTTTTCCTGGTTTTTTATTTTTAGGGTTGTTTTTGTCTTTTTCGTATTCCTTTGTATTATCCAAGATTAAAAAATACTTTTTTTCTATTTTTACATTTTTTTAATTTTAATTACATCAAAAAGCTTGCATCATTTACAGTAAAAAAACTCAAACAATACTAAATAAGCCCAAAAGCCAAAAGTATAAGCCTAAATGAGCACCCTGGATCTACGGGGTCCATGGAAAGAGGGGTCAGATGACATGGATGTGGGGGACAAAGATAGCCAAATGGGTCATGGACTCGTGGTAGTCAGACCGGCCCGAAACACGGCACTGTTGGACTGACTCAAACACAGCACAACTTACAACATAAATGGATTGGGCCAGCATGGCATGATGCATTGGCCGTACTTGGGTCATCACCCAAGCCCATTGTGCTTATCCGTCACGGCACGAATAGTGTCAGATCAAGCACGGCTCGTTAGGCACGGCACATAGCGGCCCATTTAGCCCGTTAGGCACTATTTGGCATGAACACGGTCTATTAGGCACAACACCAATAGGCGTGTTTAACCCATTAAACACGATAACGACCTATTAGTCACATTTTTCTCATTAGGCATAATAGGCACTGGCCGTTTAGAACTATTTCAACCTGTTAGGCACAACAATTGAATTTTTTTAATATTCTAACCATTAACAGCTATTGGGAGCTTAAAAACATGAAAAATCTCAAAAAAATTATATAAATAGGTAGCTGACCCCTCCTTATTCAACCACCATCCAACCTCCACTCTTCTTCGAATTCTCTTGCAACGACCTCCAACAGCACCTACCACAGGTAAGAAAAAAATATGTGGCAAAATCTTTGGTGCACTAGGTTCTTTCAGAAGATCAAGTTCTACAACATCAAGTACTTGAGCAATACACAACCATCGTAGAAGTGGAGAACTACTTGTCTTTCTAGACAGCGATTTCGTGGATCACCAGTACGAGGACTTCAATATTTGCAATGATGGCACGAGCATAAGTTAACGTATTTGCTGCTATCCATATTAGCACAAGATATGTTAACTGTTCTTGTCTCAACAGTTTCTTTGGAGTCTATTTTCAGTCTTTTTAGAAGAATATTGAAGGAGAGAAGAACAAGTTTCATAAGTGAGATGGTAGAAATACTTCTAACAATGAAAAACTAAGAACAAGCTAATTCGTGACCTCAACAACACACTGTAAATAATACAAAGTGGGTAGACATATTCAATAATCTTTATATAGACGACGGCACTTAGACCATTGATGCATATTGTACATTTTCTCATTTTTTACATGTAATATAGAGCTATAGGTTATACTCTTTTTATTTGCTAAGGTTTTCCTAAGCTAAGTTTTTTACTTGGTAAACTTTTAACAAGGCAATTATTTAAACATTAATAAAACTCATTATTACATTTAGAATATTTGTCTCTTTTATGGGTATATCTGCATATAATTTATTTTGTAATTTTCAAATTCTACATATTTTTTTTGGAATTATTGCAATTTTTCAAAAAAAAATTGGCTGAAATGGGCTAGAGGGGTCACCTTGGCCCGTTGAACTAAACATACCTGAGCTAGCACGGCATGGTACATGAGCTCAATGGGCTATGCCTAGGTTTATGGCTGAGCCCACGGGCCGACACGGTATGGCCCGTCTAGGCTGGCGGGCTAGCTGGGTTATGCCATAACGGGCCCGTGCCATGCCGTGTTTTGTTGCCCATTTGACCACCACTACGCAGAAATATGGCCATGTTCTAAAGTATTATGGCTTTTGGCTTCTATTCTTTTAGCCTACGTCTGATAGTTTTTTGATGTGCTTTTTGATACGACAATGGATGATGGAGATGCCAACGCGAATGATGCATGTGATTTTGAGCTCAGTAAAACATTCGGAGAAGAAGCTGCCCCATTTTTTTTGGCTTCTAATGAAACCGAAGCAAAAAACCATAAAAAACCAAAATGAACATGACCTGTATTCCTTCATACTCGTGGTTCTTCGCGTGAAGCTCTTGAGGTCCAAAATGGGGCATTGGATACAGACCACAAAGGCAGGAGTACAATAGCAGAAAATTTCTTTTACGGGAAAAGACAAAAAGAGATGAGTGTAATAGATAGCACCAAAGACCTTAGTCGTCCATAGCATAGGTTATTAGTGGTGTCCAAATGGGCTATGCCTACTGGGCCGGCCCACAACCTGTTACTGTAGATATGGCCCATGACACGACACAATAGGGCGGGCCATGCCTAGGCCACCACCTGGCCCAATGTGCCGGCATGACACAGGCACAACCCAGCACAACACGGCCCCGTGCGGCACGGCAGCCCGTTTAGCACGTGTAGCCCGATTGACATGAAAAAGTGACCGTTAGGCATATTTGATCCGGTAATGGCACAGTGGGCACGACCTATTTAGCATAAGTAACGATCGATTTTTTGACATTTATAGCCACACTGTGATAATTTGTGAGTTTAAAAAATACAAAAAATATCAAAAAAAATTTATAAATGGGCAACATACCCCCTTATACAGTCACACCCTCACCAGCAATCACTTCTCCAAGTCTCCTGTGAAAATTCTGATACTTTTTGTAACAATTTGGTAAAATTCAAAATATTTTTGCCAAAAATCCAAAATTCAAAATTCGCCCTACAGTCAAGAAAATACATAATAATACTAATTTTTATCTACTTATATTGTTCTTTATTGTGATATAAAATAGGTAATATTGTAATTTTCTATTTGCATTTTCAGTTTTCTATATTTCTTTATGGAAAATTTTGACAATTTTCCTGCGAGTGAATATAGAATTGATCTAGAAGAACTTTCATGAATGAGCCAACTCCTCCACCTCAAATGGTGGAGTAGACTCTGCCTATACCATCATCATGCTCCATCAGTGCCTCTGCGTCAGCAAACACTAGAGCAAAGAGGCCCATACCCAGCACGTCAGATGTGTGGGCAGATTTCGATAAGATAATGAAGCAAGACATGTCCAGAAATCATATAATAGTTGTTGTTTATAAAATATATCATCATGAATTGTCTGCAAAGTTTTCAGGTGAAACCGGGCATTTGCATAGACATGCCCAAAGATGTAAAGAAAAGCAAGGCATAGCTATGAAGTAGATGTAGTACAACCCCGACGGTATGGTACATAACTAGGATTATAATCTTAACATAGCTCGAGAATCTTTAGCCCATTTAATTGTCTCACAAGATTTTCCTTTAAACTTTGGTATGTTAGATGCGTTCGAAAAGTACATTAGAACTGCTCATGATCATAGATTTTTTTCATGTTTTTAGATAGATCATGACTAGAAATTTAGTTAAACTACAATAATGGTTATGATAAAATTAAAAATTCTTTGGAACCTATACATTTTCAATGGCTTTGAACTCGGACATATGGAGCGATCGGTTTAGGGAGGATTATCTTAGTGTAGTTGCTCATTCTATAAATGATGATTGGATATTGGAAAAGAGAATCATAGTCTTTAAACTAATTGATGTAGCACATACGGTTGAGAATATAACATAATGTATTATCAAAGTCGTGGAAGATTTTGGTTTTACAAATAATTTTTTTGCAATTATCATGGACAATGCTGCAGCAAACTCCAAGGCAACGGATGTTCTCACTCCCTTATTTTAGTACATCCACCATCTACATTGTCAAGTGCTGCAACAATCCATACTAAAGCCCGCAGAGAACTATCAATCTTTTTAGACAGCGATTCTGTGCCTCACCATACATAGAACTTCAATATTTTGGACTGGTGGCCCTAGCACAAGCTAACATATCTGGTGCTATCCATATTAGTATAGGATGTGTTAACTGTTTCTATCTCAACGGTTTATTCTGAGTCTACTTTCAGTTTTTCTGGAAGAATATTAGAGGAGAGAAGAATAAGACTCATGAGTGAGATGGTGAAAGTATTTTTTACAGTGAAAGACTGGGAATAAGCAGGTGCGTGAGCTCAACACTCATGGGGGATACAGAGTTGGAACTTCAACAATCTCTATCTAGATGGTGGCAAAGGCAGCCAAGACGCTGCGACACCGACAATTCTTAGAGCATCCATGTACATACTGTACTTTTTCTAATTTTTTACCTGTAGTGTGAGCTACAGACTATGCTCCTTTTTCTTTGCCAAAGTTTTCTTAGGTTGAGTTTTTACTTGGCAAAATTTTTAACGAGACAACCATTTTAACATTAATAAAGTTTATTATTACATTTATACAATTTAACTGTGCCTTTTTCTATAATTTCTACAATTCATTGTGTCTTCTTTGAATTCTACATAATTTTTAAACTGTTATGTTTTTTTTTAAATTTTCAAGCCAAATAGGCCAGCTAGGCCTGTTGGCCCATCGGGCCAAATGGGCGCATGCCGGCCCGGCACATCGTGAACCCCCTTTGGGCCATGCTTGGGCTGTCGCCTTGGCCCACGAGCCGGCACGACACGGGTCGTTCAGGTTGGTGGGCTAAACGGGCCCGTACTGAGTCGCCCATTTGGCCATGACTGCAGATAATTTCCAGACCTCCAGTGCATCACACACGTCATCAAAAGGCTACGGTTGATTAATTTGGCAAGGTCGGACGACTGAGTAGTATTCTGTAAAGTAGAACAACATGATGGTACGGGAGTAGGGTGGACATCGAGCTATGTCCTTATTTTATCGAGTTTTTTTCCAAAATTAGTACAGTTCAATTTAGTATTATTTTATGTATAGTTTGGAAGTATTTTTAAAAGTAAGCTAATAAACCAAGCCGAGTTAGAGTAAAATCTAAATTTATTTGAAATCAACGAATTTCAATGTTTAACAGATTAATGAGTATAACTGAATTCATTTTGAACTGAGTTAATGAGTCTTACCAACGAGTTTTTTTCCATCCTATATGGGAGTGATTTTCTCAACAGAAAATGGCAAGTAGGAAATGGAACCAGATTCTTCCACAAATCTTTCCATATTCTGAGTGGTATTTTCCGAATTCCCCCCCCCCCCCCTTTCCCAGCACTCCCGTTCCTGACTCACGGCTCACGAGCCGAGCGCCGCCGAACCCTCCCTTCGCCAGTGCCGGAGAAGAAGCGTCGCCTCCTTCTTCCGGAGCCGCACCACCTCGAAGGCGAAGGAACTCCCCTCTCCTCCCCACTACTGGGCTGGCCTAGATTGGGCAGGAGATCCATCCAAGCCGAGTTCTTCTGTTGGTACGAAAGCCCTAACGTAGCTTGCTCGGATTGGTCTAAGATTGTTTCGTTCTTTACTGTGAGCAATCAAACCCAAATCTTTCTTTCTTTCTCTCCGAGATGCTCCGATCCATCCGGTTAGTTGCGGATTTGGTTCGATTGTTGTTCTAATAGCATCTTGTTTTCCCAAAATTTTGTTAGTTCAACTGACCCCCCAGGTCCCCACTTCAAGCCCGCCCTGATTGAAACATTGGTGCTGGAAACCCCCCCCCCCCCCCCCGATTTTGTTTACTGAATTGTTCTTCCCCCATTTTTGGATGCATTAGTCTCAGTTGAGCACCATAGACCTGTCTAGTTTGCTCTTCAAGATTAATTTGCGATTCGATCGATTTCTTGGTACACCTTTTGATGTTCTTAACGAGTAAATCGACTGTGGCATCCACGTTTTAATTTCGGCCAAATTTTTGTTCGTGCTTATCTTAATTTCCCCCCTCTATCCCACACACGATAATTTCCTGCAACGGGAAAAAAAACGTCTGTGGCAATATAGTTTACCAGGGTGTTTTCATTTCTACTTGGTGCATGTTTTCTGTGTTCCTTTGTCACATGTTTCATGTGTTCATCCGTTGCTGGTTTCACAAATGAACAGAAGGAAGAAGGGAGATGTTGGATGGGCTGTAGTTAAACAGCAGGACAAGAAGGAGAACGGCATCGAAGAGACGCGAGCTTGTGCCTCTCACCATGTCTCGGTCACCCCACCTCCCTCCCCGCTGCCCGCCACTGGGTCCTCAGATCACAAGAAGAGATGACAGCTTGTTCACACAGAGCTGCAGGTTTCCATCGGAGGATCCGTTCTTTGGTGAGCCACCGTGTTGGCTCGATGATCTCCTCGCGGATTCTGGGAAAATCCCCAATCTTCCTCCTCTCAGGAGAGCTTGTAGCGATTCCGATGCTATCTTGGATGTGCTGACGACATTCCAGAGCCCAATTTGTCCGATTGAGGAAGGGGATCTGCAGCCGGATGGCGAAACTGGGGACTCGTTGGATGGTGTGGGAGGGGGTGAAAGTGGTTGCGGGATTGAAGGTAGCTGTGTTTATGGGCCAAATTCCCCAAGGCAGAAGAGTAGGCTGACCAGTTCAGAGAGTTCCATGGTAAATGCTGTCCTGGAGAATGTCCCTAGCAACCCCTTGCAGTACCTGACAATCGATTCTTCAAGTGGTGTGCATGGCAATGTGGCCAATGGAAAAGGAGATGCAAGTGACACTTTAAGCCATCCTGATCAAGAGAAGTCATTTAAAAGGTACACTGATGTCTTTGTATGAAATCTCTACTGGTGTACCTTTGTCGAATGTTCTATGATTTCAAGTTCTTATACCATTCAATTCCCCTAAAAACAAAATTTCACACCAGTCGATGAAATTATAGGATGTAATAGATATATATGGTATTTACTGTGAAAATGCTAGAAAGCATACGAAGGAACTGAAATAGAAGAACTTTGCACTCTTGGCAATTGAACGGACCAGGATAGATGATAGCCTGCCTGAAAATATTCTGCTTTACAGGAAAAAGTTAAATGTTAATCTGAATAACTGTTGTACATCTTCTTGCGTGTCTTGTGTGACACTGAAAATTTTGAGTTCTAGCACCAGAATTAACCATTCCAGATATATTTTAATTTTATCTTGTAAGCACAAGTACTTCCAATTTGTGCAGGTATCCATCGTGGCTAAAATTCACTACTACACTCATTACATGACTATTGTGACAGCAACAGGTGCCTGTACGTGTTGCAAATATTTGACCTCGGGTTGTCAAAGTCCTGCATCAATAAGTGGCTGCCAGAATTTTTTTTCTAGTTGTATAAATTGCATGGATTTATTACAATGAAATTTTAGTTCCAGAAAGTGATAGTAATTTGATTTGGTACAAAGGCATCGGCCTACTCATCGGTTAAGGTTTCTTGTGTTGTATAAAGTATTGGACTTGAAAAGCTAATGAGTATCTCCTGGGTCCCTGTTATTTTCAATCATTACTTGCATAAGCATGAAGAATCACACTATTCTAGAACCACCTCTGGATCAACATAAGAAACCACATGTCTTTAGTTACATCCATATCCAGTTAATTAAAACGAATGAATACTCATTAACTTTTAAATACAGTCCTTTATATAACATAACTTACATTTCAGTCCCTAAGTAGTTCCAATTTTACAATCAAGTACAAATCTGTTACAATTCAATCAAGAATTTTTTTCAAATAAGCCCCTACCTCTCTTTTCCTTAGCACTGAAGGAGCCAGCTAGCTGCCAGCAGGGCACAACACACTTGTGCCCCCTTCCACTTGCCAACTATCCAAAAACAAGTGGAGGAGAGGGCAGGTGGCCTACTGCATGCACGCCAAGGCATGCATGCCTTCCACCGGCACCCCTTCTCTCCATCCAACACACAGTTTGCACCCACATGTTTCCCACCTAACCCACCATTTTTCACTTGCCCTGTTTTTTATTGGCCATTTTGTGGCATTTGGCTTCGGCTTCTTCGGATGCCGAAACAAACAGAGCGACTTCTCCAAATGGTTTCTTGAGCCCAAAACTGTGTGCGCCATCTGTCGTCTTCTCGAAAAGCGTAGATAAAACTATTAGTCTCAGCCCAAAAGAACAGGGCCACAAGTACCTACCCCCTACCTGTACTTTTCACCAGTCACCTTTTACCAACACTGCCCTTTTCATTGCCATCTTCACCATCCTCTTTGTTGTAATTAGGAAGCATTCTTGACTCCAACAGAGAGGATGGTGATGATGTAAGTGAAATGACAATGTTGGAAAAAGGTGGTTGGTGAAAAGGTCAGGTAGGTACTTATATCAGGTGAAAAATGGTCGGTTAAGTGGGAAACCTGTGGGTGCAAGCTGTGTGTTGGAGGGAGAGGAGGGGTGCAGAACATGTGGTTTCTTGTGTTGATCGAGAGGCGGTTCTAGAAGGCTAGTGTGATTCTTCATGGTTATGCAACTAATGATTGAAAATAACAAGGAATTAGGCGATACTCATCAGTTAAGGTTTACTAACGGCACGGCTGGTGAAATTTACTGATTATATAGTCTCTAAAAATGCTAATTGGAGTAGTGATAACTTTCTATGTCAGATGTCGTTAAGAAATTCCCTTAGTAGTATGTCCTTGTCTTCGGGCTTTCATAACTTTCCACTAAGCAGTTAAGCACACAATCAAGCAATTCAAAAACTGCACTGAGGGAATACTGGTGTCCATTGACATGTATATGGATATCATATTTATGATCATATTATTTTACTTGTGTCACCAAGGGCATTTAAGTACATATGTTGAATTGCTAACAATTCTTGGATGCTATAATGGGTTGATGTCTTGACGAGGTGAAATTGTTTATTCGGAATGTGTAATTTCTTTTCATGTGCAAGTGTTTATGTTGCATGCCTGAAAGTTTTTGTTTAGTTAATGTTGAAATGTTCTTTTCTGCACATTAAGAAGCATAAGAAAACATCATATCGATTGAGAAATTCGACCTGTCGATGCCAATTCAGCAAATGAAAATTTCTGCAGGCGCTCAGGGCAGAGATCTAGGGTCCGGAAACTTCAATACATTGCTGAACTTGAAAGAACTGTTGACTCACTTCAGGTAAAATTTCTGATATTTTATGCTATTTATTTGTTGAGGGTTCAGTAGCACTTTATTTTTTATGACAATAAGTTTGTTTTCTGCTTTTTAGAACATGGGAGCTGATTTGGCTGTAAGAGTAGCATCTCTTTTCCAGCTTCGTAATGCTCTATCGATGGAAAACAAGCAACTGAGGAGACAGGTTGCTAGTCTTCAGCAGGCAAAACTAATTAAGGATGGTATGTGACTGTGTGGGACCGTTTGCTCTTTCTTAAGTTATAGCTGCCATGATTTTTTTTGAGAAAATCTGGCATGATTTAGAGTATGCATGCTTTGTAGAAAAGCTGGCATGATTTCCAGTATGCATGCTTTTTAGCCACGATGGATTTAAGTGACATTTATAGTTAATTGAAAAAATTATAACCAGACGAATCGTATGCATTGTCATTAGATATCGTTAGTGAAAACAGTACTACTGAACCAGACTATTATTAAATGGAGCTACATGGTGATTACTCTGATAACTTTTGTTGGTTCTTCTGAAGTTGCATGCTTGTGCAGTTCTACTATTGTGCAAGTCACAGTCATATGTTGAATATTGGTCATTTAAATGATTGATGCTAGATAGAAATAGCTATGTACTCAAACTCCTTGTTTATTGCCACAAAAAACTGAATTCCACATACCAGTGGAACTTTTGCCTTTCTATCAAACTGTACTCCACATTAGAGTGGAGCCTATTCCTTCTGGTCAAACTGAACCCCACATAAGGGTGGAACTAAACAATGTAATTGTGGCAAGAACAGGTGGCTGTTCACCCTATCAGAAATTCAAAAGGCAAAACAATGGTAGTGTCATGGGCATAGGCCTTGGGCCCAACGGTTCATTATTAGAAAGTTAGAGATTAATTTCTATCTATTAGAAATATGATTAGAGATATGATATTAGTTTCTATTTGTTAGAGATATGATTGAGATTAGATTTTATCTGTTAAGGGAACATGTTGAAGAAGATTATGGCAGTAAAGGAGAAGGCACAAGCAGTTATTGCTGCGCGATCTGCGGCGGCACAAGGGGCAGAAGCAATGTGGCTGTGTCACGGTAACAACGCTGCTACTGTTGCTCCATCCGGCACGGGCAACGGTGCGACTTCAAGCGACGCTGGCGTGTTATCTTCTCAGGGCGGCGCACAGGGTACAAGCCGCACCCCGTGACGGTGACGGTACTACTTGAAGAGGCATGGTGACCTCCGTCGCGTTCGGTTCCTCCGTCGCCGCAGGGTCTACAGCACCCCCATGACATTACACCCCGGCGTCGTACCAACACGCGTGACAGCAACAGCCTCCGTGAAAGACAACCCGGCGCTATCGCCGGCAGCGGCGATGGCCTTCCTCCACGCGTGCTTCCCCGCAACGAGGAACGCTTCCATCTGCTACGGCTCCCTCTTCTCGCGCGCCGGTTTCTTCCATGACAACCTCGTCAAGGTCTCCCGCGCCGCGGTCGTTGGCATGTTCGCCCAACTCCGAGGCTTCTGTCGCATCTGGCGAGAGGTCCGCCACCAGTTGCTGCTCTCGTGTGCGCTCGACATCGTCCCGGCCGTGCGTTGCAAGGCCGAGTAGGCCATGCGCTGGATCGATGGTGGCGAGCGCTTTGCTGAGCACCTCGTCGTCTTCACCTGCGTCGATGTCATCCCCTTCTCGGGCTCTGGTCTCCTCTATGACCTCCTCCGGAGGAAGCTCGACGAGGCCCGCGTCCGTGAGATCATCACCAACGCCGTCGACATCGAGATGCCGGATGGTCTTCGGCCACAGTCGCCTGCTTGATCCGGCAGCCACCCACTCGATTCGCCGCTAGCCGCCCAATCTAGCCATCGCTCGCCGCCACCGATGGCCTCCCGTTCGTCAGCGCCTGTCTACTTTGCGCCACCTTGGTTAGCTGGTTGCCGGACTCGACCGCCCCCCTCCCCGCCGTTGGGTGCTGCCCTTTTGTCACCTTCGAGTCTCCGTTGCCTGAGGCAAAAGTCTTAGATGAGACTTTGGATCCGATTTGATCCTTTTTATTAGCTCCCATAAAAAAAAGAAAAGGAAAAAAGAAAGAAAAATATCTTCTTTTGCAGGCACCGTTTAGTCGAAAGCGCTACACTTCATTGACGTAGAATTGCAACCATGGCCATCGCCTAGCAGCTCTTGGAAGAGCTGCACGTCCGAGAGGGGTGTAATGTCATGGGCGTGGGCCTTGGGCCCAACGGTTTATTATTAGGAAGTTAGAGATTAGTTTCTATCTATTAGAGATATGATTTTAGTTTCTATTTGTTAGAGATATGATTGAAATTAGATTTTATCTGTTAGGGGGAGCCCATCTATATAAGAGGCTGCCGCATGTTATTGGAACCAAGTAAGAAATAACAAAGTCATTCTCATCTATAGTCTCTCTCTCTAAGCCGACGCTGCTCGGGCATCCTCTCGGTGGTGTTTACCCCTTATGAATTAAGGTTCATAACAGGTAGTTTGATAGTCAATGTTTCCTTGACTAGAACATTTTGTACTTCAGAATTTTAGGTCATTTCAATAATCATCGAAGCCTTCTACTGTTGCTTCTACATTATATGGCCTGATCAGATGGGGGCATGTCTACTGCAAATCAATAGCTAGGTGCAATCATCACACTACGGTTTGGGCTCCAAATCCACATGAAAAATTCCATAAGAAAACTATCGTGGAGGCTTGTATCACCCTTTAGGTGGTGATCGGTTCGGCTGAAAAGCTCGTGGCTTATGGTTGAAAACACTGTAGCTGGCTGAAAAAAGCACTGTAGCTGACAGATGCTTATTTAGCATAATTAAATTTAAAAAAATTTAAAAATAAAAAAATATGTTAGCCCATTACGTATAATACAAACAAATACGGGAAAAAAAAGAACCGGCAAAAAAGCTCAACAAAAAACCAAAAGTTCAGAAAAAGATGAAACTTATGAATAGTGAAAAATAAGCCAGAAACCAGAAGCCGAAGCCGAGTTGATCGGGGCAATAAAATTTTTAGTTCGGAGGGGGACAAACGTCTGCTAGTCTGCTGCAAACAGTAATTTCTGTCTGTTTTCTTCCCTTTTACTTTAGAAAACTATTGACCTTGAACTTGTAATGATGTACAAAAGTAGACTAAATTGGGAACCACATTCACTGTCACAGACGGGTTTGGAAAATTTTTATGTTAACTTGATGCCCGAACCGAAGTGATCTGCATCGTGGCGTCTAACCTTTTGTTTTGGACTAGGTATGCCACTGCCACGTGCAGAATTACTGTTCACATGAGTGAACAGTACCCATGTACTGTAGTATACACTTATGGTAGGATCAGATTAGTTAGGATAAAAATAAAAATAGTTAGTGTTTTTGTTATATAGGTTTACTATCTTATAAATATATTCCATCTATTAGAGATAGGTTCTCTTAGATATAGAGATTGTTTCTTAGAGATTAAATTTAGTTATCTTTATAAAAGAGACGGCATGTATTTATTATCATTAAGAAATGAATGATGAAGAAATATTTCCAAGTCTCCAATTTCTAACTCTGGTCTCTTCCCTAGACCGGCCACCTAGATCCATTCCTTCCCCTCAATCGGTGCCCTCTTCATCTAGCGCCATTCTATTTCAAGTCGTCGCCATCTAACCTCTCTCCGATGGATGTTTATCCCGTTATGAACTAAGATTCAAGACAGCCACTGATTTTGATATTTAGTGGTCCGCCTTAATGTTTGTCAATGAATATGAAAATTGTGATTTTGTTGCTTGAAGTATGTGTTAGTGGTTTTTGAAAGTGATGTTTCATGTGCACCTTACTGAATGGTTTGAAATGCAATTTGCAGGTCAAACACAAATCCTGAAGAAGGAAACTGAGAGGTTGAAGCAGATGTCTGCACGTCACCGCAGGAGCAGAAGTGTGACTTCTTGCTTTGAGACGGGCTCTTTCGAAACAAAACCATCAGCAATCAATTGGCAGATGCTTGACATGGCAAAGCTGAGCTTAAACGGTAGTGGTGGTGTCCCCCCTAGAAGCGGCTATGGTCTGTAACAACAGCCTGCCCTGATCCCGCTCAGAAGAAAAATTGAGGCAGTATCGGCAGATGTGGTTAACAATTCACTAACCTGACCAACCGTAGATTTAAGGGTCTATCTTTTAGTAGGGGAGAGAGAGAGAGAGAGTCGTTATCGCGGCAAATATACAGAGGTCATGAGTTACGTTAATCTTTTGTAGAATTCTGCAGTGGCTTCCAGATTTGAACACAGATTAGATGAAGCAAGCTTTGCTTTGCGTGACATTCGCAGTTGCAATCCTGTGGTTTGATGCTATTCTGTGTGCGGCTAAAGCTGCAACTTTCTGATCCTGATCTTCCAATTAATCCGGTGTTCTGATCGCCATTGATGCATTGCGCTATGATTGCTATCTGAATATTGTTCTTGGGGGCACCATTCTTATCTTCTCGCAATATAATTATGCCAAAAAATTCTGACGACGTTATTGTGATGCTGCAGGCAACAGCGGCTGCCTATTTCTATTGTGGTTGACCCGGTGGCTGCTAGCGCGTGCAATTTAGCATATTGCATTCAGCACGTAATATTCCTGATGTGGTTTGTTTACCAAAACCCGTGGAAACAAACCAACTATATATTATTAGAGATTTCATTCATATGATAAGAAAACATATCTGAAGTCAGATCGTTTTATTTGTATCGACGATATTTGTATGACCAAATTTGTCCTTTTTAAGACGAATGTTTTTTAAGACTAGCTAGGAAGAGTTGACCGGCCATTTAAGCAACCGAGCACCCCAACGCCGGCGTCATTCAAAGGCCGGTTCTGATTTGTTTCAAGCAATGGACTACTCCGGCGACCATAAGGCGTCGTATGCGGCGCTGAGGGGCACCGCATCCGGTAACAAGGCTGAAGCGCCGGCTACTGATTACACCGACCGGCCAGGGCCGGCGAACTGGTGCCGCTTCATCTGGCTCAGCGTTGCACTCGTAGACTCGTAGTACCGTGTTCGCCGTCGTCATCCTAGTGATCATGACCTCCTCCGTGCCGCTGCGCCTTCCGAGCTTCGTCGTCGACTCCCTCACCGTCTCGTCGCTGTCCCTCAGCACCGCCTCGCCCGGCGCCCTCCCGGGCGACTTCAGCGTCACGCTGGCCGTGCGCAACCCCAACAAGACGGCCGACGTCCAGTTCGGCAAGCTCGTTACCTGCGTGTACTACGGCTGCACGGTTGTTGCCGAGGCGGCGCTGCCACCCATGTACCAGGTCGCGCTCGGCGAGCGCACAGTGAGCGCGCGACTAGTGGGGAGCGGCGACGTGATCAGGTTCGAAATTTGGACACTGTTGGACCCTAAAATACCCAAAATTCCGTTTTTGACCCCCTTTACAAAAAAATTCCACTTTTGGACCCCTTCCCACCGCGGGATCACCCCAGGCCGCCACGTGGCCCGGTCGTGCGGTCGGGGACCGCACGACCGGCCTGCGCTGCTCCCCACCGCGCGAGACGCCTCCCGACCGCGCGAGACGCCTCCCGACCGCGCGACCGGCTTCGCGACCGCGCGTCCCTGCCTCCTGAGCGCGCGAACGCTGTGCCGACCGCGCGTCCGCTTGCCCACCGCGCGAAACCCCTCCCGAGCGCGCGTTCACACTGTAGACGGGGAGCGTTAGGGTTTGAGCTGCGGTTAGGGTTTGAATTTCTCGTGGTTTTTGCAAGATTTGATAATTTTGTAGTTATAATCTGGGAATGAATCTGATGAAGTTGTAATAAAAGTTTATGTTCATTGCAAGTTGTACATGCAAAAGAAATTATGCTAAATTTTTTTGCCGAAGGATTAAGCGTAGAAATATCGATGCATACAGTAGTAAGTGAATTTTAGGGTTTGGGTTGTTTTCAATCTCCGTGATTGTTTTAAGTTTTGACAATTTTGTAGTTATAAATAGGGTAAAAATCTGATGAAGTTGTAATAAAAGTTTATGTTCATTGCAAGTTGGACATGCAAAAAAAATTATGCTAAATTTTTTTGCCGAAGGATGGAGCGTAGAAATATCGATGCATACAGTAGTAAGTGAATTTTAGGGTTTGGGCTGTTTTCAATCTCTGTGATTGTTTTAAGTTTTGACAATTTTGTAGTTATAAATAGGGTAAAAATCTGATGAAGTTGTAATAAAAGTTTATGTTCATTGCAAGTTAAACATGCAAAAAAAATTATGCTAAATTTTTTTGCCGAAGGATTGAGCGTAGAAATATCGATGCATGCCGCGTAGATTTTGATTCCCCCGAGCGCGCGTTTACACCGAGCGTTAGGGTTTGGCTGGAGTTAGGGTTTGAAATCTCCGTGATTGTTTTAAGTTTTGGCAATTTTTTAGTTATAAACTGGATAAAAATCGGATAAAGTTGTAATAAAATATTATGTTCATTGTAAGTTGTAGATGCATAAAAAATTTTGGTAAATTTTTTTTAGGAAAGATTGACCGTAGAACGGTTGATACATAAAGTGGTAAGTGATATTTCGAAGGTTAGAATCATGGAATGCGAAAATACGAGATATTAAACTTCATAATACAGTTGGGAGTAACATGTCGCGTAGATTTTTATTACATGCATAACATATAGCATGATTGCGACTAACCCACCCAACTGCTCGTACGACCTACTGTGTGGACCGGGGCCACTTTCCCTTCCTTGCCCGCTCGGCGTTGAACTCCTCCGCGGCCTCTTTTGCCTTAGCCGCAATTTCCCTCTTTCTCTCGCACTCCATCTCGCGAGCCTCCCGCTCCCTACGCGTGCACGCTTCAAGATGAGCTTGCGTCTCGCGCTGTATACGCAGGGTGTGCTCGTGCTTGCGGCGCTCCTCCTCCAGCAACTCCTTCTCCTTTGTGACATTCCACTCCTCGAAGTCGAGGGTCCATTGGTCCTGAGGGTGGATCTCAAGATCGATCCATTTGCGGTAGGCACATAGGGGCTCCGGAGACTGTAAATAAAAGAGAGATATTGTTAGTGCGTGTTGTGAAGGAGAAAAGGTAGGGGAAAATGGTGCATGTGGTCGTTACCGGCTGCCGATAGGTTGCGGTGTCAAAACGGCGGTTGGGGTAGTCACTGGAGTAGTTTGCGCAACCCCAGTACCGCATACCTAGACTGATGCGGTGCTTAGACTTGAAGAACTTGCACACGTCCCCGCACCAACAAAGGGGAGGTGTCTCCCCCTCAGGTGGTAGTTGTGGCGAACGCTCGGTGGGGACGTCCGGGATGGGGTTGTTGCTACGCGGGCGCTCTGGGGGGGGACCTTTCATCGTAGCACGATGGGCTTGTTCTACCCGGGCCTGTATCGCCCTTATTTTCTCATCGCGGGCGGCATCGCGGGCTGCAGCTGACCGTGCTATGTCACGGGTCTCCTCCCAATCCTTCACCATCTTGTCCCATTGCTTCTTCTTGCCTTTGTCCATCCCGGTTGGGTGAGGGAAGCGCGATGTAGTATGGGGTTTGGATGTGCAATGTTCGCTGGGAAATGGAATGCATACCAATTTATAGGGGCCGTTTTGTCTCTACTCGTACGTGTAAAGATGGTCCGCGTGGTCGTAGCAGTGAGTAAAGATGGGAGTGCTGCGATATCACTGAAAAAGGCCCCCGTTTTGTCATGTCACTGCCCAAAGCTGGCATCTTCTGTCATCCCACTGAGCAAAGCTGACCTCTTGTGTCATATCACTGAGCAAAGCTGCCCCGTTTTATCATGACACTGCGCAAAGCTGGCATCTGTTGTCATCTCACTGAGCAAAGCTGCCTCGGTTTGTCATGTCTCTGAGCAAAGCTGCCCCGTTTTATCATGTCACTGCGCAAAGCTGGCATGTGTTGTCATCTCACTGAGCAAAGCTGCCCCGTTTGGTCTTGTCTCTGAGCACAGCTACCATGTTTTGTCATCTCACTGAGCAAAGCTGGCCTCTTTTTGTCATTTGACTGAGGACAACTGCTCTCTTTAGTAATGTCACTGCCCAAAGCTGGCATCTTTTGGCATCCCACTGAGGACAACTGCTCTCTGAATGTAATGCTTTCTTATGTAATGCCTTTTGAATGTGATGTGTATCATTGCACTTGGGACTTTCAGGGAATGACTTATTGTCTTTGACACTAGCTCAGGGACTGAAAATGGATAATTGATGAGATAGGCTCGTCCCCTGAAGACCTGCAGGAATTTGTGCATTCACTCTCTTACGTGTACGTAGAAAATTGTACCACACGTCATTCTACCAAGTTAAAGTATTAGCCTAATATGTATATGTCGTAATGGCCTAGCCAGAGTCATCAAGCAGCTCGGTAGGCGGTAGCTCAACAGCAGCCCGTTTTGTCTAGTCACTGAGCAAAAGCTGACCTGTTTTGTCTAGTCACTGAGGAAAAGCTGACCTCTTTTGTCATGTCACTGAGCAAAGCTGGCCCTTTTTGTGAGGTCACCTCAAAAGCTGGCATGTTTTGTCTCCTCACTGAGCATGGTGTGGGGTCAAGATTTGTGTTGTCTGTGGTCTTTGTGCGTGAGGCTACCCCCCACACAGCCTATAAAACGGAGCCATCCCTCACATACTCCCTGGCCATGTTATCAGTCACCTCCTGAGTAAGTTGTTCACAATCTGTGTAGTTTTATTTCGTGCTCACTCCCCAAGACTAGGCAATGAGTCAGCTCAGCACGTCTTCATGGGCACCCACGGTGATGTGCCCAAATTGCAACTTGGTGGTTAGACGTAGGACATCACAGACGGCCAAGAATCCCGGGCGACACTACTACAAGTGCCCCAATCACTCGGTGAGTCATATTGTTTCGGGTTCATTCAAATCGTGGTGGTATGTTTAAAAATCTTCTTGTCATGGAATCGCAGGAAGCTCATGGTGGTTGCCGATTCTGGGTGTGGGAGGATGAAATGGGAAATAGGAATGACAGTGTTCGCCGTGAGAGAGTTGTCGTGGGGGGTTGCGACCCCGTCGGGATGCAGCATCGTTTCGACAGACTAGAGTGGAAGATAAATTTAATGTTGTGTGCTATTTTGTTTCTTGTGTTTATTGTTATCCTCAAGTTGTAGTGCTGGAGGTTATCCTCGTGTATGTTCGCAATGTTTTATGCTATCTTGTCGCAATGTACTAGAGTGGTAATGTTTTATGTACGGTTGTATTGTATTTTAGTTCTTGTGTTCGTTGGTGTGTTGGTGGTTGTACTACTTGCTACATGTCATGTACGTGAAATGTATGAGTTGTTCGTGTTGTCTTTGCCTGATGCCTTCTCCTCGTATATGTTGGTAATTTTTTATGGAATTTTTTGTACGGATAATCCCTTTTTTATTTGATATATACATTGGTAAGTGATATTTTTATGTTACTAAGAATTAGTGTACCAAGAGTATGTTAATATTGTTAAATGACTTGCTATCTGAATCATTGAATGCCAACACACGAGATAATAACCTTATGTGAATAGAAATAAACTTCATAACATGCTGCGTACAATTTTATTACATGCATAACATATAGCATGATATGCGACTAACCCACCCAACTGCTCGTAACATTTTGTCTACTGGGTGTAGCGTGGTTGTTTCCCCTTTTTATCGCGCCTTGAAGATGGCTCCGCTGCATCCTTTTTCCTGTCATTCTTGGACTTGAGAGCTGCCTCCCGAGCTTGAAGCTCTTCCTCCTGACGCTTGATGGCTGCTTCACGCAGACTTAGCTGCTCCCGCCTCCTTTGCAGCTCATCCTCCTTGCCCTTCATACGGATTTGGTCCACCCTCACGCGGCGCTCTTGCTCACGCCGCAGCTGTCGTTCCACCTCGCGAGCCTGAGTCATCTTGACAAAGTATTGTCCTTTGTTTTCCACCTCCACTGCCTGGTTATGTGGCCATGTCGGCGACACCCGATCCACCCATTCGATGAACCTGCAAGCCTATGTGTGGCATGGTAGATGTCATGGATCAAGTTGAAAAACGACAACGAGAAACAAATGATTTAGTTGTCGTCGTTACCATGAAATCGTCATTCAGGTTTGGACACTTGAAGAACCTACGGCCGTATTTGGCTCGCTCTTCTTGATCCGTCCAGACTCCCAACATCGTCCTAAAGCCGCAGCGGCACTTGGGGCGCTCATGCCACTCCGGCACTCCAAATGGGTCAGACCTCCAGGAAGACATTGTTGTGTAGTAGTATTGTGAAGGCTTGAGGAGGAGATGTGGTATGGAAGACATAGGAGGCCTTTATGTAGGCAGGTTATCTGGTGCAGTGGGCATAGTCCATGGAAATGTCCCTATGTAGGCTTTTCAGAGCCTGTATCCTGTATTTATGAAACAACAAGGAAAGGTGATATGAAAACTCACTGGAAAGGATACATGCCTATGACGTGAACACTCACTGTAAAGGCTACAGCCTACGCCCCTATTTGGTTGGTTTCTGTAGCGATAGGCTTTTCAGAGTAGCAATAAATGTTCCTATGTAGGCTTTTCAGAGTAGCAATAAATGTTCGTATGAAGGCTTTTCAGATCGTAGTCTTTATGTAGGCAGTTTAGCTGGCATGTGTTGTCATCTAACTGAGCACAGCTGCCCCGATTTGTCATATCACTGCGTAAAGCTGGCATGTGTTGTCATCTCACCGAGTAAAGCTGAGCGCTTTTGTCTTGTCTCTGGGCAAAGCAGCCATCTTTTGTCCCGCCATTCGATATAAATAGCACGGTAGAGGTCCCATGAAGTTGTAGCCAGAAAACCCTGTAAATCGAACAAAGAACATACCATGGCGGAAGATGAGGGGCCAGTCGGATATGGGTCACCGAAGGAAGACCTTCCCTTGGAAAGGAGGGAGATGTTCGGACCACAGTACCGCTTGCTACCAAGCCGGCGTGCGCAACCAGCGTGGCCGAAATGCAGACACAATGAGTACGTGGTCGTGCAGGTCCTGGAAGGGCCGAACGATGGCGGGCGCCGTTTCTTCCGATGCCCACGCTCCGGGGTACAAATTACTAATAGTACATTTTTTATTGCTTATGGACCCTCCATGTTTACTGTCATTTTTCGCAGATGGCGAAATGCGACTTCTCCCGCTGGATCGACCCTCCTCATGAACGGTATATTGACCGTTATGTGGGTACTTTATGGGACCGAATAATGGACTTGGAGTACCGAATGGAGACTCTCAATGAGGAGAACAATGAGCTCCGCCAACAGATGCAACGCGAGAGGGGAAACGAGGAGGTTGTCAACATAGGAAGCTCTTATGATCCCACATGTTGCTGCGCGAACCTGAGCTGCATATGTGCGTGCCACTACCACGATGGCCAGCCCCGTCCGAGGCGGCCCCCTCAGCAGTTCTCCATGTGGGTGCCACGAGGCTCGTTTGGCATGTAGGCCACGAGGGTACGGAATGTGTTGATGCTGTGCCAGTAGGACTGTTGTGTTGATGTTTTGGGTGTAGAAGTTTGCATAAATTCTGTCTGTATGTGCAATGTATGTGTTGTTTCGTGTTGTAAGTGCATGACGCCTTCATTTTCTGTGACCTTCATATTCTGTGCCCTCTTTCCATAACGATGTAATGTGCAACGTTGTTAAGCATGTGATGAATTGGTTGTTATGTACGTGGAGTTGTTATCACAAGGCAAAAAAAAATTGTCGTCAAGCTATGTCTTCTCCCGCTACCCCGTGTTGTCATCTCTCAGTTGGTTGTACGCCGTACTAAATCAAAGAACTTAGAGCAACCCTTTTATACTGGAAACCATATTTGAACATCAAACCATCAAGCACTTGAAAAACATCACAAATATTACAAAAGCACAATTTAAAAAATTCATTCATCATCTCGTCGTCGCCGCCTCGTACGGCGCATATGATCCTCTGAGAAGGTGAACCTACTAGGGGAGCGGGGTGCATCGCGAAGATCGTAGTGCGAGGGGTGTGGCCGAGGCGGCGGTGGGTACAACTCTGTGGACAGTTGCGACGGCTGGTTATAAAGCATAGAGCTCACCCAGTCGGAGGAGGTGCCTACGTCCTGCTTAGATGGTACAACTGAATTAGACAATGGAAAGTACGAAAATTGTTCATAATGAAATACACACGTTTAGTGCATACCGGGGTATGTGGCTGGTGAAATGAGGATGTCGACGGGAAGTCCCCCATGTACTCGTGCGATGTCATGCCTTGATAGGTCGGCACAACCCACCTGTCCGGGTCATATAGGTTGGTCTGCACCTGTCCCGGGAGATACGAGGGCATCTGCCCCTCTGGTTGGTCCGGCGAGTCAGCGCCGCTGTCTGGAGTGGGCCCCCGTCGTCTTGGAGAGCACGGTCGCTCGTCCGTCGCCCTCCGTGATGACGATGCCCGTTGCGACGTGCTATCCCGTCGCAATTGCTGCAAGACGAACATGTCGTTAGACATAAATGGTAAATGAGTGCATGAACAGATAGTTGCGAATTGTCGAACCGCCGGGCCGAAGCGCGTGGAGGCCGAGCGACCGTAGCTTGGCCGACTCTCGGACAGCCCCTCTGGTTCGTGTGGCGATGACGACCTCCGTGATGACGTCGCCCTCCGTAGCTGCGTGCTATCCTGTTGCAATTGCTGCAAGTCGAACATGTGCGTAGACATAAATGGTAAATGAGTGCATGAACAAATAGTTGCGAATTGTCGAACCACCGGGCCGAAGCGCGTGGAGGCCGAGCGACCGTAGCTTTGCCGACTCTCGGACGGCCCCTCTGGTTCGTGCGGCGATGTCGACCTCCGTGATGACGTCGCCCTCCGTAGCAGCGTGCTATCCTGTCGCAATTGCTGCAAGACGAAGATGTGGTTAGACATAAATGTTAATGAGTGCACAAACAAATAGTTGCCAATTGTCGAACCGCTGGGCCGAAGCGCGTGGAGGCCGAGGATGGCCGTGCTGATCCTGGTGCTGACGGAGGCGCGGAGGGAGGTGGTGGTCCCTGCCCACGTCCGCCACCGCGTGTAGCAACAACGTCATCTCGGCGACCACAACTCAAGCCCCGTATCGTACCCCTTGCCATTTCGCTGATGCTGCGCATATAGCTTACCCACCGAGATTCGGTATTGGACTTCCTATGTCGTATAGCCTCATTAGCCTCGATGTCGATACGATGTATCCGGTCCACCTGCAGTGAAACAAACAGTCAGTTCAAATGTAATCCTGCATTGCGTAATGACACAGTACTCTCGTACCGCCTCGTCGACCCGTGCCGCTAGATGACGGTCTGGACCTTCCTGTATAGCCGCCCCGTGAACAGCATGAGGTGGAGGCTGTGGGGGCTCCCCTGTAGTAAGCCTACAGCGGGTGCGTGCAGCGTACCAGTCAAGGTATGCCCTGTACGGCGCGGGGTCGTCAGGGTCGTACGGCCGTGTCTCATCCACAACCATCGTATGCGCATGGTCAGACCACATGTCTGTCCACGTCCGCTGTGTGGCTCTCCAGTCTTCGGTCGCTCGCCCTCTCCTCGATTGCCTGCAAGTCCATTGAGACATTACACAATCAGTACGGTACTGACATTGACACTAATGCAGTAATTAAATTTGGGTTGTACTGACATACCGGTGGAACTCCTCCGCAAGAGGGCGTCCTGGCATGGGAGGGACATGCTGGTACAGGCCGAACTGTCTCATGACTCGGTGTGGGCTGTACGGCTCACCGCAGTGCGCGAACACCAAGTGGCAGGTCGTCATCCAGTACCTCTGATCTCGCTCGCACTGGTATGACAACCCGTGGGGGGCCGTGTTCGCAATTAACTGTGGAGACCATGGCCACCAGTCTACGTCGGCAAACGCCAGAAGCTCGAACCTCTGGTGGAAATCCGAGTACGCACGTCTCGGTCTCTCCCTGGCCCACCTCAACTGACCATGCATCCAACGTGTACCCATTGTGGGCGCATCAATGGGGTCGTCACCACCATACAACTGCGGGATGAGGTCATAAGGGTGCACACGACGACCAAAGTCAGGCCTGCCAACGGGTAAGTGTTCCCATGACCACAACTGAAGGAGAAGGTAGCAGGCGGCTAGGATCGGCTCGCTGGCCGTGGTACGCTGCGAGGCGTCACACAAGCCTCGGTATGTGGAGCTAAGCACTGCTGATCCCCAGCTATACTGTGGCTGCTGACCAGGCCAGCCATCCGCCAAGGACTCCGCTAGCGGTATGTAGCTAGGCTGCACGGAGTCTCCAGTCGTGCTAGGGAACAAAACGTACCCGAACAGATATAGAAGGTATGCAACGAAGTGCGTCCGCACCGCGACCTCATCTGCGTCTGCAGGACAGGTCATGAAGCGATGAAGCCATCCATGTGGCACCCCAGCTGCGTTGTCTCGGATCGCATGACCGAACCGGTGACCCAGACGGACCTTCCAATCTGCTGCCTTCGGGGGTGGCACCAAAGCAGCACCACGGAGGGGTAGACCTGTAATCATCGTGACGTCCTGCAGCGTAACCGTCATCTCCCCCCACCGGAAGTGGAAGGTGTGAGTCTCCGGCCTCCATCGATCAACGAGAGCTGACAACAGTGGCGCATCGTACTGGAACCCATGCGGTAGATCCAACATGCGGGCAATGGGCAGCAGACCGGTGTCCCGTAGTAGTGGGATGTACCGAGGGTCGAGACGCCAGTTCTCTCGGGGGCCCCTAAGGACGAAGCAAGGAGGCCCCTGTGCGGGTGCTGACAACCACACATGGCATCGGTGGTGCTCGTCCCAACGGGGCTCTAGCAGCTCGAACGCCATGTCCTGCCAAAGAAGGATAACAAGTTAGTGTACATTACAACAAAATGTGCAACAAATAACAACATAACTGACAACAAATGTTATGACAGGGAAACGTACGGAATGTACAAAAACATACGTAAAATGTGCACACGAATATGACCCACACGACAAGGAAACATATGGAATGTGCGAAAATATACATAACATGGTAATGTGCAATACATAGCTACACCATCGAGCCAACAATTAAGCGTACACCTCCTGAATAATACATTACATATGGATTGTGGTTGGTACTACGGAGCGTTGCTTGATGCCGGCCTGTTTGGGCACTGACTGAGGGAGTGGCCAAAGGTCTTGCATAGCCTACACTTCGGGCGCCGAACACGATCCCCTCGCTGGCTCTCATCCATGTCGTTGCGGATGCGACGGCTTTGTCGTCTTCCACGCCCGACATGCTTCAGTGCATCGTTGGGCACCCACTTTATCTCTCCCGGCCATAATTCCCTGTAGTGCATGTCTACCCCGTAGGAATGGAACTCTGCACTCCAGGTTGCATACAAGTGCTGCATGTCGTAGTACTTGGAGATGTACTGTGTCGACGCCTGGTTCCATACACCGCATGCCGCGTACACATGGGAGCATGGCTTGTGCAGAAGCTGGGGCTTGTTGCAGCTGCAAGATGCTTCATCACCAATCGTGCATACCTGCTTGCGCTCCCCTCTAATTTGACCCATGACATACTTCTGCCTTAGGCGGACCTCAAACTTCCTCCTTAAGCCATCAATGGGCTGAGCAATGTGGGTTCGAGCCTTCTCCATCTTCCTGTCCATGAAGGCCTGCATGACCTCAGAGTATTGCTTGTTTTCCTCAAAGTGCTTCTGCGCCATCCTGGCTCTATTCACAAAGTACCCGACGGTACGGTTCCAGGTCTCGGCCACAATTGCCGTGATCGGCAGGGATCTGACGCCCTTCAATACACCATTGTAAACCTCGGACATGTTGGTTGTCATGATCCCATACCTCGCCCCACCGGTGTCGTGCAACAAAGACCACATTTCCAAGTCAGGTGCATTGGACTGAACCCATTGTGAGAATACCCCGACTCTTGTGGAGCCCCCCTCCACGGCCCCTGCTGCTGCATGCACATGCTTCGTAGCCTCCTGATCGAGCTGCCTCCGCAAGGCGTCGAACTTCCGCTTCTGGTTCTGCATGCATAGCTTCTTGAACATCTTCATGAGGTCCTTGCTACGGAACCTTCTGTGGAAGTTCGCTGCAATATGCCTCATGCACCAGCGGTTCTTCACATCAGTCCACGGGACGGGGGCCTGCGTCCCATCCTGCAACGTTCGCAACGCAGACATCAAGCTTGCATTGCGGTCGGAGATAAGGCACACTTCGGGCCTGTCTTGCACTACGGCATTCTTCAAATTGCAAAGAAACCAAAGCCAGCTATCTGTATTCTCGCTCTCCACAATTGCAAATGCCACTGGGAGTAACTGGTCATTTGCATCGGCTGCAACTGCGGTAAGGATAGTGCCCTTGTACTTGCCGGATAGGAACGTCCCATCTACGGTTAGCACTGGACGGCACCACCTGAACCCTTGTATCGCCTGATGGAAGGCCCAGAACACTCTGTCAAGAATGAAACAGTTCGGGCCCTCCGTAGGATGGACCCTCTCCTGCCTGTTTATGTAAGTGCCTGGGTTTGATTGTGCAATTTGATCCAGCATTCTTGGGACCAGGTCGTACGCCTCCTCGTACGTCCCATACATACCGTGCAGCACCTTTCGCTTCGCCCGCCACACCTTCTTGTAGCTCACTTCGTAGCCCGCCTCGTTCGCTACTGCTGCCATCAGAACCTTCGGGGTAATTGAGACATCCGCCTGGACGAGGTGCGTGACCACCTCCGCAACATAACGTGATGTCATGTTGCGGTGTCTATGTACTGGCCCCGCAAGCTCGCAACTGTGATCTTGCAGCACCGTTATCCGGAACTCCGTGCCAACGCCCTTGTACCGTTGTGCACGGACTTTGCCACCACACGACCCGTCCACACACTTCACAACGTACGTGTCCGGCTTTGACTTGTGGACCCGATACGTCCGGCTTATGTTGACGGCATGTCTAGCAATAGCCTGCTGGACAGCACTCTTATTACGGAAGCACTGCCCCAGAAAGAGTGCGCCCTCGCTGAACCCCCATTCTCCCTCCTCCGCCTGTGGCAGAACTAGGGCTGCCGCTGCGATGTCGTCCAGTCTGGACGACACGTACGCACCGTCCGTGGTCACAACACGACCTACCACCCCTCCAGGTGCACCTTCGCCGTCCTCGTCCTCTCCAGAGCTGCCTGTCTCAACCTCCTCATCCTCCTCGCTGTCCTCTTCTTCCACCCGGTCCCCAAGATACTCATGACAGTCAATACGGGCGGCCCACCACCTGTCGTGCACACCTTCGTTGGGCTGGAAATTCTGCGCACGCCTCCTGTCGTCTTCATCACCCACTTCCTCGCCCACATGTTCTCCCGCAGAAGGGTCTTCATGACCGCCGGCCACTTCATCTCCACCAGCGGCATCTGAACCAACCATGCCTGATGATTCTGCCCTCTCCACGAACTCGACATACACCATTGGCCTCCCATATATCGCAGCATCAGGGTTGCGCACGACCTCCATGTAGTTCGCCCATGACGCGTCATTGGTCACCTTCAGAAGTTGCCATATGCTCCCCCTTCCGTCATCCACCATTGAGGCATAGACTGCCTCGATCAGTAACTTCTTCCTTGCGGTCTCTCGATCGAACGCTGAACGGACACACCTCCGTAGCTCAGACAAGCTCATGGCACTCAAACCGGGTGCCCGGATCACGGTCCGCTCGCAATTTGACAGGTCCGCCCCATACGGCCCATCACGTACGAGACCACTCCCATAAAACACCATCAATTGTTCAATGCCAGCCATTGCGTACCTAACATAAGTGCATAATCAACCATTTTAGTACACACCATGTAACAATCGTACCATCTAATTAACAGTTTCGATTAGTATATGTTTTGTATTTCTAAATCTACGATGTATTTGTAACTATTTTACTTTCAAATTGTACCATACATCAAATTAAATATTCATATCATTTTTATTTCCATACTACGGTCATTCACTAAGCATACTAATTATACAAATTATCTCTAATCTACAAATTTACCACCTACAAATGCTCGAACATAAATATTTACTTTTTCAACACATACACATTATTTACACTACAATCTTTTCTAACTTTTACTTAATATAGTCTTTTCTAAATTTTTAATTTTAATCTACCAAATTTATTTCTAATTTATTTTAATCCTAGTACTATTGTTATCACCTACAATTGCTCTAACATAAATATGTGTTTTCTCAACGTCTACACAATACAACTTCATATTTTCCACCTAACTGAAACTACTTTGCAGTACGTATGTTCACAAAAAATGCAACCCTATATACACTACAATATACACTACAATACATCATGCTAAACATATGCAAGATTTCCTATACATACATAGCGTATAAAATATTGACATAAAATAACAGTAATACAAGATGGTTTCGTTAATTAAGGCCTAATGACATACATTAAATTATAGTTGCATGGGCACAAAATTTACCTCTTGTTGATGCTCACGAGACGATCTACAACTTTTGTACTTGCCAAATCCGCTGATTCCAAACGAAAACAACTCAACTCTTCCGGCTTTCGCTCCTCACTTTTCTTCAGCAAAAACTAACTACATTACAATACGTAACTTCAACATAAATTACGACATTATCTACACTACAATAAAGCATGCATCATATGTGGATTTTTACCTACACATACACACTGTATGACACATTGGCTTATAATACATATGTTCACATAAAGATTACCTACAAATACATAACGTACCAAATATTGACATGGCGTATCACACATTCACATAAAATAACATTACCAAACGATAATTTGTGCTAATCAACTAATTATGGACTAATCACATACATAAAAATTTAGTTTCGCAGGCACAAGACTTACCTCTTCTTGAAGCTCACGACACGATCTACAACTTTTATACTTGTAAAATCCGCTGATTCCAAACATAAACTACTCAAATCTCCGTGTTTTCACTCCTCTCTTCCCTTCATTTTCTCCCTCGCTCTATCTTCACTTCAGCTGCAAATGAGCGTTCTGCCTTCGACAACAGTTTTTCTCCCTCCCTTGCGCTGTGGTTTCGGGTTTTTAAGTGTGCATTCAGCACTCATGGAGAGGGGGCCGTTCTTGCCCTAAAGACACGTGTGCGAGCGGACAGGAGAAAGCAGTGCACGCTGGGGTTTTTCCTTCTTTCGGCGGACGGACGGGACGTGGCAGAGATTCCCGCGGTCGGCAAATATTCGCGCGCTGGGGGACGGAAGTCGCGCGGTCGGGAAACGAATCGCGCGGTCGGCAAAGCGAACGCGCGCTCGCGCAGGGCAGACGCGCGGTCGGGCGGGGCGTGACGCGCGCTCGCGCGGCGCGGGAAACGGACGCGCGGTGGCGGGGCGCAACGCGCGGTCGGCGGCCGGTCGTGCGGTCTGGTACCGCACGACCGGGACAGGTGGCGGCCGCAGGTGATCGCGCGGTGGAGAGGGGTCCAATTTTGGAATTTTTTTGTACAGGGGGCCAAAAGCGGAATTTTCGGGGTCCAAGGGTCCAACAGTGTCCAAATTTCATCAGGTTCCGGGTGGAGGCGACGTGCAGCCTGGCGTTCCACGTGAACGGTGTGGACACGGCCAGGTGGGGGAAGGTCAGGGTGCTGTGCGACGACGTGCCCGTCCGGCTCGACAACTCGACGGCGCCGCCGACGTCCGGGAAGCTCGTCGGACCGCCAAGGCCGTGCACGCTGAAATGAGCTGCAGCGGTGCAGCCACTACTTTCTCTGCTTTCATTTCTTCCTGGAATCCGAATCATTTCTGTAATCGTGCACGTATATTACGCGCACATGAAAATGATAATCCTGTAGGCGCTGTAGCTCACTCTATTTAGTCTGTATGTAAGTCGCCAAATTATGGTGCCGCTGCAACTGGTTATTGGTTGTGACTTCTAGCTATTGGCTGAAATTGTATTACAGCAGCCGCAGGGCCGGTCCTATGATTTTAGGGGCCCGGGGCGAAACTAGAAATAGGGGCCTTAGTATAAATATCTAAATATAAATCTACACACATATATATATCTAATTTTACTAACAAACACTTAATTAAAGAAAAATTCACATCAAAGAGTTCATAGATATTACCTTAAAATTTCTTCTAACATTTCTAGATGCGAAGTCATTGATGATGGTATTGATACCAATCTCATCCAATAATTTCTTCTCAATACATAAAGTTGCCAAACCGTTTAACCTTTTTTCAGACATTGTTGACCTTAAATGATTCTTCAACAATTTCAACTTTGAAAAGCTTCTTTCAGCTGATGCCACGGTCACAGGCATAGTAAATAAAATCCGATAAGCAATAGAAATATCAGGATAACAATCCGCTTCTCTGACAAACTCAAAGATCTCCATAGCAGACATTGGTTTATCTGATAAAGTCAATTGCATAACACTTAACTCAGAAATTAGATCATTTAACTCAACATCAGAGGAACCATCTAGAGAGAAAGTTTCTGCAAATTTTGTACAACATTCTTTTAATTCAGTTCGACCCAATGACTTCAATGTTGTTGAACTCATTAAAAATCCAAATATACTTCCGAATGTTTGGAGTTCTTGAAATCTACTTTTCAATGAATTGATTGCCATATCAACCATAACAAAAAAATAATTAACTTCAAATTCCTTCTCAGCTTGCAAAACTGCTTCATCACAATCAATTTCATCAAACTGTTTCTTCCTAAGAACACGCCGCTTAACTGGAAATGATGGCTCTACATTCATTTGAGCTGCAATATCTTTGGCAATGATCATACTCAGAGCAAACCCTTCATTTCTATAAGTATTTAAGTACTTAACCATGCCTTCTATTTGTTGCATGTATATACTCTACATAGTATATGGGGGGCCCCTGGATTTTGGGGGCCCGGGGCGATCGCCCCTCTCGCCCCCCCTCAGGGCCGGCCCTGAGCAGCCGTTAGCTTTTTTTGAGTCATTCAATTAAAAGAAAATGAAGAAAAATGAGAAAAAATAATAAAAATACCGTTATATCTCTACAGACAATACAAAAAAGAGGGATAAACAAAAGCAAAAAACCGAAATTAGAAGCATACTTGTTCCAAATAGTTTCTAACTTAAAAAAGTTGGAAGCCAGAAAAGGCCACAATTGATACGGTTGCTTTTTACTGTGGTGTTCGAAAACTTATCGGTCTCGCTTAGTCCACGTTGAGGTTCCGGGTCTTCTCACAACCTTCTTTGAGAAAATCACCACGCATGACGTCATCAACACTGTCTAGAAGTTGGCAAACTCCAAGAGTAACAAGTCAAGCCCCTTGCTTGACTCTCACCACATGCAACGGATGCACACCGCTCAAATGGATACACAATCCACCTCTAAATGTAACACATGCAATCTAGATCTTTCTTCCTTGCTCACAAAGTGCAACACATGCACAATTGAGAGGAGAACCCCACACTAGCTTAAGAGAGTGAAATAGAGTGTCAAAAGTTGTACACCAACTGGACACAAGGGGGTATATACCCCATTCCTCGAAACTAGTCGTTGGGATAGAAAAATAGGATTTCCAAAAGTACCGCCGGCAAACGGCTGGTACTTCAGCTCTCCACAGCAACAAGCTGGACGTTCAGCAAATCAGAAGTATCGCTCACACAGAGTTGGTAGTACCACTCGCTGATAGGACCGCTCACACAGAGCTGATCAGACCGCTCACACAGAGCCGATCGGAACGCTCACACAGAGCTAGTTGAAAGTCTGATCGTCAACTTCACTGATCCCTGACCACGTCGAATGGTTCGACCACTCAGGTCTCTGACCACGTTGACTGATTTGACCACGCTAGTCTCCGACCACGCTGGTATTCGACCATGTTGTCCGGATTGACCACACATGTCTCCGACTACGCTGGTCTCCGACCACATTGGTTTGGACTACTCAGGTCTCGATCACGTTGACCATGTCGATTTTCGACCATGTCAATCTTCAATCATATAGATCTTCGACCACGTTGAGTCAATCATGTCAGTTCGACCATGTTGATTACAACCACACGGGTCTCGACCATGTCGGTTCAACTACGTTGGTTTCGACCACACTGGTTCGATCACTGTAACATCCTGATTTTTAGAGTTTTTTGAAGCTTTTAAAATAAAATTCACTAATTGAGTTTTAAACATTAACATTTGGTGAAAGTATTTTATTTGAGTTCCTTGGGTCTCAAGGATTTTTTTGGAGTTATTTGCTATTTTCTAGAGCTCAAATGAATGCATTTGAATTTCTGAAAAATAGAAAAGTTCCAAAAAGGCCAAGTGGGCTGAAGCCCACTAGCCTGCCGAACCTAGCTTGGTCCGCTTGTCGCTCCGCCCGGTCGGCCTGCCCCAGCCTGCACAAGCGTCAGCCGTCTGATCGCTACGTGTCAGGCATTGGAGAGCTGCAGTACTGTTCATCTGTGTCGTCTAACTTCAGCCGTCTGATTTTTGTCAGTGCCACACGTCGCCTATCTAATGGTGAAGGCACTGTTCATCATCTTCGTTTCGGTCTCTCACCATCGTGTCCATCTCGAGCTTCACTGTTGCTGCCTGTCTCTACCGCGGACTCCGAGCCACGCACGAGTCGGCCATCCTCGGTGTCCAGGTATAAATCCTCAAGCCACTCCTTGTTTTCCTCGTCCTGCAGTGCTGCCTCCTCGCCTTCCGAGCCCCGCCGTCGAGCGATGTTGCCCTCGTCATCTTCGGCCGCCGTTTGCGTCACCGTTGAGCCCGAGCCGTTGTGGCTCGTCGTCGTTCTCCGCTGTCGTCTTTTCCATCTACCTCGTCATCAGTGAGTCTCCGCAGTTTGCCCTCGCCCGTCGTCGCCGTCGTCATCTCGTCGGTTCATCCGTCACTGCCCACTCGCTCGCCTCGGTTTCTAGTGCTGTTGCCTCGGTCCACGCACCCGCCAGACCATGCCCATGCCTTGTGACGCTTCACCTTCTCAGTGGACTGATTCCATGGTGTACTGAGCCACTGACGTGTGGGTCCCACATGTCAGGTCTATTGTGCGTAGACTCGTGAGCCGACCAAGCCGAGTCAGCACGCCACATCAGCTCTAGTCCGACGTGTCTGCCACGTCAGTCCTGTCTACCGCGTAAGCAAGCCTAGTCATGCGTGCACTATTCCAAAAGCCGAGTTCACCGTAGACCAATTATCCCGTGAGCCGAGTCCACAACACAGTAACCTTTTCCAATTTTTCAGCCTTTTTCTTTAGATTAGTTTTTTCGAGCGCCCGTTCTCCTTCATTCTATCTCTGATTGACGCGATTCTTTTTCCTAAATTCATCTAAAATTGAGCTCTACTTTTTGGTTCTAGTTTGAAGTTTTTATGGTTCAATTAAATTTTATTTGAATTTGTTTTGTGTTTCGTCTCATTTTCTCTCTCGTTAGATCATGTCTTCGAAAGAGCTAAAGCAAGATTTGAAGATCAAGAGCCATTAACTGAGAAACACCAAGGCAAGTCATATTCTTTGATCATGTTGAACCTAGTTTTTAAATCTATTATTTATTATTTTGTTCTAAATTATTATGCATCGCTACTTTATTATAAAACCTTTGTACTTGGTAGCTATTGTCCAAATTGATTAATCCCTTCTTGATAAATTGAATGCCATGATTCCATTGTCACCATATGATGGGTAATTATCTAGTGATGCGTTATTAGTTGTCACATGGGTTGTACGATTATTATGCTTAGCCATGCTTATAGTCGCGTTGGGTTCATCATCACATGTGATCAATTAATTAATTTTGATTTAATGATACATTGGAACGTGGTGGTCAGCCACAATTATAAAATTTGAGTACCATGACATGGGTAGTGTCATTGGTGTTGGTTATACACAAAATTGGTTTTCGCTTAGGTGAATGTTTGTGCAGTAAAGGCGGTGTAGTTTGCATATTGGGATGTGGATGTTTCGCCTGGGTAATGTCTAAGGACTTAATTTTATGCGCCATTAATCTGATCTTTACGGTGCAAACCACATGTCTAGTATGGGATAGACATGTCATAATAATTTGTGAAGTCTCAACTTTAATTTCGCTACTGATGTTGTTTTGGCACAAGAGGGGGAAATTATCGACTATGTGGTTAGCCTACTCAACGACGAAACCTTAGCAAGTGAGGTCGGGTTGAGATGGAGCATTGTAAAATTCTTGTTATCATTTTATTTAACATGAGGAATATCACATCGTGTGGGTACAGTTGTGCAATCTCTATAGAGTGTAAAACTATTCGAATAGGCGTATCCCCAATTATGGACAATGCTCAGTGATTTCACACAACGGGTAGATATTTCATAAAACCTGGTTGGGTCAAGATTGAGAAGTGAATGGTTGGTTGACTGGTGGTTTATTACGTGAATCTTAGTTCACAGGTGATTCATTAGAGTGAATGGTCAGTTCACTTGTAGTTTGTCTCAATTCCTTTGATTACTTATTTATTAATCATTTCCCCAAACTTGCTTTTCAATCTATTTATTGTATGCAAAATTAACCTTTCAGCCATCCATTGGTAAGCCTTATATACTATATTGTATTTTTGGTACAAACGACTTGCTGAGTACTCTATGTACTCACGGCTATATCCCTATTTGCTCAGTTGGAGAAGAAGGATCAGATCAGCAGGAGATACCTGGAGAAGGATACTTCGATGACTTCTCGGATTAGGACTTCGCTCCCTAGTTGATTGACTGTGGGCATGTCGAATGGCTACTACTATTATTTCTTGCGTTCTGCTGCAAGTTTCTTAAACTGTTCAGGCTATTATTTGTAAGTTTGGCCATACTGTTGCAACTCTAATAATTAATAATATTTGAGTCTTTTCTTAGTCAATCATGATATGGTCGATATTTTATCTTTGTTTATACTGTGTACACTAGTGTGATCCTGGACTGGTGCAGAATACACAGGAGGGTCCAGATTTGTATATTCGGGTCTCGACAATCACACAGATCTCGACTATGTTAGTTTAACCGCGCTGGTTTCGACCATGCTGGTTTCGATCACACAGATCTCAACCACGCTTGTTTTCGACCACATTGGTTCGACCATAATGGTTCTCGACCACACAGGTCTTCGACTACCATCAGACACGGTAGTTCCGTGATTACAATACTGGTAATTTCGACTAGCGGTAGTATCGCAGAATACACTGTGACAGTTTCAATTTCCCTGAGAAGTGCATATATTTCAACAGATTTTGCAAAAAATATTTGCAAACTACAGTATCATGCACACAAGGATTATCCATGATTCCCATCAAGTTGCAAAACTTATTTGCACACTTTTAGAATCATGACACAAGGATTATATATGAGAGCTTCAACCATTTACAAAACACATTTGCAAATGTAAGGCTCATACTACAAAGAATAAAAACATGGACTTCAATCACTTGCAAAATATATCTGCAATGTATAGTCCCATGTTACAAGGATTCAACACATGAGCTTCAACTATTTACAAAACACATTCTCAAATATAAGCCTCATGCCAAGGAGAGTTAGAGCAAATGAGGTTGAGCTATCAACACACGATGAGACTTAAGCTACTAGACATGATCCATGTTAATAGTACGGTAACCTATACTAACAATCTGGTCTTCCAACCAAACATCAAGATCGGTAAAAGACTAGGAACACTCTTCTATATTGCACTTTAGTACCTCCCATTGGGATGCTATGGAAAATAGATATAGAAATGGAAGTAGTACCACCCACTAGTTGCTCTCTACAACACTTTGAGGAAAACGTATGGTTTTAATGTCATCCTCATCACGTTCTTCCTGAAAAGAGGCATGATATTCGAGTTAGCCAAGACGTAAGCTGATAAAAAATCCATGAAGAGTGCAGTATAGAAGAACCTACCACAAATATAGGAGGTTTCATGTCATCATGTGCACCTCTTATCCAACTAGACGCACACACCAAATACTAAACCATAGCTAGACGTAGAGAACTCCAGTAGTCATCTAGTACTCTACCTCTAGAACTAAAAGTTGATTATGAAGATACAGTGCTAGCTAGCACAATAAATAAATTCTTAGACATTTGTGGCACTATCGGGAATCTATGTGCATTCAAATTCCACCACTCAAGCAATTGAATCCCTTGTTATCTAAACTCTCATTCACTTCATCTAGGTAGATGAGCAACTCTGATTTTGAAGGCTCGGTAGAAGTGGCACGCAAAAATGATTGAAACTGAGATGAGACTGAAGATAATGAGCTGGTAGTACCCATAGTTGAAGAGGAGGTTACATCACATATAATAGCCATCTTGCTGTGTCGATGTTCCATTTCAAACTGTGAGTACACGTCTTCCAACTCGACCTTCACATCATCAAGATCTTTTGCAGCTTTTGAGGACTCATACATTTGGTTGAAGAACCAACCAATAAATCTCATCATAAACCTAGGATCAAGAACAGTAGCAAGGACCATGACATTGTTCTTTTCTCCCCAATACTTGTCAAACTTTCCCAACATTGCAGTAGCCATTGTCTTCAAATGATCATCTCCAGAAGTAATTGCATCTCTTAATGCAATCTTGACATTAACTATGTAAGGATAAAAAATATTTGCCGTTGAATAAGTTGATCCAGAAAATACACTGGTTACTTCAGCTGATGGCTGCCATGGGTAATTTGCATCTGTGTCAGTATAACACACTAAAGCATCCTTATAAGCAATGCAGACTGACAACATTTTATATGTGGAACTCCATCGTGTGGACACATCAAGACTCAGCCCAGGACCAATTTGCAAAGCAAGTGATGAACAAATCTGTAAGAATTTGTGCATACGAGATGTAGACTTCTTTATATACTTGAATGTTTCTTTGAGCTTGTTTATCAAAGGTGCTAATGGTAGTAGTCCATCATTTATGACAAAGTTCACTATATGAGAACAACATCTAACATGAAAATACTTGGTAATGAAACGAGCTGATCCTCTAGAAGCAAACTTAGCCATTAAACTACGGACAATAGCAACATTTGAGGAAGCATTATCAAGAGAAAATGTGATGATCTTATCCTCTATCTTCTATTCAGCAATGCACTCAAAGATAGCCTGAGCTATCACAACCCCACTGTGTGGAGGATCCAACTCAATAAAGTTTAGTACATGACATTAAATAACCCAATTTTTATCTATGTAATGTGCTACCAAACTCATGTAGCAAAGGTTTTGGTTAAAGGTCCACAAATCATATGTGAAACTTATATGAGACACACTTCTGAGACTCTTCCTAAGGGCATCCCTCTCTGATTCATAAATCTTGATGCACTCACTTCTTATCGTCTTTCTACCGATGAATTGATATGACAGATTTAATTAACTCATCAAAATATTAAACCAAGTGTGCTCGATCATCCTAAAAGGATACTCATGGAAAATTATCATCTTAGCAATAATTCAACGAGTTTTATCATGGTCATATTCCCTAAGAATGGCAACAAGAGGTAAACCAGTCTCACCTACCTTGACAGGACCAAAGTTGAGCTTAACTTGATCTTTCATCTTAGCCATCTTGCTCATATATGGTGTGCACTTTGGTATGTGCCTCGTCAAATGTGAAGTAGCATCCCCTTGTTTGTAAGACATGATCTTGTAGCAAAACCTACACTTTGCTTTTGTATCTGTCTCCTCTTTCTTTGTCTTCGATGGAATAGTCACCACATTAAAAATCTTCCAACAATCTGATCTTTGCTTTTGTCTCCCAGTTGCCTTCAGAGATCCCTTCTGCCTTTTTGCCCTCCTCTTTGTTCTTCCTTGAGAAACTGTACCATCTTCTGTTAAAGCCACAGCTGTGTGTTCATCATCATTGAAACTTGAAGAATCCACAGAAATATGTCCTTGTTCCCCCTCCTCAGCAGATGGGACAACATTGTGATCATCATTACTCATACCCATATGCTCCCAATCCACATCCTCGCTCGACGACTATGATAAAAAATTCATAAAATCATTCATAAAATAGTGAATACGTGATAGTTATGATATGTCACACTACAAAATCATTCACAAAAATGAGAGACATTACACTACAAAAAATCAACAAAAAATTAAAAAAACACCTCACCGAGTCTGCCGGTTCACCGAGTTCACGAGGCGGCTGGGAGCTGATGAGGTGTCGACCGGTTGCATGCTCGCCTGCTAGTGTAGAGCTGGAGGCCTTGGAGTTGGCCGACTTCTTCCCTCGTGCACGAGACTCCATGCTCTGTTGGCGATACATGGCATGGGAGTCGGATGGAGGAGTGGGGGTGTAAGACTGAGGAGGCCGACTAGACGGGGAGAATAGGCGGTCTAAGAAATTCTTCTTTCAATTAATATCAATTGAATACCTTTTCTATTTGTTTAAACCAAGTAAACAATGCGAAAGCTTAAATCAATTTGATTTAGCACAAATAACACCTAGATCAAATAAGTTCACCTAAGTACACCAACAATATTAGGCTATGATAAGGTTTGCAATCCTAGGAAGACAAGCAATCAATTTAATTCTATGTATGTAAATTGCTTGAATATAAATTGAGCACAAGAAAATAAACCACAAATGACGCAGCCTCTTTTTACCGTGGTGTTCGGAGACTTGCCGATCTCCCCTAATCCACGTTGAGGTTAGCCCAAACGAATTGGACCGGCTCCATAATTAAGCCTTCCACCTCAAATCCACTAGTGGTAGCTCTTTCTTGCTCCGGGTAGGTGAGCTCCAACCTTCACACACACCGGATCTTCTCACAAATTTCTTTGAGAAGATCACTGAGCACGACACCTCCAACGCCGTCTAGAAGTCGACAAACTCCAAGAATAATAAGTCAAGCCCCTTGCTTGACTCTCACCACGTGCAATGAATGCACAAGCTCAAGTGGATACAAAATTCACCTCTAGATGCAACACATACAACTAGAGACCTCTCTCCTTACTCACAAGGTGCAACACATGCACAAATAAGAGGAGAAGCTCACACTAGCTCAAGGGGAGTGAAATGGACTACCAAAAACTATATCCCAACCGGCCACAGGGGAGTATTTATAGCCTACACCTCGAAACTAGCCGTTCGAGTCAAAAAACAGGTTTTTTCGGAAGTACCGCCGTTATAGGAGCGGTACTTCCGCTTCCCATAATAACGGTTAGAAAAATAACAATTATTCAGTCATTTGTGGAACTATCGCCGTTATAAAAGTGGTACTTCCATTTTTTGGAACTACCGCAGTTATACGGGTGGTACTTCCGTTTTCGGTTTTTCAGCATAGATGACACTCGGAAAAACGGTCATAACTTTTGACCCCGATGTTGGAATTGAGTGATCTTGGACTTTATGGAAAGATAATTAAAAGAGCTACACAATCCATCTATTTGCATGATCTCAAACATATTAGATTATTTTAGAAATTATAAGAGATCCAAAGAGTCACTCCCATGGTCTGTGTGCAAAGAAATAGCAACAAACAATCTTAGACCATGCCAAGGGATAATGCATACTCTCCAACTTTTGCAAAATACATTTGCAAACTTATATCATGCCACAAGGAGTAGGTACATGGATTTCAACCTTTTGCAAAACACATTTGCAAATCATAGTCATATGTTACAAGGATTAGGTGCATTAGCCTCAACTATTTGCAAAACACATTCGTAAATAATGACATCATGCCACATAGAGCTAGCGTAAGCGGGATTGAGTTATCAACACATGATGAGACTCAAGCTACTAGAAAATACCTCCTCTTAATAGTACGACAAGTCTATACTAGCAATCCGGTCTTCCAACCAACCACCAAGATTCTTTTCGGGCCAAATCTTCCTTTTGATTTCTAAATTAGAATTTTTTACTCAAAATGCTTTTAAAATACATAGTTGAGTATTTGTTATTTAGTTTTTCACAACTTTTAGACTTTTAAACAAATTTTTTGATTTTTGACCAAAGAGACTCTTTTGAAAAGGTAATTTTGCATATCATTTGATTATTACTCCATGAATACCAAAAGAAGCAAATGCAAATGAAACACATTCATTCACAAGATCCATAAACCATGTTTGGGAAAAATATGTAAAATGGTTTTCCCAATAATAATATTTTACCCTTTTTGCTTTAGTAAGCCCAAAAGACTATTTGTTTTTCATAAAGAAAAACCCCCCTTACACAAAGATTCCTTTTGGCATCCCTTTCTTATCCTTTGACACACAAAGGATTCCTCTCCTTTTCTTGTTATTTTTCTCTTCTCACATTTATTTGTTTATGTCATCTAGCACCAAGAATCAAAGATACCATTTGTAAGCCTTTTGTCCATAATAGGTGATTTTTAATCTCTTGTGGTTCTTTTACCTTTCCATAAACATATACCACTTTGTACTTTATACCACTTAAGATGACATTAGATACCACTTGTGAAAAATATCACTTGTAAACATAAATGATACCAAGTATACTTAATTCCAATCATAGAAAACTTGATACAACTTATGAGCTTAAAGGATATCAAGTGTGATTTAATCTATGTGTAGAGATTTGATATCACTTGTAGAAAGATACCACTTGAAAGATTACTTATGAGTAATAGCACCTGTGGTAGGAGTATGATATAGAAGAGATATCACTTGTAAGGGTGGATACCACTTGAAAAAGATGATATCATATAGGTGAAAGAGCTTGGTAAAGACAAGATTTGCTCGGCAAAAAGGAAAGGGATATCGCTTGAAAGATACCACTTGGAGGAATAAGGATACCACTTATTTTCCACTAGTAAGAGATAGCACTTGAAGAGGGGATGATATTACTTGTAAAGATAGAGATAAAACCATGCCGAGGTCAAGATGATCAAAAGTCTACCACTCTTTTAGAGATAATGCCATTTTATGAAAAATCAAAGGATTAATGTGGCATATGAGGTTAAGAAATACTTGAGAGTAGCTAACAAGGATCAACTTGACTGTGAGGAGCAAAAGAAATGGCTGAGGAAATTAGAAATCAAATTTTGAAACAAATCAGCCATTCTCCAGAAATATCGGAAGTACCGCATTTTCATTGCCAGTAGTTCTGAAAACCGGAAGTACCGCAGAATGACTGCCGATAGTTCCGATTTTTCTGGAAGCATGCCAAGAATTTTGAGGAGATATTTGATATAGTGTTGTACCTTGCTCCAAGTTTTTCACAAAGAGAAATAAACCACTTGTGGAGCAATTCCAACTATATGCCAAGATTAAAACCTTTTTAAATATATTTTTAACAAATTAAGCTTTCAATTTTCAAAGACAAGCTAATTTTCAATTAAAATCCTCATGATTGCTAAAATGAGCATTTAGGGTATATTAAGCATTCAATTATATGTATGAGTTGTAAATACGCTTGTGAGCCAATGTATGTCAATAGATTTAGTTCAAATGGCAAAACTCACTTAAGTGCTAGATTGTGACCACTTAGGTCAACTCAATATTTTGGATGAGTTTTAAAACCAAATAACTTTTGATTGATTAGTTTTTTGAAAATCTTTTGAATACAAATAATGTTTGAAATACTTAACTCCAGGTTTTTAATATTGAACACTTTTTCAAATTCCTTTTAGAACTGTCTTTGGCCAATTTTTGAGTTTAAAGACAAAACAAGATACTAGACTTTCTAGTTTTGGGTTAGAAACTCAATTTTGCTTGAAATAAGTTTTTCTAAAGCCAAAACCTTTGGAAAACCTTTTAAATGCATTTGTATATATTTTTCAACTAGTTTCTCAAAGATACATTAATAATTTCAAAATTTTGATTTTCGAGTAAATGGCTCAATTTTGAAAAACAATACTAGCACTTAATTTGTTTGGGCACACTTAGGGACGTGATATACATGAATATGATTTAACACTCCCCTTAATGTACCACTTCATCTTGCTCATGATTAGAATAAAGAACTTTAAACACAAGAGTAAGAGCACTCCTTTAAAAGATATTCAATCAAAGCAACCTACACATGGTTAGAGGCTAAATAAATTCAAGTGTGAATACTTGTTACCAAGATGACATTGGTTCATGATGTGGCAAGATTATCCTCAAACTTGGATTCTAATTTTGTACACGGTGGAGATCACCTCTTCATGAATAAGCCAAGCCTCCAATACCTCTCCAAGTACCTATTAAGCCTTTAAACACATTTTGGTACTCAAAACTTGATTGGGTCTATGAATGTTAGTCACAATAGATTTAAGCACCCAAATGTCCCTAGGAGTGATTTTATGTGAACTAACATTCCTAGCAAACACATTACCATTTATATCCTTCCTAAGCAAATATTGTTTATTAAAAAGAGATGGCTTAGGAATGATACATTTGGGATAATCCTTACTAAAATGTCCCTTTTCCCGGCAATTGTAGCAAGTTAGGCAATTGTTACCTCTCCTTATCTTCTTGTCTTGCTTATTGTCGGTTTGCCTCTTCATTGATAGATTTTCTTGTCTTCCACCTTGTTGGGGCATTTGCAGGCAAAGTGACCCGTCTCATTGCAACCATGGCACTTGATGTGTTTCTTCGTGTGTCATGCATTGTGCCTTGTCTTACTATTCTCCTTCTTCTTGGAGATGAAGCCAACACCTCTCTTGTCATTTGACTTCCTAATATTTTGTCAAGAGAGACCTTCCCTCTGTAGCTTTTCTTCAAGTCATTTCTCAATTTTGTGACTTGGGCTTTGAGCTCATTATTTTTCTCTACAAGGTTAGTCTCAACGAGCATAGAGGAAGTAGATGCATCTATTTTTGAGCAATAAGGTAAATCTAGCAAATCATCACAAGATGTAGATATGCAACTTTAGATGAATTGCAAAAGCTAGGAGCTACACATGGTATATCATCTATTAAATTTCATGTTCTCCTTTAGCTTATTATAATTATTTTGAAGAGAGACATGCTCATTCTTCAAAATCTTATATTTAGCTTTTTCCTTCCCAAGAAATTCATTAAGTGCTTGTAGCATATCCATTAACTCATCATAAAAAGGTGCATCATTGTCATCATCATTATTTACCTTCTTGTTACCTTTAGCCATAAAGCATCGAGTTGATGTGGAGGGAATGGTGGATTCTTCATCGTCGGAGCTAGAAGTTGAGCATTCATCTCTTGACATCCACTCTTGTATGCAATCTTCATCGGTTGATGTGGACATTTCATATTTATCTTGAATTTTTGTGCACATATCATGAGTACTCTCAAGATTGCATATTGTGTTGAACACCTCTACACTCAAAGCACTAAACAGAGCATTAGTAGCTTGAGCATTGAGATGTGAGTATTTCTCATCCTCAATTGTTGGAGCAAGAGGATTCTTAGAAACAGAAAAGCCCACATCCACAATCTGCTATATTTTTGGACTAATGGCCTTAAAATAGCATATCATGCGGATTTTTCAATTGTCATAATTTGTGCCATCAAATAGAGGTGTGTCATCTAGGTGCACAATCTCACTAGTCGTCATCCTTTATACTCTCTGGGCGGTTAAGCCTAATAAATGAGAGACTAAGCTCTGATACCACTTGTAGAATCGAGGAAGCCGACTAGAGGGGGGTGAATAGGCGGTCTAAAAAATTCTACTTTCAATTAATATCAATTGAAGACCTTTTCTATTTGTCTAAACCAAGTAAACAATGCGAAAGTTTAAATCAATTTGGTTTAGCACAAATAGCACATAGATCAAATAAGTTCACCTAAGTGCACCAACAATATTAGGCTATGACAAGGTTTGCCATTCAAGGAAGACAAGTAATCAATTTAATTCTATGTATGTAAATTTCTTGAATATAAATTAAGAACAAGAAAACAAACTACAAATGACACGACCTCTTTTACCATGGTGTTCGGAGACTTGTCGGTCTTCCCTAGTCCACGTTGAGGTTAGCCTAAATGAATTAGACCGGCTCCATGAATTAAGCCTTTCACCTCAAATCTACTAATGGTAGCTCTTCCCCGCTCCAGGTAGGTGAGCTCCAACTTTCGCACACGCCGGGTCTTCTCACAAGCTTCTTGAGAAGATCACCGGGCACGACGCCTCCAACGCCATTTAGGAGTCAGCAAACTCCAAGAGTAATAAGTCAAGCCCCTTACTTGGCTCTTAATACGTGCAACGAATGCACAAGCTTAAGTGGATACAAAATCCATCTCTAGATGCAACACATGCAGCTAGAGACCTCTCTCCTTGCTGACAAGGTGCAACACATGTACAAATAAAAGGAGACGCTCACATTAGCTTAAGAGAGTGAAATTAAGTGCCAAAAACTATATCCCAACCGGCCACAAGGGAGTATTTATAGCCCACGCCTCGAAACTAGCTGTTGGAGTCAAAAAACAGGTTTTTGGAAGTACCGCCGTTATAGGAGCGGTACTTCCGCTTCCCATCATAACGGCTAGAAAAATAACCGTTATTTAATCATTTAAGAAACTACCATAGTTATAAAAGCGGTAATTCTATTTTTTTGGAACTGACACAGTTATACAGGCGGTACTACCGTTTTTGGTTTTTTTTAGCACAGACGACACTCGAAAAAACGGTCATAACTTTTGACTTCGATGTCGGAGTTGAGTGATCTTGGACTCTATGGAAAGATTATTCAGAGGGCTACACAACACATATATTTTCATGATCTCAAATGCATTATATTAATGTATAAATAATAAGAGATCCAAAGAATCACTCCCATGGTCTATGTCCAAAGAAATAGCAATAAACAATTTTAGATCATGCCAAGAGATAATGCATGATCTCCAACTTTTGTAAAACACATTTGCAAATTTAGATCATGCACAAGGAGTAGGTACATGGACTTTAACATTTTGCAAAACACATTTGCAAAGCATAATTACATGTTACAAGGATTAGATTTATGAGCCTCAATTACTTGCAAAACACATTTGTAAATAATGGCATCATGCCACAGTCCACAGAGAGCTAGAGTAAGTAGGATCGAGTTATCAACACATGATGAGACTCAAGCTACTAGACAATATCCCTCTTAATAGTACGGCAAGCCTATATTAGCAATCCAGTCTTCCAACCAACCACCAAGACCGGTAAAAAACTAAAAACACATCCTTAGCCCTAACTACTTATACCTTTGCTTTGAGCATTCTCTTGAAGTTTGATGATACATATCTTCACTTCAAATTTGGGTCGTTGTCTTCTCTTGACTTGATGATCAACTTATGACCATCTCCTTGATGATCAACTCATGAACATGTTTTCTTCGAAATCTTGACGTGCATCAACGCATGCTGCATTCTCTTCTTGATGACCTTCAACTCATGAAGTCATCTAAAGTTGTCATCATCATGGAACCTAACCTATTTATCCAATTCATGAAAAATGTTTGTCCCACAATGTGATTGTCATTAATTACCAAAACTCACCATTAACTCATAATAGAGGGACTAGATTCTCAATCTTTCCCTTTTGGTAATTGATGACAATCTCAACAAATAATGAGATAATAAATTGAATATAAAATCATTTGAATTCAAAGTACGGTACTACCACCACCTAAGGTCCGGTAGTTCTGCTCTCTGATAGTTCCGATTTTTGACGCGGTACTTCCGTTTGATTCGAGGCCGAGAGTTGGTGCTCTTTGGAAAAAAGGTTTTGCCCAGGTTATTCGGAGCTTCCGTGCTTCGGAAGTACTGTTTAAGGATGTGGTACTACCGCTCTATGGTAGTTCCGCTATTAAAACTCCGGTACTTCTGTTTGCCGCAGATACAAAGTCATCCCAAGGGTGCTCTCTGGAAAAAATATACTGCCCCAAAATCCAGAACTTCCAGGGTCCGGTAGTACCGCTCAGGAGTTGCAGTCATACCGCGCTACGGTAGTTCCGCCGTTCAAACTCCGGTACTACCGATTATTCTGACGATGTATAGTTGAATTTAGAATTTAAATTAAAATGCATGCATGACCTTTGTCTTGAGCCATGTCGATCTTCTTGTCAACTTAGTATTTATCTTCAAGTCATCAAGCAAAATCCAGTACTAAACCTTTCAAACACTTGATAATCATGTTAATCCCATACACAGATAGTTGAGTATAGAGTAATATGAGTCAATGTGAGTATATATAGACTATACCAGTTTTATATACTCAAAGGATATGTTTCAAAGTAGAGATCCCAATATATGTATAAAAGGAAATATGGATCAATACTAATAAAATCACAAAACATAGAGGGAACTCCCTTAAATGTGTGTATACAAGTGTGTGTAATGAAGACATATGCACATATTCATTAGACCATTGATAGAGTTCATTCTATATTTTGGGTACAAGGAATACATTAATATATAAGAATATGATTTTGAATGCATATCTCTTTGATTTCACCTTTTCATCCAAATGAGACTAAGTAATATCATAATCAATAAACAAGGTTAGTATCACAATTGCATTTGTCATTATCACCAAGACCTCATAATTGTATTTGTCGTTTATTACCAAAACCAACTTAATGGAGCTTGATCTTTCAGGGGGAAGCACAACGAGGCCGAGGGGGGATATCACGGGGACGGGCTAGGGCCTCGGGGGAGGACGGGCCAATGGGGAGTGCACGTGGCTAGAGGAGGACAAGCGCGGCGGCAAGGTGGGAGCAGCGGGTGGCACGGTGGTTGGGGCGGACCGCGCGGTGGGAGGGGCAAGTGGCGTGGCAGATGGTACGGTGGAAGGGGATCGACTGAATGCAGATCAGGAATTTGGGAATGGGAATTTGGGCGTGGCGGCCGAAGGGTTAGGGTTAGGTTAGGGGATCGACTCATCCGTAACTGCACCTCCAAGTTAATTGAACGGTTGCAAGCGTCTCCAGCCAATCCAATGGCTGGATTGTCCAGCCTGGTCCGAACGTCACCGTCGCCATCGACCATCCAAAACCGATCGAACGGTGCGGAATGAAAGAACGTTTGGAGCGGTCTGAACGTATCCAAGGCGATCGGGCGGTCCGTTGAAGATCGGGCAGCCACACCGCATGGCCGACTCCTGAGTTCCTGACCGTGGGCCACTGCACTACACACACGAGCCATAGCGGGCTCGAGCTTGGCTTGATTTTTTGTGAGCCGCGAGCTAATTTGCCAGCTCTAGTTTGGGGCATCTGCCTCCTCTACATTTTGTGCCGTAAGACGACGTTGGAACCACCTATGATCCATGGATTTGTGCGTGCTACGCACCAACAACCTATAACACCCGGTCATACATAGCTGACACAATGCAATACATGCCCCATGAGACACTGAGACTAGTACAACTTATGACACCCGCCCCCTGCACCAATGTACGCCTAACAATTTTCAGCTAGTGTAGCATACGAGACGATCCTTCATCGCTAGCTCAGGGCGACGTGCACAAGCACGAACCTCAAGGCAGAAGCACGCACCGATCGAATTAGCAGCCAGAACAATCTTCTTCGGTTGAGATTAGAGGAGGGCATTGGGCCGGGCCGTGTTGGCCCAGGCTTATCATGCTTTGGGCCGTGTTGTGCCATATTGGTTTGATCTAGTCACCTCGTCGTGTCGTGCTGTATCGGCCCATCTTGTCTTTGACTAGGCTCAGGCATGGTTTAAAATCTACCATGCCGATGTTCATACTGTGCTAGCCTAAACTTAGTTTGAAATAACTATACATGACGAAAATGGCAATGATGATGGTGGCAGCGGCCGCCATCTTCATTTCTCTCATACCCGTCTTATTAAAAACTAGTTAAAAGTGTGAGGTAAAAGCGCTAGTCAATGGATTATTATTAATTTTAGCCGATAGAACATCGCTCTAATGAATAATAAGTCCATCAGAGTATTGTAGCAAAACAATAATTAGAGATAAAACTTAATGTTACACATACATAGCCACGCAGGGCTAGGCCTGATACAAAGGCTCAAATATTACAATATTTAGAAATGAAAATATTCTAGCCATTGTCTATCTAAAACAAAGATAATATAACTATACCTTATTGCAATCAGGTTCACCAGGAACGATTCCGGATCGTCGCCTACTCCATTTGACCTTCATACAAGGTGTCCGCCTCCTACTCTTTGTATTACGAGTCCACACCATTCCACCCGGGTAGTACTTAAATCCATCCATGTAGCCTTCACCAGATCCTAGCTATTCTTCGGACTGACATACTCCTAATCAAGGGAAGATAATAGCAAGGATTCTCTTCATCAGATCCTAGCTATTCTCCAGATTGACATACTCCTAAACAAGGGAAGATAACAGCAAGGAAAGATCCTAGCTATTTTCCGGACTGAATGCTCCTCTTCTACATCTCTAAGAATATACATTCATATCCTCAATCTCTGGCTCATTCTCATTCTATTTCTCTTTCTCTTTCTCAGGATTTATAGCAAATAGCGTTATGTTGTTACGTTTTGAAAGGATCCCAAATTATTACTTTAGAAAATTGCTGAACACTCGTATGGACAGCTAAAACCTTCATGGGTTTCCGTAATCATCTTTCCCGAAGACAGGCATGAATTCATGATTTATATACCAATACACAAGCTTGTACCACTTTACCCATCATCATCACTCTAATCAGCCTTTTTCTTTTTTTCTTTCTCCTCTCCCTTTTCTCTCTCCCCTCTCTCCTTTTTCCCTGTCTAGCCGAGGCCTTCCCAGGCCATCCTTCTTTTCCCCTTTATCCTCAACGGGACATCCTCGTGCGCGATGAAAGACAAGACCACGTACGGGCAGGCAAGCGCAGCGAGAAGATAGCAGTGGCTCAGAAGAGTGAGCCATATCGCATCCTATGATGCATTTTTTGTAATACTGTAATTACTTTTAATTATACAAATTCATAATGTATCAAATTGTAAAAAAATGTGAAATATTTGTTAAATTCATAATTAAGTTAATCTGAACAAACATGGCTAATTCGGACCGCATAAAATTCCCAAAAAATTACATAATAACTATTACTATATCGGGAGGCTTCACACAAAATTATGTAATTTTTAGAGCTCGTTTGCTATATGTAAAAACTCATAAAAATATTCAAATTGTATGAATTTTTGAGCAACATTCGCCATGGATAAAATTCCCTAACAATTATACTATGAGGAACATTGTGTTGGGAGACTGTATATAAATTTTTGTAATTTTTTGAGCTTATTTAATATATTTAAAAATTCAAACAAACACTAAATAGAAAAAAATTAGGCAGGTAATTAGGCCGGCTAATTAGCCGGCCTAATTACTTGCTGCCTACTCTCTAGACGGCATGCTGCTTGCCGTCCAGTGAGGGGGCGGCAGGCGCTTGCTGCTCGGCCCCCCAACAGCAAAAATAATATTTTTGTCAATACGGCCGATATACTGTTATTTTTGTAAATACAGTATGAAATAGTGCCAAAGATAACTTTGATTCTGCATAGGCCAACTCTTTTCTTTATACATGACATGACACCTCATCCGTAGTGTCCATGGTAGTACAATCACAAAACGGAAGGATCGATGACAGGGAGAGGAGAAACAGATGAGGGAGTTGATGGGGAGCAACCGGCAAACAACACACGTTAGGTTTAAACGAAAGTGGCATTAGAGCATGTATAATGATATATACAGTAATAGTTCATAATATGTCTCTATATTATTTATAGATAAGATTAAAGATAACACATACAATATGTTGTTTATATAATTGTTTATAATTGCCTTATGTAATTAATATGCTGTTTATATAGTTGTCTATATAATTGTATAGATAATAAAAAGTTATTTATAAGACCATCTGTTAAATAGTAGACAATATCTTTCTCTCTCTTTCATATTACCTAAAATTCTATATAATATATCTTTACAGATAGCAAATATGTACCATTGTATATGGCGACAATCACGTCATTCTATAGGATGCCTATACTGCATATATAACGACCCCATCCGATTCCGGCCGCTCCCCTAGCACAAAAGTGTCGTAAGTTAAAGATCATGAGCTCCAAAGTTTTAATTTGGAGCGACGTTACTCTCTCCGTATCAGGAAATGTGCCTATCTCGGTTGGTGGCCATATTCGGCTTGAATTCAGATGCCTATTTTCTTTTTAATTAAAAAGATATCTTGTTCCTACTAAATATTCCTTTTTTACTCTCTATATATGCATTGTACAACGTAGAGAAGTCGTTAAAAATTCTACTCGAGACACTTCATCCGTTGATTTTCCCTTAGGTGCCTGCATTTATTTCGAGATTCATTAGTCCAACGATACCAGAGCACTTGGTGCGTATTTTTTTACCTGTGGTTCATAATGTTTTATTTTAATACGAGTGTTTGTATAAATAAATTAAATATTAATATAAGTTTTTTTAAAACCATCCCCATAAATTGTTTTAAAACAACAGTAAAAACACTATCATCTATTTGTTTATTCGGCAGAAATTGCCGTAAGCTCTATTAATCATATTTCTGTGAACAGTTTAGCGCGGACAGATCTTGCGTCATGAGGTGACATCTACCAATACCAGGACAACATGTACGGCGAGCTAGATCACAGTGCGTGGCCTCGACAAGAAGACAGCTAGAGGACACAGCCTTAACACTTCTCGGGGACATCTAACCCAACTACCTTATTAGTACTCAGTTCTTCCATTGGGATCAAATGGTAGCTAGCTCCGGCCATTCCTCTCAACAGGAAAGAGAAAAATGATTTAATTTATTTTACTCCAACTAATAAGAAAAGATGTTCCTATCAAAGAATCAAATCCTGCATGAGACCCATTTCACATCATGATCGCTCATGTAATTAACTAGCCTCATAGGCGCGGCGGCACGCCGCGCCAGCCACCGTGTGTACCGAAGTAAAAGAGACGATAATCTGTGAGGAGCTTTTTAAAAATAACGAGGGCATATGTGTATTTTCGAAAAAGCCGAAGGTCTTTTTCGTAAAAAATCGAGGCCTATACGTAAATAAATGAGGACCCGTACGTAATTTAGTAAACCGCGGGGCGCTATCCTGCGAAGTATACAAAATTTCGGTAAAGTGGAGGGGTGTTTTCGCAAAATTTTTTTTAAAAAAACTGCCAGGGACTTTTTTGCGAGGAAAAAGGACCTTTACATAATTTTCGGAAAACAGAGGGAAATGACCTCAGCTGACCGTACGAAAATCGGCCGGCCACGCGGCGGGCGCAGCGCGCGCGCGGCCGACGTGGCCGGCTCCCCGCTCGCGAACTCCCCCTGGCATAATGGGGGGAGTACTAGCAGCATAGGCGCGGCGACACGCCGCGCCAGCCACCGTGTGCACCGAAGTAAAAGAGGCGATAATTTGTGAGGAGTTTTTTTAAAAAAAAATCGAGGGCACATGCGTATTTTCGAAAAAGTTAAAGGGTTTTTTTCGTAAAAATTGAGGACCCGTATGTAATGAAATGAGGACCCGTACGCAATTTAGAAAACCGCGGGGCGCCATCCTGCAAATTGGAGGGGGTTTTTCAGAAAAATTCGCCGCAAAAAAACCGTGTATCGAAGTAAAAGAGGTGATAATTTGTGAGGAGTTGTTTTAAAAAACCGAGGGCATATGTGTATTTTGGAAAAAGCCAAAGGTCTTTTTCGAAAAAAATCTAGGGCCTATATGTAACTAAACAAGGACCTGTACGTAATTTAGCAAACCGCGGGCGCTATCCTGCAAAGTATACGAAATTTTGGTAAAGTGGAGGGGTGTTTTCGCAAAAAAAAGTTTTAAAAAAAACTGTCAGGGACCTGTTCGCGAGGGAAAAGGACCTTTACGTAAATTCGAGAAAATAGAAGGAAAATCCCTCCCCTGGCCGTACAGAAATCCCCCCGCCACGTGGCAGCCAGCGCGCGTAGGCGGGGGACGTGGCCGAGCGGGAGGGCGCGCATCCCCCTGCTATAATAGGGGGAGTATGTGCTTATGTATTAGGACTCTACTAGTATAGTGTCCGTGCTAACGCCACGGTAGCATTTTAGGGATGCACATGAAATCAACCAAATGAATTTTTGAATGGCCATACATGTTTTGTTCCCTGCTTTCAAAGCCAATTTTTGAAAGGCCATACATATTTTGTTTGGATAATTGGGTTGCTGCTGGCAACAAAGTCCATCCATGAATGAAAGCCAAACATATACATCAGATTATTTTGGTCAATCACTACAAATAATTGAAGACATCCAAATGGCACATAATATAGCCACTGCATATAGTATATAAGTTAACTGCAGATATCAGTGCTTGGGAATTAATAAATTCATCCTGCAAGGCTGTAACATATGCACATAATACATGCAGAATAATACATGTTGGCCAAAATTCTTTGAACATTTAGAGCACTAAAAAAATAACCAGAATCGACAATTTCATATGTAGAGATGCAAGTATTTCATTAAGATTCATTAAGATTTACATCTCATATATTGTATAACCAAATATTTTTGTTACCAAGACACAAGCTATGACCATCGCTAGCTTGCCACGGCCACATACAACTCGCTATGACTTTACCGCTCAAAGTCTACGACCTCATCCCAAGTCGTTCCGACCGATCGAAATGATGAACCAACAAATGCACGAGGTCTACGACTTCACCACGAAGCCATACGACCGATTTCAAGATGTCTACGACCACGTTCAAGCCTCTCAAGCACAACCGACCGCCTACGAGTACTTCCGACCGAGTCCAATGCCAGTCCGACCGCCTTCGACCGTGTCTGTGGCTTGTCCGACCACAACTGATCGTTTTTGACCACTTCCGAGCGCATCCGATCACATCCGATCGTGTCCGTCTGCGATCCGACCACGTTCGACCGCCTCACAACGTGGTAGAAGTCCGCCGACTTTCCACGTGGTCGTAGTCGAGGTCTGCCGATTATCGACCGCACCAGTCGAAGCCTCGACCACCGACTTCCTCTCGCGCTAACGTGGTCATAAGGTACCGACTTCTCAACGTGGTCGTACCCAAAATATCATGTACCAAAATATCATGTAGAGAAATATCATGGTACCCAAAATATGTTTGGGCAACAAAACAAGGTATGACAGAACCCAGGTGCTACAAAAGACAAAACAGAACACATTTGTAAATTGTTCAGTGGCCAAGAGTGTCACACCGGTAAGAAGTCCCAATCTTCCTCTCTCAGGTCAAATTCTTCAGTAATATCTACATCAAACATCAACTGTACCAATACAAAGAAATATTAAATTACTCATCAGAAATCATATCATTTAATGATTGAAAAAAGAAGTCATCTGTTGACAAACTCACAGTATGCATTTTAGTGTATTCATTAAAGCCATATATAACTGCTGGGACATACCTGAAAGGAAGAATATTGAGAGAGAAGGGGTCAACATGGATCACAAACTGACCACAACCAAAATAAATAAATAAATCTTCCTCAATCAGATGAGCACTAAAGCGCCTAAAAAAACCTACGCACACACTCAACGTCACTGATTAACCATAACACCACTGGAAGGTGAAAAGTTACTCAAGCTGTTATCAATATTAGTTCCCTCCTCTACTTTAACATTGAGTACATTAACCATGTAGGGAGCAGCGTTGAATTGGATAGCTTCCTAGTGTTTCCAAATAATAATATAATAACTAAATAATAAATCCCTACATTGTAGGAAACTTATATTATGTTTCCAGGGTCAAAATGAATTTATAGCCAATTGGCCATGAAGGCGTACATTTTGTCCCGTCGATGCCACAAACGAATAATCTCCCCAATACAATTATCTGAAGTTGTCTTTCTTTTCTTCACGACATGCTGAACTTGTGAGCTTCCTGAGTTGCCATTATGAAGAACAATTGAGTTAACCGACTTTGTGGTGCCAAGCATTTTTCTGCAGTTTGACGATCCACAATGACAATCTTGATCTGCTCCAAACTGGACAAACCTGTAGATAATGTTAAGAGATTAAAGACAGCAAAACAGTTCCATATGCACAATGCAATAAATCAAGATGGGTGAAAGAAATTTGTTTATAATGGAAAAAAACTTTTTTAGGATCAGCCAGAAGACTGGGATGAACATACTTATAGTCATAGGTCAGCTCCTCCCCTTCCTTTATGTCACGAAGAGCAAAAATGCCAACTCTGGTCTCTCCATCAACGGTCCTGAAACAACATGATGATAGTAGCATATATCAGTGTCATCAACAGAGATTTCAGAACTCTACGGTATAAACAAACGGTCCTGAAACAACATGATGATAGTAGCATATATCAGTGTCATCAACAGAGATTTCAGAAATCTACAAAATAAACAGAGATTTCAGAAGTAGGGCATATATAGAATAACCAGTACAATATAACTAACCATTTCTGCATCTCCGTGCTCGGGTCACAACTATGATTTATAAACCGGGACATGTTTCCCTTGTTTGTTGCATCAATGACCATATTGCTACTGACCTCACAAAGATAGAAATTAGTGTCACGCTGCCTCTTCATTTTCCACAGTCTTTCCTCACATGTTCTGTCATCAATAACTGTAACATTTATGCAAGAATATGGATATTAGTTTGGTTGTTCAGTGTCCAATGTGAGAAAACATCATCACCTATAAAACTACAATATTTATGTTCATTTAATTTGTTTGCCCAAAATAGATTTGAACAAAGCCATACCTTCTCCTACATATTCTATAACAAACTCTCCTTTCTTTATTTCATCCTCAGCTACCAATCCAAAGCCACATCTCTTTGTCTAGAAAAAAATAATAGTCTTTTAGGGGAGTGGGGACTGATAAAATAAAGGTTTATGAGACAATTAAATTTATACAGCATTCAAAGTTTCACATATAGATATAGAATGGCAATCATCAAATCATAAAGTTTGATTATGTCATGCAAAAAACATCATAAGGCAAAACAGTACCGGAAAATGTTGTAACATAAGTGGTAAGCTAGGACACTGGTGCAAACTATAGAAACTTACATCACAAGGTGTGGCATTTGCGGATGTGCACTTGAAATTAGTGGTGGCATGAACACTGGGGCACGATACCTGTAAGCAGCGAGTGAATGTACAGTTGTTCAGCGGGATTTGCTAGGGAACAATAATCGTCGAAGCACAGCTGCACATAAGTCAATTAAAAACTTTATCAGGACCTAACAGGATGGTAGCACATGTTAGACCAATGATTCAATTGAGTTGCAACTTTTCAAGAATCTGTAACAAAGAGGTGTGCATGACCATTATAGCATGCCAAATGCTAATATAAAACCACACCTGGCAGTTTGTCTCCATCTGAGCTGCTTTTCTTATCTCTCTGGTCTCACAGAAAACTACATAACCATTTAAAACTAAATGACTAAATATTAGAAACAGAGCTCTCGAACTACTTCATTTCTTATCTCCTGTTAGCTTCTAATTAAGACTGAATATATAAGTGGTATATGAACTTTTTGGGACAAACATAAGTACTGACCAAACAGGTATATAGAAATAGCTACTTAGAAACAGGTGCTTACAGGACAAAGCTAATATGAGACAAGCATACCATACATACATCTAACCAGTGTCAGATCCAGAAATGGAGCACGCCTGATGCTAATTTATGGCATACTACAATTATTGATAAATTGGAACAGTAGTAAAATATTTAGCAATCTGCATTACAAATTTATATTTCACAAACCGAGATTTTGAAATCGGAATAGAATATCCATTTATAAACTACATTTGGAACTCAGCGAAAGAAATCCCCCAATCCAATCAACTATTCAAAGATCTAAGAAACCATCCCTAGCTAGCTATGTGAAGCGCATAAGGAGTGAAGGCTGAAGAGACGCACCTGCTGCTGGCTGCTGCTGCTTCTGTTGCTCCGAACGGCCGATGGGAAAATGGGGATTGGGGAGCCGTGCCGTCGGTGGAGACGGAGGGTGGAGGTGATGACCACATTGCTAATTCGTTCAAATTATAAGAAACTTTTATATGACTGCACGAAGCATAAAAGATAACATTTAAACGTAATTCCATGCTACTGTCTTTCTCATTCTAATCATCAAGACAATGGCTAAAAAAATTTAATGGATGCTGTCGTAATAACACTAAAATGCCTATACCACCAGTAGGAGTGAAAGACACCTGTAACTTGTTTTGTATTTTGCTTCTTACATGCCACCAGTCATCAGACAATCATAGCTAAAGTAATAGGTTACTCCATATTCATATATTGAACATAGCAAAAGGCAACATCATCCTGAAATATGAACATAACGGGGCAAGAAAATAAACCAAAACACACAGTATGGCTTCCACCAGGGCCAGATGTGGCATTGCAATTGAAGTGGTATACCATAAAATTTGCAAGTAACCTACAAGGTTCCCACTGAGCAAGAACTCTCTGATACAGGACTCCTTATGAGCAAAGCAGCATGACGCCAGTAAAAGTGGCCAATACCGAGAATTCGCATATTAGATAGTACATCACCATACCACATCTACCCTACTGGCTAATTAGGGATTTTGTAATTGAACAACGAAGGGACGATTCAAGGGCTGAACAGCTAGGAGCCTAGGATAGCCTACCGACTCAACCCAACAGATCATCTAGATATCCCAGATCAAAGCATCAAAGGCAAGCCTATAAACTTCTAGAAACGGGGTCTAGATCGGTCTGTGCAAGGAAAGACTGCTGGTCGGGGGCAAACCTAGCAGAGAGGAGATGAGAAGGGGCGAGAGCAAGGTGTAGGACGGTACCTTGCGACGGTAAGATCTCGCGAAGGGGTCGCAATCACACCGGCGGGCGGGGAGGCTCGCGTTGCTGCCTGCTCGATTTGGGGTCTGGACTGCTTCGCTGAATCGTTTATAGCACATAGCAGATCATTTATAGCACAATACAAATAGGTAGCAGATCGTTTATCCAACCTGACAAATGCTCAATTCAACAAACTTTTTTCGAGAAATCCCCAACAATCCCGCCCAAAAGCGGCTAGATCTGAAGAAAAATAACCAACCTGTGTCCGATGAGGATGGCCTGGACGGACGACGCCGCTCTCCTGCAGGATCTCCCGGTCGATCTACTTGCTGCAGTAGCGCCGCCGCCTTCTAGCCGCGGTCTCGCGGAGTCCCTCCACGTCCTACGATGCCGCCGCCTTCCACTCCAGGAGACGATCGACCTGCATGCATGCAAGCCGCGAGCGTCAGAGACGTGGGAGGGGGTACTCTCGGCCGCGCGGGTGAAGCGGCGGCGGCGGGGAGAGGCGAGATGGGAGGATGGGGGAGGGGAGGCGTGGGGGAGGATGGGGGGAGGCGGAGGGAGGGGAGGCGCGGGGGAGGCGCGGGGGAGGCGGAGGGAGCGGAGGAAGCGCGGGGGAGGAGGGGGAGGCGGAGGGAGCGGAGGAAGCGCGGGGGAGGAGGGGAGGCGCGGGGGAGGAGGAGGAGGGGGAGGCGGAGGGAGCGGAGGAGGCGCGGGGGAGGCGGAGGGAGGGGAGGCGCGGGGGAGGAGGGGGAGGCGCGGGGGAGGCGGAGGGAGGGGAGGCGCAGGGGAGGCGGAGGGAGCGGAGGAAGCGCGGGGGAGGAGGGGGAGGCGCGGGGGAGGCGGAGGGAGCGGAGGAAGCGCGGGGGAGGAGGGGAGGCGCGGGGGAGGAGGAGGAGGGGGAGGCGGAGGGAGCGGAGGAGGCGCGGGGGAGGCGGAGGGAGGGGGCAGCGCAGGTCGAGCGGGGGCGCGGGGTGAAGGGGTACTGCAGATCCATTGAAGGATGACCGTCGGATATGGTTGAGTAAGGAGAGAGAATGGATGAGAGTTAATCTGGTGCGCACGTTTTTATGATGGTGCATTTCTGGGTGCATATTGTGGTGTGGACGTAGTTAAGGTCATGACTGTAGAGCAGGTAATTGTTGGGTGGATGTAAAATAATTTGAACTGGTGGATTAATAGTGTAGATATATAGGAGACAAATTGCCAGTTTGCCACCCATGGACTCTGCAAACGGGATAGGAGACGTGCTCGGCTCATAGGCTTTGCGAAGCGAAACAAGTTCTCTTTAATGGGCCAAACGGATGCACTGGCATGTTTCTTCGACCCATATCTGTAGGCATGCATTCACATTTGTTTAAAAATATGATAACGCCTAAAAGTGTTATCTTTTATTACCATGTTTTAATATGTAATGTATGCTTTACATGCCACTTTTGCATAAACTCATATTATTGCATAACTCATTATAAAATTATATATTATTTGTTTTTCTTTGTTTTCATGTGTATTGGAACTCCCAAGAGCGAAGAACAATAAAACAGAAGTCAAGCTTGGGTGAAACCGGAGCAATAACAGGTGCCGGAATTGCTGCCCTGACTTTGTGACACATTTTTGGGCGCCTATATGACCTCATATGGAGAAATCTATAATTAGACAGTTGTAGATCTAGTCGAGAGCTACGATTTGGTTTATTGGATCACCCAAATCGGAGTTCCTACGAGGAAGTTATAGCCTCTAGAACACAGACTGCGCAATTAGCCAGGTGATGCGGCTCAATCGTGCTGCCCTAGGAAATAAATTTAAATTGGTCCAAACATGTTACGTATGAAATACAGTCATAAAATATGAAGAAAAAGATTGGCATTATGGATGTTAAATGACTTATATAGCAGCCATCTAATAAATACATCTGGAAGTTCTTCCAAACAATCCTCACATCTTCTCAAGAAAACTATATCTAGTAGTAAATTCAAATATGTAAAACAACTTAATTACATTTAGTAACGAAAAGTAATTACTAACCATAAAGTAGTTTAGATATGTGGGTGCAAATATTTAAAGAGAAAAATTTAGTATTGTGGATATAGTAAAGTAGATAAACCAGAAAATAAAAATTGTTATATTAATTTAAAGGATAAACAAAATTAGTATAATAACCTAAAATTATTTATTATTCTTAACTTCACATATTTTGTACCATTGTACATTAATAAAATACCAGACATACCGATCCAGTTCACGATAAGAGCGCATCTTCGCCCCCACATGGTTGCAAGCAATCTACATTTGGAGTGTCATACATACCATTTATGTGGCAAATTCAATAATTTCACAAATACATCTGTTGTGGTTACAGACCAAACAGAGAGAGATGGTAGTGGAGAGTGAGAGAGAGTGATAGCAATGACCTGGGTCCCCCCATGGCCTGTATTCCATATATATATACATGGGGAGTGCTTTTACAGTTGTACCCTTACATCTGGGTATCCCCCGCAGGGGCACTTATGTTATTATACATGGCCTATTCTGGACCTTATAACCTTCTACCAGGCCTGCTGGGTTTACGTGGGGGCCACCCCTACAACAGGAGCCTCTCATGGAGAAGGGCTTCACAGGGCCGAAGTCATGTTGCCGAGTCCTTTGGCCCCCTCCATCCCTGCGGCATGTGAACTTTTCCGAACTTGACCAGGGGCTGAGGCCGTAGCCGAACTAGACGCGGGTGGCAGCGGAGCTGGCGCCTAGGCGAAGTAGACGCGCGCGCGCCGTCCCCTACCCTTCGAACGGGTGGCAGCGGAGCTGGCGCCTAGGCGAAGTAGACGCGCGCGCTCCGTCCCCTACCCTTCGAACGGGTGGCAGCGGAGCTGGCGCCTAGGCGAAGTAGACGCGCGCGCTCCGTCCCCTACCCTTCGAACCGGTGGCAGCGGAGCTGGCGCCTAGGCGAAGTAGACGCGCGCGCTCCGTCCCCTACCCTTCGAACGGGTGGCAGCGGAGCTGGCGCCTAGGCGAAGTAGGCGCGCGCGCTCCGTCCCCTACCCTTCGAACGGGTGGCAGTGGAGCTGGCGCCTAGGCGAAGTAGACGCGCGCGCTCCGTCCCCTACCCTTCGAACGGGTGGCAGCGGAGCTGGCGCCTAGGCGAAGTAGACGCGCGCGCTCCGTCCCCTACCATTCGAATGGGTGGCAGCGGAGCTGGCACCTAGCCGAAGTAGACGCGCGCGCTCCGTCCCCCGTGGGCGTAGCCGGAGCTGTCGAGGTGGGGCTCAAACTTCTTGACTCCGGGGACCATGTTGGGGGCGGGGCCGGGATCGTGGGTGAGGCAGTGAAGGCGGGCGCTGCGCCGCCGGCTTTCCCGCGTTCCGCAGCTGCCCCGACCTTGCGGCTTGATAGTGTGCTTTAAATGACGGCTGGAATCATGCCGACGCCTGGCCTGTCAGAGGGCAGGCTGTCGCGTTATGTAGTCTATTTTCTCGTGGGTGGGGCACGCGGCGGCTTGCAACTGGCGCGTCGTGGGATGTGAGCGGTTGCGTGCTCGCGGCTGTTCGCTGCTTCCCCAGGAAAGCGGGACGCGTGTCAAGCGCGTGCTGGAGTTGTGCGCTGCCTGGCCACCTAACGGGCACACTCCTCCAGATGCCAGCGGTTCTTTCCAGTCGTGGGTAGTCGAACCGCTGGGAGTTTTTAATCTGGCTGCGCTTCTGGTCGCAGAGGGGGCGAACGGGCTTTATAAAGCGCCATGGCTGTGGTGGGGGCACTCTATCTTGCCTGTCGCCTAGCTCTGCTTATTTCGCGTTGATAGCCCTTCTGCCCTAATCTTGAGAACAATGGCCGGTAATGACGGTGCCTCCCGCCAGCCTGGTGGCGGCTCCCCGTCTAGCCGGGACGAGTTGTCCTTCCCTTCAGAAGATTACGAGCTGGTGCTGCGGGGGCGTTCGCATGGCGACAAACGGTGGGACGCCATGGAACACTCGGGGGGTCGCTGCTCCCGTGTGCTGGGGAGGAGCCGCGCGACTGAAGAGATGCTGCAGCGGCTTGTACGGGAAGGGAAGATCGAGGAGCGCGATGGGGCTCGCCTACCCCGCCGTGACGAGACGGAACCGAAGCCCCAGGAAACGGAGGCGATCGTCTTCGTCGCGTTCTTCGACACCGGCCTTCGAATGCCCTCAATGACGTTTGTGGGCGAAGTTCTTCGGACCTACGGGTTGGAGCTAGCGCAGCTGACGCCCAACGCCATAGTCCGCCTAGCTGTCTTCACATGGGCTACACGGACGGAAGGCCGGTGTCCTAGCGTGAGCCTGTTCGCCATCCTGCACGACGCGCGCTGTCGACCCAAGAAGGTTGAGGGGGCTGTATCCAACTTTGGTTGCGTGGATTTCGTGCTACGAGCGTCCTGTACGACGCTGTTCCCTGCGCCGGCCAATCTGGAGAGGTGGGAATCCGGCTGGACGCGGCGGTGGTTTTATTACGTCGTGACGAGCACGAGTGGCCTGCTATGCCGGGGTGGGCCGATCTCATTCAACAGCTCACCAAGTGTGCAGCCGGAGGCCGATGACGCTCGGAGGCTATGGAGGCTTGCCGGCGTTGCGCGCCGGCTGAGTATGCGCGACTTGGCGGAAGAATTTACAATGTACGGGGTGGCGCCACTCTCCGCCCGGTGGAGGTACGGGCGACGGGGCGACGACCGAGAAGACGGGGTGCGCCCGTCATTGTCTTGCCTGCTTCCGCCCTCCGCTCCTTGTGAGTTGTTTAGCGTGCAGTAGGCACTTCTTGACGTATCTGCACTTGTTCTCACGTGACCGCCCCGCCGTCTTGTGTGCAGTGGCCCGGCTAGAAGATGCGGAGCGCGCGGCTGAGGTGTTCCTCGGCCCATACACACTCGAGGAGCACAAGCTACGCGAGGCCGCGACCCAAACGGCGAAGCAAGGGCGAGTGAACCGCACATGCGAGGTTTTGGGTATTGTTGTGCCGGAACGCCCAATACCAGCGGAGACTCCTGCGGGGACTCCGGGCCATCATGGTGGTGGCGGCCGTGTAGACGCCTCGTCTTCGCGGCGCCGGGCTGGCTCCGAGGCTGCCGTACCCAGCCTGCTAGCCACCTCGGCAGCTTGCGCCGCTGGGGCAGGACGCTCGACTGATGACGCGCCCGGCCGGGCCAGTTCGGCGGGCGCGCCGCCTCGATTCCCCCTGCCGCACCATCCGCGGATGCTGCTGAGCGTACGGGCACGGCCTTCACTAGGCCGGAGCCCGCCAGCCCGGAAAGGAACGTCACGCCTAGCGAGAGGGCCGCGGCCGATGGTGCTGCTGCTGCTAGGGACACGTCCAGCGCGGCGGAGACTGAAGGTGCGGTAGGAGCTGCGGCCGCTAACGTCACGGAGGAATCGCCCTCGGCTCCTCAGCCGAAACGTCCTCGGATGCAGTCTCCCCCACCTCCGAAGGGTCGCTACAACGTTGCGGGCCCCATGCTTGGAATTGTGGCGCCGGACGCTGCCGAGGGGGCCTCCCACCCGACCACCGAGGCGCTGACGCCCCGGTCGGTGGCCGAACAGACACCACCTCCTATTGCGGAGAGGGGTGCAGAAGGTAAGCGTGGCTCCTTCTCTCTGCTCGACTTCGCAAAACTCTCTCCGATCTGCTCGCTCATTCCGTCGGCATCAGGCGAGACGAGGTCTCCCGGGCGTGGTGAAGGATCGAGCAACGGGGGTGTGCGCGAAGTCCAAAACCTTGTGCAGGGTGTCGCGCCGGCATCTGACGCTGTCGAAGCGGCCGAAGCCTCCGCGACCCTCAATGCGGTGGGGCCAGAACCCGTCTTGTCCGTCTACCTCCCGCGTCTAGAGATACTCCGTGCTCTCACCATGGCCGCAGAACGCGCCAGCGGCAGCCTTGACCGGCGGATGCTGTCGTCGTGCGAGGGAGACCACCTAGCGCTGGCGCTGCGGGCCTCGGAAATAAGGGTGAGTACGTGTGCCATGAGTTTTGTATGGTGCTACCGGGCACCTGGTGACTTTCGGTGCTGTTTTCAGACGCTTGTCATTAGCGACGCGCTAGACGAGGCCCGTATCCGGGAGCGGAGGGCCCTAGAAGCCAGCCTTCGCGAAGCGGATGACGCTCACGCGACAAAGGACGAAGAGCTCCGCGCGCTGGAGGGTGCCTTATCATCCATACAAGTCGAGGCCGAGGAAGTCAAGCGCGCCGCGGCAGAGGAACGTGCCTCCTTCCTGTGGCAGATTGCCGCCTTGGAGGAGGAGAAGACCCAGCTAGCCGAGGTTCTTGCAGGGAAAACCCGCGCCTTGGACGATGCGTCCACGTCGGCCTGGGGGGCAATGGAGTCTCTGAACCGGGCCCTCCGCGATCTGTGCGTTGACGTGCCCGACGCCACTCACGGGCCGGAGGACCTGATGGAGACGCTTGGGCTGATCGAGGAGGGGGCGGGCGTCGCACTCCGCAGTGCCAAGACTTTCGGGGTGCACTGCGGCTATCTTGGCGCGTCCCTTGCCCTCGGCATGCTGCACACCCATGGGTGTAGGCACATGCAGGAGCTGGCGAACCCTCACCTGGATCTTCTTGGCCGGCCGGAGGCACTGCCGGACGCTATTCGCTCCATCGAGCCTGGCCTCCGGAACTTCCACCGGCGGATTTGGGGTCGTGTCGGGGAGGATGCGGCGAGGGTTGCAGTACAGCAAACGCTGCGCGGGGGAGGGGACTTCCTCCGTTGGCTCGAAGGAGTTTCCCGAGGCCATGGCAGCGGCACGGGCCCCTCGGGACCGCGCGAAAGCTGAGGTGCTGATCATATCAGGCGGAGGGAGGGGGGGCTCGCACTTGCGCGCCCATACCTGTAATCATTTGACCTCATATTTTTGCAATGGGACGATGCACCATTTATTCTTACTGTTGTAAGTTGTGTTTTGGGCCGACGACGCCTTATTTATAATCTGTAGACTGTCGCATGCGGAGGCGAACCTCGATGCTATGTCTTATTTAGAGTCCGTAGACTGGCGCGTGCGGAGGTGGTCCTCAACGCTACGACTTAATTTATAGTCCGCGGACTCTCGCGTGCGGAGGCGGACCTCGACGCTACGTCTTATTTAGAGTCCGTAGACTGGTGCGTGCAGAGGCGGACCTCGACGCTACGACTTCATTTAAAGTCCGTAGACTGGTGCGTGCGGAGGCGGACCTCTACGCTTCGACTTTATTTAAAGTCCGTAGACTGGTGCGTGCGGAGGCGGACCTCGACGCTACGACTTTATTTAAAGTCCGTAGACTGGTGCGTGCGGAGGCGGACCTCGACGCTACGACTTTATTTAAAGTCCGTAGACTGGTGCGTGCGAAGGCGGACCTCGACGCTCCGACTTCATTTATAGTCCATGGACTCTCGCGTGCGGAGGTGGACCTCGACGCTACGTCTTATTTAGTGTCCGTAGACTGGCGCATGCGGAGGCGGACCTCGACGCTACGACTTCATTTATAGTCCGTGGACTCTTCGCGTGCGGAGGCGGACCTCGACGCTACGACTTCATTTATAGTCCGTGGACTCTTCGCGTGCGGAGGCGGACCTCGACGCTACGTCTTATTTAGAGTCCGTAGACTGGCGCGTGCGGAGGCGGTCCGCAACGCTACGACTTAATTTATAGTCCGCGGACTCTCGCGTGTGGAGGCGGACCTCGACGCTACGTCTTATTTAGAGTCCGTAGACTGGTGCGTGCGGAGGCGGACCTCGACGCTACGACTTCATTTAAAGTCCGTAGACTCTTCGCGTGCGGAGGCGGACCTCGACGCTACGACTTCATTTATAGTCCGTGGACTCTCGCGTGCGGAGGCGGACCTCGACGCTCCGACTTCATTTATAGTCCGTGGACTCTCGCGTGCGGAGGCGGACCACGACGCTACGTCTTATTTAGAGTCCGTAGACTGGCGCGTGCGGAGGCGGACCTCGACGCTACGACTTCATTTATAGTCCGTGGACTCTTCGCGTGTGGAGGCGGACCTCGACGCTACGTCTTATTTAGAGTCTATAGACTGGCGTACCTGCGCGCGGGGGTGATCCCTGACACATTGCGGCCGGACAATGTTATTTGTGGAAAACATCGAGCTTTATTGAACTCCCGTTTGCGCGGGCAAGCATCGTACAAGGGGGGGCCGATGCCATTATAATTTGCATCCTGCTACTAGGCGTAATATCGCCGCAATTTGTCCGCGTTCCATGTGTGGCGGAGAGTTTGTCCCTCGAGTGTGGCGAGGCGGTACGCTCCCTTCTGCAGTGCTTCAGCCACCATGTACGGACCTTCCCATTTGGACTCCAGCTTGCCAACGGTCTCCGCGTGGAGTGCCATTCTGAGGACAAGATCCCCGGCCTTGAACCTTCGCGGATATATGGACCGGTCTCGAGTACGCACTGTCTGCCGTGCGTACTCGTCGACATGTTGGGCTGCGCTCGCTCGCACCCCGTCGAGGAGGTCCAAGGACACGCGACGCTCTTCGTCGGGCGCTTGGACGAGGACCCTTCGCAATCCAGCCCTGATTTCTTCAGGCGTCACCGCCTCATCACCAAAAAGAAGCTTGAAGGGCGTGAACCCCGTCGGGCGTGTTACCGTTGTGCGAAGGGACCAGAGGACGCTGTGAAGCTCGCTCGGCCACCTGCCCTTCGGCAGCCCGACTAGGCGTTTTTTGATGGCGATAGAGATGGCACCGTTCGCCCTTTCGACCGCTCCGTTGGACTGGGGGTGCCCAACCGAGGCGAACCGAATCGTGATGCCCATGTCTCCACAGAATTCCTTGAATGGGGCGGCATCAAACTACAGCCCGTTATCGACGGTGAGTTCCCTGGGCACGCCGAAGCGACATATGATGTTCTGCCAGAGGAAGCGCTGCATGGCCGCCGAGGTTATCTTGGCTAGGGCTACCGCCTCCGGCCATCTGGAAAAGTATTCCAGCGCGACCACCATGAACCGCAGGTCCCCTGGTGCTCGGGGGAGCGGTCCCACTATGTCGACACCCCAGCGCGCCAACGGCCACACCGGGGGAATAGGGTTGAGGTTCGTCGGGGGCCTGCGGATGATGCGCCCCATCCACTGGCACCCCTGGCACCGACGCACGAGGTCCTGGGCGTCAGTGATGGCAGTCGGCCAGTAAAAGCCTTGCCTGAACACCTTGCCGACCAACGACCTCGGCGCGAGGTGAGACCCGCATGCCCCCTCGTGGATATCCGTGAGGAGCTTCTTCCCTTCTTCGCGGGAGAGGCAGCGCAGGAGCGGTGCACAGACTCTCTGCTTGTAGAGCGTCCCTTCAAACACCTGGAAGGATCTGGCACGGTGTTGCAGACACCGGAGCTCGGCGTGGTCCTCTGGCTCGGCGATGCCCTGCAGGAAATTGAAGATGGGCTCTCGCCAGTCGCCCTGCTGAACGACATGGTGAATGAGGGCCGCGTCGCGGTTGTCCTGCGCGATGGCTGCGGCAATACTTCGTAAAACGCCCCGTCAGGAGGTGGCAGCTGCTGGCTGGCCGCCTTCGCGAGAGAGTCGGCCTGCTCGTTTTCCGCTCGAGGGATGGCCTTGACCGTGACGCCCAAGAAATGCCTTTCCCTAGCTCTTACAGCGGCGAGGTATTTAGCCAGCTCAGGATCCTTGGCTTGATATGACTTGTCGACGTGGTCGGCCACCAAACGCGAATCCGTGCGGATGAGCACTCGCCGTGCACCAATTGCCTTGAGTTTGGTCAGGCCGAAGAGTAGCGCTTCATACTCAGCCGTGTTGTTGGTGGCCGGAAACGCGAGGCGCGCCGAGTACAATAAGCGCTGCCCCTCGGGTGTGACAATTACTGCGCCTACACCCGCGCCCGCGACGCTGTAAGCCCCATCTATGGTAAGAGTCCAGACCGGGTCGTCGTGCTTCTGAGCGGGCTGAGCCGGCGGAGTCCATTCTACGAGGAAGTCAGCGAGGACTTGAGATTTGATTGCCGTCCGCGAGGCGTATGTTAGGGAGAACGGGGCGAGCTCGATCTGCAGTCCACTTGCCGATGCGCCCCGTAGACTCCTTGTTGTGTAACATCTCCGCCAGGGGAAATGAGGAAGGCACTGTGATCGGGTGGGCCAAAAAATAATGCCGAAGCTTCCTGGAGGCCATGACCAGCGCGTAAGCTAGCTTTTCAAGCTCCGTATACCTTGTCTTGGTGCCTTGGAGGGCTTCGGAGACAAAGTACACGGGCCGCTGTGCGGCGCCTTCCTCTAAGATGAGGACGGCACTGACCGCCGTGACCGACGCGGCCAGATAGAGCAAGAGGGGAGCCTCTAATGCTGGGGCGACCAGAGTAGGGAGGCTCGCCAGGTGTTTCTTGAGCTCGTTGAAGGCCTCCGCGCAGTTGCTATCCCACCGAAATCCGTCGCACCCGCGGAGTGTCTTGAAGAACGGCAGACCCCGCTCCGCCGCCCTAGACAGGAAGCGGCTTAAGGCCGCCATGCGGTCCGCCAGCCTCTGGACCTCCCTCGTCGTCTTGGGCGGCTCCATGCCCAGGATGGCCTCGACCTTGTCGGGATTCGCCTGGATGCCTCGTCCGGACACGAGGAAGCCCAGCAGTTTGCCCGCCTGCACGCCGAAGACACATTTGTCGGGGTTGAGCTTGATGCCGGCCTTCCTGAGGTTGTCGAAGGTCTCCTGGAGATCCCGGCCGTGCGAGGCGAGCTGCCGGGTCTTGACCACCACGTCGTCGACGTAGGCTTCCACGTTCCTCCTGAGCTGAGCGGCGAGGGCAAGTGCGACGAGGCGGGTAAAGGTAGCGCCTGCGTTCTTCAAGCCGAAGGGCATCCTGACGAAGCAGAAGGTCCCAATCGGTGTGATGAAACTGGTCTTGTCCTCGTCGTCTTCGGCCATGTATACCTGATGATAACCAGAGTAAGCGTCCAGGAAACTCATTAGCTCGCACCCGGCGGTAGCATCGACCAACTGGTCGATGCGTGGCAAGGGGTAATTGTCCTTGGGGCATGCCTTGTTGAGTGCGGTGAAATCAATGCACATACGCCAGGCCCCGCTGGCCTTTTTGACCAATACGGGGTTGGCGAGCCACTCTGGGTGATGGACCTCGCGAATGACCCCGGCCCGGAGAAGCTTCGCCACCTCCACCTTGGCTGCCTGCTGCCGATCTATGGACATTAGGCGAAGCTTCTGCTTGACCGGCTTGGCGTCAGGGCGAACCGCCAAGCGGTGCTCGATTACTGCGCGGTCTACGCCCTTGATGTCCTCCGGCGACCATGCGAAAATGTCGGCGTTGTCCTGGAGCACTTGGAGTAGGTCTCGCTCAACCTCCGCCGGGAGCCCCTCGCCGATGGACACAAACTGCCCCTCCTGGAGCGGCACCTTTTTGACCCCGCCTTCGGGCCGAGGCTTTGGCGTCCATCCCGGAGCGGAGGGCGTGTCGCCGGGCACACCCGAGAGGGCGTGCACCGGGCGGTGCAAGTTCCGGCTGCTGATTTCGACGCGCCTGGCGTGGTCCTGGTCGCCGAAGACAGTGATCACGCCCTTCGGGCTTGGGAGCTTCATGCATAGGAAGGCGTGGTGCGGGACCGCTTCGAGGGAATTGATGGCAGGCCGTCCCAATATGACGTTGTAGGGGTGCGGGATGTCTACGACATTGAAGATGACGTGCGCGCTTCGGGTGTTGCTCCCCTGGCGGAACGTAACCGGAAGGGACACATGTCCGATGGCCTCCAGCTGTTGGCCTCCGAAGCCTTGAAGTGGAGCCCCTGACCGCTCCAGGCGGCTTCGGGGGATTCCCATACGTTCGAGGGCCCCTGCAAACAGAATATTCACAGAACTTCCGTCGTCGACGAGAACACGCCTGACGTCATGGCCTGCGATGTGAGCCTGAATGACTAGAGGGCCTTGATGGGGGAACTCCACACCCCTGACGTCATTCAGGGTGAAGGTGATGTTGCAGAGCGGCACCCACGGTAGCGACCGCTCCACGGGGGCCCCTACTAGGGAACCTCCGGTGATGACGTTAACAGTGCGGTGCCGTGTGTCTTCCCTGTCGGAGGCTTGCGGGGGACCACTTCTTGGATGCCGCTCATGGACTTCGGCAAGGGGCCCTAGCTCCTGCTGGAACGCTTTAAGGGCCGCCAGCAGGGCGCTTTCCGCCGCCCGAAGTTGGATGTCGTCGCGCCGGCGGGGTTGGTCGTCGCAGCACCAGCGGCGGGGTTGGCCGTCGCAGCGCTAGCGGCGGGGTTGGTCGTCGCAGCACCAGCGTCGGAGCTGGTCGTCGCAGCACCAGCGGCGGGGCTGGTCGTCGCAGCACCAGCGGCGAGGCTGGCCGTCGCAACACCAGCGGCGGGGTTGGCCGTCGCAGCGCTAGCGTCGACGTTCTCGACCACCGTGCCTGCGTCGTCACCTGCGCCCGCAACAGCCGATGCCGAAGCCCTGGTACCCATGCGACGCTCCAACCCGGCCGCCTTCTTTCCCTTGGCCGCCGTCGACGAAGCTTTTTTCGGTGCCATCCTTCTTCGGACTTCAGGCTTGCTCCTGTCCTCCCCACAGACGGCGCCAACTGTTGTGGTTACAGACCAAACAGAGAGAGAGAGAGAGATGGTAGTGGAGAGTGAGAGAGAGTGATAGCAATGACCTGGGTCCCCCCATGGCATGTATTCCATATATATATATACATGGGGAGTGCTTTTACAATTGTACCCTTACATCTGAGTATCCCCGCAGGGGCACTTATGTCATTACACATGGCCTATTCTGGGCCTTATAACCTTCTACCAGGCCTACTGGGTTTAGGTGGGGGCCACCCCTACAACAACAACATTTCAGTAAGTCGAGTTTGTGCACTTTCTAGAGATTAATTGAAAATGATTTAATATCTATTTCCTTTGGCCAGCTCACATGATTGTGGCTCTATATACCTCAATTCAAGTTAATCCAATATATCTTTTGTCAAAATTTTAAGCAAACCAAAGAGATAAGAACATATTATACAAGTCTTAGAACACACACTACTACAAAAAGCCTAATACTAGACGGCTAACCACAGACGGTTTGACAAAACAGTCTGTGACCAACACTAACACAGATGGTTTTAATTTGGACACCGTCTGTGTTGGCGGCGTCGGAGAAAACGAGTATCACAGACGGTTCTTACCGATGAACCATCTGTGATACCGAAGTATCACAGGCGGTCTGTATTAAAAACCGTCTGTGATAATCCCAGATTATCACAGACGGTTTTTAATACAAAACCGTCTGTGATAAGTTGGTTATCACAGACGGTTTTTAACAAAAAAACCATCTGTGATAATTCACAGACGGTTTTTTATTAAAAACCGTATGTGATATTGCGCATTTATTGCGCTGCTCAGACCGCATCTGTCTTCATTTCGATCCAGATCTAGCTGGTGCTTTACTCTTTCGCTCAGGAGGCAAGCTTGGCGATTTCAGGCCAGTTAATTTGGTGGGAGGAGGCAGATATTGAGCTTTGAAGATTTATACTTTCCTGGTTGCTCTAGATATGATTAGTAATGAATTTTATTTTTTCTTTGCATGCATTACAATTTAGATCTAAGTAATTGGTGATCAGTGTTATTAATTGAAGATGGTTTGCAAAATTGTTGGTTATATAATAGCTGTTGTGTTTGTAATATGAATTGAGCTAGCAAATTAAGCCTCAATATAATACATGTGGCCGGTATATATGTAGTAATAATTAGTTAATTTAATTTTTAATACTAAGTTGTTATATATGTACGTAACGTAGGACTGAAGTTGGATGTATGCCGCGAGCCGTGTGAGTGAAGAGTACATTAATGGCGTGTCTGTTTTTATAAGAGCCGCCGAGGAGGATATGTTGAATAAGGGGGTGGAATATATGTGTTGTCCATGCACTGATTGCGAGAATATGAAGATGTTTAAGAACCGAGGGCAAATTGAAGCGCACTTGATTCGGAGGGGTTTCAAAAAGGATTATACGTGTTGGACCAGTCATGGCGAAGTGAATGATCATATGCTGCCGGATGACATCGCCGGTGAAGTGAATGATATGCCGCCGGATGACATCGCCGGTGAAGTGAATGATGTGCCGCCGGCTGATGTCGATTGTGGTTCAGATTCGGATAGGTTGCACGATGATAATCTGGATCAGATGCTTCACGATGTAGAAGAGAACTATGATGAGAGAGAGTATGTTAAATTCTGGGGCTTGATGGAGGATTCTGTAACATCCTGATTTTCTGGAGTTTTTAAAGCCCAATTTTCAAAAATTAAATTCCTGGAATTTTCTGGAATTAATTAAAGCTTAAATGGAATTTTTATGAATTAAAAGGATTTAATATGCTTAAGTCAAACATTAACATTGGCCAAAAGTATTTTATTTGAGTTCCTTGTGTCTCAAGGATTTTTCTGGATTTTTCTGGGATTTTTCTGGATTTATTTGCTATTTTCTAGAGCTCAAAAAGAATTATTTGAATTTCTGGAAAAAGAAAAGAAAAAAAACCCTAAACCGGCCGGTGGGCCGAAACCCAACGAACCGGCCCGGTCCGACCGCCGGCCCAGCCCGCACCCCACCGTGCCACGCGGCGCGCATCCGCGCGCGCCCGCACCCGCCTCCCTCCGTTGGATGGACGACACGCGTCGCCCATCCGAGCGCCTCCCCTCGCCCGCGCGCCATCGCTGCCGCCCGCTCGCCCGGTTCCACTGACAGGTGGGGCCCACCTGTCAGAGACCGAGTCCGGCGGGGACTCGGCGTCCGTGCCACGTCAGCCCTCGCCGCCCGGGTATTTATTGCGCCGCCCGCCTCGGTTCGCGTGCCCCGCCCGCGCCGCCGCCTTCGCCGTCGCCGCCGTCGCCCGCGCCGCCACCTTCGCCGTGCGCCGCTGTCGGCCAGATCTGCCGCCGCCAGGCCGCGTCGCCGTCGTCGCCTTCGCCGCCGTTCGCCGCCGTCCGCCGCCATCCGCCGCCGTCGTCGTCGTCGCCGGTGAGCCCGCTGCGCCCTCGGTTCCGCCGTCTTCTCGGCCGCCGTCGCCGCCGTCGCCGCCGGTCAGCCGCCGCCGCCGCCCCGCGCCTCCTCGGTCGCTGGCCAGCCGCCGCCGCCTCGGACACCCGCGCCTCGCGCCGCCCGCCGTCAGCGCGCCCGCGCCCGCGCGTCTCCTTGCCTTCCCGTGGATCGAGTCCACCGTGAGCCGTGCCACTGACAAGCCGGGCCCACCGGTCAGTCGTGGTCCGTGGACCCGTGAGCCGATCTGGCCACGTCAGCAGCCGAGTCAGCCGAGCCACGCCAGCCCTAGGCCGACGTGTCATGCCACGTCAGCGCCACGTGGATGCCACGTCAGCACCCGAGGACCCTCAGGTGCCACGTCAGCCGCCACGTCACCCGCCACGCCAGCTGCCACGTCAGCCCTAACCGCACACGTGTCCTGCCACGTGGTCGCCACGTCAGCCAGCCGCTTGCGCAAGCCGCACAGTCAGCCGCACTGTTCCGTGCGCCGAGTTCACCGTGGACCTGTTCTCCCGTGCGCCCGGTCCACAGCACAGTGCACTTTTCTAATTTTCCCGATTTTCTGTAGATTTAATTTTCCAAGAGCCCGTTCTCCCTCGTCCTAGCTCCGATTGACCCCGTTCTTTTTTCTAAATTCATCTAAAATTGAGCTCTACCTTTTGGTTCAGGTTTGAAAGTTTTTGGAGTTCATTTGAATTTATTTGAATTTATTTTGTCTCTTTGTTTCGTTTTCTCTCTCGTTAGATCACGCGTTCGAGGGAGCCGCCGTCAGATTTGAAGATCAAGAGCCGTCAACTGAGCAAGGCCAAGGCAAGTCGTGTTCCTTTGATCATGTTGAACCCAGTTTGCAATCTATTATTTAAATATTTTGTTTTAAATTATCTTGCATCGCTATTTTTATTCAAACCCTTGTATTGGTAGTTATCGTCCCAATTGGTTATTTCCCTCCTTGATATTTTGGAATACCTTGATGCCATTGACACCATAGGTTGGGAAACTTAGTAGTGATGCTATGTTACGATCACATTGGGTTGGTACGATTAGTGCGCTTAGCCATGCTTTTATTATCGTTTGGGTTCATCATCACATGTGATTAATTAATTTGACTTAATGAGATATTGAATTGTGGTTGGTGCCACTGTTATAAAATTTGTGCCGTGACGTTGGTGCGTCATTGGCGGTGGTTATACAAAATTGGTTTTCACTCGGGCGAATGATCGTGCAGTAAAGGGGGAAGTGTGGATTCACTTCGTGGGATGTGGAAGTCTCGCCCGGTTACACTTAAGGACTTAACTTTGTGCGCCATTGATCTGAGTCTTACCGTGCAAACCACATGTCTGGTATGGGACAGACCTGGCTGATTAATTTGGGATGTTACAATTTCAATCTCGCTGGGATGAACATGGTTGCTGATTTCCATGAGGCGCAAGGGGGGGTGTGATGCGAAACCCTAGCGGGCGGGATTGAGTTGGAATTGAACATTGTAAAGGCCTTGTTGTGATTTCCTTAGCGCGAGGCTAATCACATCGTGTGGGTACAGTTGTGCAACCTCTGCAGAGTGTAAAACTATTCGAATAGCCGTGTCCTCGGTCATGGACAATGCTCGGTGATTTCACACGAGGTATAGTTATTTCTAAAAAGTTTTGGACAGTGGGTGGTTAATTCACTGTTGGTTGGGAGGTCCTTAAGTGGTTGGTTTAGCTTATGGATGGGAGATCCATAAGTGGTTACTTCAATTCCTTTGATTATTCATTATTGTCTTATTTACAATTCGCCTTCAATCTATTTATGGTAATTTTCAAATGCTGTTTTATGCACATTAACCCTTTCAGCCTTCCATTGGTAAGCCTTGCATACTATATTGCATCATTTGTTACAAACGGCTTGCTGAGTACCAATGTACTCACGGCTTTACGCCTATGTTGCTCAGTTGAGGAAGAGGAGTACTACCAGCAGGAGGTTCCCGGAGGCGAGTACTTCGACGACTATGCGTTCTAGGCTTCGCTCCCCACTCGATTGCCTGTGGGCATGTCGATTGGCCACTACGTTTATTTTGGATTTTTCCGCTGCTAAGTTTTGTTAAGCCCCTAAGGCTATTGAGATTGTAAGCTTGACCATAAGGTCTCACTTTTGGATATTGATTAATAATTCGAGTTTCCCTTATTTAATATCGTGATTGTGGTGATGATTACCTCTATGTTTGACTGTGTGCACTAGCGTGATCCTGGACTAGTGCAGTATACACAGAGAGTCCGGATTTGCATATTCGGGTCTCGACAGAGATGGTATCAGAGCCAAATCGACTGCAGGACGAAGCCCTAGTTAGAGTGGTCGAATTAGAACAAATTTCAAAACCTATTTTCTAAATCAAACCAACTAAATTTGAAGAGTAGTAATATCTATACTTTCTTATCTTCTCTATAGAAATTCTGTTCCTTGCCCCGTTCTCTCATGATTTATTTTCGTAAGTTTTATGCTAATCTTCCCTTGTAAAATGCATTAGATGTCTCAAGCTTCATTCAACCAGGCGAGAGGTTGGAGAGCCCTTCTCCATGTTCTGCTGCGAAGCCTCGGGTTGAGGAGATTGCCCGTCTACCTCACCAAGGATGAGCAAGATAAAGGGCAACGTATTGGAAGCATCACCAGGTTGTACTTCACCACGAGAGTCGGCAAGCAGGTTCTACATCATAGTTTCAAGGGCACCGGATCTCACGAAGGATGTTCCGCACAAGCAGCCGCACACAAAGCCATCCGACAGCTTTGCAAATTATACAAGATCAACATGGCTAGACTCGTTCGGAGGTTCAAGAAGCAAGGTGAAGTCACCCTCAGTTGCCAGAGCCAGTCAGGGAGGAGCCTCAACCGCAGTCGCCAGTACCTCTACCGACGCCTACACCGCCGAGCCCGGAGGTGGGACGACGCATCACCGGAGATCGTCAAGCGTACCTTCGACGCTTCACCCCCGCCCCCGTCAGAGAGCAGACGCCACCAGAGTCGCCGCCAGTCCGCAACTCGTGGGTCTTCTATAGTGATGCGGAGGATGAGGATAGCGAACCCTATCTGTCAGGCTCAGAGTGGGAGCCACTAGATTAGTATTACGAGTAGAGCGTTGGAATTTTTATTTGCAGTTGTTTGGGATGTGAGCTGTAAATCTTGCTTTTAAAGCATTATGTTGCAATCATGTCCATCTTTTAATGGAGTTATTCTTTGCCAGTCTCGTTGTTAGCCTTTCGGGCTAAGTGTTTGCTTAGTTCAGGTTGCCATTAGCTATTCCCCTTAGACGAGTTCACCGCTTACCTCTGCTTTTCCCTCTTATCTATTGAGCCTCAGAATGTCAGTTCTCAGCAAATGGTCTTTCTTTTCAGAGCAGCAGCAAGATGGTTGAAACCAGGAACTCCGCAGGTCGTGAGTAGACAAACCAGAACCCAGGGAGCAGTTCCACTCAGCCACCCCAGGCAGTTCCGCCGACCCTGGACCCCGCTCTCAGTCAGTTCCTGATGGCCCAGACCCAGATGATGCAAGCAATGATGCAGAATATGAACAATATGGCTCAGCGTCAGCACCCAGGGGCAGCAGCACCCCAGGCCGCCCACTAGCAGTCCCGCTTTGCAGAGTTTATGAGGACGAGGCCGCCTACCTACTCCAGTTCTTCAGAACCTTTGGAGGCAGACGACTGGATCCGTTCAGTAGGGAAAAAGCTGAACTTGGCCCAGTGCACAGACAGGGAGAGAGTGTTGTATGCAGCACACCAGCTAGAGGGACCTGCAGCAGAGTGGTGGGAGAACTACTGTGACGCCCACGAGGACCAGAACAACATTTCTTGGGATGAGTTCTACACCGCTTTCCGTCACGCCCATGTCCTAGATGGGGTGATGGACATGAAGAAGGAGGAGTTCCGTGAGTTGCAGCAGAAGAACATGTCAGTGAGTGAATACCTCAATAAATTCACTCAGCTAGCTCGCTACGCGCCTGAGGATGTAGCCACAGATGAGGCTCGTCAGAAGAGGTTCCGGAAAGGCTTGAACCCAGGTTTGAAGGTGCAGGTCGTGGGCAACGACTATGCCAGCTTTCAGCAGATGGTGGATAAGGTCATCCTAATTGAGGACAGTCGCCGCGAGCTCGAGGAGTCTCGCAAGAGGAGGATGGCTCAGCAGGGATTACAGTCTCACCAGGCTCAGAGGCAGCGTTTCAGCACTTACCAGCCCGCTCGAGTGCCTCAGCAGCAGCAGCAGCAGTCAGTCTTCAGGACACCAGCCCCAGCGCCACGTCCCCAGCAGTCAGCGCAGAGACCTGGTGGATTTGGTGGTCAGCAGCAAAGGAACACCAATCCAGCAGCGTCTGTTACTTGCTACAAGTGTCATGAGCCAGGACACTATGCTAGCAAGTGCCCCCAGAGGCAGGGCCCCACTCCAGTTCGCTTCGACTTGGGAGCCACACCAGGGTGGACGCCTACTCCAGGAGCAGGGCGTGGAACACCCCAGGCGCCAGGTCAGGGCAGCAGGACTCCGCAGGTGGTGAGAGGTCAGGTGAACCACGTCACTGCAGAGGAGGCCCAGGCAGCACCAGATGTCGTGATCGGTAAGTTCTTAGTCCATACAGCACCTGCCACAGTTTTGTTTGATTCTGGAGCTTCCCATTCGTTTGTTTCTCGGAGTTTTGCTTTAAAGCATCAGTTGAAAATTGCTACTCTGGGATCTATTCATTTGATCCAATCCCCCGGTGCGGAGTTGAGCACCAACCTAGGTTGTCCCGGAGTTCAGATGGTCATCCAGGGAGTTGAGTTCAGAACGGACTTGATTGTCTTGGATATCCAGTCCCTAGACGTGATCTTGGGTATGGATTGGCTCAAGAAGCACCAAGCAGTTTTATATTGTGGGAGCAGAGCAGTGACTTTGACCAGCTCCGACGGGAAGAAAGTGCAGTTTTCAGCTAGCATGAATCAGCCAGAGCAAGTAATGGTTTGCCAGATCAAGGGGATTCAGTTGGAGGATGTGCCAATTGCCAGGGAGTACCCCGATGTGTTTCCAGATGATCTTCCAGGGATGCCACCAGAGCGAGAAGTTGAGTTTCTGATCGAGTTGGTACCCGGTACCGCTCCGATTTCCAAAAGACCCTACCGGATGCCAGCAAATGAATTAGCGGAACTCAAGAAGCAGATTCAAGAGCTTTTGGACAAAGGTTATGTCAGGCCCAGTTCATCCCCGTGGGGAGCGCCAGTCTTGTTTGTGAAAAAGAAGGATGGCAGTCAGCGCATGTGCGTGGACTACCGAGCACTTAATGAGGTCACTTTCAAGAACAAGTACCCGTTACCCAGGATCGATGATTTGTTTGATCAGCTCAAGGGAGCAGGAGTTTTCTCCAAGATTGACTTGAGGTCAGGTTACCATCAGATGAGGATTCGACAGGAGGACATACCTAAGACAGCATTTTCGACTCGTTACGGTTTGTACGAGTTCACAGTGATGTCTTTTGGTTTGACCAATGCTCCAGCCTATTTTATGTACCTGATGAATAAGGTGTTCATGGAGTATTTGGATAAGTTTGTCGTTGTGTTTATTGACGACATTCTAATCTACTCTAGGGATGAGAAAGAGCATGAGGAACACCTGAGGATGGTATTGCAGAAATTAAGGGACCACCAGTTGTATGCCAAGTTTAGCAAATGTGAGTTTTGGATGAAGGAAGTCGCCTTCCTAGGCCATGTGATGTCCGCAGAGGGAGTTGCTGTTGATCCCGGAAAGGTGAAGGATGTTTTGGACTGGCAGTCACCTTCTTCGGTGACCCAGGTCAGGAGTTTTCTAGGTATGGCCGGTTACTACCGTCGTTTCATCGAGGGATTTTCCAGTGTAGCCAAGCCACTTACCCAATTGCTCAAAAAGGAGAAGAAATTTGTTTGGACGCCCGAGTGCGAGAAAAGCTTTCAGAAGTTGAAGGAGAGTTTGACCACAGCCCCAGTGCTAGTGTTACCAGATTTAAACAAGGATTTTGAGATTTATTGCGATGCCTCACGCAAGGGTTTGGATTGTGTGCTGATGCAGGAAAAGAGAGTGGTAGCGTATGCCTCGCGCCAGTTGAGACCGCATGAGGAGAATTACCCTACCCACGACTTGGAGCTAGCAGCTGTAGTGCATGCTTTAAAAATTTGGAGGCACTATCTCTTGGGTAATAGATGTGAGATTTACACAGATCACAAGAGTTTGAAATACATTTTCACCCAGTCCGAGCTTAACCTCAGGCAGAGGAGGTGGTTGGAGTTGATAAAGGATTACGATGTCGGAATCCATTATCACCCAGGGAAGGCCAATGTGGTCGCAGATGCTCTGAGTAGAAAGGTTTATTGTAATTCAGTAATGGTTCAGGAGAGTCAGCCAGCTTTGCATGAGGAATTCCAAAAGCTCAGTTTGGAATTGGTTGAGGAAGGATTTTTGGCAGCAATAGAGTTGCAGCCCACTTTGGACGGTCAGATTCGTCAGGCTCAGACGGATGATGAGACGTTTCAGCGTATCAGAAAGAATATGAGTGAAGGAAAAGAGTAGGGATTTTCAGAGGATGCCCAAGGAACTCTGTGGTTCAAGCGACGTTTGTGTGTGCCCAATAAGAAGGAGCTAAAGGATCTGTTGCTAAATGAAGCTCATGAGTCGTTGTATTCGATACACCCTGGCAGTACCAAGATGTACCAGGACATTAAAGAAAAATATTGGTGGCCTAGCATGAAGCGTGAGATCGCTGAGTATGTGGCACTTTGTGATGTCTGTCAGAGGGTTAAGGCAGAGCATCAGAGGCCAGCAGGTTTGCTCCAGCCGTTGAAAATCCCTGAGTGGAAATGGGAAGAGATTGGTATGGACTTCATAGTTGGTCTGCCTAAGACCAAAGAAGGCTATGATTCGATTTGGGTCATCGTGGACCGATTGACCAAGGTTGCTCACTTTATTCCAGTAAAGACAACCTACACCGGTGACAGATTGGCAGAATTGTATATGTCAAGGATCGTCAGTTTGCATGGAGTGCCCAAGAAAATAGTGTCAGATCGAGGAGCCCAGTTCACTTCTCGGTTTTGGGGTAGTTTCCATGAGGCTATGGGAACGCACCTGAATTTCAGTACCGCATATCATCCCCAAACAGATGGTCAGACAGAGCGAGTCAATCAGATTCTTGAGGATATGTTGAGAGCATGTGTGCTAGATCATGGTCCTAAGTGGGACAGTTGTTTGCCTTTTGCAGAGTTTTCCTACAACAATAGTTATCAGGCAAGTTTGCAGATGTCACCATTTGAAGCACTCTATGGCAGGAAATGCAGGACCCCTCTCAATTGGAAAGAGACGGGGGAAGGTCAGGTGTTTGGTCCAGATTGTTTAAAAGAGGCAGAGGACAAGGTCCGTTTGATCCAGGAGAGATTGAGGACTGCCCAGGCCAGGCAAAAGAGCTATGCGGATACCAGACGCCGAGAGCTGAGTTTTGAGCCAGATGATTTTGTGTACCTCAGGATCACACCTTTCAAAGGAGTTAAGCGATTTCAAATGAAGGGAAAGCTAGCACCAAGGTATGTGGGGCCATTCAAGATTTTGAAGTGCAGGGGAGAGGTTGCTTATCAATTGGAGCTACCTGCGTCTTTCAGTGGGGTACATGATGTCTTCCATGTGTCACAGCTGAAGAAGTGCTTGAGAGTGCCAGAGGAGGCTGTGCCAGTTGAGGCCATTGATCTTCAGGAGGATCTGTCCTACAAAGAGCGTCCTGTCAAGATCTTGGACGTGTCAGAGCGAGCCACCCGGAATAAAGTTGTTCGCTTTTGCAAAGTTCAGTGGAGCAACCACTCTGAGGAGGAAGCTACCTGGGAGCGCGAAGAGGATCTCAAGGCAGAGTTTCCGAACCTATTCTAGTAGTGAGCCCGGATCTCGGGGTCGAGATCCCGTTTAAGGGGGTAAGGTTTGTAACATCCTGATTTTCTGGAGTTTTTAAAGCCCAATTTTCAAAAATTAAATTCCTGGAATTTTCTGGAATTAATTAAAGCTTAAATGGAATTTTTATGAATTAAAAGGATTTAATATGCTTAAGTCAAACATTAACATTTGCCAAAAGTATTTTATTTGAGTTCCTTGTGTCTCAAGGATTTTTCTGGATTTTTCTGGGATTTTTCTGGATTTATTTGCTATTTTCTAGAGCTCAAAAAGAATTATTTGAATTTCTGGAAAAAGAAAAGAAAAAAAACCCAAAACCGGCCGGTGGGCCGAAACCCAACGAACCGGCCCGGTCCGACCGCCGGCCCAGCCCGCACCCCGCCGTGCCACGCGGCGCGCATCCGCGCGCGCCCGCACCCGCCTCCCTCCGTTGGATGGACGAGACGCGTCGCCCATCCGAGCGCCTCCCCTCGCCCGCGCGCCATCGCTGCCGCCCGCTCGCCCGGTTCCACTGACAGGTGGGGCCCACCTGTCAGAGACCGAGTCCGGCGGGGACTCGGCGTCCGTGCCACGTCAGCCCTCGCCGCCCGGGTATTTATTGCGCCACCCGCCTTGGTTCGCGTGCCCCGCCCGCGCCGCCGCCTTCGCCGCCGCCGCCGTCGCCCGCGCCGCCGCCTTCGCCGTGCGCCGCTGTCGGCCAGATCTGCCGCCGCCAGGCCGCGTCGCCGTCGTCGCCTTCGCCGCCGTCCGCCGCCATCCGCCGCCGTCGTCGTCGTCGCCGGTGAGCCCGCTGCGCCCTCGGTTCCGCCGTCTTCTCGGCCGCCGTCGCCGCCGTCGTCGTCGTCGCCGCCGGTCAGCCGCCGCCCCGCGCCTCCTCGGTCGCCGGCCAGCCGCCGCCGCCTCGGACACCCGCGCCCGCGCCCGCGCGTCTCCTCGCCTTCCCGTGGATCGAGTCCACCGTGAGCCGTGCCACTGACAAGCCGGGCCCACCGGTCAGTCGTGGTCCGTGGACCCGTGAGCCGATCTGGCCACGTCAGCAGCCGAGTCAGCCGAGCCACGCCAGCCCTAGGCCGACGTGTCATGCCACGTCAGCGCCACGTGGATGCCACGTCAGCACCCGAGGACCCTCAGGTGCCACGTCAGCCGCCACGTCACCCGCCACGCCAGCTGCCACGTCAGCCCTAACCGCACACGTGTCCTGCCACGTGGTCGCCACGTCAGCCAGCCGCTTGCGCAAGCCGCACAGTCAGCCGCACTGTTCCGTGCGCCGAGTTCACCGTGGACCTGTTCTCCCGTGCGCCCGGTCCACAGCACAGTGCACTTTTCTAATTTTCCCGATTTTCTGTAGATTTAATTTTCCAAGAGCCCGTTCTCCCTCGTCCTAGCTCCGATTGACCCCGTTCTTTTTTCTAAATTCATCTAAAATTGAGCTCTACCTTTTGGTTCAGGTTTGAAAGTTTTTGGAGTTCATTTGAATTTATTTGAATTTATTTTGTCTCTTTGTTTCGTTTTCTCTCTCGTTAGATCACGCGTTCGAGGGAGCCGCCGTCAGATTTGAAGATCAAGAGCCGTCAACTGAGCAAGGCCAAGGCAAGTCGTGTTCCTTTGATCATGTTGAACCCAGTTTGCAATCTATTATTTAAATATTTTGTTTTAAATTATCTTGCATCGCTATTTTTATTCAAACCCTTGTATTGGTAGTTATCGTCCCAATTGGTTATTTCCCTCCTTGATATTTTGGAATACCTTGATGCCATTGACACCATAGGTTGGGAAACTTAGTAGTGATGCTATGTTACGATCACATTGGGTTGGTACGATTAGTGCGCTTAGCCATGCTTTTATTATCGTTTGGGTTCATCATCACATGTGATTAATTAATTTGACTTAATGAGATATTGAATTGTGGTTGGTGCCACTGTTATAAAATTTGTGCCGTGACGTTGGTGCGTCATTGGCGGTGGTTATACAAAATTGGTTTTCACTCGGGCGAATGATCGTGCAGTAAAGGGGGAAGTGTGGATTCACTTCGTGGGATGTGGAAGTCTCGCCCGGTTACACTTAAGGACTTAACTTTGTGCGCCATTGATCTGAGTCTTACCGTGCAAACCACATGTCTGGTATGGGACAGACCTGGCTGATTAATTTGGGATGTTACAATTTCAATCTCGCTGGGATGAACATGGTTGCTGATTTCCATGAGGCGCAAGGGGGGGTGTGATGCGAAACCCTAGCGGGCGGGATTGAGTTGGAATTGAATATTGTAAAGGCCTTGTTGTGATTTCCTTAGCGCGAGGCTAATCACATCGTGTGGGTACAGTTGTGCAACCTCTGCAGAGTGTAAAACTATTCGAATAGCCGTGTCCTCGGTCATGGACAATGCTCGGTGATTTCACACGAGGTATAGTTATTTCTAAAAAGTTTTGGACAGTGGGTGGTTAATTCACTGTTGGTTGGGAGGTCCTTAAGTGGTTGGTTTAGCTTATGGATGGGAGATCCATAAGTGGTTACTTCAATTCCTTTGATTATTCATTATTGTCTTATTTACAATTCGCCTTCAATCTATTTATGGTAATTTTCAAATGCTGTTTTATGCACATTAACCCTTTCAGCCTTCCATTGGTAAGCCTTGCATACTATATTGCATCATTTGTTACAAACGGCTTGCTGAGTACCAATGTACTCACGGCTTTACGCCTATGTTGCTCAGTTGAGGAAGAGGAGTACTACCAGCAGGAGGTTCCCGGAGGCGAGTACTTCGACGACTATGCGTTCTAGGCTTCGCTCCCCACTCGATTGCCTGTGGGCATGTCGATTGGCCACTACGTTTATTTTGGATTTTTCCGCTGCTAAGTTTTGTTAAGCCCCTAAGGCTATTGAGATTGTAAGCTTGACCATAAGGTCTCACTTTTGGATATTGATTAATAATTCGAGTTTCCCTTATTTAATATCGTGATTGTGGTGATGATTACCTCTATGTTTGACTGTGTGCACTAGCGTGATCCTGGACTAGTGCAGTATACACAGAGAGTCCGGATTTGCATATTCGGGTCTCGACAGATTCGGAGAAACATTTGTTCACATGCTGCAAGTACACGAGGTTGTCGGCCGTGCTTGAACTGTTGAAATTGAAAGCAAGCAACGGTTGGTCCGACAAGAGTTTCACGGCGCTGCTAGGTCTTTTAGCGGACATGCTTCTGGAGGGAAATGAGTTGCCTAAAACCACGTATAAAGCCAAGAAGGTTCTTTGTCCGTTGGGAATGGAATGAGAAAGAATACATGCATGTCCGAACGACTGTATCCTCTACCGTAAACAGTATGCAAACATGCATGTATGTCCGGTGTGCAACGCATCCCGATACAAACGTAACAATCAATTAGATGATGGCGAGGGAACAGAGGCGAAGAAAGGACCTCCTGCTAAGGTGGCATGGTATTTTCCTATAATTTCCCGTTTGAAAAGGTTTTTTGCAAATCCAAAGGAGGCAAAACTGCTGCGTTGGCACTCGGAGGAGCGCAAGAAGGATGGAATGCTAAGACACCTTGCTGATTCCGCGTAGTGGAGAAACATCGATAGGAGTTTTGCAGACTTCGGTGCAGAACCAAGGAATATAAGGTTTGGACTGAGTACAGATGGAATGAATCCTTTCAGTAGTATGAGCAGCCGACATAGCACATGGCCCATGACTCTCTGCATCTATAACCTTCCTCCTTGGTTGTGTATGAAGCGAAAGTATATTTTGCTGTCCATACTTATCCAAGGGCCAAAACAACCTGGGAATGATATTGATGTGTTCCTAGCACCGTTGGTGGAAGATCTAAAAGTACTGTGGAACGAAGGGGTACAGGTATGGGATGCATACAAACGAGAGAACTTCACTCTGCGCTCCTTATTGTTCTGCACCATAAATGATTATCCTGCCCTTGGTAACCTATCGGGCCATAGTACAAAAGGTGCCAAAGCTTGTACTCACTGTTTAGATGGTACCGAGAGTGTGTGGCTGAGACACTCACGCAAAACCGTCTACATGCGTCACCGCCGGTTCCTTCGGAGGGCTCACCCATACCGCAAGATGAAGAAACAATTTGACGGAGAGAAGGAGACGGTTCAGCTCCAAGGCATTTAAGGGGACACGAGGTTTATGATATGGTTAAGGATTTAGATGTTGTCCTCGGAAAGGGACGTAAATTGAGGGCTCATGAGAAGAACACCTGGAAGAAGAGATCAATATTTTGGGACTTACCTTATTGGGAGTACCTAGATGTTCAACACTGCATCGACGTCATGCACGTAGAAAAGAATGTATGCGACAACTTGATTGGTCTCTTACTGAATATTCGTGATAAAACAAAGGACGGCGTCAACGCACGGCTTGACTTGGCTGATATGGACATCAGGCCTGAGTTAGCATCGACATGCACTGATAATGGATGAATGTACCTTCCCCCTGTGTGTTACACTCTGTCCAAGGCTGAGAAAACAGAATTGTACCAATGCTTGCATGGTGTCAAAGTTCTGTCTAGTTACTCCGGCAACGTGAAGAAACTTGTTTCGATGCAAGATTTGAAGTTAAATGGCATGAAGTCGCATGATTGTCATGTGCTGATGACACAGATGCTCCCTATTGCAATTAGAAATATTTTGCCGATCAAAGTCCGAGAGACAATCACGAGGCTATGTTATTTCTTTAACACAATTGCTCAGAAGGTCATCGATCCCGAAGGACTAGATGCTCTCAGGACGAGGTGGTGATGACTCCATGTCACCTTGACATGTATTTCGCTCCTTCGTTTTTCGATATCATGGTCCATCTCATTGTTCACGTTGTGTGAGAGATAAAAATGTGCGGGCCCGTATTCCTACGTAGCATGTACCCATTTGAGAGGTTCATAAGAATTCTCAAGTCCTACGTACGGAATCGTTCTCGGCTGGAGGGCAGCATCATCGAAGGTTATGCAAGCGAAGAGGTCATTGAGTTTTGTGTCGATTATATGGCTCAGATTCAACCGATAGGTGTGCCTCAATCTCGTCATGAGGGGAGGCTGAAAGGTCTCGGAACTATCGGAAGGAAAGCAATCACTCCAGATATGGACACGTATACTCAAGCCCATTTCACGGTGTTGCAACACATGACTGAAGTGGTGCCTTATGTCGACCAGCACAAGGATGTGCTTCGGCAACAGCATCCAGAGCGGCCGGATGTTTGGATCATGAGGCAACACAACAGTCGGTTCAACCAATGGTTGAAGGAGCAAATCGATAGGAGCTCGCCAAGTGAGACGCTGATATGGTTGGCAAAAGGGCCGACATTTACAGTTGTGACATAGCAAGGATATGACATAAATGGGTACACATTCTATACGCAGTCTCAGGATGTAAAGAGCACTAACCAGAACAGCGGTGTCCGCATAGATGCGTTCAGTACTGATGGGTCGAGAAACTCGTACTGTGGCTTCCTAGAAGAGATTTGGGAGCTCGACTATGTGGTTTTCAAGATCCCCTTATTTCGCTGCCGTTGGGTGCATCTCCCACAGGTGAAGGTTGACAAGTACGGTGTCACTACCGTGGACCTCCAACGTGTCGGGTACAAAGACAAACCATTCGTACTCGCCAACCAAGTTGTTCAAGTTTTCTATGTAACCGACCCGGCAAATAAGAAACGCCATATAGTTCTTCATGGAAAAAGGAGAATTGTCAGAGTAGAGAATGTAGTGGACGAGGAAGAATACAATCAGTTTGACGAGTTACCTCCTTTTGGAAATGGCATAAGGGTCGATGACGAACAACGTGACGAAACTAGTTACGTACAATGAGAATGTGCGACATATATGTGGGCATTTGCATATATGTATATAACAATGCATGTATGTGATGTATATGTGAATTGGCATTTATGCATACAACAATGCATGTGTGTGATGTATACGGGTTATCACAGATGGTTCTACACATAGAACCGTCTGTGATAAGCCTACTATCACAGACGGTTTTAAGTTTAGAACCGTCTGTGATATTGATATCACAGACGGTTCTACACTTAGAACCGTCTGTGATAAGCCCCCTATATATACCCACTGGCTAGGGTTTTTCGTTTATTCTGCAGTTATTGTGTAGTTCTAAATCCTGATCTGTCTCCTCCGGTCGCCGCCTCACCCGCCGCATCGCCCGTCCCCTCCGGTCGCCGCCGCCTCCCCCGAGCCCGTCCCCTCCGGTCGCCGCCTCCCCAAGCCCGTCGTCGCCGCCGCCTCCCCCGAGCCCATCCCCTCCGGTCGCCGCCTCCCCGAGCCCGTCGCCGCCGCCGCCTCCCCCGAGCCCGTCCCCTCCGGTCGCCGCCTCCCCAAGCCCCGTCGTCGGTAAGCATTGTACAACTCATTTTGTCAGTTACACTGGTGCTCATTGTATCACACTGGTGCTCTCTGTCTCCCATGGATTAGGATTTAGTCTATATGCAGTGCTAGTTCATATATGGTTCAGTAGTATATATATATGCAGTGGTAGTTCATATATGTAGTGTTAGTTCATATATATCATTTAAGATGTTTGAGTCTTGTGTTGTAAGTTATGCTTATTTGATTGCTGAGACAACAATTGCTTGGTGATACACTAGTGATCTATAAAGACAACTTGTGACAATTAGTAATCTATGGTTGCTCTTATTGATTTTCAGTGTAGTTTCTCTACTGTTTGCTTCATGTTCTGTTATCTTGTAGATGCAATGTAGATATTCAGTGTAGATACACTATTAACTTGTTGCTTCATGTGCTGTTATCTTGTACATTACTATAGAGTATCTTCTAGTCAGCATATGGGATTTGAAGTTTAAAGTTGCATCTCAAATATGCAAAGTCTTGTCCAAGTATGCATCTCAAATATGCATCTTAAATATATTAATGTATAATGTAGCTTTAGTCAGCATGTTAATGTATACTAACTTGCAGCTTGTACAACTCATTTTGTCCGTTACTAGCTACTTGCAGCTTGTATTCATGTATATGTTAATGTATAATGTAGCTCATTCGCTTTGGAGGTTTAATCAAAAGAAAATATAAGATCTACATCATATATTGAGCCTCTCCTCCTCTCCTCCTTCCTAACATTGAGCCTCTCTTCCTCATCTTCCTCTCTTCATCATCTTCCTCATAAGACCCACAAATTGTATGGAACCAATCAATATGATCACTTTCTTATCTTATGGTATGACACTTTCTTATCTTATTCTAATAGAACCACAAATTGAGCAACATGTCATCCGCGCATTCTTCAACACCATCGCCGGAGGCGTCCGCTCCAAAATCAAGACGCCAAGGAAGAGGGCTATCGAAGAAGCCTGAGGGCCGATTTACCATCATACAGGTCGATGTATCTGGGGTCCCTCTCCTTCCTCGCAAAGCAGTAAACGCATGGAGAAACATGATCGGAATAGTTGCACGAGAACGAATTGAGATCACATTTAATTCGTGGAAGGACGTGCCTGCGACTCGGAAAAGTGAGATGTTAACAAAAATTATGGCATCGTTCGAGATCCCAGAAGAACACCAAGACGCCGTGCAACGACAAGCCTTGCTAGGGGCGTGCAAAGCATGAAAGAACTTCAAGAGCACGCTTGTCAAGGACTACGTGGAGACCGACGAAACACCCTTTCAAAAATACCCATTCCTGGAACCACAATGGTAAGAGTTCAAGGCGATGAAGACGACTGAAGATTTCAAAAGTACAAGTGCGGCGCACAAGGCCCTCCAGGCAAAAAAACACACACCCCCACAGACTTGGCACAGCTGGGTATGTGGGTAAAATCCCGCAGTGGAGGAGCGAGGACGACTAGGCAGCCCTGCAGGACACCGCCCCGCCATTTGCCAATATCCCGGATGAGCGCGCTCGCAATTGGATTAGAGCAAGGTCATCCACAACGACATCGGGGGACGTCTCCTTTCAAAACCCTGCAGACCAGCAAGTGTCCCAGTGCCTGGTAAGATATCGATCGAACTATGTAGCTTGTAATTACTCCACAACTTCGTACGAAGTGAAATGACATGTCGTGCTCTTGCAGGAAGAGCTGAGTTTTGAATCTACCCTGGGATCATTCCAGAGATCAAGGGAGAATGATATGCTCTCCGCAGCCCTAAAAAACAAGGAGCACCCGGGCCGTACGAGAGGTCTTGGGCTTTACGTTCCTTGGAAACATGGTTTCCAAGATGACTCCGAAATGTATCGGCGTAGGAAGAGAATCAAAGCCGAGCGTGACGCACGGCTACGAGAAGAGATCAAGGAATCTCTTAGAGAGGAGCTAATGGGTGAGCTGGCAGATGTAGTCAGAGATGAGGTGCGGAAACATATAGAAAGTCAGCAGGCCGCCGCCACCGCTCCTGTGCTAGCTAGCCCGCACAACCATCCGAGAAGTTGCGCGTCCAATCCGACGCAAACTGATGCCAGATTTCCTGTGGACGACATCCTGGTAATAATTATTATCTCTCGAATGCTTGCTCCATTGATAGGCCTATTCGACTAGCTAATTCTGTATCGTTATGTAGGAGCCTACGAAGTGTAGGCTCCAAGTGAGATATGCCTCCGTTCCCTTGCACGCTGCTTGGGGCCAGGCATATCCGTCTGGTATCGGGGCCATGCTGCACGGTCAAGCTTTAGCGCCAGGCTTCGCAAAAGTTAATGTGGATGGTGTGCATGTCAATTTTGAGGTCGTCCCGCTACCGAAGCCCCCCCCCAACGACGAAATCGTGACTCTAGGGCATGCCATTGGAACATTCATCCAGTGGCCCAAAAGCAACATCTCCCTGGAGGCTTCTTCACCGGTGGCAGGACCAGAAGGGTAGTGCGAACCAGAGCAACATGCACTGGTGCCATCTCCACAAGGGCAGTGCGAAGCAGAGCTACCTGCACCGGTGCTATCTCTACGGGTGCTATTTTCGCCAAAGCAACTTGCACCGTATGTACCATTACAGCCGATTACTATAAAGTCGACCTACAGTCAAGGCAATGGCCAGGGCAAATCAAAGATGAAGGATGATGACGATATCCCGTACCTGCCATTGGCCCACAAATTTGTGCTAGGTGAGCCGATGATATTCCCGGAAGATCACCTCTTAACCCTAGGACTTGGTTGCCAAAGATTCCACGCTTGGTATATGGAACAGTCCAATAGGCTAGAGGCAGAACGGCGCTCAGGTATCACTGTCAAATTCAAGCCGGAACATTTTGTGCACAAAACTCACGAATGTGTCTTCGCGGTGACCTTTGACGATATATTTGGTCTTTTCACGCTCAACGCTCTTGACGCCTCACTCGTTCGATGCTGGACGCTGTAAGTCTGTACAATCACAGTGTCTGTTCATGTAATACCGATATATGTCACAATTTGTTGCTTTTCTGTGTATATATATAGATTCATGCTGACCGAAGCTAGATCATCGAAATCACCAATTGGTTTCCTAGACCCACGCTTGGTCGCCATTGATACCATCAACGAGGATGCATCCTTCGTCGAGAACTATATTACAAAAGCACTGCTGGCTCACCGCTATAAGGAATTTGTTCTTATGCCATACAATGAGCACTTCCATTGGATTTTAATTGTAATTATACCAAAATGGAACAAGGCTATATACCTTGATTCTCTAAGTAAGAACAAATCCAAGTACACAGCTATCGCCCAAATACTCGATAGGTAAGTACATTGGACATTGTACTCTTTCTTTCCTTCTGAATGACTAATCTAAGTTTTTCGAATAACGAAGGTTGTACGTCACATACGTTCAACAAACACGTGGCTCGATGACAGGGGCCAAGCCCTTAAACTTGCTCGCAATTTTCGGGTATTCGCTAGCTACACATTAATTAATCATATACAACACTTAGTAGTAATGCCTCTTGATTTAACACATTCTATTTTTTTGCAGTGCCACCAGCAGCAGCCGAGCAACACGTGTGGATACTACGTGTGCCACCATATGAGACTACTCCTCGATTCCACCAAGATCACCAATTCTAAGGTTTGTCAATCTTCCCCACATTTATTTCATACATGTCAGGTTTTATATGTACGCGCATTGATATTCCTATCGACAGGCTGCGCCATCTCTACATCTGCATTGAAACAGCCGGACTTTGCAAAAATTCGAGAAGAGTTCGTTTGGTTTTTGTGGACTAAAGTCATAAGATCAGATGGAGAGTTCCACTGCGCAGAATGATTTTGTAATTGTTACTATCTAAGTGGAAATGCAACGTACATCTTCTGTAATTGTATATTTGTTAATGGATATTTTATTTCATTTCAATTAATTGATTTGCGAAATGGATGTTTTATGTTTGTCAAATGGATGTCTTATGTTTGTCAAATGAAGTGCGATGTGAATTGGATGTTGTATGTTTGTCAGAAATTGTATGTATATCTGCTTGTTTCAGAGGGCATGGCTAGCATTTCCTGAGGCTAGCCAATAAACAGAAATAGATTTAGGGGTTGAAAGGAATATCACAGACGGTTTTTGAGTAAAAACTGTTTGTGATACCTGATAATCACAGACGGGTTGTAATTAAAAACCGTCTGTGATATTGATATATCACAGACAGTTTTTACTTAAAAACCGTCTGTGATTATCAGATATCACAGACGGTTCGAAAACCATCTGTGATAACCTTCCATTATCACTGACCCATAAATTCAGACGGTTTACAAAATCGTCTGTGATGACGTTTTTGAACCGTCTGTGATGACCATTTCTGTAGTAGTGACACTAAATCATTGATCGTATTTATGATATTTCCAAATATTATCGGTGCATTCCTTTCTAATTTAGTGCCATCTCAAACACTAAATTGTTTGATGACTCACAAGTGCACTGGATCTGTTTACCTTTTCAGCTAAGTAATGGTATGTGCGCTTGAATTTACTGAAGGCAGTTACGTGCAGCAGCATAAAATAAATTTAGAAAAGTAAACTAAATGACTAAATGCAACCTATATGATAAATGAAAGTAAATGATTGTTCTTAAGCATTTGGTTACACTATTATTAATAATGAGGATTTTAATGGCAGCTTATTCTACTGATTCTAGGCGGTCGTCTCACTAATAGCATCTTCCCTTGCCCATGGAGTTTCAGCAGTATGGTCCACCCACCACCAACACATCTATGCAAACTAGTAAAGTATTAAGGTATGAAACCAGACCAACGCAGGTTCATGGATTAACCGTTATCCTCAGGTAGAATATGCCTTCCCCTTTGATACCCACGCCTATCACCTAGCTTGTAGGTCGACGGTTCGTGTATATCTCTTGTCTACTCCGTGCTGTGTCGGTGCCAAGATTGGACATCTCCAACCACTAATTAATATTAGTAACACGGATATAGAGCACAAACAATAAAATAAATTATTGTTTACCAACCTAAATTTCATTTTAGATCGCCTTAGGCCTAAGAACTAATCAATCTTAGAACTAATCGCCTTAGGCCTGCGTCGGGTGGCGGCGGCTCACCTTCTTCTTCCTATTGAGTGGATGACGAGTGGGGATGATTGTAGATGTGTTCTCGAGAGTTCTTAGATGTCCTTCCTCTGTTCCTCGCGAGCTATCACCAATTAGGGCTAGCTAGGGGATGAAGAGGGGATTAAATACCGCCACGAGCCTTCAATTCCTTTCAAAAAACCAATCTGGATGTTTTCGGTGTGGATAATATCTTTCAAAACCACCTAGGAGGCTAGGAACCTTCTTTATCCAACCCTCTTCAAAATGCCATAGAGATGACCCAAATATGAGCTTCTATCGAGGAGTACCGCTACTTGAAAACCACACTGTTTGCATGGTCGCGACAGCTGCTTGCAGAAATCTTTTGGAGGCCATGACTTCGTGTGGAATCGAATTTGGGTGAATGAGTAGTCAGTTTGAAGATCTCGATGAGATCTACAATGTTGTTGTTGTGACCATTTTCATTTGAGTCCACATGTATGCCACCGTTATAGGGCGTTCGGTTTTTGCTGATAGTTTTTAGCTGTGGCTTATGACTTTTGGCTGAAAATGAATAACCGTTATTGAAAAAGTGGCTTTTACAAGGAGTAAGCGAGCAGTGCAAAAAGTGTGAGAGAGATACGTGCACGTGATGAGAGTGAGAGGAGTGGGTGGGTGATGCAGCCGTGATCCCATGCCTTACTCCCGTAGTGAGAGGAGTGAAGAAGTTGCTTTGAGAAGTCAAGTGTTTGTATTGACTTTTGGCTTTTCTAAGCAGAAACTAATACGAATAGAACCGGCTCTAGACAACAATTCTAGCACTCATTATTTCTCCAATTTTGTGAAATTTAACCTCTTTCACTGTTCTTTGGTCTTGGGAGTTTCAAAACACATTTATTATACCTAAAATTAAATAAAATCTAAGTAAATATGATTTTATAATGAATTATGCAACGTTTACGAGTTTCAAGCAAAAAAGTCAAATAAAACATAAACAAAGAGCATTTCAAGGCATTTTATATTCAAAACATGCTAAGAATCGTTGATAAAAATATGTATACTAAATGAGCTTATCATTGTTCAACATTCTTTTAGGAGCTATAGATCAAACTCATATATCATCATTCCCTTACTGAATTGGCTGAGCCTAAATGTTCCTCCAACACTACTCCTTTCTCATAGCTATAGCTACTAATTCAGCAACTCTCAAAGCTATGGCTTCTCCCCGGGGTCTTACAATACAATAAAACCCGACTAATCAAAAGGCCAAACCTTATTTTTGCTTTCATACTTAAAGAGAAAATAGGGAAAACATATAGTGAGAGGGCCTATCACACAGTTGTTTGAACATAATTGGTTTTTTGTTTGTCACAATCCAACAAATGTAATTAAATAAGGGCCTCAAGTAGTCCGTCCTTGAAAAATTTGTTAATTCCAAGAAACCATGGTAGTTAGTCACATTTTAAAGCATAACAAAAGGTAACCATAGAAGAATACTTTCATCAAACAAATGTAAACACTTTATATTATTCTTTCAGGGTTATAACTAGGGCCCCGTTTGGCACGGCTCTAATTCACAAGTGGAGCTGTTTTTTTTTTGCTTCAGCTCCACGAACAGCTCCACTGGTGGAGCTGGAGCTGTTTTGGTAGACTGTTTGGCAAAACAACTCCACCTGTTTTATCATGCATGGTTGAGAGATGTCAATTGTCCAATATACCCCTGTCTATTTGGCTTGTAGTAACATCAAGAGCTGTATGTTTCTACATGATTTTTCATCCGAGTAAATTTGAATTCAAAAAAAATTAAAATTTAAAATAACACAAAGTATTAGCAACCAATATTTAATGGCGGTGGCGCTTCCTTCACGGTCGAAGACGAGAAGACCGAACAGAGGAACGGGAACGGGAGAATAGAAGAGCCGATGGCAGATCGCGTAAATTCACGAAAGTACAAGGGCAGTGGCTGCAGGCCTGCGGATGGAGCCGGGTGGAGCTACTTTTTTCAGCTCCATCTCGTACATATCTTTTGTCTCAGCATGTTTTAAGGGACTCCTTGGGTGGAGCTATTTTGTTTTACCCCGTTTGGCACAAAACGGCTCCAAACAGCTCCAGGAGCCGATGGTGGAGCTGTGCCAAACGGGGCCTAGTTCAATGCACAAAGCTAGCCAGATCATATTGGAGATATGCCCAACACTTTCCTTCAAAATAGCGTCCTCCTTGAAATAAAGCTTATTTATAGTAGCAGCAGCAGCAAGTTGTAGCATTTAGCAACATTTTCACAAAAGCATGAAAGCCCCATATTTTCTTGGTCCCCCTCAAATCTCTAGGCTTGTCTTAGGATTGCCACTCTCTCTCGTGTGCCATGCATGCATATAAAGCTACTTGTTCTGCCTCCCAAAACCATATCCGATCCACGTCCCACATGAAACAAAAAGCTCACACATCACATTCTCTCCTCTCTCCTATAATATTCTTCTATTCTCATTCCATGAAAACAAAGCCTAGTAGATCTCTACTGTTTAGCTTCTCCAGCGGTTACCATCTCTCTCTCTCATTCTTTTTGACCAGTCCACCATTTAACTTCAAAACACTAAATTAACTATAAGATCAAATGAGCCATTTTTCTTTGCTCTTTTTTATTAGCAAAATAACACAGGAAAAGGGAACTAAAAGACAGAAAAGAGCAAGGGAGAGCACATGGAAGGGTATGGGTTGCTGTCTAGGCCTTGCCTGGCTACATGTAGATGCTTCATGCAAGAGAGATCGAAATCAAAGCCAACAACCTTGGATCCCCAAACCATCATTGACCAATCTCTCCAGCTACCGCTCGAGCTACAAATGTACCTACATATCTAGTATGTAAGCATCTGTTTGAACATATTATTCGTGCTCTATATAGTTGCTAGCTAATATAGTTAGGCATTTGGAGATGCATGTTTGCCATGATCAGTAGCTAGCGAGAGATCCAAGAAATACGCAAGCCCTCACTTTGATACAGACGAACGTATGCATGCATCCCTCTGCTTTCTTCTCTCTCATACACATGAAAAGAGGAGCAGATCAAAAGAAGTAAAGGAAGGGAGAAGAGAGAGGGGCGGCCCTTTCTTCTCAAAAGTCTCTAGCAAAAGCCTCTGCGCTGTGGAAACTTGGTCTCTCCATGAAGCCTAATCCTTAGTAACTTAATTTGTTCAAACAAATATACTGAGCTTAATTGATAATTAAATTAACACAACATGCATGTACATGACGGGCCGATTGATATCTAGACCTATAGTTTCTGTGTGACATAGGATGCGAAGTGCCATATCATGATATCAACCATTCAATATATATGACGCATGCATATACCAGCTATTTAATAATAAGATAATTACAACAATGTGCATAGAAAGGGAAGAAAAAGCTAGTATATGTGAATATATAAAACCACATGTATACAAAAACTCATTGCTTAATATTGTTTTCGTTCCAACATATATATAGACATGTATACCGTGCTTATCTTTACTATTATAAAAATATGAGTTGGTGGTCGTCGGTCCGTTCTCCTTACTCTCTTCTCAGTCGTTTGATCAAAGATTAGCTGTCCAAATCCGCATATAGGTAGTTCTTTCGCTCCTCGTAGAAAAGGTCGGGCCGACGCGTGGGCCGCGCTCCTCCTTTTTTCTTCCCCCACATCCTCCGCCTCCCGCAACCACTCCATCTCTCGCAACCGCCGCCTCCTTCTCTCCCCGAACCCTCGTGTCGCGCCTCCTCCTCCTCAGTGCCGCCACTAGTTCCTTCCCTGTACGACAGCATCTGGTCTCAGTCCCCCACTTCCCCAGCAGCGTCGTATCTCCTCGTCGCCACCTCCCCAACGCATTTGCCCACCGCCTCCTCTCCCCATTTGCCCACCACCACCTCTGGCAACCGCCGCCTCCTTCTCCCCCGATCCCTCGTGCAGCGCCTCCTCCTCGACGCCATGGTCGAAGGGGGGAGTGATCAATGTCGAAGGGTCATGGTCGAAAGGGAAAGTGGTTGAAGGGGGCAGTTATCGAAGTTGAAGGGGCAGTGGTCGAAGTCAAAGGGGGTAGTGGTCGAAATCTGGGCCATGGTCGAAGTCGAGGCCGAGCAGGCTAGCGCCCACAGTTGGGCAACAGGGCACAAGTGCACTGAAGGCCTGCCAATGTACGACCACTAGCGATGGTCGACCGCTCCCGACCTACGATCACGCGCGATGGCCGACGGCTTCTAACTGATGACCACGAGGTGTGGTCGATGTCTTCTGATTTACGACTACGAGTGCTGGTCGATGTGTTCCGACTTACGACCACGAGGTATCCTCGATGGCTTTTGACTTACAATCACGAACGATGGTCGTTGGCTTCCGATGTATAACCATGAGCCATTGTCAAAAGCTCCTGATTTATGACCACGATCGATCGTCGACCGCTGCCAACTTACGACCACCAGCAATGGTCGACGACTCCCGACCTACGATCACGCGCGATGGTCGACGGCTTCCGACTTATGACGATGAGGTGTGCTCGAGGGCTCCCGGCCTACGACCACGAGGTGTGGTCGATGTCTTTTGACTTATGACCACGACGTGTGATCGACTGCTTTCGACTTACTTGACGGATTTAAAAACTTTTAGAACATGTAGTATGACCACATACTTGACTTATTGACCACGAGGTATGTATATTCTAAAAATTTTTACCACCCGTTAGTTTTAAAACCTGTAGTATGATAAATTTTAAAAATCCGTAGTAACGCACGGGCATTTAACTAGTAGTATATATATGACGGAATACATAGTTCTTTCGGCTCATCATAATATTTTGGATACAATTCATAATTCCTAAGTATTGCAATTTGCCTAAAGCTAGCTAGGCAAAAGAGTCTTGAGGCGTTAAAAAGCGTTTGCACCATTCACTTTAAAAAGGAGAAAAGGGCGTGCAGGCAGGCAGGAGTACTTACGATCGAGAAGCAAAATTCGTCCATCTCACAAAAGATGTCGAATCCCTAGAGATGCATGAAAGATCGGGCAAGCTGGGACAGGCGATCAAAGTTCTATTCCAGGTTTGTCTCATGATCACGGATTGGATCAGGGAGGAGAGTTTGAAGGCATGCATGCATACATGATATATAAAGAGGCTGTTCCAAGTAAGCCCATGCTAGCTATATCATGGCTAGCTATAGCTTAGCCAGCATATGCATGCATTGCAAACAAAGCAAACAACTTGGCCTAATAAGTATGTTTCTCATGGTGTAGTAGCCTCTCTCACTTTACCTCTTTATCCCTTCTGAGAAAGTTAGTTAGTAGCTGTTGCTCTAGTTAAATTAATTAATTTGTGCCATGCATGCACTGTGTTATGTAGGGTTAATTAAGGCACCTGACCGGACTATCTACATGTGTATTTTGTCGGGTGACAACAAAGTTCTCAGCAAAACTACGCGTTAATTTGTTTATCACAGGAAAGTTGTAGTCGTAGTAGTACTTTGTTTTCCCTTGGGGTGCACAACATCAGCTTTGACGACTCAACTTTTCACAAAAATAACACTCATTTCGTTTTCTCGTACTACTAAAAAGAAATGGTGAATACATACCACCAAATATAGTACTATCTCCTTGATTTTTAATTGGGCTCATACATTTCCAGATTCAAAGTTTGTAAAGTTTGATCAACAATTAGTTTAACAATTTATATAGATTATATTATACAAAAGTAATAGCGTTGAATTTGTATTTAAAAATACTTTTTATTATAATTATTTTGTAGCTATAAACAAAGTATCGTAAAAGATATTAACTATTAAAATTTATTTTTGGAGACTGCCAAGTCAAATCATGCCCTACATAAATCAAGGAGGGGGTATTAAAAAAGGAAAATATGCTAGAGTAGCATCCTAGTGCGTGCATTCAGTGCGATGTAAAGTAGAGAGCAGTAGTAGTACTAATCATCCCCACTTGTGTTTGTTTACACGTCAAACAATGCAAAAGAAAATTCAGGCATATTATATGTATGATTTTCAGTAAAGAAGCTTATAATATATACACTGAAATCTTCATATGATTTCTTCTAATGTAGTACAACATACCTGTTCAATTTCTAGTTTCAGCATACTTGGCCTTACCAATCATTAATGTCGAGTACATTGTGTGAAAAAGGCTAATATTAACGACAAGCTAGCAATTTACAGCTGTTCTCTTTGTGTGATTTTAGGGTTCATCATCAGATGGAGGGAAATGATGGAAGATCTTTCTTTTCAAAGGATCCTAAAGCATCAAACTTTAGGGTCCAAGAGGCCTAGATGCTTATATCTTCATTTTTTTGGTGTGTCTATGTTAAGCTTTCCACACACCCCACACCACTTTCCGAAGACGAGAATGTTGGGCTTGTGAAAACCTAAAGCAAATGCAAGAGAATCGGAAAGGGAAAAAAGAAAAGGAAAAAGAGGCAGAGATCCTTTTTCTAAATCACATTCGACTAGCATTAAAAGGAGTGCCCTTTTGCTACATTACTTAAGGGGAAGATTGTTCCTCTGCCTTCTAAAGTGGCTCCTCCTTTGCACAATCTCTAAGTTTTGAATCCTTGTGTTTGCACCATCATCAGTACCACGTCATCTAGCTTCTGGTGAATCACAGACTACCAGCATTGATATACTTTTATATTTAAATTATGTAAATCCATATGATGAGCTTATGGTTTAGTGCTACCTTCCATTAGTTGATCACCATAGCTTTGGGGTCCAACTTTATGTGTGTACTTTATTATTTCAAGAAAGGTTCGGTGTGTCTACTAGTACCCAACCTTATCTAATTAACAAACTGGCGCATCAGCCCCCATATAATTCATTCATATCAATATATTGGTATGTCATTGTTGGTGAATTGCTGAATTATAAATAAAAAAATTACACCAATGGACTGTATATGTAATCCTAGCTAGCTGAAATCCCCTGCATCCAAACCGGCGCTTAGATGTATTATGCAATTGGGGTGGGGTTGATCTTAAGGATTATGGAAAGTGCATGTAACACTCTGGCCTGACAAGAGCCCTGTATATCACCAACAACTACATTCATTACCAATTTTATTACCATTCTACACATTTTACTATCAACTATATTTCAACCATAATTCCACAAGACGATTACGTAACATAAATATAACCACAAGATAGGAACATTGCATAACAATAAATAAAATGAATCAACTTTATGTCTAATCAAAGGAACTTCGACAAATAGCATCATTCTAATATCATTATATTCTAAGGGAAACAATTATTCAAAACTAAGATTGCACGACTAGTATTATTTATTTCCAACAATGAATGAATAAATGATAAGTGATAAATGAAGCAATGACGGTATAAGATCAATCATGTGCTACTCTCCACCCATGCATATCGTTCTCATCGATTACCTAAAAACAACAATAAAAACAAAGATAGGTCCATTACTCAATAAGCACATAATAACATGGTACCAAATATTCATGTCAATTCACAAATATCTCAACTTCATATATCTTCTCATTAATATATACACATATCTTGTCATCTCATTTATTTTTTCATGAATGCAATGTTCATATCTCAAGTTCTCTTTTACTTATACCGGTATAGCGGAATGTTACACCCATCGGTGTCTACTAAACCCCCCTTTTTCATGTGGGGACCTCAAACCCAACCTTTTCCATATGGGAATCTCATCTCCATTTCTGTGAAGTTCCTACTGAAGTAGGTCTTTTTCTACCCATTCCCATGGGTCGCCCACATAAAGTAGACTCTAAAGGGCCACACATGTCATCTCTTTCCATCATGAATGCTTATTATGCAAATGCAATGATTCATTTATTCATGAATCACTTATCACCATCACCATTTAATCCATAATCATTTGAGCATTATAGAAAACAAATGTAAACATGTAAATCATCATGTTAAGTACTTTATTAACATAAATCAACAATAGCAAATAGTTCGTGCTACTATTCTACCATGCACTTACCTTTTCTAACCACAAGGGGTGGATTGATGCGAAGATAACACCAACCCTGAAATTACTCCTCCTACAGTAAATAGCTAGTCTCAACAACATGCCACAATAGCATATAATCATCAATTAAACAACATCGCTCCTACACACCTTCCAATCCCACAATTCTCCCCCTTTACCAGACAGTCTCCCAAGACGTAACATGGCAACCCATATAAGTTTTAGAATCTACACAAGATTTTCTATATTTTCTTAGTTGGCCACAAACCCTAATTAATCCATTTAACCCTTCGTTTTTAACCCCGAAGACTGTTCTATTATCTTACTGGACAACATACTTAACAATTTTATATCTATTAATTTACCTAACCAAACATAGCAAACCATACTACTTCTGAAATCTAAAGAAAATTATCTATTTTTATTTAGTTATGCTCATAATTTAGTTTGGCCATCTACTAGGTCCAATTCATAGTTTTCCACGATTGCCTCCAACACCAACAAATTTCTAGACAGCAGCCCTCCCAAAGCCATAACTTCTAATATACTCAACTGAAACCCATGTTATTGTACTCTATGGAATCCTTAGACAATTATGTACTACTTTTATTCTATTCCCAAGTTATGAAAAAGAACATAAAGACCCCAAAACTAGTCCCTAAAATCTAGACAGCAACCTTGCCGAAACATGGCATCAACAATTTTCCCCAACACTATCCCTCTACTCCAATCTAGCACTAACATGACCCTGAAATACATCTACTAAGACAAAACAGTAAGGGACACGACCTGGGGTTTTACCTCCAACTTGAAAGATTTGAGAAGCTTTCAAAACTGACGATGCCCCTTGTTCTCTTCTCGATTTGTCTCCCCTAGAACAACGTCCAACCCTCTGCGTCTCACCCTCCATGTTCCTTGGCAGCCCTGTGTGATGTGACATGGTTAGATCTCAAAAACCGTATGAGGTATAGTGAGGAATGTAAGGAACGGTGGCAGGTGTGCTCCAGGAGGGTATTGGTGTGGTGCGGCACGACGCGCCCTGGCCTCCACTTGCACAGTGCCCCCAATAGGATGATACATGCCCCAACCTCCTCGAGCGAGGCATGGTGTGCCCCAGCCCTGCTCTGGTGTGGGTCACAGCATTGACTGTTGGCGGTGGCTCACCTCAGTAGCTACTTCCAGCGTGGCCCTCCCCTCTGGCGGTGAGTAGCAACAAGGCGACTGAAAGATAGCACTGCTGGAGTGGTGGCACTAGGAGGGAGAATAGGAGGTGGCTAGGGTTAGTGCCCCCTTCTTTAGCCTCCTTTTATGGCAATATGCACCCACGGCATGGACACCGAGTCCACCACTCCTCCCGCACGAATCAGAGTCGGTTTCGGCCAGCTAACTCCTCTCTCCAATTTTATCCCCTTTTCACTTATCCCCTTTCTCTTATTGCACAAAGGTCTCTAGGATGGATTAAATTAGAATATTACATTCTACCCCTAATAGAATTCAATCTCAAACTCTACGCCTCATGATTCTACACGAGAAACAAACTGAACTTCAAATTAAACTCTAGACATACCTGATACGAACAACTCCGAAGGCTTATCTCGCATGAGACTCCAGTTCCCAAGTCTCTTCCCGCTTGATTTGATTCGACCAAAGCACCTTAACATACTTCAATGTCTTGTGCCTCGACACTCACTCTGACTCCCCCAATATCTGCACTGTACAGGAATCAAAGGCGAGATCTTGCTTGACGTTCAATGGCTCTAATGGAATATCATATTCTAGATCCCTCATGTACTTTCTCAACATGAAGACATGAAAAATGTTGTGTACCCCACGCATGGACTCAGGAAGGTCCAAACAATAAGCCAATTTTTTTAAATTTGTGTCACTATTGGGAATAGTCCAATGTACCTCGGGCTAAGCTTCCCTTTGGTACCAAATCACACAATGCCCTTGGTGGGAGACACTCTCAGGAGTATCTGATCTCCCACCACAAACTCCAACTCCTACCTCTTATATCAGCATAACTCTTTTGCCTGCTCTGAGTGGCAAGTAGATTCTACCTAATCTCTGTCACTCGGTCAACAGTTTGCTAAACCCAATTGGGACCCAGAATTGTCTTCTCACCTATGGCATCCCAATGAAGCAGTGACCTACACCTTCGCCCATACAAGACTTCAAACGGTGCTGCTCAAATGCTGGCATGGTAGCTGTTATTGTAGGCAAACTCTATCAGTTCCAAATGATCCTTCCAGCTTCCCTTCCATGACAAGACATAGAACCTAAGCATGTTCTCTAACATCTAGATAATGTGCTCAGACTGTCCATCTGTCTACGGGTGAAAAGCGATACTGAGATGAAGCCATGTGCACAACGTACTTTGCAAGCTTTCCAAAACTTGGAGACAAACTTTGTATCTCGATAAAAATAATAGTCTTGGGCACACCGTGCAACTGCACCATCTCCCGCACATAAATAGGAGCCAAGTCACTCCCCGTATTCATCATGGGGATGGGAATAAAATATGCAAACTTGCTAAATCAGTCCACTACTACCCAAATAACATCCTTCCCCCACTACGTACGAGGTAAACCAACCACAAAGTCCATGGTTATATCATCCCAAGGCCATACTAGAACCTCTAAAGGCTGCAACAATCCTATTAGACGCTTATGTTCTACCTTGACCTACTAACAAATCCCGTAGGAAGCCACATACCGAGCAATATCCACCCTCATTCTCTTCCACCAAAAACTCTTCTTTAAATCATTACACATCTTGGTCTCACTATAATGAACAGTGTATGGCGTACGATGAGCTTCCTTTAGAATGTCATCCTTAACTTGAGCCTTCTGTGGCACACAAAGAAGACCTTTAAACCACAATACGCTAGACTCATCAATGTTGAAATCTCCTTCCTCATCCTCATCCAGATGCTTCCTCACTTGCCAGAGCAATCGATCATGTTTTTGTGCCTCTCGCACATGCTCTGGAATGGCAAACTCAAGGAGCAATTGAGTTTTAGCCCACACGATGCCCGCGAAACAATTGGAGATTCCCATGCACTCAAAATCAGTCATAAGGTAATTCAAAATAGAGGGTGTCATCTTGCGATTAAGGGCATCAGCTACCCATGTGCTTTGCTTGGATGGTGATATCATAGTCCTTGATCAATTCCAGCCACCTCCTCTGTCTCATGTCTAGATCTTTCTAAGGGAAGATATATTTGAGGCTCCTATGGTCGGTGAAAATATCACAAGTTTTCTTATACAGAAAATACCACCAAATCTTTAGAGCAAAGACTACTGCAACGAGTTCTAAATCATGGGTGGGATAGTTGACTCATATTTCTTTAATTGCCTTAATGCATAAGCGATTACTTTGCCACCTTGTATGAGCCCACAACCAAGCCCAACTCAAGATACATTAGAATAGATCGTGTAACACTTCCCTAGATCAGGGAGGGTGAGAATAAAAGTAGTCACCAACTTCTCCTTCAAGGTGTAGAAACTGTGCTCACAATCATCTGTTTACTGAAATTTCACGCATTTTTGCGTTAGTTGAGACATTGGCTTGGCAATTATGGAGAAACCCTCCACAAAATGCCGATGATATCCTGCTAAGCCTAGCAAGCTCCTCACTTCTTTGACATTAGATGATCTCTTCCAGTCAATCACTATAGAGATCTTGCTTAGATCAATAGAAATACCTTCTCGGTTAATCACATAACCCAGGAAGCTTACTTCTGAGATCCAAAAATCACACTTCTTTAGTTTGGCATAAAACTAATTCTCCTTTAGCGTTTCATGTACAAGCCTTAAATGTTGCTCATGCTCCTCAGTCTTGGAATAAATCATGATATCATCAATGAACACCACCACGAAGTCATCAAGGTACTTATGTAGCATACTATTCATTATCTCCATAAAAATAGTAGGAGCATACATCAGTCTAAAAGACATAACTTTATACTTATAATGCCCATACCTGATGGAGAAAGCTATCTTTTCAATATCTTGCTCTCGCAGACAGGTCTGATTGTACCCTGACTGTAGATTGATCTTAGAGAATACCTTGGCTCCTTTCAATTGATCAAATAAATCCTTGATACGAAGCAATTAATATTTATTCTTGATAGTCACTTAATTGAGAGCGCAATAATCAACACACATGCGCCAACTCCCATCCTTCTTGTCTGTGAATAGGACAGGCGCACCCCATGGTGACACACTATGCCAGGTCATCCCTTTGGACAGTAAATCATACAATTACTTCTTCGATTCATCTTGGAAGGGTCGAGCCAAGTGGTAAGTAGATAAGAAAATAGACCAAGTACTAGGAACAAGATCAATTTAGAAATCCACATTTTGCATTGGTGGCATTCTCGGAAGCTTTGCAGGGAATACATCCGGATAGTCACACACACCACTGGGATCTCCTCAATGCTCAATGATGTACTTGATTGCGTGGCAAGAGACCAAAGCAACCCAATCCTCGACTCCCATTGGCCAGGATGCACTATCCCTGAAAATGATCTCCTTTCCGGATAGAGCTTGCAAGGTAACAATCTTCTAGAAGCAACAAATCTTGGCACGGTAGCTAAACAACCAATCCATGCTGAGGATAACATCAAAAGGTGCTAGCTGAATAACCATTGAATTAGCATTGAAATTATCATCATTAATGGTAACAATGCAACCAGGACTAACTGTAGAACTAGCAATGAGAACCCTAGGAGAACTGACTAGGATTGACTAAGAAAATCTATTGCATACCTAAGATTACCCTACTAGCAAACTCTAGTGACACAAATGAGTAGATAGCTCCAGAATCAAAATGAACAAATGCCTCATAAAAATCCACAAGTTGTACACCTGTCACCATGTCAGGATGACCCATAATCTCAGGGGTAGGCATGGCGTAAACTCCAGGTGATGTCGGGCAGCGAGGGCCCCGACACTTGGTAGTAGCAGCACAAGGGCTGCCGGAGGTGCAGTGATCTAAAGCGAAGAAGTTAGTGTAGAGTGCCATTAGTACTCGGTAGGAGGCGCCCAAGTAGGAGGACGCTACGGCATCAGGGTGGTCACCAACATCTGAATGGAACCTGAGAAGACATGGCTAAAGATGACACATGTACTGGCTCCCACCTGATGATGCTAGTAGGATTATGTCGTCACACCAATGCCTTGTGGCCCGCTTGGCCACAGAGATGGTAGCTCCTTGACCAGGAGCACCCTAAAGCACGGTGTCCATCACCACACTTGAAACACATTAGCTTTGCCCAAGAACATGGTGAATCGCTTAAGAAGTTGAAAGAGGGCATGGTGTCAAATAAGAAGAAGGCAGCCTCTGGTGAAAAGACTTGGACAACGATAGGGGATGCTAGCACCCCTGGAACCTCTTGGGAACGAGCCATTGAGATGACCTACCCCTCCACTAAAGCTTCTCTTCTGGCCAACACTAGAACCCCCAGAAATAACAGAATCACTAGTAGCCTGCCACTCCTTGGTGAGCTCCCTCTCAAACTCCATACACTTGGCCTAATTGACTATAGAGTTAAAGTCACGTGGACCTTTCAATCCCAAGACATGTTAGTATTCCTGGTTATGTCCCATATGGAACCTTTTGGCCTTTGCACGGTCATCACCGCCCATGGCTAGCATGAAGCAGACCAGGTTACTAAACCTCGCATCATACTTTACAATAGTCATCTTCCTATGTATGAAGATCAACAAGGCATGCTCCATACTTTCAAAGAAAGACTTCGATTAAAAATTTGCCTTGAACTGCTCGACAAAATCCTTCCAAGTGATCGGTCCCTAGGCAAAGGTCCTAGCTAAAAGAACCTCTTTCCAACAGATGTTTACCTGACCCTTTAGCTAAAAGGCTACAAAGAGAGCCTTCAACTGTGAGGTCATCACCAGGGCTTCAAACTATCTCTCCATGTAGCATAGCTAGTCTACTGCTTGGACCAACATGCCCGCTCAGTTGAAGGTGTCCAGAAGGAGGGCCATCCACTCGCGAAGGCTCATCCTCACCTCTGGTGGGTCGGTGCAACAACAAGGACAACAACAGGTGCACCGGCAGTAGGAGCTACTTGCACCCATTGATAAAGTTCATGAACCTCCCTCTAGAGGTCCTATAGCAAGGCAGGCGACCCTGTCTGTGAACCAACGGCTGGCTAAATAGCCGAAGAGACCTCCTTGACTATCTTACCAATGTTCTCCTCAGCCGGGGGTGCTGGCACCACTGGACCACGCCTACAACCATGGCCTCAGCCTCAACCACGTCCACAGCCTCTACTCCTCGCCATAGCTGACCACCAGAAACAACAAACAAGAATTCAACTGAAGAACAGCAATCTCAAATCAATCATATGATACTAATCTTAGCAACATCTTAATATTTTAAACAACTGTGAAAGCTACTATGCACTAGTGTGTCAAATTTTTGTTTCAAATTAATTAAGTCAATTTTTATGTCATTAAATTAACAATCCTGGGTCGAATTTTAGTTGATTATCTAAATAAGTTATAAATTATCCACCACGGATCTAATGCCCGTTCTGATACCAATTGTAACATCCTGACCTAACAAGAACCCTGAATGTCACCAACAACTACATTCCTTACCAATTTTATTACCATTTCACACAGTTTACTATCAACTATAGTTCAACCATAATTCTGCAAGACGATTACATAACATAACCATAAGATAGGAATATTGTATAACATTAAATAAAATGAATCGACTTCAAGTCTAATCAAAGGAACTTCGACAAGCAGCAATATTCTAATATCATTATGTTCTAAGTGAAACCATTATTTAAAACTAAGATTGCATGACTAGTATTATTTATTTCTAACAATGAATGAATAAACAATAAGTGATAAATGAAGCAATGACGATGTAAGATCAATCACGTGATACATTCCACCCATGGATGTCACCCTCATCAATCATCGAAAAACAACAACAAAAGCAACGGTGACTCTACAACTCAGCAAGCACATAGTAGAATAATAAACTGTATAAAATATGGTACCATGTATTCATGTCAATTCACAACTATCTCAACTTCATATATCTTCTCATCAATACCAGACACATATATCATCATCTCATTTATCTTTTCATGAATGCGATAAGTATATCTCAACTTCTCTTTTGCTTATACTGGTATAGCAGAGTGTTACATCTGTCAGTGTCTACTCAAGCTCGCGGGGATCTCCACCCATACTTTTTCATACAAGAACCTCACCTCCACTTCTGTGGAGTGTCTACCAAAGTATGTATTTCTCTACCAACTCCGATCCCGTGGGTCGCCCACACAAAGTAGGCTCTAGAGAGCCACACAGGTCACCTCTTTCTATCATGAATGTTCATTGTGCAAATGCAATTATTCATTTATTCATTAATGGATTATCAACATTAACCACTTATCATCATCACCATTTAATCCATAATCATATGAGAATTATAGAAAACAAGAGTAAACATGTAAATCAACATATCAAGTACTTTATTAACATAAATGAGCAATAGCAAACAGCCCGTGTTACCATTTCACCACGCACTTGCCTTTTCTAACCTGAGGGACGGATTGATGCGAAGACGACACTAACCCCGAAGTTACTCCTCCTACAATAAATATCTAGTCTCACCAATATGCTACAATAGCACATAATCATCAATTAAATAATTACTTCTATTTGTCATCCACGTCTCCTCCTTTGCGTTCACTTCTATTTGTCAATAAACAGGACTCGCGATTGATTTATGGGAAACTTGTATAAATAGCACTGCAAATTAAATTTAATGATGTGGAAGTTGCCAATAGGCAATAGCTAGATGTCTCATTGGCATATATGGGTTTGGGACCACATGTCAATCTCACATTCCCTATAGCATTTTTTTTCAAAACCACATCATTTGCAATGGTATTTTTTTACAGATTTTTCCTTATTGTATTATAAGTGCTAACGATGTATAGGAAAATTAACTGAAAATATATTGAAACACTTGGCGTTAATTACTGACTAGTGGATTGTCCATGCAATTGCACAGCTATACATTGTATTTGTTATGTAAATGTAGTGCCAGTGGAAAATAGAGTTGTAATTGTTATACAATTGCAAAATTTGTAATATCTATACAGATTTAATCTACAATGTTATAATAGATTGACCCACCGAAATAAACGATGTAGATATTCTCTTTTTCTCTCGGTTAATAAGAAAATTTCTAGGAATTTTGCTTTTTCTAATTTAAGGATTATTGTGCGATTTTTGAGACCTCTATAACAAATGAGGTATGTAACGCCCTGTGTTTCCAATTCACCTTAAGCAATGAGTTACGAAGCTAACCGGGATTAATTAAGTAAGCAATGAATTAAAATGTGGGGTAATTTAAACTTTTCTCTGTACCTATTTAAATTGGAATGGTAAATAAATATATTGCTCTCACAATTCCATTGATGAGAACTAAAAACAATATGCGGACACCGGAGTAAGAAACAAAACTTAACTAAGAATCAATTTAAAAGAGTTAACTCAAATAAAATAGATATCAGTCCATATTACAACAATTAAATTAATTACTATCCTTTACCAATAACTATCAGGTGGGTGGAGGATCTGCGGATTTAAAAAAGGGCAGGTTTGGATTCTCTACATAGGGTATTATATAAGGACATACAAACTTCACTTGTGTAATGGATTGTATAAATCATATCAACCATTGTTCCATCGGAAGGTGGGCAGAATCAACTCTATGAAGGTTATTATGTAAGTAGAATTATCTAGGGGGAACTAGGCAAGATCTCAATTGGACTTTGGACCATAAAAAATATACTTGGTGCATATATTTAACGATGTGGAGTGTCGGGTGAAGGTTGATGTCTGGCCCAACCAACGACTGTCTTATAATTACGAGCGTGCCTGGAGAGGGTAGTAAACTACCTAGGGCCCATAATTATAAGTAAATCGGGTGGAGGTATAATACACCGAGATAGAGTTGAAAGTTCTATGCTCTGGTTTGGGCATCGCATATAAGGAAATGCGAAGATCCACTTGCTACGAAAATCAGAATGACTATGGGTAAAGTAATATAAGATTGAGCAATGCTATATAAATCATGAATTCATGACTGTCTCCTGGACTGCAGACTACGGGAACCAGTAGAGGTTTTTATCTATTTATACGAGTGTTTAGTATATTTCTAAATTAATAATCTAAAATTCTTTCTCAATCTAAAACATTTTCTAAATGAGATCAAGAATGAGCATGAACAAGAGGAGGAAAATGAGAAATGAGGATGAAAATGGATATTTCAAGGAATGTTAGAATATGATCATACAATGCATTATTGTTAAATGAGCTTGCTGAGTACACCGTACTCACTCTTGCTATTATTTTACTTTTTTAGAGTACAGCTACCTTATATTTTTACTTGGTATGAATGAGGCCTACTAGGGGAGGTTCCATTCCAATGGGGAAAGAGATGGTGTTGAGCACCACCTGTATAAGGAGGAGCCTTTATGCGAGACCTAGAGTGACTAGAGAGTTACTGTCAGGATGGACGTGACCCCCAGGGTATTTGTAACATTAGTGTGCTGTCTTTTTATTTAGAACTCCTGTATAATTAGAATCTGAGTTAGAATTGTTTAAATCTAGTATTGTATTATTCGAGCCCTCGTGGCTCTGTATGAAACTTTAGCCTTGCGTGGCTAGGTGCATGTAATGGTATGTTCCATCTCCAATTATTGTTCTTCTGCAATACTCTAATAGGCTTATTATTTATTGGAGCGGTGTTCTACCGGGTAAATGAATAATAATCCGTTGGCTAGTGTTTTTTACCTCTCGTTAAAAATACAAGTCATCACAAGTTACCTTAAATATCACTAATTGTTTGCAGATATATAGATGAGTTGATGTAAAGCAATCCGGCCTGCATTCTCTATTGATAATTCGAAATGAGTTATTTAGTAACTGCTAACTATGAAGAAGAAAACATATATTTTTGAAGTAATTACATTGTGTCTTTGTTCTTCTTGAAATATCCTTCTGTGAGCCCAGGCATTCGCACTTGTCGCACAAGGTAAAACCCTAGTTTGGCTTGATACGCTGAAAATTAGCTGACCTTTTCATGCTGAGAGATGTTCCTGTCATTTATCGATCCAAATGGGTTTCTTTTTGCTTGAGTAATTGACCTTGATCAAATCTATCCATGCACGTAATGTATGTATATATGTATGTATCAAGTTCTTTATTTTTCTATATACCTTTTTTCATATATAAAAAAAGTATATACATAAATTACACTATAAAAAAAGTAGATTTTGATGTAATTTTTCATGTAACTCGCTTTAGATCTTATAATTATTATTAGAGTGTACTTAAAAGGATAAAAAGTTATAAACATCATTTAAGTGGTATATAACAAGTGGAAGTACACACTCCTAGGAGTGTGTAGACTAACAACAGGGCAGAAACCTTCAAGACACTGATTAATTTCGCATTAACGATCATAATCACCCCACAAGAAACGATTGATCAATCACTCCTCCTCCGGTGGTCTGAAGAACAATGCGCTGTCCACTGCCTTGAGCAGGCCTGCATCACCGAAGTAACACTCCTCCACATCATCTCCATCCACGCTCATGTTCAGATCAAAGCAAGACGATGACGACGCCGCAATGCCTTCCTTTTGATGATGATCACTTGTGCCCTCTTCCTCGCTCTCTGCCTTCTTCTTCTTTATCGTCGGTGGGGAGCAAGCCCTCGACCTTGTGTCGAAGGTTTCACAGCTGAGGACGACGATGGCGTCGACAAGGGAGGCCTCGTTGCCGCCGTGGCTCCGCACCACGCCGCTCTCGATGGCCTCCTTGATGCCCAGCTGGGAGCGCCGGTCGGCTTGCTCGACGTCCTCCATCAGAATGACGCGGTGCGGGTTGTCTCGCACGGCCTCGAAGAGCCTCTCGAGGTAGCCCTGCCTCACCTCCGGCCACGGCCGCTTGTTCGGGTGCTTCTCGGTGGAATCCGATCGTGCCGGCGAGGACGACGCGTTGGCGCCGATGGACACGAAGCTCTTGCGTGAGCCAAAGACGAGGTTCGCGAGCTCCCTGGCCACCCTCAACTTGACGTGGGTGTCGCCTCCAAGGAAGAACATCCACGTCTCCTCCTTTGCGTTCACGGGCTTTGAACCGTCGTCGCGCCTCTTCACCATGCCCGATCGGCACCGGAGAACCGTGCTCGCGATCTCGGGCACGATCTCCTTCTGCCACGGCACCTCCTTCTCCAGCGCGCCGCAGAGAACCTTGAGGTTCTCGGCGCTGAGCTCCTTGAACTTGGACCGGCACTCCACCTCAACGGAACCATTGGAGGCGCTGGAGTCGTGGGACCTGACCTTTGCGCTCAGAATCTTGACGCCGTCGGCGTCGTCCACGTCGCCGCCGCACTTGGCTTTCCATGGGTGCTTGGGCTCGTGGACGTCGGCGAAAAGCCATGGCTGGTACGGCTGGTGCAAGTGGTAGTATTGCTCGTAGGAGGAGACGGAGGAGGACGGCGACACCACCGTTGAGAAGTTTGGAGTCGTCCTGTGAGACGGCGAGCCGTCGCATGTCGAGCTCCATTTCTTGCAATGCGGAGGCTCCTGCATTAAGTACAGTGCAACAAAATCAATTCCAGTCTAAGATTAAAATGTTAAGACTCATTATGCAATGACAATGTTACGCATGTATTTACCTGATAGCGGCAATGCTGAAGCCAAGGGGGAATGCTCGACGACGATGGCACGATTGACTGCGGCAGTGCTTTTGTGGAGGAGCAATCGCCGCAGCAGGTGGAGACGGCCGTCAGCTGGCCGGAGCCACCAGCGTCCAAAAGCGCCAGGCAACGCGACGTCGATCCGTTTCCACTTCTGTCGCACTTCGCTTTGTTGATCGATTGATGATTGACGACTGCCATTGCGCTGCAAAAGACAGAAAAACGGTAATAAGATTCATCTGTCACGTACGTACCCCACCGATTGATCCACCGATTGATGATTGACGACTGCCATTGCACTGCAAAAGTACTGTAGTAGCATACAACTCTCTGAATAATTTGTTGTAACAAATCCATGTATAACACATTATTTCAACGAAATCAATAATCATACATGCATGCTAGTAAGAGGAAATGAAGAGAAGGTGGAGAAAATAAAGATGCAAATTAAAGAGAGAATGTGAAGCTGACGGCCCATCTACGTGTATAGCTTTTGTCTGAAAAGCTTGGAAAAGATGGAAGCTTTCACTCGCTCGTGGCAGGCAAGAGGAAGGGCTTAACTCTACCAGCTCAACATGGCATCGAGTTCTCACAGTGTTTCAGTTAATCCGAACTGATCATTTCTTGATGCGGATAAACAATTGCGAAACCGAAACCGAACACCTGGAATTAATCGATCAATCGATTTTTGCTGGAAGAATGATCAATTGATTACCTGTCGACGTCGACGCAGCTGAGTCTCAGCGCGAGGCTGCCGGCGGGGACGGCGAACGTCTGGAGACCCCAGAGGCTCTCCAGCGAGGGCTGCCCTGCTCTGCACCTCATGTAGGTCTGGTACGTCCCATAGCTGACGAGCCAGACGCCGGTGCCATCGCCGCGGCACGCCAGGGAGCGCACCTCCGCGACGGCGTGCTCCACCGCGCAGTAGTAGTAGCAGCTCGACGCCGCTCTCCTCCCAGCCTCGACGCGCCCGGCCCAGAACTCTGCCGCCCACCTGAGGTCCTCCACGACGAGCACCACGGCGCCCGCCCTGCTGCCGGCCTTGACGACGCACCGGAGCTCAGCGAGCCGCCGCTCCGCCTCGTCCCTCGGAGCGTCCCGGAACCTGGACACGCTGAGGTTGACGACCTGCGCGCCCCGCAGGGCCTCGTGCCTCTTGTCGCCGTACTTGATCTTCTCCAGGGCTGCCCGCGCCGCCGCCTCGGCTGCGGCCGTGCACTCGGCTACGACCATGACCCTCCTCTTGCTCCCGGTGGCCAGGCAGTCCAGGATGGCTGCGACGTCCTCCTCTCGGACTTGATCGAGAGGTAGCTTACTATGTTTAGTTTCCTGAGCTGGTGAGCTACTGGCAGCTGCGCTAGGGTTAGGGTTTTGGGGTGCGGCAGCAGTGGTGGTTGTGGTGCAATGGTTGTTTCGTTCGACGGAAGAGACGGCCTGCTCTACGTTGGCCTTGACCTGGGTGCTGGAGAAGCCGGCCTCACGCATGACGCGGCTGACGCTTGGGTCGTCCAGGATGGAGATGACGAGCTGCTCGAGCTCGATCTTGACGGCGAGCACCAGCTGCTGCTGGGTCTCGACGGAGCCCCGCCGCTGATGCGCCTGCGCGCGCTTGAAGGCAGCGACGAGCGCGTTGGAGAGGGACGGCGGGTAGTAGACGTGTCCGTGCCCGTGGTGAGGGCCGAGGAGCGGCCTGGCCGCGGCGGAGGCCGGAAGGCGGTTGAGCGCGACGTTGAAGCAGAGCTCCAGTGCCTTGCACTGCAGCGGGTGCGAGTGCGACCGGAGGCACGCCGCTCGGAGGAGCGCCGACGGCGCCGCCGCCTGCAGCATCGCGCTGGCCACGTGCAGCGGCGTCACCTGCGCGTTCCCGCGCCGCCGCGCCAGGCTCACCGCCTGCTTCACAACCGCCGCCGCCTCGGTCGTCAGCGCCTGCTGCACCGTGCACCCCCCAGCCCTCATCTCCTACAATCTTGAGCTCCTAGTATCAGACTGGCAACGGTGACCAAAATTAAAGTATTTTGCACTCACTCTCGCTAGTTGATGTGAACCATGTGAAGTCTCTTGATTACCTAGGTGCGAGAGAGAGACAGAGAGAGATGTATGATAGATGATAGATATGAGGGGTCATTGGTAGTGGGGTGCCTAGCCCTGGCCTGCTGCTAGCTGCTTTATGTGCTGTTTGGTGTCTGCGTGCTCATCTTTTTTGCAGGGTGCAGTGTGAGGTGAAGTCTGGATGGATTTTTTGGTTTTTGGGTTTGTGCTTTTCTTGTTGGGGAGGGCTGAGTTGTTGTTTTTCTTTAGAGAGAGAAGGTTTCTTTGGTCCAAAGTGGATTTTGTGGTGTGAAAAAGTGGCTTGCATGTGATGACAAAGCAGATACAAAGCTACCTCAGCTTTCCCTCCATCTCTATCCTCTCTCCTCTCTGTCTACAAGGCTGTAGCTTGGTAGTATCTCATTCAGATAGCAGCACCTAGGACTAGTAGTGTAGTACTACTAGCATATGGATGTGCACTGCACAGTATCTGTAACTAGATTGTTTGCTTTTCTTGTGTCATGCATTATATTGATGCCTGTATGCCTCTAAAGAATCAAACTATGAAAACCTTAGGGCTCATTTTGATATAATACCATATGCATGTATGCATCAAAGCGAGTAAACTGATCCTCCTAAAATTTAGAACCTGACCTAGAAAGATTTGGGGTGCCTCTTGAGTAATCATTGGTGCAGTAGCATTACTCCCATGCTGATGCAAATGAGTTTGTGCATTGATCATCTGTGCTTTTTGCCAAGCATATTTTTGCCAAATCTGGCCGGCCATGCTGCAGGTCTTGGAGGAATATGTGGGATGGGATGCCTGCGCCAGGGTGCATCAGAGCCAGAGATCCCATTTGCTGCTTGCTCTAGTAAAGAAATTCCTCTTTTGTGCCACGCCTTTAATTTGATTTGTACCATAGAACAAGGAGATAGCTAGAGATAATTTCGGCAAATAAATTCACAATATATAGTAGTATTTTCGTGGCACATATATTACCTCCACAAGCCCTCAATTAATAGGCTAAACCTCCCCATGCGGATGCCGTCGGTTTTTTTTTTTTTTTGTCTCCCTTGACAAAAATCCGTCAGCATGGAATTGCTAAGGCTGATCTAGCACTGGGTCGCTCGGAATCAGGGGCGGAACTAGGCTTCGGGTTGGATAGGCTATAGCCCGAGGCCCAACAATGCTATTAGTAGTATCCCCTCTAGCCACTGCTCAGTAATATAGTCGATATAGCGGCCCAGTCGAGACCTCAAAAACTATCAGCTCATCCCAACACTACTACAAAAGAGGCTATACTGGACGGCTACATTACAGACGGTTTATACGGAACCGTCTGTGATTAAACTTTCACAGACGGTTTATACTCGCAACCGTCTGTGGTATTTTCACAGACGGTTATTAACACGAACCGTCTGTGATAATCTAGACAACACAGACGGTTTGTGTTAATAACCGTCTCTAAAAATCACATGTCACCAATAATTGGCGAATACCCAGGATTTCTATCTCGACCGTCCATTCTCTCCACATCGAATGGCAGGCAGTAGTTCCTCCCACTACTCAGCCCTTATTAATAACCCCATCGACCTTTCCAGCGGTACTAGTCACACGTGAGTTCATCCACCAGCTAGCTTCCCCTCCGCTGTGAGCTAGCGCCTCCGTCACGGCACGGCGAACGGCTGGACAACACACTCTTGCCGTAAATGTCGTAAGTGTGTCTTGTTCAGCCGCACCGTTGTGCCATGAAGGGTTCGTTAGCTTGTTATCCTGTAATAGATCGATCTGAATGTGTTGTTGTGCTTCCTTCATGCATCGCCCCTCCGCTGTGAGCTAGCGCTTCCGTCGCGGCACGGCGGGTGGCTGGACAAGACACTTTTGCCGTAAGTGTCATAAAGGTGTCTTGTTCAGCTGCACCGTCGTGCCATGAAGGGTTCGTTAGTTTGTTATCCTGTAATAGATCTGAATGTGTCGTTGTGCTTGCGTCTGTATTTGCTTGTTTTCAGAGGGCATGGGTAACATTATTTTATTGCTTGTTTCCGTATAGAGTGAATTATCACAGACGGTTTGTAGTGTAAACGTCTGTGAAGGACTATCACAGACGGTTTTATATACGAATCGTCTGTGATACTCACCAATCACAGACGGTTCTTTTTGCGAACCGTCTGTGATATTATGACATCACAGACGGTTCGTATTAATAACCGTCTGTGATAATGTAGACTATCACAGATGATTTTTATACTAACCGTCTGTGGTAATAACCAATCACAGACGGTTATTAATATGAACCGTCTGTGATATTGTTTGTAACACAGACGGTGCGTATATAGAACCGTCTGTGATAATTCACAGACGGTTATTAACACAAACCGTCTGTGATATATTGTTTTCACAGACCGTTTGTGGTTGGAACCGTCTGTGATATTCTGCACACTATTAATTACTTGGCGTACTTTCTCGATGTTGACACTACAGACCTGTCTTCATTGCGCTGCATTGGTGGAGCAAGGCGGCCGGCTTTAGGGAGTTAGGGGTGAAAACATATCACTGTCTTCTTAGTGATCTGATCAGAGGTTAGTACTCAATTACTTTGCTGCATGTGTTTGTAATTGAAGGCCGGAGATGTTAGCTACATTTTTGTTTAATTTAAATGTAGCTAGCTAGCTAGGTTTAGAAAGATAATGTTAGTTTGCTGGATTTCAGAATGGGTAAGTAGTAGCTAACATTCTTGCTTAAATATATGTTACTTGTGTAGCGTAGATGGACCGAAGCTGGATGTATATTGAGAACCGTGTGAGTGAAGAGTATATTAATGGCGTGTCTGCTTTTAGAAGGGCAGCCGAGCTGGATATGTTGAAGAAGGGGATGAAATATATGTATTGTCCATGTATTGATTGTGATAATCTCAAGATATTTAGCAACTCAGCGCAAATCGAAGCTCACTTGGTTCGAAGGGGTTCAGAAAAGGGTACAAATATTGGACCAGTCGCAGTGAAGAGAAGAGTACACAAGAAGGTAGTTATGACATAGTCGAGAGAGACAACGATATGCCAGTTGTGGACTGTTCTTTCGATCATGAGGATAGGTCACAGAATGACAATCTGGATCATGAGGATAGGTCGCAGGATGATAATCTGGATCAGATGTTACGTGATGCAGAAGGGAACTATAGTGAGAGAGAGTTTGGTAAATTCGAGGGCTTGATAGAGGACTCGGAGAAACCTTTGTTCCCGAGCTGCAAGCCGCAATACACGAGGTTGTCATCAGTTCTAGAACTGCTGAAATTGAAGGCAAACAATGGTTGGTTTGACAAGAGTTTCACGGCATTGTTAGGTCTCCTAGCGGACATGCTTCCAACGGGAAATGTGTTGCCGAGAACCACCTACCAAGCCAAGAAGATTATTTGTCCATTAGGAATGGAAGTAGAAAGAATACATGCATGTCCGAATGATTGTATCCTGTACCGTAAAGAGTATGCTAGCTTACATGTTTGTCCGGTGTGCAAAGCATCCCGATACAAGCGTAAAATGACTCTGATGATGGGAAGGGCATCGAGGTGAAGCAAGGACCTCCTGCTAAGGTGATGTGGTATCTTCCTGTAATCCCCCGTTTGAAGCATTTATTTGCAAACCGCAAGGATGCAAGATTGATTCGTTGGCACTGCGAGCAGCGTAAGAAAGACGGAATGATAAGACATGTTGCTGATTCTGCCCAGTGGAGGAACATCGATAGGATGTTTGTAGATTTCGGTGTGGAACCGAGAAATATAAGGTTTGGGTTGAGTACAGATGAAATGAATCCTTTTGGTAACATGAGCAGCCGACATAGCACCTGGCCCGTGACTCTGTGCATGTACAACCTTCCTCCTTGACTGTGTATGAAGCGGAAGTATATTTTGATGTCACTACTTATCCAAGGGCCGAAGCAACCTGGCAACGATATTGATGTGTTTCTAGCACCATTGGTGGAAGATCTTGCAATACTGTGGAACGAAGGGGTACAAGTATGGGATGAGGACAAACGAGAGAACTTCACTCTACGCGCCATGTTGTTCTGCACCATTAATGATTTTCCCGCCCTTGGTAACCTGTCAGGGTTGAGTACAAAAGGAGGCAAAGCGTGTCCGCACTGCTTAGATTATACCGAGAGTGTGTGGTTGAACAACTCGCGAAAAACTGTGTACATGCGTCACCGTAGGTTCCTTCCAAAGTATCACCCATACCGCAAGATGAAGAAACAATTTGACGGAAAAAAAAAGAGGATGACTCAGTACCAAGACCTTTTAGCGGGAAAGAGGTGTATGATATGGTCAAGGATATAAATGTTGTGCTTGGAAAGGGACGTAAATTGAGGAAGAACATGTGGAAAAAGAGGTCAATATTTTGGGACTTACCTTATTGGGAGCACTTAGAAGTTCGCAATTGCATCGATGTCATGCACGTAGATAAGAATGTATGTGACAGTTTGATTGGTCTCTTACTGAACATTCCTGATAAAACAAAGGATGGTGTTAACGCAAGGCGTGACTTGGTCGCTATGAACATCAGGACCGAGTTAGCACCGATAGAGACCGATAAAGGCCGGACGTACCTTCCCCCAGCATGCTACACTCTGTCTAAGTCCGAGAGAACTGAACTGTGCCAGTACTTACATGGTGTGAAAGTTTCATCCGGTCACTCCACAAGCATGAAGAAACTTGTTTCCATGGAACATTTGAAATTAATTGGCATGAAGTCTCACGACTGTCATGTGCTAATGACACAAATGCTACCTGTTGCAATTAGAAGTATTTTGCCGAACAAGGTTCGAGTGACAATCATAAGGCTATGTTATTTCTTCAACGCAATTGCTCAGAAGGTCATTGATCCGGATGGACTAGATACTCTGTAAACCGAGGTGGTGACAACTCTATGTCATCTAGAGATGTATTTCCCTCCATCATTTTTTGATATCATGGTCCATCTCATTGTCCACCTTGTGAAAGAGATAAAAATATGCGGTCCCGTATTTCTACGTCATATGTACCCTTTCGAGAGGTACATGGGAATTCTGAAGTCCTATGTACGCAATCGATCTCGACCGGAGGGTAGCATCATCGAAGGTTATACAACAGAAGAGGTCATTGAATTCTGCATCAGCTACATGGTTCAGGTAGAGCCGATAGGTGTACCTCTATCTCGTCACGAGGGGAGGCTAGAGGGTATCGGGACTATCGGGAGGAAAGCAATAACTCCAGATCAAAATATGTTGCCCAAGGAGGAAGACACGACAAATCCAGTGACACGGTACGACACAACACGCGATTTTCGGTACCCGCTACAACACAACAATCCTATATCATACTTTGTTATAATGCCTCTAGAATTGACAATACCGATGTATGTAATTCTATTTTTGCAGTGCCACCAGCAGCTACAGGGCAACGTATGTGGATTCTACGTTTGCCGCCATATGAAGGAAATCATGGATACTAAGATCAATGATCCAGAGGTTTGTCTGGTCCTTCCAATAATTATTATTTTCTGATTATATATATGTATATATATTTACACACACACATGCTAATTAATGACTTAACATTGCTCCTAGCGACAGCGGGTGGACTTCAACGAAAGTGCATATGATCTTGACAATCTCATCGACATCCGTGCAATCATCTCCCAATTCTTGCTAGCAGAGGTCATGAATAAGAGGGGAGAGTTCCACGCTGGCAATGGTGATAATTAGATGTTGAAACATTGGATTCAATTGTACAAATCAAACAATTCCTTCAATTAATTCATTTGTCAGATTTTGTGTAACGATTTTCATTCTATATATGTATGTGATCAGCTGGCAGTTTGTTACATTCATCTGTGTATCGAATTTTGTTGTAATTTACCTTGAGTTGCAATTAACTTATATCTGTCATTTATATGTAATCTGCTTGCTTGCTTGCTTTCAGAGGGCATGGCTAGCTTATCCTAAGGCTAGCCAAAAAACAGCAAATAAAATGGTTGATGCACTTGCTATCACAGACGGTTTGTTGTTAAAAACCGTTTGTGATACAATATCACAGACGGTTTCAAAGAGTGTCGTCTGTGGTATGAATGATATCACAGACGGCCTTTATTAATAACCGTCTGTGATATGTACAATATCATAGACGGTTTTAATTACTAACCGTCTGTGATATTGTGTATATCACAGATGGTGTTTATAAAAAACCATCTGTGATAGTCGAGTATCACAGACGGTGTGTATAAAAAAACCGTCTGTGATAGTCGAGTATCACAGACGGTGTTTTATAAAAACCGTCTGTGATAGTCGCCTATCACATATGATTTTTTATAAAAAAAACCGTCTGTGATACTCGAATATCACAAACGGTTTGTATAAAACACCGTCTGTGATACTCGACTATCACAGACGGTTTTTGCATAAAAAGCCGTCTGTAATGTGAGTTATCACAGACGGCTTGGAAGCCGTCTGTGATAACCACCTACTATCACTGACACCTAAACACTGACGGTTCAGGAACCGTCTGTGATGACGGTTCCGAACCGTCTGTGATAGGGCTGTCTGTAGCAGTGCAAACAACACGTTAGCCTACCAAAATGGCAATTAACAGCCCATCCAAACAGCAGCCCATGAGACATCCACTAAAACCCAGTAAAAAACCCTAATCCCCAGCGCCCAACCGGCCAGCCGCCCAAATCAGTCATTGAATCAGATCTTAGCCCCGGAGCCCCCCGATCTAGCGATCTGCCCACACCTATGCACGCCCCAACCGCCGGCCGCCACCCTCGCTTGCGCAGCTGCGCCTGCGCATGCCCCCACCTCCTGCCGCCGCCCTTGCCTGCGCCGCTGCGCGCGCCCCCGCCGCGTGTCCGTGGTCCACTAGCCGCCGCCCTTGCCCCTCGCTCCCGACACGGACGCAAGCTGGCGCCCGCCGCCCTTGTGGTTGTGGACCTGCACAGCTGCGCCCTTCAGCGGTCCGGCCTTCGGGAGTCCGGGTGCTTGTCAACTCGTGGACGGTGGACCTGCGCGACTGCGCCTCCGCCTCCGCCGTAGCTCCGCCCTTTGGCCTCCAGCCTCCACCCTCGCTAGGGATGGCAATCAGGCATAGAGGGTACGGGTAGTGCTCGCCCATACCCGTACCCGTCACCCGCCAGTACCTGTCGCCCGTGGGCATACCCGTTTACCCGCGAACTGAGAGTCACTATCTGAGAGTTGAACTAATGACAGGTACATATAAGCAGCAACTGTTGCTAGGAAATATAATAGCTATCAAAAAAGTTTATAACAATCAATAACAATTAGAGACATGCAAAAGTTTATAACAATCAATATATTGCTATGGCTACGCTACCTGTCAATCTATATCGTGGGTAAACGGGTGGGGCGGGTACAGATGGAGCTTATCCATACCCGCGCCTGTTTACCCGACGGGTAGAATGTTCCCCCATTTTCATACCCGTGGGTAAAGAAAATATCTCATACCCGACTTCATTAGGGTATTTACCCACGCCATCGTCACGCAGCAACGCCGTGGTCCATCGGCCGCCGCCCGCCGCGGCGCTGCCCTTGTGGACTTGTGGTCTTATGGACCTCCGAGTCTCCGACCTCCGGCCCCTGGCCCTCTGCCCTTGCCTAGTCGCCCTCGTGGAGCTACAGGCCGCACCACCGCAACCCGCAGCCAAGCAGAGAGGAGTCGAGCACAGGGAGGCGCCCAGGTGGGGAACTCTCGCCTCTCGCCCTCTCGGAGTCTTAGGCACAGGAGCAGGCGAGTAGAGAGTAGTGCTGCAGCGGAGCAGCCGAGGCGACTAGGCGAGAAAAACCGAGTAGGACAGTAGGTAATGAGTAAATGAGGTGAGGGCGTTTCGCCGTAAGGATAACTACACTAGATAAAGATGAATGGATTATGGATGATTGGAGGAACTGGTCAACCGGGGAAATATATTTAGGACTTCAATAGAAATTATTTTTATGTTTTGAAATTAGTACGAATGAATGAATGATCAGGTGAAATGGAATTTGTTTAATGTTTTATATTTTCTATTCAGGAACTAACTATTAAGGTTTAAGGATACAAATTACAAAATGAAGAGAAGCAAGACATTGTCATCGTATTTTTCAACACAAGATGCACAGTCAAACGGACAATCCAACTCGAACCAATTTCCAGAAACATTAGGAATTGGGGCTAGTAACACTGGGCAAAACATTCAGCTTAATCCAGGTGATATTGTTACCGATCCTGGGCTTCAGAAATCAATAGAGGAGTTGGATGTGAATATTAGACATGCCGCTAGAAGAGAGTATTTGCAATTGGGACCATGCCAACCAATTAGACAAAAATTTCATGGAGGGAACAGAAAAGTCAAAAGAGGAGATTTCAAGAATTATGGTTCAAGAAGCATGATTGGTTGGAATATAGCATAGCTAAAGATGCATCTTTTTATTTTTATTGTTTTCTTTTTAAGCAACAAAGAGCTGAAAACTATAGTGTTGATGCTTTCACAAAAATAGGATTTAGTTATTGGAATAATGGAACTCAATCTTTTAATGAACATGTTGGTAAAGTCAATAGTGCTCATAATAAAGCAAGAAAATATTACGAGGCTTTCAAAAATCAAAAGCAAGATGTGGGTTATGTGATGGCTGTTGCCACCAAGATGAATGAGGAAGAATATAGAGCCTGTCTTACTATTATGTTAGCCATTTCAAAATTTCTTATATTATAATCCCTTTCTTTTCATAGACACGATGAATCGTCTAGTTCGAATAATAGGGTAAACTTCCTAGAAATGCTAAAATGGTATAAAAAGAGGGATGAGAAGGCTGCAAAATTACTTGACAATTCTCCTGGGAATAATTTAATGACTTCACCACACGTACGAAAACAATTGTGCAAAGCGTGTGTAGAAGAGACCACCAAAGCCATTATTAATAATATTGGGGATGCATTTTTCGCCGTACTTGTTGATGGGCTCGAGATGCATCTATCTAGGAGCAAATGGCTATAGTTTTAAGGTTAGTAGCTACATCTTATGCTCATTTTATGTTTCATAGTTTGAGTATGTTTAAAGTATATTAACAATGATTTCTTGTCCTTCGCTTGTATGTTAATAATAAAGGGTAAGTGATAGAGATATTTCTTGGGGTTCAGCATGTTTCTGATACGACATCATCTTCATTAAAGACAACTTTGGATGGTACATTTGTAAACATAGTTTATCTATCTCTAGATTGCAGAGACGGGGATATGATGGAGCTTCAAACATGAGAGGACAATTCCATAGGTTGCAAAGATGCATATTGGATGAAAATCCATATGTTTTTTATATACATTGCTTTACACATCAGTTGCAATTAGTGGTTGTTTCTGTGGCTAAGTGTTATTCTTCTGTCTTGGATTTCTTTAACCACATCACCTTGATTGTCAACACTATTAATGTTTTTTGTAACAGAAGATATCAATTTGCACAAGATCGCCTCAATAAAATTGTGAATAAATTAGAGAATGGTGAAATTTTCTCAGGAAGAGAGGAAAACCAATAAACTAACCTTGCAAGGCCTGGTGATACTTGTTGGGGTTCACATCATAAAACATTATGTCGTCTTCTCTTTATGTGGGATTCGGTCCTAGAGGTATTAGAGAATTTGAGTGATGATGCCACTAATGCTACATAGAAAACCACAGCTTCGAGTTTGTTGGAAAAATGGAGAGCTTTTAAATTATACTTATATTGCATCTTATGATCAGAATATTGAGTAAGACTAATGATCTTTCACAATGCTTGCAAAAGAAAGATCAAAATATTGTCCGTTGTCCGTGTTGTAGGCTTGATTGAGACCACATTGAAGACAATTGAGGAAGTAAGAAATCATGGTTGGGATGAGCTTTTTAAAGAATCAAAGGCCTTTTGTCTCCAACATAATATCACTGTGCTGAATATGTCTGATAAAATACCGATTAGAGGTCGTTCAAGGGGTCGTGGTGGTCGAATGGTAACTTACTATGAGCATTTCCATCATGAAATATTTATTGTGGTGCATGATCAAATTATTATTGAGTTGAATAATTGCTTTGTAGAAAGATCTACTAAGTTATTAAGGTGCATTGCTTGTCTTGATCCAAAAAATTCTTTCGCCAACTTCGATGAGGACAATTAATTAAACTTGCTAGAATGCATGCTGCTGACTTCTCTCAATATGACTGTGTAGTCCTTAGACCAACTTCACACATTTATTGTTGATGCAAGAGGTGATCTATCTTTTACAAATTGTATCGACCTTGCAAATCTTGCTGTAAATATGGTTGAGACTGACAGACATACAGTTTTCCCATTGGTACATCGTTTCATTGAATTGGCCTTGATTTTACCAGAGGCAATAGCAACTGTAGAAAGAACCTTCTCGGCTATAAACATCATTAAGACTGATTTACGAAACAAGATGAATGATGAGTGGATGAATCATAGCATGGTATGCTATATTGAGCGAAATGTATTTGCAAGTATTAAAGATGAGAAGATTTTAGAGTGTTTTTAAGGGATGAGGTCACGCAAGAAATAACTTTCTCGTGCAAGTGGTAAGTTAGTTTATTTTAAGTGTAATATTCATACTCTTTGAATTTATCTATATGCATATTTTATTTTATTTTTTTATGCTGTCTTTGTAGGTTCTGATTCTTGTCCTACTATATGGTTTCATATACTTTCTTTATTGTGATTTGCGTTGAAAACTTGAACTCTTCAAGTATTGAGCATTAAGCAAAATTTTCATATCAATGATGTATTTATGGCGTATTTTTTATTATATCATAATATAGTTCTAGACTTGTGGTATGCTAGATTATTCCTTGATTCAAATTTAGCCAGAGGCGTACTCCAATCCTGAATCCGCCACTGTCCAAAATGGTTACCACCTCCTCGACCTGACCTCCAGCCATCATCCCACCACCTCCTCCATCCCATGCCACCTCCCATTCGTCCGTCGCCGTCGGCCACCACCTCCTCCTCTCCACCCCACTTCACCGGAGTTGGGGCGTAGCAACAAGTCTACCAGGAGGCAACGGCAGCTCGAAATAGTAACGACTGATCAAGTCGAATCTGAGATACATGGAGGAGAACCATGGTGCGTGCCAAATCAGATGTAACAAAACCACATCAAGGGATCCCATCAAAGGAACCACCGGGGAAATTGCCAAATGAAAGCTTTAGGCCCTGTTTGTTTCCACTTAAGATTATTATAATCTAGCTTATAAATCATAAGTGGAAACAAACAGCCCAGATTATAAGGTAACTTATTATAATCTAATAGCCCAGATTATTGTAATCTAATAAGCTCAAAAGGAGCTTATTTCAGCTTATAGATCCACCTTTTATCTTAATGACCATAAAACTTTAGGAATATTACCCACCTTTGCCATTCATCCAACCCCCAACTCCCGTGCCTCTCTCTCCCAGGGCATTGTAGTCTTTAAACATTCGAATACAACAATCCATAACTCTGATAATCCAGACTGCCAAACACCTGACAGCTTATTTCTCACCAGCTTATTATAAGCTAGCTTATATAATCCCCACCTATAAGCTAGATTATAATAATCTTAAGTGGAAACAAACAGGGCCTTAGCCTACCGGCGACTTGGGGCGATCGATGTGCCGCAAAAATATTAAGGGGAATTTTAAACTAACAATCCAATAACAGAATAACTCCGGTCATTGTGCATGGTACACATATATGAGAGGTTGCCCTCTAGTAATATATAGTGAGATATATTGAGGTAATTAAATTACATAAATCACTGGGTGTCTATATGCGTGTATGATTGATCCGAATTTTAGAGTTTGGGTATGGAATGTTAAGTGAGTTTCGAACTTAGTCTAAACTAATTTGAAATACTTTTGAATTTAATGTGACTACAATGATTATATACCATGAAACTAACTCAAACTAGTTAAACTAAAGATGAATTTAATTTTTACGAATTTGATATCTCAAATACACTTTTTATGAGTATGTGAAAATACCCACATCAAATGTTATCAATATCAAAGCACATCAATAGGTAGTGATTTGTGTGCCCAGGCACATAGGTGCATGAAACACTCATCCGATAATATACATACATTGTACTGTCATGGAATCAAATGGGCCCATCACCTTTGCTTTGTTCTGCTAGCTTAGCTAGAGGTGAATGGCAAATGTGAAGAATAAATGTTGCTAAGTTTAGTAATTATGGCCCAATGCTTTGATGCGAGAAGCAACAGCTAGCTCTAGCTGAAGAATTTGTTCCCCTTTCTGCTTACAAATTACAACTAATTAGTTCATGCATGCTAACAAATGGCCGCCCAACTTTAACGAGTGAACTAATGACAGAACTGAAAAAGAAATGCGTCCCATTACATCAAGAAGGGCAAAACAAACACACACCCCATGCTACCTAGTACAGAACATAGATACTTTCTGCTTGCACCTGTTGTACGTAGAATTATACGAACAAAACCAATAATCAGCATGCATGCAACAGGGAACGGCCGGGAATCCCCATGATGATGATGATGCAACATTTGATACTTTATGTGATCGATTTGATGGATCTGATGTGGCCTGAACTGCAGTGACCACTCATCTTTTGAGAGAGGCCCTGAATCCCTGATCGATCGATCAAATAACAAGAAGGGAGATGACTGGCCGGCCGGAGTATATATGTATCTATGTACTATATTATGTAATGTAGTTTGTGCTGTGATCTCAAAACACTTGCTGGGAAGGGTGTACGGCCTCTTTCCCTCTGGACTCAAAAGTACAAGGAATAAAGTGGCATGCATGCTTTCGATCTGTTTATGTCATGTGTACGTGACACAAATTAACATCACTCACAAGTCACAATTATATATGCACGAGATGCAGTAAAGTTGGAGCTTTTCGGCATTCCTGTTTCTTCAAAAGCAGGCTGGACATTACTCACAAAACAGTAGTGTTGAAGATATATGATCAACACGCTGAGATAGAAGGCATTTTCGCTCTCTCCTACTGAGGTACAGGTATATAATAGATATTTACATAATGTTTATTACTTGCTCATTTGCTACAATTGAACACATAAATTTGCATATTTGTTGTTTTTGTACGCTCTGGGCCATGGCCCTCTATATTTTGCTAAGCTCAAGGAAACTGCAGTGAGATAAAGCCTCTTATGCTCTCTCTTTCATGTTCATTTTGCAATCTCTTAAGGCCGGGCCCCTGTGTTATTTTCATGAAGCGCCGCCACTGTTTTTGTAAACAAAGTTTACTGAAGTGCAGTTTAGACTGGAGAACAAATTTGTCAGTTTAAGGTCTCAATGGCCTAACGGTTACTAGTACCAGAAAACTCACTATTGAACATTTCAAAGTAATTTTACATAGTAAATTAGAATGGCCATTTTTTTCTTTATCTTCAATTGTTTTAGGAAGAAGGTCTCTCTACCTTATAAAATTGCATTAATGACTGAAAATCAAACTACAAACATTGAAAACAAGAAACAAAGAGTAGGAAAGAACTAGCTAGGTACATGTGAATCAGAATAGCCATGAACTATACATATTTTCTGATAGCATTAGTGATAGTGTTGATACGCTAGATGGGTAGGAAAAATTAACAGTCAAGTTTAAAGCCAAAGCCTGTGCATCAAAGTGTGGTTAAGCGCCCTTGACCGGGTCATAGTCGCATACATTTACATCAAAAGTCGGGCTCCAACGTTGTTCTTTATAGGGATATGAATAGAGACGAAGAAAAAGAGAGGGGGAACAAATGGTCATAAGTTGCTCATACTCCTATTAGGTCCTCACCCCTTCCAAGGAATCAACGTTCATTCCTCAATCATCAATTCTCATTTGTACAACTCACAAAATATGCATAAATCTTCGCATCCATGATCCATCTCAATCAAACAGTAGGACAAAACATAATATTTGAATATTTGCAGCTTAACTCCAAGTAGGTGTGTGCAGATTTTGCCATGATCATTTCGCCCTCCTCAGAGAGCTTTCAATATATAGTTTCTTTATTGGATTCCTGATCAATAAGCTAGCTGCCTACACACACATATATACGCTGAAATAAGACATTATGGCGTCAGGGCAACATGATTTTAAATGTACGAATTCAACCAAAAATCTAGTATATTTGTTAAAAATTTCAGTTTTAGAATATAGATCCATCTATAACAATTTAAATGGTGTTATACGTACTCACTACTAGAAAATGGATCATCCCTCACGGGCTTTAATTTTCCTGACGGGCCCGCATAGAACATCAGGGATGTGTAAGATTTAGATATCAATGTTTATCTTGCTAATTCATTGTGGCTGAAAAAATCTGTTATAGTTAAACAAAATTGATTTGTTTCTGCCATAGGAAATCAATTTTGCTCACGGTTCAAACCGTCAGCCTATATTTTCTTGACGGTATCATAAACAGTCAATGAAATACATTTTCTTGACGGTCAACCCGTCAAGAAAAAATAATTTTTTCTCGCGGGTCTGGTTAATTTTCCTGACAGCTTCGTCCCTTAGAAAAATTCATTTTCCTTGCGGGTCAGGCTATTGTATTGACGGTGACTGCACCGTTAGTAAAATGTATTTTGCTGATAGTTTCGCCCGTGAGTAAATTTTTTTCCCTCACAGGTATAGTACCGTCAGGTTTAAGTATTTGCCTCACGGGTATAGTACCGTCTGGTTAAAGTATTTTCCGTGACGGGTATCCGTCAGCCAAATTTAATTTATCTTTCCAGCCAGCCCTGAGGGGTTTTGCCTGACGGGAACCCGTCAGGGAAATATAACCTGACGGTTTTTGGTGTTTTTCTGACGGTTTTGAACCGTGAGGGATGATCTGTTTCCTAGTAGTGACTCTCACTTCTTATATATTGCTTAAATGGTATTGTTATACCTCTTTATCTATTTGAACATACTCTAATAATGATTATAAGATACTTCAAAATGAGTTCCATAAAAAATTCACTAAATTCCACTTTTTATAGCATAATTTATATATATACTCTTTTTACGTATAAAAAAGGATATATAGCAAAAATAAAAGGCTCCGATAAAAAAATTTCAACCAAATCGCATTGAGATATCTTAGCATTAGTATTTAAGTATACCAAAAATGATAAATATGTATAATATATTGATCTAAGTGGTATATTGGAAGTGGGAGAATATATTTCTGGAGTACGAAAAATGCTTCATATTGTATATGTATACACACACATGCATTCAACTCTCAGGTGTAGTTACTCCTATCTCTAATATACCACCTAAACGAACTTAAAATATTCCTTTATCACTTTGGGTATATTTATATGCTAATTATAAGATACTTCAATATGGTACACATGAAAAATTACAAGGCAGTCCGTGGTTTTTAGCATGTTTTGCAAATGCCTTTATATTCATATAAAAAAAGGAGTATGTCTAAAAAAATACATACCATCTCTGGAAAAGTGTATATACCACCTAGATGATCTAATATACTATACTTCTTATATTATGAGATATGGTATAAGATGTACCTACTAGAAATATATATGTATATACACACTGTGGTCAAGAAAAACTTTGGTCACCACATGGGTCCCGGAGGACAGCAAAAGGACAAGCCCTAATGATAGCAAAGGCAGTGGTTACCCTGCAAAGGCAAAGGAGAAAAAACGCTACTAGCAAAGGAGAGCTCCATGGAAAAGTACACACAGGCTGCTTGGCAAATAACACAAGCAAATAAAAACAAAGGGAAGAAAAGAATACAAAACATATGGAAAGAAAGGAACAGGAAAGACGAAAGAATCATACAAGCAAAGCAAAGAGAAATACCACTAATCTCTCTCTCTCTCTCTCTCTCTGTCTCTGTTTCTTTTAGCCCACAGTCTTTGCTTAGTTAACGATCGAGCACAAAGCAGAGAGCAGGGAGGCGCAGGGCAGTACAGGTAACAAGATAGCTTGTCGAGAGATCATATTAATGGGGTGTTTTAATAGCCGATGGTTTCTTACTAGAACTTTTAGTTTTTTTTTCTGAAATGGATCAGTAACAACAGAAAGAAGTAGTTTTTAAAATAAAATTTAAAAAATGAAATTTAGAAGATGTGGACATAAAAAAGACAACAAAAATTGGCCTATAGCTTTTGGAAGTGGTTTGAAAAACCGCATTTGAAAGTGGCTTAAAGAATCTATTTTTAAAAGGTAAGAGGTTGAAATCGGCTATCAATTTGGGCGTCCTACGCTCTTCAGGGGCTTTTTTTTAAGTCGCAATAAAAGAGTAAAGAAGAGGGCGCTAAAAAGCACTTATGTGGCATTATCCGGCTAAAAGCGACCACATTTTAATACAACAACAGGTACTACTACTACGGTACCACCCCTAGGGCTAGGGCTGGTCCGACCTGGCCTGACCTGACTCCGATAAGAAAAGCACTACAAGGAATAGTACAGTGGTAGGGCTGGAATGGAAAAGAAAAGTGCATGTCAAGTCATTCCTTATTTGCTTCCTGGCCGGCTCGGCTCAGCAGAATGCACATGCATGCAGGCACTGTTATTTTGTCAGTCGGTTACTTACACCCAGAAACATAGATGTATATATATGCGCATGCAGGTGTCGTTTTGCTAATGTCCTATCACTTCAGTTTATTTTAGCTACCTGGGAGATGGTTTGGTAATTGGGTTGTTGACTTGTCGCTGTGTTAGATCAGGAACAGGAAGCGCTAGCTGGGGAATGCAAAGAGGAGGTATGGACGTGAAGGACTGGGAACATGGAAAGAATGGCCGGTGATCGCCAGCTTCGTCCGGTTGTTGCTCGATCGGTTATTCGTTTCTCCTTTGTGGGTTTGTTTTTTTTTTTTTTTGGCAGCTGTGAGGATGTGGAAATATTCCTGACCGGGGCGCCGGCTTGTTCAAACTGCACAGATTGATCGGTTTCTTTAATTTTGTCTTTTTGGATGCCGGAACAATTGAGATGCTTCTTTGAATGTGCTGACCTGAAATGATTGTACGTACTTCAATTAAATGCTGACATGTATGAGGATAATGATATACTCCCCTCCGTTGCAAAAGAATATCATTTTGGGTATGTGCCATCAAAAATTTTTAAATTTTGAATATTAATATCTTTTTAAATATTTAGATTAAATACATAAAAATCGTTCGTTTAGATTTATCTTAAAAATACTTTCATAATATTATATTTTTATTAAGTTTTATAAATATATTATGTTAGACCATGTGGTTAGGTTTAGGATATTTTGGTAATGAATAATTGACAATGGTTAATTTGTTATGATGAATAATTAGTGATTTTGCTTAGCGATGTTATGCGAGGTGTGTGGTGCGTGCGTGAACTGATGTTGGTCAAGTTGGGACGAACTTGTGCCGGAAAAATATTCTTTGGTCTTTGCATGTGTAGGTTGAGCATGGAGACGATCATGGTCGGTGGCGAGGTGAACCGGGACTAGGATGGGGAGATCCGAGGTTCGAACGGTCAAGGAGGTCACGAGATGGTCGGGCTCATGCTTGGGGCGCATGGAGATCAAAGGTTGATGATATGTGGAGAAACTACGGGAGGTGCGGTTCTGGAGGCTTCGACACGTAACGTGTTAGAAAAATCGGGAGTGTGAAAAACCCGTGTTAGGAAGGGTTTCGGGTCCCTTGAAAATTAGTAGGCCAAAAGCCTAGTTGAGGTAAAAAGGCTCAGGTCTAGTTGGATGAATTGGATTAGGATTCTAAGTAGAGATTGAATAGGATTCTGAGTTGGATTAGGATTCTAAGTTGAGATTGAGTAGGATTCGTAGTTGGTTGTATAAAAAGAACGGAGTGCAAGGAGAAAAATTGAACAGAGCAGCCGTGGAGAAGGAAAAAATAATACGCGTTTTTGGAACGGCGCGGTTCGAGCGAAGAAAAGGGCGTGCGGCGGTGTAACACGAGAAGAAACAAGACGGCGCACTGTGCTGATGGATGGATGAATAGTATACGCATTTTTGAATAAAAGTTTGTGAGTTTTTTAATTCGTATATATTATCTTTTTTCTGGTTTTTTTATTCCTATAGATTCTCCATATATTGATATATGTCTAGGTATTTTTGTTGCTTACATACATGAATTAGTTTGAATTAAAAATCGATTGCTAGATTGGAAGAAAATCGTTGTTTTTCTGTTCGATCGCAACGTTTTCTCAGTGCTACAATAACTGCTACAGTGTTGCTACAGTAAAATCAGAAAAAAAATATGTTTGTTTTTGTTATTTCTGGTTTTTTAAACAATTAAAAGACAGAAAATTAAAAATTAAAAAAGTTTTCACTGTGTGTTACAATCATTCTCCCCCTCTGATTGCTATCAACGGTCTTACATATTACAATAGAAATTATCGATCGTCGATAGCCAAAATAACGTTCTTTTGTGATTAGGCCAGTAAAAGAGCGTTTTTGCTAGCCTACATGTGCTCCCTGTTATCTCTCCCAATAGGCGATTTTATGCATCTTCAGCGGAGATTGCAAGGGCTAATTAGGTTCCCGAGGTTTACCAGTGTCCTAACCTTAGATTTCGGCCGGTGAGTGGCTGGCCTCACAGCACGAAATGGCCGGCGACTAGGTGGTGAGGGTGTCGGCAACCGGTGGTGGGATGACGATTTGTCGAGGTGCCGAGTTAGGTTTTTGGTGTGGGGCTTTTCAAGGGAAACAAGGGAAGGTCGGGCTTTTCAAGGTCCATCCGAAGCCCGATCAAGCCCAATGTATGAACATATCTAGTTGTACGTACGAGAAGTAAAACAGAAGGGGAAAAAGTGTGTGGTTTTCCACACGTACATTGAAGTCCATGTACGATCATTATCATTGAACTTTCAAAATTCAAACTAACGTCTCATCTTCTAATAATTCCATGTTGAACCTTTCTTCGCGCCTGGGGTTCTAGATCCGAGAGAGAGGAGAGAGAGAGAGGGGAGAGGGTACTGACCGTCAGATGCATTGGAGGAGTTGGCCATCGCGGTTGCTCGGTGAAGCAGTCGGGGAATAGGACGATGGCGGCGGCGGCGGAGAAGATCCGGCGACGTGGACGGCGATGGTGCTTCCCGTCGCCTACTGCGCACCCTCTGGGATCGGTCTAGGGTTTGTGTGTCGGTGGGGATGTGCAGCTCAGGCCAACCTCGTGACGCGAGCCGCCGGCCCCCACCCTCTATTTATAGCGCAGCGCGATGGGGGCCCATCAGCCAGTTGTTGGGCTGAGCGCCCCCGATCAGGGCGCGTGATCAAGGTCCAGATTAGCCGTTGGGCTACTCTGGGAGAGATCAATCTAACATTCTCCCCCTTGATCTCCTTTATGCTTTAACTTTAATTACTTTTGACTTTACACATTCCATCACAGATCAGTGCATAGAACATGTCTCATCGTCACGGTCAATCGCCGATAGATTCAACAGCTACAATACACCTCTCTTGTTCTGAAATAGTTACTTTAATCTTTTGGGCCATCTTTTAGTCCAGGAATCATAGGCTTTCCCTTAAACCCATGCCGGCTACATGTTCTCTGAACACGTTGGGTGGTAAGCCTTTAGTAAGCGGATCCGCTAACATCTTTGCGGTACTTATGTGCTCAAGACTTATAATTTGATCCCGAACTTTATCTTTCACAACATAGTACTTTATGTCAATGTGTTTGGCAGCACCACTTGACTTATTGTTGTGGGCATACGTTACTGCGGGTTCATTATCGCAGTACAACTTAAGTGGTCTATTGATGTCATCAACCACTTTTAAACCGGGTATGAACCTCTTTAGCCAGTTCACCTGCCCCGTAGCCTCATAACATGCTACAAACTCGGCATACATTGTGGACGATGTAGTGACGGTTTGCTTTGAGCTTTTCCACGATATAGCTCCTCCTGCGAGAGTGAATACATATCCGGATGTAGACTTTCTATCATCTCCCGCAAAATCAGAATCTGTATACCCCACTATATAGAGTAAATCTGATTTTCTGTATGTCATCATGAGGCCTTTTGTTCCTTGCAAATAACGCAAGACTTTCTTTATCAATTTCCAATGTTCTATTCCAGGATTGATCTGGAATCTGCCAAGTAACCCGGTAACAAATGCTAAGTCAGGGCGTGTGCATACTTGAGCATACTGTAAGCTTCCGACAGCTGAAGCATATGGAACCGCTTTCATTTGATCGATCTCATACTGGTTCCTGGGGCATTGGAAATCCCCATATCTGTCGCCCTTGACTATAGGTGCAGGTGAAGGACTACATTTATGCATACCAAATTTCTTTAAGACTTTCTCTATGTATGCCTTTTGTGACAGTCCCAATATCCCCTTGTTTCTATCCCGGTGAATTTCGATCCCTAGAACGAACGAAGCTTCACCAAGATCTTTCATATCAAAGTTTGAGGACAAAAACTTATTTGTCTCCAGTAGCAGACTAACATCACTACTAGCTAGTAGGATATCATCCACATACAGAATTAGGAAGATAAACTTCCCATCTTTAAACTTTGCATAAACACAGTTGTCCTCAACATTCTCTTTAAACCCAAATTTTCTTATTGTACTGTCAAACTTCAAGTACCATTGTCTTGAAGCTTGCTTTAACCCATAAATCGATTTCTTTAGGCGGCATCCCATTCTTTCATTTCCTTCCACGACAAAACCTTTCGGTTGTGCCATGTAAACATTTTCCTCCAAATCCCCATTAAGAAACGTCGTCTTTACATCCATCTGATGTAACTCTAAATCATAATGTGCTACTAATGTCATTATGATTCTGAAGGAATCTTTACATGAGACTGGAGAAAAGGTCTCATTGTAATCAATTCCTTCTCTTTGCGTAAATCCTTTTGCCACAAGTCGCGCTTTGTATCTTTCTACATTCCCTTGGGAGTCATGCTTTGTGTTGTAGACCCATTTACAGCCTACTGTTTTGGCTCCTTTAGGAATAATTTCCAAGTCCCAGACTTTATTAGTCTTCATGGACCTCATTTCCTCTTCCATGGCCTCAAGCCATTTTGAGGAATTTTCGCTTCTCATGGCTTCTTCAAATGAGGTGGGATCATCCTCCATTTGAAATTCCTCTGTATGATAAATCTGATAATCATCAGAAATAGCTGATCTTCTTACTCTTTGAGACCTCCTCGGGGCCTCCTCATTTGGTACATCTTCTGTTTGAGGCTGCTGTTGCTCCCCCTCATCTGTGGCAATAGGTTCTATAGGATCCTGAAGAACAGGTTCCTCATTATCATTCATTGTTGCCACAGGAGGAACAATAACAGGTGCTGGCACCACAGTGTCTTGCACCGTCGGTGCAGCAACAGCAGGTAGTGTGAAGAATGACTCTTGAATCATCGGAGTGGGCGCATACACCCGCTTCTCTTCAAGGTCAATCTCTCGAGCTACCATGCTTCCTCTCATCATTTCATCCTCTAAGAAGACAGCGTGTCTCATTTCTACAAACTTTGTATATCTGTCTGGACAGTAGAAACGAAAACCTTTTGACTTTTCAGGGTAGCCAATGAAATGGTAACTTACTGTTCTGGGATCAAGCTTCCCAAGGTTTGGGTTAAATACTTTAGCCTCAGCAGGACTCCCCCATACACGTAAGTGGTTTAGTGAGGGAACTCTTCCTGTCCACAACTCGTACGGTGTTTTGGGCACCGACTTACTAGGCACTCTGTTGAGAATATGAATGGCGGTTTTCAACGCCTCCATCCATAAACTCAATGGCAGTGTGGAATAGCTCATCATGCTTCGCACCATATCCATCAGGGTACGGTTGCGTCTTTCAGCTACTCCATTTTGCTGAGGTTCGCCCGGTGTAGAATACTGGGCCACTATGCCTTTTTCCTGTAAAAACCTTGCAAAAGGTCCAGGAACTTGTCCATATGGGGTATGTCGACCGTAGTACTCCCCCCCACGATCAGATCGGACTATCTTAATCTTTAAATCGTGTTGGTTTTCAACTTCAGCCTTAAATATCTTGAATTTATCCAAGGCTTCATTTCTTTCTTTGATTGGATAAATATATCCATAACGGGAGTAATCATCTGTGAATGTTATGAACGAGTCATATCCATCCACACTTTTCACAGGAAAAGGACCACAAATGTCTGTGTGAACAATTTGTAGAACTCCTGTGCTTCTTTTAGCGTCTTTTTTAATTTTCTTTACATATTTTCCTTTAATGCATTCTCTGCATTGTTCTAAGTCTGAGAACTCTAATAGAGGAAGAATTTCATTCTTAACAAGTCTTTCTATTCTCCCCCTCGAAATATGTCCTAAACGACAGTGCCATAATTTCGACGATTCATTATGAGTTCTCTTTCGTTTTCTGTTCGCATTCACAGGCGAGGATATACGCTCATTCACATCACATACGGAATTCACATTTTCACGAAGTGACAACAAATAAAGCTCATTCTGTAAGATGGCAAGACCAACACATTCTTTATTAAACATTATTTCACACTTGCCATTTCCAAAATTACAATCATAACCATCTTTGTCCAAATTTGAAACACTAATCAAATTCCTCTGTAAAGAGGGAACAAAAAGGACATCTCTAAGTAAAAGACTGGAGCCATTAGCTAACTCTAATGAAAGATCGCCAACGGCTTCAACTTCAGCTTGGACTCCATTTGCAACTTTAATGCATCTTTCGTTTCTTTGCGTAGTCCTCGTCGAACGGAATCCCTGTAAGGAATTAGCAACATGAACAGTTGCTCCTGAGTCAATCCACCAAGTGGATTTCGAATATTGCACATACAGGCATTCATTTATAAAGGTAATAATGTTCTCACCTTTCTTTGCCATTATCATCTTTAAATAATCAGGACAGTTCTTCTTGTAGTGTCCCGTCTTCTTGCAGTGAAGACACTGATCTTTGTCTACAGCAAATTTGTTCTGTTGAGGCTGATGGACAGAGGCTTTTCCCTTGTTCTTTGAGAAGGAGGTACTGTTGAAGTTCTTTTTCTTGTTATCCTTCACATAGTTGATAGATCCACCATGTGAGGATTTAATTCTTTCCTCCTCTTGCACACACATAACTATGCATTTCTCCAAGTCCCATTTCTCGGGCTGCATATTGTAGTTGACAACAAAAGTGTCAAACTCTTTGGGCAAGGAAGCAAAAACCAAGTGAATAAGGAACTCATCCTTGAGAGCCAAATCCATTGGTTTAAGTTTAGATGCCAAGTTGCTCATCCTAAGAATGTGCTCTCTTATGCCATTGCCACTGCCAGAATACCTTTCTGTTACCAGCTGCTTAATCAGCTGTGTAGCATAAGTCTTTGAAGAGCCATTGAACTGACTCTTTATTTTATCAAGGTATTCTGTGACAGTGTCACACTCTACAATTGAGCCCACAATCGCAGGCTCAATTGTGTTCTTTATCACAGCCATACATTTCTTGTTGGCTGTGGTCCATTTCTTATGATCAAGGTCATAAGACATCTGTAAGGGAGCATAAGCCCTCTGTCTTTTCTGCCATGCAGTATCATCCTCATTTTGTTCCCTCACTGGTGCCAAAGGCTCAGTGGGACGTGCTGTAGTGAGGACCCAGTCCACCTCAGCCAAGATAAACGCTAAGTCTATCTTTTTCTTCCACTCTCCATAATTATCACCTTTGAGAGTGGGGATCTCTCTGATACAACTCATCAAGTTGTATCCTCCTGAAAAATATTTCAAATAAAGTGAGAACATAACAGGAAAATTATATGCCTTATTTCCAACGTTGGTCAAAAATACGACATACAATTTAAATCAATTTTATCTATACATTAAATCTACATCACCGTTGGGCAGAAATAGAAATAATACATAAAATCATCAATTAAAAATTATAATATTGTTATTATCAACGTTGGTCAGAAAATAACAATATCATAATTATCTGGGATTTATCTATATTTTTCCAAAATTAAATTCTCCCGTTGGTTCGAATTTAATAATGAAAAATCAATCAACATTAACTTTTGCAGCGGAAACTGTAATTATTCTAAAATAATTCATTATACAGAAGCATTATACTGTACACTTTTAATCTCTGAAAAAATTAACACGTTGGTGCAAAAATTTACAGAGATTTTGGATCAAATTTCAATCAAAAATGCTTCTGAAAACAATTAAATTCATTATTCGGGGTTCACTGTGCAAATGGCCATTTTGGCCCCAAAAAAACCCGCATGGGGGGCCTGCCCCGCGGCCTCCAGCTGCCCAACAGCCCATCAGTGCCCACCGGCCCATCAGCCCCACCGAAAAACATCTGGACCGCCCGATCAAATCCACGGTCAAGATCGCAAGCGGAGGGGATTAAAACCCCCAAAACCTAACCCTAGGGGCATTTTCCCCTGGCTCCACCTGGAAAAAGCGGAGCTGCGGCTCATGGGGGGCGGCGGCCCGCAGCGGCGGTTCGCGGCGGCTCGCTCGCAGAGGTGGGCGGCGCGGCGGCGAGCACCGGGAGGCGACGCAGCGCGGCACGGCGGAGCGGCTGGGCGGCGCGGCGGCGCCCGTGCTCGGGAGGCGGCGGCGGCCCCGGAAGTAGCGGGGCGGCGGCGGCGGCCGGCCTGCTCCCGAAGCGGAGCGGCTCCCTGGGAGGCGGCAGCGGGCGGCGGTCTGTGGCGGCGGCGACCCGAAGGCGGCGCGGCGCGCGCAACGCCACCGGCGGCGGCGGCAACGCAAACCGAAGGTTCCCAATCCTTTTTTTTATTGTTTGGCTGAGGATTCGGGTGGGGATTTCTTTAGGGATTTCAAGGCTCTGATACCATTGTTGAACCTTTCTTCGCGCCTGGGGTTCTAGATCCGAGAGAGAGGAGAGAGAGAGAGAGAGGGGAGAGGGTACTGACCGTCAGATGCATTGGAGGAGTTGGCCATCGCGGTTGCTCGGTGAAGCAGTCGGGGAAGAGGACGATGGCGGCGGCGGCGGAGAAGATCCGGCGACGTGGACGGCGATGGTGCTTCCTGTCGCCTACTGCGCACCCTCTGGGATCGGTCTAGGGTTTGTGTGTCGGTGGGGATGTGCAGCTCAGGCCAACCTCATGACGCGAGCCGCCGGCCCCCACCCTCTATTTATAGCGCAGCGCGACGGGGGCCCATCAGCCAGTTGTTGGGTTGAGCGCCCCCGATCAGGGCGCGTGATCAAGGTCCAGATTAGCCGTTGGGCTAATCTGGGAGAGATCAATCTAACATTCCAATGTCATTGCGCAAAGCACTTTAGATGGATAGGATAGTATGTGAACGTCCATATACATGTGGACCTGCGTTTCTCAGTGAAATATAGAAATATACGCAGGACAGGTTAGGTCAGTCTAGACTACAGCCATTGGAGAAATGGGTATAGACCATTGTAGAGACCAGGGGAACTGGGACCTGGGAAGTAGCCAGTAGGAACGGTCCAGGAGGTTGCATGGCCATAAACAAAATCCACGATAATACAAAGTTGGGCCTGCAATTTCTGTGTCTGCGAAGTGTTTTAATGGGCTGCTCTAGGAGACATGGGTTGCTTGCACGTGCGCTTACCCCCTCCATGTGGCCCGGAGTCAAATTGGGCTTATGCGGCCTTTCACCAGATAATAGTCACGGGTTATTCATTTATCTAGGGCTTCTTTTAGTCGTTTGGCTGATAGCCCTCCTATTATTCTAAACCGTGCCAAGAGATCTATGACAGATTAGATAGGACGCTAAAATGTAGCGTGCCACAGCTATGGTAACGAACCAAGCAACATCCACAAAAGGTCAAACATGTCGATGTCGGGCAAGAACAAAGCATCTGGCTAGCATGACGAACTTGGCGAGCAAATCAAGCAAACCACCTTGAAGGCTTGAACTTTCTAATATACGACCGTCGACCAAAACAAACCTTATTTGCTGGGGATAAGGTTTTAGAGACAGCATTCCATCAGAAGCACATGTGCTACTACACACTGGTTCAGAACAGTGGGATGTCGACGCAACGGAATGCAGGCTCTCGCAAAAAGCAAAACTCCACATCCACAGCTAACACACGACGGAGCAACATCATTCATGATCAGCAGCGTAGCATTTTCTCAAGTCTAGATGGCCGCGAAGTACTCCTTGCTGCCCTTGGGGTCGGGCTTCATGGACTTCTCCCCAGGCTTCCATCCGGCCGGGCAGACCTCGTCCGGATTGTCTTGGACGTACTGCAACGCCTGTAACGTCGTAAAGGAGCCGTCAGGTTTTGCATTTGGTGAATAACTGTGGCATGGTCAGGTTACGCATGTGGTGAATAATGATCAGTGAACTGTGACATGGCCAGAATAGCTTAGCTTGGCCTGATCAAGCAAAGCCCAAACACCCAATTGTTTATATAGAGCCATGCCCAATATAAGACTAAGCAGCCTAAAAGTAGCTGAGCTTTTTCAGGGGCCTTAGTTTTGATCAGGTTGACTACAGTGCATCTTGTGGCCCTTCAGGGATACATTTGGTACAATGAAATGTACATTCCAAAAATTGACTTTTTCATTTAGTACAACGGAGTGGTTCATCTTAGCAAAGGAAGTTGGCAAGTAAAGGTCAGTTACATACTTATGTGCAAGATTAATACATCTTTAATTAGATTTAAACGTTGCAACAAGTGTATATTTTGTCTCTTAAAATACCTAACGCAACTATACTGCATATAACAGCAAATTAAAATGTATAATGCACATGGAAATGATGTATATTGTATGAGTTGTGCTTCACAAGCACCATGAATGTTAAATAAATGTACTTTTCCTTTTGGTTTATCACTAAACTAGCAACTTGTCCTTTGTTTTATAGAGGCTGAAGCAAGGACCAACACGAAACTTGAGCATGAGTAAGATGTAAAATACCTGAAGGGTCCTCATGGTCTCGTCCACACTGCGACCAATGGCAAGGTTGTTAATGGTAGAGTGCTGAATGACCCCCTCCTTATCAATGATGAAAAGTCCTCTCAGAGCAATACCCTGATGACAGAACATTCAGATTTATATAGCAAGAAAAAACAGAAAGGCAGAAAAGAAAAGGCAATACTACTCAACATGGAAGAGTAAGAATAACAATTGGTCAAATGGAATACCTGATCAGGGATAAGGACACCAAAGGACTTTGACATTGATTTAGTAACATCAGAAATCAGGGGGTATTTCAGATCACCAAGCCCACCAGACTTCCTGTCTGTCTGCACCCATGCAAGATGGGAGAACTACATCCGAATAACCGTTCAAATGTCAGGCTATTATACAAGGATGGAGATGAAACACCATTAAGAAGGTTATGTCTATTATGAAACTATAGTAACTAAATCTCTTAAAAAAAGAAACTATAGTAACAAGTCTAAAACTAATATAAGGTCATCAATTGAAAAAAAATAGTACAACACAACAATAATGTGATCTAGAATAACATTAGTTCGATAACACATATTACACCAGAACATAACAAAAAAAAGTTAATGGTCGTGACCTGTCACCGCTATTAAAATCCATGTAGAGCAATTTTCTGGTTAATCATTACATTAGTTGAGCGAGCATATCGGCGTGTATATTTCCTTATGGGAAGAACAGAGCATATGTAGTCACACTTCTTTGTCAGGGAAACTGGTGGCCAAAAAAGGAATGTTGACTTAAAAAAACTAACATTACTGTTCCATCTCTGGAAAAATATATTTTCCAAAATTTAACCTATTGAAAAATACAGAATAAGCTCTAGAATTGTGCATACAAGGCCAGAACTTTTTAGATTGATAGGACATCGCATCACGATGCCCCAGTTTCTTATTGAAACTGGATGGAAACAATTTACAGCTCATTTTGAAATAAGGCCAGCACTCAAGATCCATAGATCACCTACCATGCGGACTTCTCATTATAAGAGCAGTTAATTCAGCCAAATTAACAGATAAGCACACACGCTAATTTCATTTCTCTTATGAGCTAGTAAGTACCAGAACTTAACTGCAATTAGATAACTACCTATCTACCACCACCACAATTTCATGCACAAACACTAGAAAGACATTGGTACATTGAATACGTTTATGTGGTAGGTTTTGAAGCCAGCTCAATTACATGAGATACAATACATAAAACCTTAACATTCTCGCAAAGCTGAAACTACAGGCACAATATCATTTCACTGAATCAAATGAATAATTCTCAATAACCCGTTAACTATTTTATAGATGTTACCACAAGTGTGAAATGCCAGCAGTTCAGGACGTTGTAACATACCACACTGTCGACCGAAACACCGAGGATCTCAGTGTTCAACTTCTCAAATTCCTCGTATCTGTCGCTGAAAGCGGTAATCTCTGCAAAGATCAGGCATGCATTACCAAGATTGGCTGGCATCCAAACGAACTAGCTCGTCGCTAACAAGAATGTTTTAAATTCACCTGTCGGGCAGACGAAGGTGAAGTCCAAGGGGTAGAAGAACAGAATCACATACTTCTTCCCGATGTAATCAGATAGCTTGACCTGCAAACGCACAGGATAGGAGCAAAGTCAGGATTTAGGACATACACGGCCAACACTACAGGAGCCTATCGCCAAAATTTGAGAGGAGAGACATCTCCATCTATGCTACGGTGAAGCTAGGGAAGCAGCAGGCGCGCGTACATTGATGAACTCCTGGTCGAACACGGCCTCGGCCTCGAAGTCGGGCGCCTTGTTCCCGACCAACGGCAAATCGTCCTACAAAGCACAGCCACCTCGACCAGTGAGCAGGAGGTGAATCCAATCGGTCCAAGAGAAGCCGCCGCGCTACGAGACATGAGACTTACCACTCCGCCGGCGCGGGCAACGAAGGTGCTGGTCCGGGCGGATCTGGAGGCGGAGGCGAGGCGGAGGGGCCTCGCTGCGGCGGAGAGGGCGCGAGGGACGGAGAGGGAATGCGGCGCGGCGGGGGAGGCGGCGGCGAGGGGCTTAGGGGTGGAGGAGACGACGGTGGTGGGGGCGAAGGAGCAGGCCATGGCCGGGCTCGCCCCGGGGTGGATGAGGAGGGGACTGGTGAGAGGGGATTGGATGCGTGCGTGCGGTGGGGTTTGGCGGTGGCGACCCCGTGTCACTCTGGCTCAAGGTTTTAAATACGGACGTGTCACCGCCACACACACCACTCTTCAGGCTGCGCTGCCGACGACTACCCGAGTACATTCTTTTAAACCGGTTTTTGATTACCATGGATGATTTTTGAATTATTTATGAAAGAGAATATAGAGTAATAAAATCTTGTATGTGATTTTAGTTGATATAAATAAAGTTACTACAGTATGTACTATAATCAACTTATATACCCCGTTTTGAAAAAAAACACTCCGTTTGAAAGCTAGTTACTGTAGGAAAAGCCAAAAGCCGATTTTAGAAACCGCTTAGAACAGGCCCGTAGTCTCGATGGCTCCATCAATGAAACTGTTTATGTATTTATCACTATAGTTTTTCTTTAAAATTAATCCTAGGCATCTGTTTGTACAAAAAAATAATCTCATTCCCAAGCTTGGAAAGCACGGCAGGTGACACTTATCACCTATTACGCCTATGGAGTTTGGCAGGGACATGCTAGCGTGGGAGCGTGTGTGGCAGGTCGTGGCGCAGAGTGGCAATAAGGGAGCTACCGAGCTCCCGCTGCTCGATAGCAGCCTGCTGAGCCGCCCCTGCTTGGTAAGGCGCTGTCGAGTAGCCCGGGCTCGGCAAGTGGCCAGGGCAAGCGGGGTGGACGACGGGCAGGCGCGCTAGGGCAGGGGTGCAGGGGGCATGAGCAGCGGGCTGGTAGGCAGACGCGTTGGTGTAAGTTCAAGCTCTATTAGTTTGGTTTTGGTGATAATGATAAATACAATTGTGGGACTAATATGTTTATTGATTATGATATTACTTAGTCTCATTTGGATGAAAAGGTGAAAAACATAAGAGGTATGCATTCAATATCATATTATTATCTTATTGCATTTCTCAAATTCGAAACATAGAATGAACTTCACCAAATAAGTTAAACTTGAATATGTGCATATGCTTTCACAATACATTCTTGTATGCACACATTTAAGGAGAGTTTACTCTATATTTTGTGATTTCATTAGTATTGATCTATATTCCACTTCCATATATTAAGGATCTTTACTTTGAGATATATTGCTTGAATATATATAGCTTGTGTAATTTATATACACTTATAATTGGGTTGTCATCTAGTTCCTCCATTATACGTTGGTGGTTGGATGATTAATGACAACCGGATGAGTAAACTTTGCTTTGAAAGTTTTTTCTAGAGTATACAATTATTGTGTATATGTTGTATACTCACAATTTAATTTCTATCTTATTATTTGTTGAGATTGTGATGAATTATCAGAAAGAAAATATTATAAAATCTAGTCTATCCATTATGAGTTAATAGGGAAGTTTGATAATTGATGGCAATTATTTTATAGACTAACATTTTCTATGAGTTGGATGAGTATGTTAGGTTCCATAAATGAGGAAGACGTAGAATGACTTCATATGTTGAAGATCATCAAATCAAGAAGATGCATCATGAGTTGATGCATGTCCAAGAGGAGATGATCATGTTTTAATCATCAAGACAAGTGAAGACCCATTATCTGTTGATGGAGATCAAGTGAAAGATACATCATGTGTTGATGCATGTAAAGACGATAACTTGGACTTGAAGTGTATATGTGAGTCATCAAGCTTTAAGGGGATACGCAAGGCAAAGGTATAACTAGCTAGGGCTAAGGATGTGTTCCTAGCCTTTTACCGGTCTTGGTGTTTGGTTGGAAGACCGGTTTACTAGTATAGGTTGCCGGACATTGCACGACGGAACTACCGAATTTGCCTACAATGGCTAGTTTTCTGACCGTTGCTGGGAGAAGCGGACGTACTGGTCATTTGCCTATGGTAATTCTGAAAATTATGTTTTTCTATTCCAATGGCTAGTTTTGAGGTGTGGGGTATATATACCCCCTTGTGGCCAGTTGGAAAATAACTTTTGGCACTCTATTCTACTATCTTGAGCTAGTGTGAGGTCATCATCTTAATTGTGCATGTGTTGTATCTTCTGAGCAAGGAGGAATGATCTAGATTGCATGTGTTGCATCTAGAATTGGATTGCGTATCCACTCAAGCTTGTGCATTTGTTGCACGTGGTAAGAGTCAAACGAGGGGTTTTACTCATTACTCTTGGAGTTTGCTGACTCCTAGATGGCGTTGGAGGCATTGTGCATAGTGATCTTCTCAAAAAAGGTATGAGAAGACTTGGCAAAGTTGTGAAAGTTGGAGCTCACCTACCTAGAGTGAAAAAGAGCTATCACTAGTGGATCGAGGTGTTTCGGGTTAATTCATAGAGTCTGTCCAATTCGTTTAGGCTAACCTCAACGTGAACTAGGAGTGACCGGTAAGTCTCCAAACACCACGGTAAAAAGCAACCATGTCAATTGTGGTTTGTTTTCTTGTGACCAATTTACAGTCGTTGATTTAAATTGATTGCTTGTCATCTTAGGTTTGCAAACCTTGACATAGTTTTATCTTGTTGGTGCTCTTAGGTAAACCCGATTGTTTTAGGTGTTATTTGTGCTAAACCTTTTTGAGTTAAGTTTTTGCATTATTTGCTTAGTTTAGCCAAATAGAAATTGATAATTAATTAGAGAAGATCTTTTTAGACCGACTATTCATCCCCTCTAGTTGGCCTCCTCGATCTAGCAGCTGGCTGGCATGGCTGCTGGCGGGGAGATATTCCTTCTTGCGTGGCGGACCACGATGACGCGACGCGACATTTGATTCCCGTTTTATTCACCCGATGATTCCGTTGTCGGTCGCATCCGCGTGCGTATAACATCCTGAAAATTTAAATTTTGGGAAATGTGTAGCCCTTGAAATATTTTTGAAATGTATCTTCTCGATATTTTGACTTTAATGGATTTCCTTTGGATTTTGGTTGAGGTTCTAACAATTGAAGAAAATCACAAAAATAAAACTAATAGAAAATCATGAAGGAAATGTGAAAATAATATAAATTTATAATTTGAAATGAAATCTGAAAAGATGATCCATCAATTAGGGTAGGAGAATAGAAAAAGGGGAAGAATAAATTTGAAGCAAAACTTGAAATTTCGCTTTGGGCCTAGTATTAATAATAACACTAATAACAAATAAACAAAGATATGTGAATAAATATGTATATATATATATATATAGACATGTACCACAAAATTAAATAAATAAATAAATACAATGATAATACTAGTAATAAAGAAATAGATAAGTAAATAAATAAATAAAGATATGTGAATAGATATGTATATATATATACATATAAATAAATAAATAAATAATAAAAAAGAAGAAAGTTTTCGGCTTGGTCCGAGCCGGCCCATTTCTTCCTTCCTTCTCCCTCCGTTAGCTCGTCACGCACAATGTTCTTGCTTCCGTCACATCCGCTTCGGCTCGCGTGTTGTCACTGTGCTGACATCGTCACCGTGCAATCACACCCATGCCTTGAGCGCTGTCTCATCCAAAACATTGTAACAACGTCGCCACCACACCATTGAGCCGACCGCCAACTGCTCTCTTGTCGCCGCCGCTTTTCCGTGGCTATAAAATCCCGTCTTCACTTCCAGCAGCTTCACCGCACTCTGTTCCCTCTAATACTCAGAGCAATTAGTCTCCCGTGCACCACAGCTTGCCGACGACGTTTTCTTCCCCAAAGCCAGTCGACAAGCAATCCGCCGATTGGCACCACCGTGGTCCAATTCATCCCACCGAAGCACCCTCGGAGCACCGCGACGCCATTCCCCTCCTCGGCCGGACCTCTCGCCACCCGAGCTGAGCTCGCATCGTGCGCCCACCTTCGCCAGTCGCCGTCGCACGCCGCCAGCTCGCCACTGCCACTCCTGAGCCGCACCGACCCCTCGAGTTAGCTTCCCACGCTCGCCTAGATGCTTCCCTCTCATTTAATTGCGCTTCCATGCCGTGCGCCACCGTAGCCATTCCTCCTCTGTTCCCCTGCTGCCCACGGTCACCGCCGGCCGACGCCTCGCCCAAATTGGCCGGCGAGGCTTCGTCTACGGGTAGGCACAGGCGTGAGCAACCCATTTTGGGGATACTCAGCTCCGGCCGTCGTCTCCTTCACCAGCGGCGAGCTCGCCATTCTTCGGCCGGAGGAAGAAGCACTGTAGCTGTCCGATTAGGTCTAATGACGGTTAGGACACATGATTAACAGTTAAAGACTTGCCATTAATGCTAATCATGACTAGCTAATCTAAACCACTCACTGATATGTGGGCCATGTCTTTTAATCCAAACAGTAACCAGTCCCACCTATCATAGGTATAGAGAAAACAAAATAAGAATAGAAGAAAAATAAAAACCTGCTGTGGGCCCCACCTGTCAAATTTTATTTATTTTCGGATTTATTTAAACTGAGAATTTCAAAAGGGCATAACTTATTTATCTTAACTCCAAATTGAGTGAAATAAATTTCTAAATTTATCTAAATTCAATATCTATACAATTGAACCAAAACCATAATTTTTAAAGCTTATTTGAATTTTTGTGAGAGTTTGTTTGGTTTACTAATTTTTATCCAAATTTTCGCTCAACGTAAAAATAGCGTATGAGGCCCAAGAGGAAGAGGCTGAAGCTGAAGCAATTCTCGATGATCAAGACCAAGCCAACTGTGACCAAGGCAACTCAATACTTTGATCATGTTGAACCTACATTTTATGCAAATTACTTTCGCTTAAATTATCAAATTGAATGCTATTATTTCATATACAAATATATGTGTGTTTTAAGATTCTAGTTATATACCCATTAATGAACTTATTAGTATTACATTCATTTGGAACACTTGATTATTTGAGCCTTGTCACCCTAGCAAAATTATAATATTAAAACTTTTGAAAATAAGTCCGTATTTATACGCCATGCTTAATACTGCTTAGATACTCGGGGGGCACCAAAATGCCCCAAACATCACTCTTAATCATGAGAATCTGATTTGGGAAGTCACGGTGGAAATGACTGGCATATTTTTGATATGGTTGTTTTATGCTTCTAAAAACCCCAACTTGCTTAAATATCTGGGCGGATGGTTCAGGGGTTGGTGCAGTGGTGCACGAGAGTATGGTTAGTGGTAGAACCGCCTAGATAACCCTAAGGATTGAATCTTGTCATGACATCCTGTGTAAGACAAGTACAACCACAAGACTGTAAAGTACAACTTGGCTTAGTAGATTTACTGGACCCTGAAAGTTATCTCATTGGTGGAGGAGGTGAGGTAGTGCAAGTTGTTGTCTGTGTGATGACTTGAATGGGACACTCGTTGAGGGTGAAGTTTACCGCGGCGAGCTAGTCAGTGTGGGTAGTCCAGCTGCTAGGCGCATAGGGGTAGAACATCCCTCACAACTTATGGGACCCGCTGCAAGTAGGAGAAGCCCATATATGGGTGAGATGATGCAAGGGGCGAGATATTTTAAAAAGTTACTATGATGGTCCCCTCAACTACATGACTAAGGAATCGTGTGGAGCAATGAGCGGATTGTCTCTTGTGGGTAAAGTGTACCAACTCCGCAGAGTCAAAACTATTCGAATAGCCATGCACACGTCAAGGGCGGGCATGGGAACTTAACTAGATATAGTTATATTTCATAAACTTTGTGGGTGGAATTGGAAAAGTAGAGGCAGTGGAAAGCCCTGATTTTGTGTTGCCTTGGGTGTCGTCCCAGTGATATGGTAAGCGATTATAACGCTGAAAGGTTAGCATATGGTGCAAAAACCATGTAACGGTGGATGGAATCTGGATCACTATTGTTATCGCACTCTTTCAAACATTGATAAAAATTCTGTTTTAGTTAAAATTTGCAAGGTCTTAGGAAATTTCTAAGTAACATAATCTAAAAACAATTGATGGCAAATAAAATAACCCAAGCCTTTTCTTGATAAGCCATACATGTTATTTATTGCATCCTGTGTATTGGCTCGCGGAGCACGGTTGATTTCTGCTCACCTTCGCATTACCAAAATCAGAAATAGGGACCCAAGACCACTATGCCTATGAAGATACCCCTGCTACGGATGGAGAAACCAACGAAGAAAACTAGGACGGCTTCTTCGATTTTGGGTCCTAGACAAATAGACTTAATAGAAATTGTGTGTACATATATTATCTAAGTCTAGATAATATATGTTGCACACATTTACCTCTCAGTCGCTTGCTTGTGGATTATAGTCTTAGTTTTGCTTATGCTACCGCTGTTGACTAGATGCTCTACAGACCGAGGTGGTGACAACTCTATGTCATCTAGAGATGTATTTCCCTCCGTTATTTTTTGATATCATGGTTCATCTCATTATCCACCTTGTGAAAGAGATAAATATATGCGGCCCCATGTTTCTACATTATATGTACCTGTTCGAGAGGTACATGGGAATTCTCAAGTCCTATGTACGCAATCGATCTCGACTAGAGGGTAGCACTATCAAAGGTTATACAATAGAAGAGGTCATTGAATTCTGCATTGGCTACATGGCTCAGGTTGAACCGATAGGTGTACCTCTATCTCGTCACGAGGGGAGGCTAGAGGGTATCGGGACTATCGAAAGGAAAGCAAAAACTCCATATTGAGATACGTATGCTCAAGGCTATTTCACAGTTTTACAACACATGACTGAAGTGACCCCATATATTGAAGAGCACAAGGACATGCTACGCCAAGAGAATGTAGACCAGTCAGAGGTTTGGATCACGAGATAACACAACTGTCAGTTCAATGAATGGTTGAAGGTGCGATTGACTGGGAGGTCATCAAGTGAAATACTACAATGGTTGGTAAAAGGGCCAAAATTTACAATTGTGACATGGCAAGAATATGACATTAATGACTACACATTTTATACAACAGATCAGGATAGAAAGAGCACAATGCAGAACCCAGGTGTCCGCATAAATGCCTATGATGCGTATATCAGTGTTACTGGCCCAAGCTCATACTTTGGGCTTGTAGAGGAGATTTGGGAGCTTGACTATGTAATTTTCAAGATTCCTTTATTTCGATGCCGTTGGATCCAACTCCCACGGGGTGTAAAGGTCAACAAGTATGGCGTTACTACCGTGGACCTTGAATATGTAGGATACGAAGACGAACCATTCATACTCACGAGGCAAGTTGTTCAAGTATTTTATGTAACCGACCTGGCAAATAAAAAGTGTCATGTAGTTCTTCATGGAAAAGAAGGATTGTCGGAGTTGAGAATATTGTGGATGAGGAAGAGTACAATCAATTTGATGAGTTTCCTCCATTCGAAGACGGCATCAAGTTCGAGGAAGAACAAGGCGATGAAGCAAGCTATATGCGTGTCAATCATCGTGAACGACTTTATTTAAAAGGAAATAGCTAAGTGTAATAAATGATACCACACAACCAGCACCTATTCGGAAATTATTGCAATGTAATCATAATTGGGAAACTTGGCATGTAACTATGGAACTATATTCCATTGTAATTGTAATTGATTCAGTAACTAAAAATAGCTATATTTATAATTATGCCTGCGTTGTTCATGTTACATAGCCAGCATGATTTTTTTTGTGGCTAAGCAAACTATCACTGGCGGTTCATCGGATCGTCTATGATAATACTATCACAAACGATTCTTTTATAGAACCATATGTGATATTGTGATAGTATTATCATAGACGGTTTATTTATAGAACCGTCTGTGATAGTTTCTCAATAAATATACTAGGTTCTGCTCGTAGAGTCCTCACTCATGCACTTCGCCTCCACCGCCCCTGCTAGGTTTTACTAGATCTAACTGCTCACTTGCCGTGACGCCGCCTCTCCCTCTCGTCGTCGTTCGCCTCTCCCTCCTGACGCCGGCCGCCTATCCCTCATAACGTCGGTAGCCTCTCCCTCACGACTCTGCCTCTCCTTCCCGACTTTGCCTCTCCCTCCCGACACCGGTCGCCTCTCCCTCACGACGCCGACTGCCTCTCCCTCATGCCGCCGCCTCTCCTTCTCGACACTGTTCGCCTCTCCCTCATTTGTCTATCTTGTGGTCTGTTTCAATAGTTGGCTAATTTATTTTATGACCTTTAATACTTTATGATATATGTTTCACTTGTTAGCTACAAGATCTAATACTAAATTGGATATTCAAGCTTGAGCTCTAAAGTTTTACTATTAGTGTCATTTGTCAATCTTGTGATCTATCTCAATAGTTGGCTAATTTGTTTTGTGATCTTCAGTAGTTGGCTAATTTATTTTATGACCTTCAGTACTTTATGATATATGCTTCACTTGTTAGCTACAAGATCTAATACTAAAATTAGATATTCAAGCTTGAGCTCTAAAATTTTAATACCACTGTCGTTTGTCAATCGTGTGGTCTGTCTCAATAGTTGGCTAATTTGTTTTGTGATCTTTAGTATTTGGCTAATTTGTTTTATGACCTTTAGTACTTCATGATATATGCTTCACTTGTTAGCTACAAGATCTATTTGGAATGGCATGTTACTGTTTCAAAGGGACCTTGTAGCAATAATATATGTCACATAGACCTTCAAAGGGCGTGAAGCAAGTTACACACTCCAGTGTATCAGGTTCAATGAATTTGAGACATTGGTGTGTGTAATTCGATTCATAGAACTTTGTTTACGCCCATAGCTCACTGCAGTTAGTTTTTTCTTACAAGAGAGATGACATCCACACAGTCGTCGTCATCTAGGTCTCACACTTCCAAGATCGGGATAACTAAGCGTGGCCGAGGAGTATCGAAAAGGCCAGACGGCCGAATGACTATCACGATGGTCTCTTCGGATGATGTCCCTCTGCAACCGAAGAAAGCAGCGGCAGCATTTCGGACTACCCATGGGATAATTGGAAGGCAACGGGTCCCCACCACCATAGCAAGCTGGAAAGATTTGCTAAAGGATAAAAAATAAGCTGTGGGAGGAAATAACAAATTCGTTCGAGATCCCAGTAGAAGTACAGGGACTCATACAACGGCAGACGCTCCTCACAATGGGAAAAAGTATGGAAGAACTTCAAGAGCACTCTTGTCATGCAGTACATGGCCAAGGATCTCACCCCCTTCACGAGGTATCCTTTCGTGCCTCTGACAACATGGGAGGCCTTTGTGCAGATGAAGACAACGACCGAATTTGAACAACAAAGTGTGGTGCACAAGACTCTCCAGTCACAAAACATTCACCCTCACAGACTCGGCACCGCTGGGTATGCGCGTAAAATCCCGCAGTGGAGGATACAAGATGAGGTCGCAATCTGATTGGAGGCCTCCCCGTCATTTGTCAGGATCGCAAATGAGCGCGCCCGAAACTGGTTAAGAGCGAGGTCATCAACCACGTCTTTGGGTGTCTCTTTCAAAAACCTCGCAGACGAGAAAGTTTCCCAACGCCTGGTAAGGTATGTTAAACTACATAGTTGTTAATACCTCTTAAACTTCATGGGTTCTAAAATACATGATTGCCTCTTGCAGCAATCATTGACTACCGAATCTTCCTGAGGCTCCTTTTAAGAATACAGGGAGAGAGATATACTATCACAGGCCCTGGAAAACAAGGAGCACCCCGGTCGCACGCGAGGCCTGGGTTTATGTATCTTGGAGGCACAGATTCCCAAATGACTCCGAGACATATAGGAATAGGAAGAGATCCAAGGCCTATTGCAACGAACAAATAAAACAGAAGCTTCATGCACAATTTGAGGAGCAACTATCTGCCTCACTTCAAGAGCAGATTGCCTCACTTTGAGGAGAGATAGATTCATTGAGGGAAGAGCAAAAACAAGTCTGCTACCAATCGCAATTCACCCCCGTTAATGTGGTACCCAGTCCCCCTCAACATTGGAGTAGCTGCACGTCCACACCAATTACTGAACATAGCAACGCCCACTTATCTATCGACGACATCTAGGTAATATACATCTTTAGAATGCTACATAGATAGATATCCCTGGTGGATGCGTTATCTCATCTTGTATCATTATGTACGAGCCCACACCTTGCATCTTCAGAGTCAGGCTTGTTGGCTCTATTCCCATTGACACTGGGCGGGGGATGGCGTATCTGTGGCTGTTAGGGACGCTGGTGCACGGTGTACAAGTAGAGACCGATTTTGTGAAGATTCAGGTGGACATGATTAATGATGTTTTTAGGACCATCCTTCTTGAGAAGCCCCCAAACGAAGAGATTACGACATTAGGGGATGCCGTCCACACATTCATCTAGTGGCCCAAGAGGAACAATGCCCTCAACTGTCCATGCCACGATCTCCATATCCAGTGGCCCAAGAGGGACATCGCTCTGGACCTGTCACATCAACTCCGGTGGCTCCACCACCAGCTTCGGTTCTGAAGCCTGTTGCATCGGCTCCCGTGGAGACGCCGCCGAAAATGTATTATAAGTGAGGCTCTAAGACCCAACTGAAGAAGATTAAGGCACGTCCCGAGCAGTAGAAGTTCATTCTCGGAGTGTCATTTGTCCCCGAGTCACAATTACCCCATTTTGATCTGGTTTGCAATACATTGCATACCTAGTACATGCAGAGGTCAACATGAAGCCAAACTGGCACAGTGGATTCACTGTGAGATACACGGAGGCGCATTTCCTCCATGACTCGGGCTACTTCGTCGTGACCTTCGAAGACTTATTCTTACTATTCAACCTCGATGAACTCGACGCCTCACTTCTACGATGCTGGACACTGTAAGTGTACTGTACAATAAAGTTCTACATTCACGTCATACCGATAAATGTCATTACTCTTTGCTTATATATAGATACATGATCCAACAAGTCCAGCGACGGTGACAACCGGTGGGTTTCCTCGACCCACACTTGGTCTCTGAGCAATCCATCAACGAAAATGCATCCTTCGTCCAAGATTACATAACGAGCGGATTGATTGCTCATAGTGACAAGGAGTACATCATGATACCCTTCGACCAAGAGTAAGTGTTTCACTAGTTGCTACGCAAGTTTCATTTGTATTTTATATGCAACATGAACTTAGGATTAATTACTATGATGACACACATGACTAGGTCTCACTGGATTCTGATTGTGATTGTACCAAAGTGGAGCAAGGTAATATACCTTGATTTCCTACTTAGGAGCAACCACGACTTCACTCGTGCACAAGAAGCAATTGACAGGTAAACTCTTTTCCTCCATACATAACTCTATGATAATCTTTCCTTCGTTTTCAATGGTCGAGGCTAACTTTTTTGGAATCACGTAGGTCGTTTACCGCTTATGTTGCCCAGGGAGGGAGACACAAGAAATCCAGTGACACGCTGCGGCACAGGACGTGATTTTTGGTACCCGCTACAACACAACAATCCTATATCACACTTTGTTATAATGCCTCTAGAATTGATAATATCTATGTATGTAATTCTATTTTTGTAGTGTCACCAGCAGCTACAGGGCAACGTATGTGGATTCTACATTTGATGCCATATGAAGAAAATCATAGACACTAAGACGAATGATCCAAAGGTTTGTCAGTATTCCAATAATTATTTTTTTCTGATTATATATATGTATATATATACACACACATGCTAATTAATGACTTAACATTGCTCCTAGAGACAACGTGTGGACTTCGACGAAAGTGCATTTGATCTTTACAAACTCGTCGAAATTTATGGAAACTTTTCCCAATTCTTGCTAGCAGAGGTTATAAACAAGACTGAAGAGTTCCACCCCAGCAATGGTGATTAGATGTTACATTGGATTTAATTGTAATCACTCAATTGTGCTTAATCAAATAATTCATTCAATTTAATTCATTTGTGAGATCTGTGTAATGATTGTCATACTATATATGTGATCTGCTTGTGTTGTTTTATTCATCTGTGTTATTTATGTAATGATTGTCCTGTACTATATATACGTGATCTTGCTTGTTTTCAGAGTCATGGCTAACATATCCTGAGGCTAGCCGAAAAAGAGTAAATAAAATCGCTGTTGAAATAGCTATCACAGACGGTTCCGTGTTCCAAACCGTTTGTGATATATATATCCCAGACGGTTTCAAATACCGAACCATCTGTGATATGCACATATCATAGACGGTTAATATAAAAAACCGTCTATAATAGTGAAGTATCACAGACGTTTTTTTTTGAAAAACTGTCAATGTTGTAAGTTATCTTAGACGATTTGAGAGCTGTCTGTGATAACCAGCTATTATCACTGACATATAAACGTAGACGGTTCAAAAACTGTCTGTGATGATGGTTTTGAATCGTCTATGACAACAATGTCTGTAGTAGTATACTCCTTTTTTTTTTGTTTCTTAGCACATGGATTTCACGTGCATGCTAAACTAATTGAGTACAATTATGGATTCGCCACCGTATTAATGTGTGCCATATTGTTTTATATTTTTTTCGAGGAGTACCATATTTTTCTGTGGTGAAATATGAGGGTTTGTTGCCCGTGTGTTGTGATTTGAAGTTGGTGAAACAAAATACTCCATCCAGCTGTTTTTCAAGACATTTAATCGGGAACAAAGACTAAGAATATTACTCTTTCATTAAGAGAGAACAATTTATATGAGTTATCGCATTCACATATGATGGTCGTTTATGAAAGGTAACGTAATAAGTAAAGGAAATCTATAAACGTATGTTTCATATTTTCTTGACAAGATTGGAAATTTAATTTTTGTCTCGGAAATTAAAATGACCACAGGGGAGTAGCTTTACTTGCATTTGCGGTGGCGGTCCCATTCATTTATGTACGTTCGTCGTGTGGGCTGCGTTTTGAAATGTCGATACATATATCTTGCAATTTTTAATTTTAGCAAAGCTGCATGGTTTTTGTTCAACTAGTGGTGCTATTCTATTGCTCTTCTCATCTTGCCGGCCCGTTTTGGCATGCATGCGTAATTATCTATGCGGCGTTTACTTGACTGTTCTGAACGAGACCAAAAGCACAAAATGACTTGGATTTGACCGGCTGTTTCAATTCGTGCGTCCCAGAAAATTCAATAGCATGTAAATAAAATCATAAAATCCCATACGCGATCCGTAGTTCGAGTAAATATTTTTACTATTTTTAAAAATGGACACAATAAGTTTGGAAAAGGTGAAGATTTAGCCAGATTTTTTAGCAGCAGTAAAAATCAGATCAAATTGGTAGTAATAATACCGGAAGCGGGCCCATTCGAAATGGAGCCGGTTGCTAGGCCGGGCTGGGCCGGTTCCCTCCACATCCGTCCCGAGCGAGACCCAAACCCTCTGCTACTTATTTCCCTCCCTCCTTCCCTCGTTTTTCAGCTCTCTCTCTCTCTCTATTCCCCGCCCCCTCCCTCCCTAACCCCACCCACCTCCCCGCCCACGCCGCCGCCGGAACCCTACCTCCGGCGAGCCCTCGCCGGCCCGGCCCCCTCCCAGCGGCGCGCGATCACGGGATCGGGCTCCGCCGCCGGTCAGCGGAGGCCCATGTCGGGGGGCGGCAGGCCGCCGGCCGCGCAGAAGATCCTGCAGTCGCTGCGCCCGCCCCTGGCGTTCGCCGCGCCTGCGCGGCCGCCCTTCGCCGCCCCCAACGACTACCACCGCTTCCCCGCGCAGGCCCCTGCTGCTGCCGGCGCCGGCGGGTCCGGCTCCGGCGGAGTCGGCGCGGGGGGCGGTGGTGATATTGACGAGGGGCTGGTCATCCGGACGCCGGTGAGATGCTGCTGCTCGATTTATTCGGTTGTGTTTTGGGGGGCTTTGGTGCGGGTGTCTGTGAGCTTTTCTGTGGTTTGAGCTGTTATTATCGGTCAAAATTTTCGCGTTTTGCTGCGTGTATGTGTCGATTTGACTTTAGCTATAGGAGCTATATGTAGATTCGGCTGAAATTTTGGCCAATTTCTTAGCTTCCCCAAAGTCTTCCCAGTTTGGACAGCTTAATGCTTAGTACGTGCAATTATTTTGATGTTAGGTAAGCGTGAACTATGTTAGATGTGTGACGCTGATCGATGAAAGAATCAACTCATGTCGCGTAGTTGGCACGGCGAGATTTGGAATGGAGGGGAAGTTTTATGTCAAATCATAAATGCTACAGATAGGAAGAATCTATCTAATCCATGTTGCCCACAGCGTGATTCAGAATAGAGGGAGACTTATATTACAGTTGCTAATAGCACAGTTCCTTGAATCCTTGCCACAACTGCTTGCACGTCGCTTAACTTGCAGTAGGATTTGGTTTTGTTGTAGGACTTGCTTGAACCACTGTTTGAATGTACTCTTGTATTCCAAGTTTTGTTCTGTGAGTTTGCAAAGAGAAAAGATTAGGTGGTTGCTCGTGTTGGTATTTGGTGCTCAGTCTCTTCACCTGCGGCCAGTGTCTATGCAAGCCTAGGGAGTCTTGCTTATATCGAAACCGAATACAATTTAATGATACAGTGTCATCAGCACAACAAGGCCAACAACTAATGGCGAAGAGCAACTGAGTTTCTTTCAGCCTGTCCCCTCTTGGGATGTTTGCAATTCATACTGACCACTAAATAACACAAGTCCTCCCTTCTGCAGCTAAAAAGAAAAGCTGCGTCTGAAGAAAATGATGCTGCTGAGTCAAGTGAATATATGATTGCCAGCCCTGGATTTACTGGCAGTCCACTTCTCACTCCAGTCTCTGGAAAATCTGTTAAGGCTTCTAAGTCAAAGAATAAGAACAGTAAAGCTGGGCCTCAGACACCTACGTCAAATGTTGGTAAGAGCAAACTTCATCATAGCCACTTGCTCTGAGCTCTTCTTTTACATATGTTTTTGCCTGCAACAAAAGATTAAGCATGCACATCTTTGTATGCACAGGTTCACCACTCAATCCACCAACTCCTGCTGGTAATTGCCGCTATGACAGTTCATTAGGTGATGATAATACTCTCTGTCTATAATTATTATGAATTTTTCTTAGGATGAGATGTTACAATTCAGCATTCATATATTTCAGATCTGGCAAACTTCTGTGATTTCAGGATTTGGTTACATCTTTACTTTCCTTTTCCAGGCTACTGCTTGCTGCTACTTATATCTATCTTTGTGATCCATGTTCAGGACTTCTGACGAAAAAGTTCATCAACTTGCTCAAGCACGCTCAGGATGGCATTCTAGATTTGAATAATGCTGCAGAAACATTAGAGGTTATAGACTATTATAGTTTCATCTGACGTTTATTCTTTTCCACTTGGTACAAATTCACATATTTTCCTATGATGCAGGTTCAAAAGCGACGAATATATGACATTACCAATGTCCTTGAAGGAATTGGGCTTATAGAAAAGACACTTAAGAACAGAATCCGTTGGAAGTAATCACTGCCTTCTTCATATGACCTTTGTCTTCCTGTATTGTCATGCTAAACTTATTTATTTAGCCCTTGTCTTCCTGTATTATGATGCCAATCTCGCACAACATTACAGGGGCTTGGATGATTCTGGAGCGGAATTAGATAATGGCCTTTCAGTTTTGCTGGTATTTGTTCCTGTAAATTCGTTATTCATATTCAAATTGGCATACTAATCCCAAGTGCACCTGAATACCTTTTTCTGAGAAGTATGATGATAATCCCTCTGGTAAAAAAATGTCGTTTTGGGCTACATGCAGTTTGGCCATCGATGTTTTTTTTTAAAAAATATTCAGATTGGATACATGAAAATTATATATATAGATTTGTCTCAAAAAGTACTTTCATCATATTATAATTTTAGGTTTTATAAATATATTACAATAGAAATTAGTGATCAAAGTTGTGTTTTGGGGACCGTGACGATATCCAAAACAACATGTTTTTGTAATTGGAGGGAGTAACTATATGTAAGCTCAATTTTGTGTAACCTCTTTTTGCAGACAGAAGTTGAAAATCTTAATCTGCAGGAGCAAGCCTTAGATGAGCGTATAAGGTTTGCAAATTGCAAACTTCTCCATAGAGCATACTCTCTGCTATGTTATTGCTCCTAACAAAAACATCATATAACCTGGAAATTCGTTTGCCTTTCAGTGATATGCGTGAAAAACTAAGGGGATTAACTGAAGATGAAAACAATCAAAGGTAATTGTATTTCTTGCATTAGCTGTGCTAAGATGTCACTGTTTAATGATGTACAATTCTCCTTTCATTTGTCTGTTAGGTGGCTCTATGTGACGGAAGATGATATCAAGGGATTACCCTGCTTTCAGGTCTGATACTCTACTTAAATGGTTGAACTATGTCATGTTGTAGACTATCCTTTGCTTTGCACCAAAGTATTTCTGCTGAAGTCATTCTGTATGGTAGTTCACATATGTTTGTGGTTCTGCAGCATGAAACACTTATTGCAATAAAAGCTCCTCATGGTACTACACTCGAAGTCCCAGATCCTGATGAGGTAGGATACAGTGAAAATAATGGAGCTTTGCATGCAACAATAAATGGTTTTGTGAGCTGATTCATGACTTCCTTGTGTGTATCTGTGCCTGTGCCCTATCCAGGCTGGTGATTATCTCCAGAGGAGATATAGAATCGTATTAAGAAGTACAATGGGCCCAATAGATGTTTACTTAGTTAGGTAATGTTGCATTCCTCTCTTGAAGTTAAATATTTTGACCGAATTTCACCTGATCAAAACCTTATTGTATTTTTAGTCAATTTGACGAGAAATTTGAGGAATTGGGTAGTGTTGCAACACCTCCAACGCATGCAAATGTTCCAAAACACCAACCTGTTGAAGACTTCAATACAACAAATGTTGGACAAAGCAGCAGATCAATGGATGTTGAATATAATGTTCAGCACAGCCAGAGGACTCCCCAGGATCCTAGTGCTTCACACGATTTTGGAGGAATGACAAGGATTATCCCTTCAGATGTTGATGTAAGTCAGGTTTGCTAAAGTTTAATTTTGAATTTTCCTTCGATGCAGGATAACATAATTCTTAGTCATTAATTTAAAATAAAATGATACAACACTATGTGTAACACGTCAGCATAACAAAAACCTAGAATGTCACCCACAACTACAACCACTACCAATTTAAACCATTAAGTAAACATTATCAACAGTTAGGATCCAAGAATAATCAAATAACATAATCATAAACAGAAATTTCAACAATATGGGAACTAATAAATTGGTCTTAAGATAAACTAAATAATCAATAAGATAAATCAATAATAGAGCTAAACAAAGGAACTCAAACAACATCATAACACTATAATGAGCTAAAGGGATCCATTAATTATCTGAATTACATGAATAGTCTAAGTCGATTATGTCGATATATTATTGATCGCTAGGTGAAGTAAAGAACTACAAAAGTGCAAGATCTCATATTCTACTTCCACCTATGTATGTCGCCTTCAACGTTCACCTAAAAACAATATAAATAAGAATGAGTTCAACACTCAGCAAGTACATAATAAAACAATAGCATTAACATGCATAGTGTTCCATGATTTACCATAATACCATTTCTTTCACTTCTTTTATCATCAATAAACCACATTTGCCACAATGCTATCTTTTTCTTTTTTCTTATTATAAACAAATCATAATGCAATGCAATGTTCACATGCACTTTTTAAGCTCATACTGGTATAGCTGAGGAAACACTCGCCGATGTTCACCCTCTCCCTCTATCCCGTGGAGGTGTCTACCTCTATAGGTCTTACTTAAGAATACTCTGGAATAGTTAAATAGCTTTCTCATCGATCTGGTTCATATACTCCGGAATAGCTATTTGATTTACTCTCAGCCTTAGTTCGTATGCTTTTATCATGTCATGAAAGCAATAATTCATCATTTTTATCATATTTCACGTTCTTATCATCGATTTATCTCATCAAATATTACATAATTAATAATGAGGAATTACCAATTATCATATACTATTTTACTATGCATTTGCCTTTTTTAGGTGTGATGATCATGTTGATTTGAAGATGACACCAACCCCGATGCTACTCCTCCCATAGTAATTACCCAATCTCAATACAAGTCACAACAATATAAGTTAACAATTAAACGACAACGCTCCTACACGCTTCCCAAATCCACAATGCTCCTTTTTTACTGGACAGTCACCCCCTATTGTCCTGGTACTAAAAATGACATATCCTCCAGCTCCCAAGTCCTATCATAACAAACCATATCAGTTTTGGAATCTACACAAAATTCTCTACATGTTCAGATTAAATCGTTTAACCCCCCGTTTTTAACCCAGAAGACAAATTTGTCATCTTTTGGACAGTAAGCTTAATATTTTCATATCTATTAATCTGCACAAACAAATACAGTAAATTATAACATTTCCAAAATGTACGGAAAATTGTCTACCTCTGTCTCGTTATACCCAAAATTCAATTTTGCCATCTATCAAGTCAATTTAATAATTTCCCACGTTTACTCCAGTAGCAATCGGTTCTAGCCAACAGTCCTCCAAAATCCATAACTTCTGTTCTACCTATCCAAAATTTATATTTTTGGATTCTCTGGAATTCTTAGACAATTACTTGCACTTTTCCTGTAGACCAAATATCTTAATTCATCAATTTAATATTTTTAATCTACAAATTACTAAGTGCTGCCAAAAGACGATAATTTTTCAGACATCAGGCTTACAAAAATCATAACTCAATTTCCATCCAATTGACATGATTAAATACTCTATGGAAAACTCTATAACTATCTAGTAGATGATATCCTCAAATTATGCCTATACTGCCAAATGAATTAATTAAGCAAATAGTTTGTAGCAAATTATGCCTATACTATCGTGTAGTAGTACAAAACAACGCTAACTAGTTGATCATTCGGCCACTGTGCAAAACCACCGTAGGCTAATACAAAGCAATGCTAATTAGTTGATCTAAGGAATAAATTTCATTAGGTGCTACCGTGCTAGACAACGAACTAAACCGACTTCTCTTTTCGTCTTGATTTCCCCTGCTGGCGCACTGCTGCTAGGCAACGATTGCTGGACGTGTGGCCAAGACATGGCGTCACACATGCACGTGCACGTGCGCTGGGCGAGCATGGGCGGGTAACGCTGGTGATGTGCGGCGAGTGGATTGTCTTGCTTGCGCTACGCGTTGCGCATGGGCATGAGTTGGCTTCCGCGTGCGTGGCGAGCTCTCACGAGGCCATGCATCGTGCGAACGCAAGAGAAATGACGCTGGCGCGTGGCACGATGGAAGGAACGCAGCGATGGCGATGGAAGTGACGCATTGATGAGTCCACACGCGCCGGCTAGGCAGCAGTGCGGCGATGGCAAGTGCTCGCGTTGCGGTAGGAACTGGCAACAGCAGATGGCTTGCGCTAGCGACGACGCACAGGAAAAAGAAAACCAACGTGGCTAGGATTTTTGGGTTTGGATCCTGTCTCTCCCTCAACGACGTTCCTTTTATTAAGGAACGAGCTCTAATCTGTTTTTAATTACCACTCGTTCCAAGAAAATGGTTCTCTCTCTAAAATTCTAACTATTCTGTTTTTATATATTCTCTTTCCTCTAATTATGCACAGGTCTTTAAAAGGGCTATTTTTAGAATATTACTATATGCATGCATCTATGAACTTTTGTTCTGATCTTTTGAGTTTTTCGTTTGTTTGTGTTAATATGAATGAAGCATGTTGTATTGCAATAGCCCATAGGGCATATATATATAGTACAAGAGACACACAAGTGCTCAAACCCTAGATAATAGAAAATGACCTAAATATCCTTAACACCCCGCTCAAATGTAAGGCGTATGTAATAGCATTACATTTAAAAACGGTTGACACTAAAATAGGGAAAATCTAAATTCCATGTCTTGAAGATGTTGTCGTAGTGTGATGCTCTTGAAAAATTGTGTCGAGTACCAATCATCCGGAATCGTGCAACAACCCAAGAAGCACAAAGTGCAAGGGCTGAAAAAGTAGAGGTAAGCGGGAGCAAAGTCGATCGCGGTAACATGACGAAAAGGATGTGGAAGGTGACACAAGTAGAGAGAGCTGTCAAATCAAGCCGAAGAGGGAGATAGAAGCATAACAGCACAGATCGAAGCCTGAGACAGCGGTGGCGTAGTGCACAAGAAGCGCAACAGAGGTGCGGTGCAGAAGAAGCACGGCGGCCTTAGAAACTCGGGGCAGCAGCTCAAAGAAAAGCGGTGGCATCATAAAAACTTCTACGATCTGTAGCGCCTCGAAGAGAAGAGCGGCGGCTGCGGCTACGCGAAAGGAAAGAGAGGACCACACCCATCCGAGAGGAGGATATATCGTGGCTAGCAAAACTGTCGACTGACTGACAAGAAATTTGTAGACTCGCACAGCTTTGACAAACTGATAGAGAGATGGGAACGGACTTGGATCAACATAATGGAAGACACAAAACGAAAAAGACGATAGGTACTAGCAGCAGCAATAGTACTATGCCTTCAAATTCTCCTCCCCTCCTCTCTCTTCACCCCTCCCTCACTCCGTCGCATCTCTCTACCAGTGGCCAGTTTGCCTCCTCCCTCTTCCTCTCCTGCCGATGCATGGAGGCGTGGGAGCCGACGACGGCGAGGGCGTGTCCGAGTTGGTGGCGGTCAGGAGGGCCAAAGCAGCGGTGGGCCGGCCGAGGTGGCGGTGGCCGGATCCGGTGCGGGCGACGACGGCCTGTCGGAGGAGCCGCCGGATACAGTGGCGGTGGAGATGGGAGGAAGCTAGATCCGGCCGGATCTGGCTGAATAGAGCACATAGGAGGCCGGATCCGGGTGAGTGACGGTAGCAGCGACCGGATGTGGCATGTCAAGGCCGTTGTGGGGGCGGTTGGATCCTCGATGACGCGAAGGAGGCACGGCCGGATCCGGGCGGCGGCAGCGGCCCAGCGTGGAGGAGCTCGGATCTCGGCGGGGCGAGGGTAGCGGCGGCCGGATCCGGGGTTGGCGGTGTGGCGCAGATGAGCACGTGGGCGGGCGCGGGTGATGATGGTTGGGAGGTGGCCGCCGGGAGGCAGCGGATCCGGCGCGGAGGGTGCTGGATCCGGAGCGGAGATGGCCCGGCGGTAGCGCGTGCGAAAGTTCGCTGGTGCAAATGCTTCTCGGCGGCTGCGCGGTGTAGAGGAGCACGTGGGCAAGCGTGGGCGACGGCGGTGCGTGACGACGGCCAGGAGGTGGCCACCACTGGTAGTGGAGCACACTCCTCTCGGGGGAGCGGCCGGCGACGGCGGCGCGTGGCGTTTGGAACTAGGTTCTAAAATCTGTGCTCTGATACTATGTTAATATAAATGAAGCTTGTTGTATTGCAATAGCTCATAGGACATATATATAGTACAAGAGATATAGAAGGACTTAAACCCTAGACAATAGGAAATGACCTAAATACCTTTAACAGTCTGAACTCTTACATATAAATCTTTTCTGAGTAGAACCTACTAAATTATTATGTTCATAGCAGCACAATCTTTCATTTTGCTCTTTTGTACAACCCTTCTGCTTGTGTAAAAAAGATCCAAATAGATCAAAACAGACTTACAATTCTACACAATTTTGCAGACTGACGCTGATTACTGGCTCCTAACAGAGGGAGATGTTAGCATTACTGATATGTGGAAAACAGCATGTATCCTTTATGATCATTCATTGAACTTTTTTCTAGACTTTTCACTAAGCTTATTTAAGCTCATCCTAGCAACGTGAAGTACTTAACATGGAAAATAGCGGAAGTGCAGTGGGATCAGATGGATACCGACGTCTTCTTATCTGAAGAAGTTAGCACCCCAGGTCCACATAATCAGCAGCCAGCTACAGTGGGCGAACCAATGATGCAGGTTCCAAACATGGATCAACCGTAAGATCATAGGGTTACAAAAGTGAAAATGTGACATCCGAAATGCCTGGAGCGGTGTTTTGAATGTGAAGCGAAAATGTGACAGCAAATGCTCATTGCAAAATGTAAAGAGCTGGGCTGTTTTCATCAGAATCTACATCATCGGGAGAGAAGACAGGGCAGCAGTTCAGATTGATACTTACTCGGAATTCGCATTTTGTTGTGGAGACTGGTGGTGTTAACTTATCAGTCTGCTGCCCAATTTGTTTCAGCACCGTGCTTCAGTCAAGCAGACAGAGGTGCTGCCGCCGTGAATCCCGCTGCCCTGCTCATTCAGGCAGTGCTCTGTTTGCTTTCCAAATTAATAGTCATCTTGCGACTTGCGAGGCAATAGCGGCCTTGTGGTGCTCCGCTGGGTATTGTCACAAAATTGCGTAAACATTGCGAGAAATGGTGCGCAATACAATGCTGGAGTTATTCGTGTAACAAAACAATGGATAAGTTGTTGTGTAACCGAGCCATCTTTGTACAATTGCTCCGAACTCGCCCCCCAATACAATGCATAGCTTCTCTTTTTGGGCATCATGGTTCATGCACGGGAAGCACAAGTTACTACGATACTAAATTTCAAAAAAATAAAAAAAATCCTGCGAGTGCATATGTTGGTCTAAATTTATGATATGATTACCCTTGCCTAGCTGTGCCTAGCAAGGATAGTGGGCAATTAAGCATGTTTGGTTTCCTTGCAACCCTTGATTTTGGGCAAAATGAGCAAGGATTTCCTCACTTAGGGAGCTAGGTCTTTCCTTGCCCACTGGCAAGCCAAGGCTAGACAAGGCAACTAGGCAAGAGAACCAAACATGTCCCAATGATTTGCGGGAGTGGGTGGCTGGATTCACCATACCCTGCTGATTTGACGTACTGAACGTTGGGATCAATTATCAACCAACCCAAGTGCAAGAAAATGCGAAGCTCGGCGACTCGTTCCAAAGTTACGTAGAGCACTGCGTGAAGCTTCACAAGAAACAGTTTGTTTCCTACAGAAATCGCAGAAAAATTCCGCCGTTCGGTCATTCCAAATCGGCGCGCCAGCAACTATGCAACAACACAAACGAAGAGAGATGTTCGTCCCCCTAGCAACAGCATTGGACATTCCTCATCCAGCGTTCCCGCTTCTCAGACGTGAGAAATCGGTGATCTGAGGCCTGAAGGTACATACCACATACATACATGATCTAATCCAACAAGCATGCAGCTCGTTCTGCTCAGGAGTTGATGCAAGTAGCAAAAATGCACCTTACCTCTGGACACATCATCCGGGTAGAAAAACTGGAGCCAAATAGACAACCCATGAACATAGTCCTTGAGGAAAACACGAACACACCTCGTTTAACACTAAACACCATCCAGAGTCCAGACTCCAGAATATTAGACAGCGCGAGTCTGCCCAGTCTCTCATACTAGAGGCTGGATCACAGCAGCTTGCACTGATTAAAACCGACTTAAGCTCAAGCTAAACGAGGTTAAGTTCAAGCTAAACGAGGTAGCAAGTTCGAAGCTTAAGCTACAGCTCCGAGTTTACACTAGTACTAGCGCGGTAAAACCTACATAAATTGCATACTACCATCTTGCTACTTATTTGATGTGGCAAACACAAAAGAAGCCTTGCTTGCCAAAGCACTGACAGCTTATTCACTTGTCAGCTGCTGCTATGGTTACCACCTTCATCTTCTTTGTTATTGGAGTGACCTCGACCACATCATCGCTCTTGTTGGAGTCACTAGGAAGTTCCACAACTGGCATCTTGCCTCGCGGATCCGCTGCCTTCTTCACTGCATATTTCAGCCCCTTCTTGTTGTCCGTAGCATCAATGGAGATAAGTCCTCATTAGCTTCTCCTTTGACTAGCATCTCCGAGAGCTTTGTCATCGCATTCTTCTGCACCCACCTCCTTATGGGCCTTGCACCATACATCTGCAAGAGGCAAAGCATGATTAGCAAACATACAAAACTGATAAGAGAACAAATATCTCCTGGTTACTAGAAAACGATCCTGATAGTGCATTAATGTTGAAAAGAAACGGTACTTACTGGGTTGTATGATTCTGATAAAATAATGCCCAAGGCGGCATCACTTGCAGATAGAGATATGCCCTTGTCAGCTACACTGGCAACAACGCTCTTCATCTGAATTTTCACGACCTCCTTCAGTTTGTCGTGCGAAAGCGGCTCAAATATCACAATCTCATTCAATCTGTTGAGCAGCTCAGGCTTGAAGTGTTTCTGAACCTGCACAAACATGTATTTACGACAATCAGAAATTGCCAAAGCGGCTAGTATAGCGTTTACAGGGGTAGCTTGGGATTTACAAACCTGTTTCATGAGAAGGTCCCGCGCAGCTTCCATTATTTTTCCGCTAGTCATTCCTGCCATTAGGTGCTCTGCTCCCAGATTTGAGGTCATAATGATGATGGTATTCTTGAAATCTACGGTCCTGCCTTTGCCATTGGTTAACATACCATCATCAAGGAGTTGAAGAAAAACGTTGAACACCACGGGATCCGCCTTCTCCACCTCATCAAAAAGGATGACACTACATGGGCGCCTCCTGATTTTCTCAGTCAGTTGTCCACCATCTTCATAGCCATGATAGCTTTAAGACGTAACAAAAAAAAAGAACTGAGATCAGCCAAAAAAGACAAGTATGAAAATGTAAAGTTCAACCACAAGAGATCAGCACACGAAACCTTGGAGGTGCTCCGATGAGACGCAACACAGATCCAGACCCAACATATTCAGACATGTCAAAGCGAACCAACATCTTCTCGCTGTCAAATAGTTGCTCAGCAAGAGCTTTTGCAAGCTCCGTCTTTCCAACACCAGTTGAGCCCGGAAAGAGAAGAGAGCCTATCGGTTGGCCAGATTTATCAAGGCCGGCCCTGGACCGTAGCACTGCTTGCGGAACCAAATTGACCGCTTCATCCTGGCCAACAACTCGCTCGTGCAATCTGTCTGCCAGGTGGATAAACTTTTCTTTCTCTTCTTGATCAAGTGTAGTGACAGGGATGCCAGTCCATCGGTTCACAACCTTGAAATAAAATCGGAACATAACAAGCACATCGCATTGCAATAGCTGAAAGTATTTACACAAATATCATTGAGGATGCTTACTTGTGCAACATGGTCCGGGCCAACAAAGGCTTCCTTCACTGCATTTGCGGAGATATCTTCTCGTTGGTTGTCAACAGTGGCGGATCCAGCCTAAAAATTTTGCTATGGCGGAGTCTTTGAAGACAAACTAATGAACTAGCAGTTGTACTATTAAACCCAAGCAAAACCGACAATAAATCAAACCGCAATCACTAAATTGTAACAAGAAGGTAGTAAATAGAAAAATACCTCATGAATGTAGACCAAATCATAGTAAAATGAAAGTCCCGCGACAAAAGATAAAATAAAAATAAGAACCTGCAAATGAAAGGTAGTTGAATTAGTACATGTAGACTTTAGCATTATAACGAAAGCAAGCTATAATACTTACAATAGAACTAGTTTTGCCTAGGATGATTCGGCAATGTCATTTTTCTATCTTTCATAGCTTGAAACCTCTTCTTGATGGCATTAGGATCAAGCTTTCTGAACAAGTCTCTCTCAATGTAGCACAACATCAAGTTATTAAGCCAATCATTGCACATCCTATTACGCAAATCGGTCTTAATAATCTTCATGGCTGAGAAAACTCTTTCAACAGATGCCGTTGCAACCGGCAAAAGCAATGCTAACTCAATAAGACGGTAAACCAATGGAAATACAATATGCCGCTCAGTTTGAACCATCTTTTCAGCTAGACTTGCAAGGTTTTGACAAAGAGTAAAATCATCAACTCTTCGCACATGAAGAATAAATGTCTCAAGTTGGTCTTTTATGGCAGCACGATCAGGACTTGTAAAATCTTTCTCATAGATCTCAGTAAGTCTAGCAATCTTATCCACATTGAACTTGGAGAAAGAGTCTTTAGGATCAAGACAAGAAAAAGAAACAAGCAACTCTGAAGATACCTCATTGAAGCGATGATTCATCTCCGTGTTAATAGCATCAAGAGCGGCATAGAAAATATCAACACGATAGTGGTGGTCTTGAGTTACTGTGATCCCACTTAACCTTGATCGGCCCCATCTTGGTATTGCTTCATTCATATTTGGTATCGGAATTTTATTAGCTTCACAAAAGGTCTTGACTTCTTCAAATAAAGACTCCCAACCAAGATTCCTCAAGTTGACCAACCTTGTCTTCACATCAACAAGCAAGGATATAGCCTGCACAATATTTTGATCTTTCCTTTGCAACAACATAGACAACTCATTTGTAATGTGAAAAATTTTCAACATCATCTTCATAATGAATACAAAATTGAAACTCTCCATTATCCGCATCAAACCAGCTGCCGATGTTGGATTACGTGCATCTTCTTGCACGAAAGATAGCACATCTATCACTGAAACCCACATTGACTCAATACGAAGTAAAGTTGTGTAATGAGAGCCCCACCTTGTATCTCCAGGTCTAGCCAAACTAGTTTCTTGATGTTTCCCTCTTCCAGGCAAAATCAAACCACTCTCCAATTTATCCAATAAGTGCACACGCTGACTATCAATCAACAAATCCTTTCTTTGACAAGGTGTACTTGTGGTGGACACAATCATGTTCACATATTCAAAGAACTCATGAATAGATGTGCAACATCCTGTCACAGAAACAACTACTAATTGCAATTGATGAGCAAAGCAATGAACATAAAAAGGCATAAGGGTTTTCATCACGAATCAGTTTTTGAAGGCCATTAAATTCCCCCCTCATATTTGAAGCCCCATCATACCCTTGTCCTCACAATCTGGCAATAGCTAACCCATGTCTAGAAAGCATCCCAAGCAAAGCATTTTTAGAGCCTCTGATGTTGTTTGTTAACATGCTTGAGACCCAAGAATCTTTCCATAACTTTCCCTTGTTTGTTCACAAACCTAACAATCACAGCCATTTGTTCTTTCCATAACTTTCCCTTGTTTGTTCACAAACCTAACAATCACAGCCAGCGCCGGAGGCGACGTCTTGTGCCGGCGACGCCAGCGCCGGCTGCGCCGCTCCCCCTCTCCCTCTGTATTCTCGCCGGCGTCGCCGCCACTGGTCAGCACTTCGGTCGCCCTCGCCTTTCGAGTTCGGCCGACACCGCCTGTCATCGCGCTCGCGCCCGCGCCGCCCAGCCCTCCGCAGCTCCGCTCGATCGCCGAGTTGCCGGCCGCGCTGCCGCCGCCCGAGGCGCCGAGCCGTCGACGCCGAGCCGCCGGTGGAGCCGTCGAGGTGGAGGCGCCGAGGTCCCGAGGCCGAGCCGCCGGTGGACGGGTGGAGGTGGAGGCGCCGAGGCCGAGCCGCCGCTCGCCGGTGGAGGTGGAGGCGCCGACCGCCGAGGCCGAGGGTGGTGGATCCGCCCCTGCTCGGGCCCTCGGCCGAGCCGCCGGTGGAGGTGGAGGCGCCGAGGTCGAGCCGCCGCCGAGGCCGAGCTACCGGAGCGCCGGAGGAGCCCCTGCCGCCGGCCACCGGTCGCCGCGCCGCCGAGTCCCCTCTCCTCTCCCCTGGTCGCGCCGCGCACGCGGATCGATCCAGGCAGGAGGCCACGCCGCCAGGGGCCAGGTGAACCCTAACCTCTTTCCTCATGGGCTCATGGGCTGGCTATTATGCAATTTGGCCCATTTCAACAGGGGGTAAGAAGTATTAACGCCAAAGGTTTGCTATGGCAGCTGCCATAGCATGCCATAGTGGTGAATCCGCCCCTGGTTGTCAATCTGCATCCCTATGACGTTCACTTTTATTTGGTTGTCAATCTGCATTCTTGTGGTGGCACATGCCTCATCAATGAGATCGATTACCTTATCAGGACAATGACGAGTTGACGACCTACAAGCAGCAATAAAATTAATCATTTTTCTCAACCATATGTTGTTGTCACACATGCATGCAAATTGATATAAACATTGCAAGTTGCCCCATTTATTCATAGGTAAAATTGCCTTACTCATAGGACATTCTCATGAATTTATTTGATATTTAAATATGATTTGTTCATTATTTCAACTTAATGTATCCAATGTCACAAATCTCAACAGTATTCTAAGGGCATTCCCCGTGAAGATGCAGGAATCTTGTATCTAAACCATTCCATATCATCTATATATGGCTTTAGATACAACCTCCCCGATGAAACGTATTTCGCAATTGGCCCACTCAATAAATATACTCTATTTGTTTCCTACACACCAGACCCCACCTGTCAGCCAATACTCAGTAACTAAACCCAACCACCTCCCCTCCCTATTATCTCTCTCCTCCCCCATTGAGACCCCATCCCCTCTCTCCCTCTCCTCACTGCTAACAACCACCGGCAAGCCACCGCTGGCGATCCAACTCCCCATCGCCGGCCAATATAACCTTGCCACACCGCCCCCGCCCCCCTCTCTCTCCGTCTCTTCCTCAACCTCCCTCACCACCTGTAACGCCCCCATTCTGGGGTCGTTAGGATTCCTTCACAACTGCCCAGGATTATTCAGCTGCGAGTACTGCAGACAAGTGTACACCATTGCCAACACAAGTTTAAGTGTAAAAACCAAACTTTATTACAAAATTAAGGCTAGCAGCCAAGTTTTGCATAGCGGGGCGTACAACCTAAAGTTATATTATAATACAAAAAGAAACTCCATAGGCATGCCTGAGTGTAGAATAAATCCTAACACCAGGTGTCGTCTACATCGTAGTGCTCCTCAGTGCCATCTTTATAGATTCCTTTATTTTCTTTGCAAGCATTTTCTGTTTATGATTTTAGCAAGCATGAGTACAACCAACCGTAGTCAACAAGTCACATGAGAAAATGCTATATAACTGTTTGCCAGGATTTCCAATGGATAGGAGTATAGTAGTTTTGTAAAGTATTTGTGGATGCAATTTTATTTGTAAATATTTTTTTAAACATGAGATAACAAATTATAAACTTCTTAAGGAATTTGGGTTTCAAAGCTTGATTACCAAAATTCAACATTTCCAAAATGTTTTCAAATCTACTTATGCTTCGCTGTTGGAATCACCCATTAAACATAGCTTCATTTACCAGAAGCACGACGTATTCGAATACCACATATTATGACTCTGCAGAGTTTGCCAATTTTACCTACAAAATTCCTCAACCATTATGACTGAGTTGAGAAAACAAGGTTGTTTCACTGCTCATCTCTTTATGTAGCCAATCCATACCCAATACCACCTCTAGGCCACTTAAGTCGATCACATAGAGGTCTGCTAACAATTTTGTGTTGTGGATTATGATGGCTTGTCCTTTTTTGATAGATGTCACTTCCACCATAGATTTTTCTAATGGTTATGGCGTTAGTTCCACTAGAAATTTATGGGATATAAAGGAGTGGGTTGCTCTAGGATCAAAATAAATAGTACTAGTTGAAGGTGGGACTAGTAATTTACTAGTGACCACATCAATGGCTTGTCCATCTATTATGTGGTCACATGGGTGAGTCTTGCCGGCCCTCCTCTTCCAGCTTCTCCCATGATTGGCTGGTTAATTTTGGGAGGATTTGGGTGAAAAATCTGTTATGGGGCTGGTGCTAGCAGTTGTGGCACATATGCTGGCTATATGGTTGATCTAGTGGGTAGCTGGGGGTAGGGACATTTGGCCTTGCGATGCCCAGGCTTTCCACAATTAAAGCAAGCAATGGTGCCTTTCAAATAGTCTTTTGTCAGGTGGCCACCTCTGCATTTCGCACACCTAATTGCTAGCGTGACCAACTGTTGTGGGGTGTTTGGCCTTTGAAAGGAGGGGTTGAATAGTCTAGGCTTAGGAGGCCCATACCGAGGTGGATTGGACAGTTGCATCTGTGGGCGAGGTCTAAAGTTGGGTGCTAGACCATGGTCTACCTTGGCATTCTTCCTCCTCTCTTTGGTGAGGTTGGAATGCTCACTCTCTAGGATAATATCTCTATTGACAAGGTCTTGGAATTCTATGATTTTGTGGATGGACAAGAGCATTTTGAGGTATAGGTATATTCCTGCCATGAATTTGTCTATTTGCTTCTCCTTAGTGTCTACATCAGTGGGTGCATAGTAGGAGAGTTCATTGAACTGGCTAAGGCAATATATCATCTTTTTCCCGCCCTGGGTCAAAGCTCTAAACTCCCTCTTCTTAAGCTCCATTCTCCTAGTAGGCACTGTGTGTCTCCGAAAACCGCAGTTTGAATTCCTCCCATGTAATTGGTTGCTCACTAACACGGTTCCGAGTGTAGTTGAGCCACCACATGGCGGCAAATCTAGCTTCATGCCTCTAGCCTAGGCACTACTACTTACCACTTAAAGTGATACCCTAGCTTCTAAATTCTCAAGCAACCTATCCTAGGTTGAGTTGCAAGCCTACTAGGTTAGTTAATTAATGGCTGGCACAAGGAATTGCAAGAGCATGCTTCTAACTAGGTGCAAAGTAAATGACAACAGTGGTGAATAGAAACTATTACCTCAGGCACATGCTCTAACTAGAATTAGATTAAATGGTAGAAGCAGAGAGCATAAACTACCATCTCAAGTACAAGCCCTAATGTTGATACAAGGTCTCTACTAAGAATGAAAGGACTCATACAACAACACAGTACAACAAGTAAACATAAATAACACACCCCGGCAAACTCTATGTACCCCAGGAGGATAACATAGACTATGGACTCACTGGCTCCCTCTCCTCAAGGTCGCTCTCCTCCTCCTCACCCCCTCATCTTCATCATCTTCCCTACATCTTAGGCTACTACTGGCTCCCCACCCAGCTGTCTAGCTACTGCCAGGGTCTCCGAAATAGGCTCTATATAGGTCCTCTATGGTGACTATGTCTCGGATGGGGTCCATGTGAACAGTGATATGGGGCCCACTACACTCTAGCCTCGGACGACGGGGAAGTGGGCGAACTAGCCTCGGGGCAGTGGCATCTCCTAAGTCTCCTTGGGGTAGTGGGGTAGGGATGTGAGTGTACGGATCATAGAGTGGAGTAGGGGTGTGGGGGTAGTGTCATAGAAGGGGTCAGGTGCATACTCTGGTGGAGGTACTGGGATGAAGTTTGCTGCCTCGAATGGGCCATAGGTAGGGGTGGTGGCTGAGGGTAGGTCCAATGAGGTGCTGTGGCTAGAGGTGGGGCTCTGGGATAGCTGGTCCCTAGAATATTGTCTGGGTGCTGTGAGGTGCCTCTAGTGGCTGTGGATTGGTGGGACCCTCGTAAGGACTCTACCTCACTGTCTAAGGTGAGGCACCACCTCCGCTAGTAATCCGAGCTCTCCTCCGCTCTGGCTAGTGCTCCCTAAGTACTGTTATGGACTAGGGTATTAGCTAATAGCATCGTCCCAGCTGTGTCTCTCGAGAGGGCAGCGGTGGAGGGTAAGGTGGCTCTGGGAAATGGCTAGAAGTAGGGATGGGACCAAACTAAATCCCCTAGCTACCTGGGGTGATAGATGGGATCTCTTCAAACTGTGAACCCCTCAGCTGGTCACTAAAGTGGGCTCGGATTATGTGAGTAGTCTAGCGGGCCACCTCCTAAAGAGGTAAGTAATCGTCTACTGCACACTAGTCCTTGATACACTCTAAAATGTAGGCTATCCTCGATACACTCTAAAATGTAGGCTAAGTTCAGGGGAATCCCCATCACTATAAACCTTATATGAGATGGAGCGTCCCCCTCCTGGAACTCCTAGAAGTACTTTGGGAAGGAAGCTCCTAGGTAATGAAGTAACCTCTTGAGCAACAACACGTGCTCCCCCCACACTCTATTAGGTGGAAGGCTAAAACGGGCCATCCTGCAAAAAATAGTGGTTCTCTGTTAGTATAGGTGTCACTTTAAGAGGGATAAGATTTTAACATAATAATTTTGAGACAAGAGTAGAATAGAAATTGACATGTAGACAAGAATTATTAGAGTACTTAGTGCTATATAGGAAGTGAGAAAGGCCCACTTAAGTTTACTCTAGTGTCTACATTATTAGTGTGGCCCTACTTATTGCTCTGATACTACTTGTGACACCCCGTGTCATTACCCAGAGGGTAATCACACTTAAGCAATGGATTATTATTCATCTACCCAGTAGAACACTACTCCAATGAATAATAAGCCTTTACCATATTCGTGCAGCAGAATAGTAATGTAGATACTATCTCTTTATTACAGCATTTGCCACGTATGGCTATGGTTTTTAATACAAGTATATGAACAGAAAAGGTATGGGACATATACCCTATCGCTCACTTGCTCGGCTCAGTGGGATGCCTACTCATCCCAACAACCTTATAGGGTGTCCATCTCACCTTGATCCTCGTAACCATCGCCCTCATCACCTGCGGCCTTGTCGGTGCCTACGATCCCTTCATCCCACTAAGGTAATCCCAATCGGACAGGGGTCTAACAAAGGAAAATAATAACAAGGGTGAATACTAACGTACTCAGCAAGCATTAATATTAAAGTGCACCGTATGACCCATCTCTATTTGTTATCACATTTTCTACTCAATTGATTTTGAAAAATAATTTATGACATTAAGTGGCAAGTTTTACTTTATGAAAAACACTACTTTTCACTCGGGAGAAGAAAGATCCCTAGTGACCTTCGTAGCCTCCAATCTAGTAGACAGGCATGAATTCATGATTTTATTGTGCCTTGCGCAGGCTTGTGCCACTATACCCATAGCTACTCTGTGCCCTCATGAAACTAGATATCATGTACTTCCTTAGATGTTGTGCCAAATTTAGAGTATAGAACGTTTTTTGAGTTACATTATTTAAATCTCCACCCATCTATTCTTCATCGGTGTCCCGAGACACTCACTCGGCATCCACCGACTTCAAATAGCCTTGTTTAGGATCGACTATCCTGTCATTCAACACTCCACCTGCACTAATATATGCACTTGGGAATCACTCACATCTGGACTTGCGCTACCGGTCCTAAGCTCCTCCATCACTACTCACTCTTATAGTACTTACCCTTTGTGGAGAGGATAATAATGTAACAGGGTAGCATTTTTTGTCTGTTAAAAATGGGAAAATGGATGGCACTTAATTATGGCCCCCTTTCTAAGTGAGAGTTTTGTTGGTCCTTATGTTCTGTCTCCCGCCTGCCCTCTCTTTCCTTCCAAGGTCCCTTTTACCATCCTATTACATATTCTTGTAGCCAGTTGCTCCTCTTAGCTGGATTGCTCTCTTTTCATATCTCATCTCTTTTATCCGATTTGGCTTTGAAATAAAGTTTTAATGCAAGTATATAATAAATGGTACGAAATGTAGTTGTACATTTAATATAGCTATATTTGTGATTGTTGTGGCTACTGACCAAAAAACATACGAGGGGACTAGTTAGAGAGAGCCAATGACAGGAGAGAGAGAGAGTGCTTGTGTATGAAATGAGTGGATCTGCCCTTCTTATACCCCTATTGGGGGTTTATATACATGAATGAGGTAGGATGAGAAATTCCTATCCTACCCCTTGATAATTACAAAAGGTGAGGGTATATTGGTACATTCCTTTGTACTATTGGGCCTATTACATATTGGGCTAGTTGTAAGGCCCAGTCATGGGGGTTGGGCCACCCCTACAACAGTACTCCCTTGACAGCAAGTGCGGAGGTCCTGATGGGTGAGTTGACGTGAACAATTGGCCCAAGCTGGCCCCGCCCCCCGTCCACCAGCAGTAAGCATGTAGGTGCTAAAGGGTGAGCTGATGCAGCTGGTAGCTTCTAATCCCCAGGGGTGTGGATGCTGTAAACCTCTTGGAGCAGGATTGTTTGACCAATCTTGATGTGGTTGTGGCATCTCCTGGCAGAGGATAAGCCAGCACGCGTAGGTCGTGCCCCAACCTTGGGCGGCTTGTAGACGCAGGTGGCGAAGTCCCACACCAAAAGCCCGGGTGCCCCGTTAGGTTGGTGCCTCTGACACAGTCGGAGAATGCCTAACAACCATGTTGGTAGTGACATGGTCGCCGAAGGTGCGACCACGTGGTGGTCATAGGTATCAACAAAGTCACAGTCTCGAAGTGGTCAAACGAAGTGTTGATGAATTCCTGAGCACAAGTAGTCGAACGAAGTCCTGACGACTACGTCTATGACCACGATGTGGTCGGATGGAGCCTACGACCGCGATGTGGTCGGATGGAGCCTATGACCACGATGTGGTCAGACAGAGTCTGCGATCGTGAGGTGGTCAAATGAACTGTGTGAATAGTTGTACGCTGATGAGGTGTTGACGAAGTCAGCGGCAAGATGAATCTTCGATGCATGTGGTCCGTCCCGCACCCTTAGGACCCAACATGGACGAAGTTGGTGATGAGATGAATCTTTGACACGCGCGGTTTGTCCCATAACCTTCAGACTCGACGTGGATGAAGTTGGTGATGAGATGAATCTCTGACATGCCTGATCAGCATGCACGGTGCATCCCCACCCTTCGGACTTGGCATCGATGAAGTCTTCATCGGTGGCAAGTCAAATCCTTTCGCGTGCGGTCCTGTGGCATGTGGGCCTGACCCCACCCTTCAGACTAGGCATCGATGAAGTCAGTGGCGGGCCAAAGACTTGGACCCACGTGGCCCGTCTCCCACCCTTTGGACTCGGGGGGACGAAGGCGGTGGTGAGACGAAACTGCAGTGCACGCAGTCCATCCCCATCCTTCGGACTTTGGGTCGATGAAGTCCGTGGCAAGACAGAACTATGACATGCGTGGGTCGTCCCCCACCCTTCGAACTTGACATCGATGATGTCGGTGGTGAGATGAAATTGATGTGCACGGCCCGTCCCCCGCCTTCGGATTCACGGTCGACAAAGGCAATGGTGAGACGAAGCTTTGAGACACATGTTCCATCCCACATCCCTCGGACTCAGGGTTGATGAAGGCGGTGACGAGACAAAGCTAATGTGTGCGGCTAGTCCCCCGCCCATTGGACTTAGCATCAACGAAGTCGGCAGCGAGATAAAGCCTTGATGTGCGCGGCTTGTCCCTCACCCTTTGGACTTCACGTCGACGATGTCAGTGGTGAGACAAAACTGATGCGCACGGGCCACCCCACACCTTCAGACTCATGGTCGACGAAGACGGTGGCGAGATGAAGCTCTGAGGTGTGCATTCTGTCCTGCACCCTTCAGACTCAGGGTCAATGAAGTCGATGGTTAGATGGAACTGTGACACGCTTGGCCATCCCCCACCCTTTGGACTTGATGTCGATAAAGTCAGTGGAGACATGAAACTGATACACGTAGCCCTCCCCCACCTTCAGACACACGGTCGACGAAGGCAGCAGTGAGATGAAGCTCTAAGGCGTGTGTTCTGTCCCGCACCCTTCGGACTCAGGGTCGATGAAGGTGGTGATGAGATGAAGCTAACACATGTGGCCCATCCCCTGCCCTGCAGATTTGACATCGATGAAGTCAGCGACGAGACAAAACTGACACGTGTGGCCTGCCCCCCACCTTCAGACTCGTGGTCGATGAAGGTAGCGGTGAGATGAAGCTCTGAGGTGCGCGTTCTATCCTGCACCCTTTGAACTCAGAAAAATTGCTCCCCTGCCCCAAAGTTTAATGGCGTTTGCTCATTTGCCCCATGATGTCTCACTGACATGCGGGTCCAGGGCCCATATGTCAGTGAGACATCATGGGACAAATGAGCAAACGCCATTAAACTTTGGGGCACATGAGCAAATCCCCCTTTGAACTCGGGGTTGATGAGGCGACGATGAGATGAAGCTAAGGCATGTGGCCTATCCCTTGCCTTTCAAACATGGGGTTGATGAAGGTGGCGATGAGACAAAGCTGAGGCGCGTAGCCCGTCCCTCACCCTTTGGACTTGGGGTTGATGAAGACGGTGACGAGATGAAGCTGATGCGCGCAGTCCATTCCCTACCTTTGGACTCATGGTCAATAAAAGCGATGGTGAGACAAAACTCTGAGGTGCGCGTCCTGTCCCGCACCCTTCGAACTCAGGGTCGATGAAGGCAGCAACGAGATGAAGTTAACATGCATAGCCTGTCCCCTACCCTTCGGACTCGGGGTTGACAAAGGCGGCGATGAGACGAAACTAACGCGTGCAGTCCGTCGCCCGCTCATCGATGAAGTTGGCAGCGATTTGAAGACTTGCACACGCAAGCGTCTACGACCACAAGGTGGTCGGATGAAGCATCCATAGCCACGAGGTGGTCAGATGAAGTCTAAGACCACGAGGCGATCAGACAAATTCAATGACCAATACGTGGTCGAATGAAGTCTACGACCACGTGGCAGTCGAACAAAGTCTACAACCATGACATGGTCGGACGGAGTCTATGACCACGATGTGGTCGGAGTTCGGATGATGGTCCCCTGTCCTTCAGACTTGACGTCGACAAAGTTGGCAGTGAGACAAAACTAACGCGCGCAGTCCGTCCCCTGCCCATCGACGAAGTTGGCGGTGAGCCAAAGACTTGCATGCTCGAGTGTCTACAACCACAAGGTGGTCGGACTAAGCATCTATGACCACAAGGTTGTCAGATGAAGTGTCCGTGACCACAAGGTGGTCAGGTGAAGTCTTGATCACGAGGTGATCGGACGAGGCATCTACGATCACAATGCGGTCAGACAAGGCATCTACAATTGTGAGGCATTCGGATGAAGCATCTATGACCATGGGACAGTCGGACGAAGTCTTAGTCGTGAGGTGGTCAAATGAAGTGTGTACAACTGTGAGGTGGTCAGATGAAGTGTCTACGACCACAAGGTAGTCAGATAAAATCTCGACCGTGAGGCGGTCGGACGAAGTCTACAACCACGACGTGGATGGATGGAGTGTACAACCACGATGTGGTCGGACGAAGGTCCCATCCTACGGACTTGATGTCGATGAAGTCAGTAGTGAGATGAAACTAATGCGCACGGTCTGTCCCACACTCATCGGCGAAGTTGGAGACGAGCGAAGACTTGTGCGCACGAACGTCTACGACCACAAGGTGATCGAACTAAGCGTCTATGACCACGAGGTGGTCGGACGAAGCCTCAACTATGAGTCGGTTGAACGAGGCATCTACGACCACGAGGTAGTCGAACGAAGCATCTACGACGATGAGGCAGTCAAACGAAGTGTCTATGACCGTGAGGTGGTCAGACGAAGTGTCTACGACCATGAAGTGGCTTGACGAAGTCTCGACTGTGAGGTAGTCGGACAAGGCGTCTACGACTGCAAGGTGTTTGGACAAAGTCTACGACCACGAGGTGGTCACATGAAGTCTATGACTGCTAGGTTGTCAGACAAAGTCTATGACCACAGCATGGTCGAATGAAATCTATGACCTTGAGGCAGTTGGACGAAGCATTTACGACCATGAGGCAGTCGAACGAAGTCTACGACCATGAGGTGGTCGGACGAATTCTATGACTGTGAGGTAGTTGGACAAAGTCTACGACCGCGAGGCGGTCGAATAAAGTCTACCACCATGGCGCGGCCGGACAAAGTAGCATGGCGAACTCCCTAGTGAGGCGCGTGAAATGTGCGAGACTCACTGGGGTGACGGTCCGTGCAGGGACTCCCTAGTGGGATACGCGATGCATGCGTAGCAATGCAAGCTATCACGTGGTACCATTTATACTCCGTAGAGTTGCTTGGGATGGCCAAGTTCCCGATGATTTATACTCCATAGAGTACATTGGGTCGCGAGGCCACCGTGTGATTTTTATACTCCGTAGAGTTGCTCGGGATGACTAAGTTCCTGGTGCTCTACACTCCATAGAGTATGCTGATGCGTGAGGCCACCATGCAATTTTTTTATACTCCATAGAGTTACTCGGGATGGCAAAGTTCTTGGTGCTTTATACTTCGCAGAGTATGCCGAGGTGTGAGGCCATCATGCGATTTTTTATACTCTGTAGATTTGCCTGGGATGGCTAAGTTCCTAATGCTTTATACTCTGCAAAGTACGCCGGGGCGCGAGGCCACCGTGCGATTTTTTATACTATGTAGAGTTTCCCAGGACGGCTAAGTTCCTGGCACTTTATACTCTATAGAGTACGTCGGGGCGTGAGGGCACCGTGTGATTTTCACAAATTTACGACCCCAAGGAGGTTGGGCAAATTTACAACCAGGAGGTAGTTCGAACGAAGCCATGACTACGAGGCAGTCAAACGAGGTCATGACCGTGAGGCAGTCGGATGAGGTCAGGACCACACAACGGTCAGACGAAGTCACAACCATGATGTGAGCAGACGATGTTTGGACTACGAGGTCAGACGAATGTCTAGATGAACATGTACGACCAAAGAGTCGCTCACCTAGAGGTGCGCAGGCACAGAGCTGAGGCCGACGGAGGCCGGAGGGCACGAAGGTCGATAGAGGCAACATGGGGTCTGGCAAAGGCTGGAGGGTGCAAATGTCGGCAGAGGCAACGCGAGGTCTGGTGGAGACCATTGGAAGCCACACAAGGTCTGACAGAGTTGACGTCAGTGCGGGGTCTGATGGAGATCGTGCGAAGTCCATCAAAGATCGGGTGAAGTTTGGCGGAGGCCAGATGAAGTCCAGCAGATGCGACATCCACGTGGAGTCTGGCGGAGATCACGTGAAGTCCAGTGGAGATCATGTGAATTCCAGCAACGATTGTGCAGAGTCCTGCGGATACCGAGCAAAGTCCTGCGGAGGTCATGCAAAGTTCGTCGGAGACGACATCCGCTTAGAGCTTAGCAGAGTTGGTGTTAAGTCCTATGAAGGCCATGTGAAGTCCATTAGAGATGACATCTGAGTGGAGCTCGGCGGAGATCATGCGAAGTGTCGGAACCCGGAGTAATGACTCCTGCATCCTCTGTGTAAATCACACTAGTCCAGGATCAGCTAGTGCATACAGTACAACAAAGATAAATATCAAGCACAAATGACTTCTTATATTAAATAAAAGGTACGGCCTTATGGCCAAGTCTTACATCAACGCCCATTGGCAAAGATAAATAAAGGAAATAACTGCGGAAGCAAACTGATAAAAGCGAAGCCCAAGCCTGCCCACAGGCAAACGACAGTAAGACGCGGCCTACTCGTCCAGATCTTCACCGTAGTTGACGTCTTCCTTCTCTGTGTGGAAAAAGCAAGGTGAGTACAAACTTGTACTCCGCAAGTCACACAAAAAATGCACCATAATGATAAAGGCTTCAATGGAAGGCTTATAGGGTTAGTTTGCATAAAACAACATTTAAGAAATACAATAAGTAGATTGAAATTGCTGAATTTAATACAGTAAATAAAAACAATACTTGTGATAGAAAATAATACCGTCAGTGCCGGCTCCGACCAAACACCAACCTATCCACGGGCATCCCACCCAGACCATCTTTTCCAAAAGATCTCGTATGGATTCCATCCATCCACACGCTTTCACTGCGCAACTCTGATGGATTCCATCCATCCACCAGGTTTCAATCTCTCACGGATTCCATCTACCCGCAAGGTTTTCATCTCTCGTAGATTCCATCCATCCACAAGGTTTTCAAAAACATTTTTGGAAAACAAAATCTAATCCATGAAAAACTTTTACTCAGCATGCCCATGACCGTGGGCACGACTATCCAGGATAGATTATATACTCTGCAGAGGTTGTATAGCTTTACCCACAAGACACGATCATCCTTTTGTGCCACGCGAGTTACACACTTCCTTAGGTGTGCGGCAGGGAGTCGTGACAAGGCCTTTACAATGCAAAGCCGTCAACCTGGTCGAGCCAACTCTAAGGTTTCACCCCAGTAAGGAATCCACCAGACCGGGACCCCCTCTTGAGCCTAGACGAGACTTATCATGGCTTAACCACGCTCGCCCAAGTGAGACTTCACGTGGCACCAACCACGCTCACTTTCAACCTACGACTTGACTCAGGTTGGGACTTCGTAAATTATTCAGCCAGGGCTGTCCCATACCAGCCATGTGGTAGTACGATTAGGGCTTTGCAACAGTAGCTCACAGACCGGTCCTTAATCTGACTTAGGCCCAACCACATACCCCCGTGCACGACAATCAACCACTGCGGCTCCAACCAACAGGGCATGCCTGCACCCACCAATCTAACCAATTGCCGAAGTTTAAACCAAGTTTGATATTTTGTTTTCAAAATATTTCATAACACTCCTTGACTCACTAAAGTCAAGAGTACATATCCAAAGCATATCATTTTATGTGAAAAGGTTTGTCATTTTATGTGAAAGATATCCCAAAACAAAATTATATGACTAAGCAGGGCTAAGCATTTGATTCAAAATTCCTCTAGCCAACACTAATGCACTAGCTAGAGTTTGATCTAGGGTGACAAGGTATCGAGGAATTCAATATCAATGGAGGAAATAACAAGTAGGCAATAACTAAATTTAAAACTGAATTGAAATACATTGAATAAAAATATGCATGCAATATAGTTTAAATCAACATAATTTTACTTTGAAAACTGGGATCAACATGATCAAGGAGTGTGACTTGCCTTGCTCTTCAACTTGGCTTGAATCTTCGTCAAAGAATTTTCCCAAATCGTCGAAGTCTACACGCGAAAATAACCCACCAAATTCAAATAAATTCAAATTGACTTAAAATATTTAAATTTAGGCCATAAATGGATAGAGGGGAATTTTTGATGAATTTAGAAATTTGAATGGGCCAAATCGGAGTTAGAATGAAGGAGAACGGGCTCCGGGAAGTTTGAAAAGAGAGAAAATAAAAAATCAGGATTTTTGGAATTATTTTCCTAAAGAAAAATCTGACTTATGACATCAGCACTGAATTTTATTTCGGCCAAATTATTTTTCAATGGAAAAAGAGCTTTATTGCGCCAGCATGACCTCAGCCCGAGTGGACCGACACTGACTTGTGGGCCCGGTCCATGTGGACCTCGTCCACGGACTCGGGCGGGGCTGAGCTGGCGCGCGGGGGGTGGCGTGGCAGTCGGTGCCCGTGTGGCGCCCACGTGGCGCTAGGGTGGCGCCACTCGGCGTCCACGTGGGACAAGTGCGTGAGGTGGCTGGCTGGCGAGGGGGAAGCTCGGGGGCGACGGGGTCACCGGAGATTGGCGGCGCAGCGATCGGCGGGGAGGGGCTGAGGAGAGAGAGAGAGAGAGGAGGAGACGGGGAGCTCGGGGAGGGGCACGGCCTTACCGGCGGCGAGCGGAGACGACCGGCGGCGAGCGCGGAGTGGCGGAGGTGCACGGACTACGGCGCGACGGCGGTGGAGCGCACGGGAGGGGAAGGGGGAAGCGGAGGGAGGTGGGGCGGAGTAAGGGGAGGCCGGGGGAGGCTTTTATAGGGGGCAGAGGGCAACGGGCCAGCGGGAATTTCTCGTCGGCGTGGAGGAAGTGGCGCGGCGGTTGCGGCCGATTCGAGGGAGTGGGGGCGTGGGCGTGCGGAGGCCGGAGGCAGTTAGGGTGGTTGGGCGACGCGCGCGGGAGAGAGGGGTTGCCGGGTAGGGCGGGAGCGGCGCAACGGCCGGTGGCGTCGCGGCCGGAGTAGAAGGGCGCGCGAGGAAGACGGCCTGACAGGCCGGGCCCGCGGCGCAGCGAGAGGGGGAAGGGGCGACTGACGGGCGGGGCCCGCGGGGCAGGGAGAGGGAGAGCCGAGGGGCGCCGACAGGTGGGGCCGTGGGGAGAGGAAGGAAGAGGGAGGTGGGGGCAGTTGGATTGCGGGGGTGGGGATCGGATGGCCGAGGAGGGAGCGCGGGGTGGAGGGGCCAGATGGGCCGAGGGGGTGATGTGGCGGCCATCCAGAGGGGGTAGGCGGGGTGGAGGCAACGGCCGGATGGTGGCGGCGTGAAGAGGATCTGGCCGTCCACGTGGCGGCCGGAGAGGAGGGGAGAGAAATTAATTTTATTTTCTGATTTCTAATTTTCAGAAAAGGCTAGGAATTTCATTAAGCCTCAGAAAAATATCAAAATAACTCCAAAATTTCCAGAAAAATTCAGAGAATCTCCTGGTGACATTTTGTACTTAATAAAATATTTCCAACTAATGTTGGTATTTAATTTTATACCTTAAAATACTTTTTAATTTCAAAAATACATTTTAAACTTCTGAAAACTCAGAAAACCCAAATAAACTCCAAATAACTCCAAATATTTAATTTGAATTAGGATTTTTATAGAAAATCAAAATATCCTTTTATTTAATAATATTTTTAGGTTTTTCTTAAAATGCTTTTCAAATACAACTTTTTCAAAACAGAACTTCAGGGCAAATCCAAATTTAAAATTAGGCAACAATAATACTTAATTTAATTTAATTTTTGTTTTAATTTATTTAATTTATTTATTTTTATTTTCATAAGAACCAGGGCTGTTACACGAAGTCCTGTGAAGACTGGGCGAAGTTTGTCAAAGACAACATCTGTATGGAGCTTGACGAAGACCTTGTGAAGCCATGCGGTGGTCATGCGAAGTCTCCATGCGAAGATCGAGTGAAATCTCCACCCAGAGATGACATCCGTGCAAAGCCCAATGAAGACCATGAGAAGTCCTTGGCGAAGACCGTGTGAAGTTTGTCGAAGATGACATCTGCGCGAGCTCAGTGAAGACCTTGCGGAGGTCATGCAAAGTCTTCGTGTGGACATCATGTGAAGATCTTGACTGAGACAGTGTGAAATCTCCGTGGAGAAGTCGGAGGTAGATGCTTCATCCCCAAGTGTCAACCACGGGGTGGTTGTATTTGTTGGCAAAAACTTGACCACGACGTGGTTGGAGATGTCACCGAAGTCACGACCGTAGCATGGTCGTGGGTGTAGACGCAGCCGGTGGTGGGGCGAAGGCTTTGGAGTGCACACTCTGTGTAGAATCCCCACCGAAGAGGCTCGACATTCACTGATGTTGTTCGGAGGCTGACTCTCTGGTGTCGAGATGATGGCACGAGCACTGTTGTTGATGGTCGTAGGCTCGATATTTGCTGGTGTTGTTCAGAGGTTGACTCCCTAGTGTCAAGATTACTGCACGGGCGTGGGTGTCGCGGTTGTACCGGCGTGGGTGTCATAGTCAATGGTCATACCAGTACGGGCGTTGTGATCATTGCCATGGGGTACCACCAGCTACCGCGTGCTGGACTCAATGGCTGCTACCGCTGTAACTCATCGCTTTCTAGTGCCTTGTCTTGTGCAGCTTCTTGCGCATTCCCTATGGACGGCTCCAACTGTTGTGGCTACTAACCAAACAGCATATGAGGAGACTAGCTAGAGAGAGCCAACGGCAGGAGAGAGTGTGCTTGTGTATGAAATGAGTGGATCTGCCCTTCTCATACCCCTCTTAGGGGTTTATATACATGAATAGGGTAGGATGAAAAATTCCTATCCTACCCTTTGATAATTACAAAAGGTGAGAGTATATTGGTATATTTCTTTATATATTGGGCCTATTACATATTGAGCCAGTTTCAAGGCCTAGTCACGGGGGGTTGGGCCACCCCTACAACAGTGATCAAAGGACAAGCTTGCCTGTGTAGTAGCAAGCATTGGCGCCAACTACGACTTAGTTTGCTATCTTGGCTTGAGCCAACTCGCCTTCTACATTTAACAAGCAGACATGTGATTTGAGAAAATAGTTATTTAGGACATTTATATATTTTTTAGAAATTTATTTCTCCCATTTTGGTGGATTTAGCCTGCTCCATCTATCACCTATTTTTTGGGTCTACTGAGAGGTCAGTGTTCCTAGGGTTTTCCCTTCTCTTCCCTCTGGCTTACTATTCCTAAGGCTTATTTGGCTCACTTGTCGGCCCACTTACTAAGCTTGGCCTGCTCACGCCTGGCCTAAGGCACTCACACACTCAGCCCATTCATTTTGCTTGGCCCATGCATGGCCCGTCCTCACTCACCACAACTCGACTACCTACACGGCCCAACTCATGGCCCAGCCACATGCATGCACGGCCCATGCCATATGCACAGCCCGACCTCACGTACAACACTCAGCATGACCCACGCCACACATGGCCCACACGCATGGCACAAAATGCCACACACACTCAGCTTACACACGCACTCGGCACTCAACACCGACACACTTTGCTCACACATGCAACCTCTCCTCTTCCTCCCTCACCTCTCCATCTTGGCTGCTGTTGTTTGCCTCTTCTCTTCCTCCCTTGTGGTTTGGCATGGCTGTTGCCTCTTCCCCTTGCAGAATCTATGGGTCCCGTGGGTCCTCTTTACTGGATCAAGGATTTTCGGGGCTTTTCCTCACCAGAACCATGGGCTCCTCACCAGATCTGGGCTCTATTGGTCCCTTGGGCTCCCTTGGATCCTTCACCCTCAAGGAGGCCACTACCGGTTGGGGTGGTTCTAAGGTGGGCTCAATTCGTGGCCAAAGGCCATGGTTGTGGTGGTTCCCCTCTACTTGGCTTCCTTTACCGGACGGTTCATCCTTTCTTTCCCCCCTTTTTTACTTTTATGCAACTTTTATTTAGTTACTATTTTTGCTATGCTCTATCTTTTACCACACTTAGTTTTGGGAGGGTCTAAGGGTGCTACGATGACGGGACTCGAGTAAGATGGGTTTTGCATCGGCGATCATGCTCCTTTGTCCGAGGGTGTGCGTGGCACTATGGCTTGCTGCCGATTGCTATGGTAGCCATCGGTTAGGTGAGGTGGCTCCCTTCTCCCCCTTAGCCGCCTTGCATGGCCAGCCGTGCTGAGGTGTGGTGCATGCCATGTGTAGTGCTTTTGATGTGGGACCAAAAAGGGATAGGGAATTTGGGAGGAAAATGTGGGTCTACTTGTGTCAGGCTAGAAGTGGCAAGGTTGCTGGAGGTTGTCTTGGTGTGGTCCTCACATGGACAAAGAAGTGGGTGATGTTCCCTTGTTGTCGAAGACATCACCTTGTTGTCCTTACAGTTGGCTTGCTGGCCCCCCAATTGTCCATGTCTCCTTCGGCTTCCACTACATTCTTGCATCCACTCCTCCTCCTCTCCTCTCCTTACTCCTCTCTCTATGTGGGCTATGGTGTGCTAGTGTGTTGGGGGGATGGCTCTCTCTGGCCTTCGGCCAAGAGAAGCAAACCTGGAGTTTCTTTGGTTTGCTTGGCTGTGTGGTGTGCTTGTTGGTTCCTTTGGTTGGCTTTGGTTTCTCTCCTTGGCTGTGAGCAAAATATAGTGGGCAATGCAGACGGCAAATGAGTTGGGGGGCTTAAGAAGGCGAGACACTCGGCTGCCTCTCTCTCCCCTATCCTGCTTATGGCTATGATGCCCTCTCCTTATCCTCGGCTATGTCTTGGGTCACTGTGGGCTATGCACTATGCTGGATCTTCTGTGGCTAAGGTAAGTCTGTAAAAATGTGGGTGTTAGATTTTCTGGGGGCCGAATGATGAAGCCCACTAATGGTGAGAGGCATCGACCGACCCAGGATGGTTTGGGAACCTTGATGAACGTCACTCTAATCGACTTCTAATAGTCAGAGGGTACTAACGGCAACTTCTTTAATTCTCTTTTTATTCTCCTTTGAATTGTTCGTTTTACTTGCTCTACGATTGCGAACAAAAAAAAAACGCAGGCTGGGGCTGGGGTTGTGGCCGGCTTGGGATGCTAAATATCGAGCAATACACAGGAATACATAACAAAGGAAGGGATGCAATGCTGTTCATTTAGTTTTTTCTTTCTAATGCAATTTTGGCTATGCATTAATTTCAGTTTTCATATTTGCATATAATTCTTGTAATTAGCCAATCATTGTAATATGTATTTATTTTCTTTAGGAAGGCCCTAGGCCAAATGTTGTAATTTATTCTTGTAATTAAATGTATTGTAATTATCTTAATATTTGTTGATTACTGTTAATTGCACTGTTTAGAGTTAATTAAAGTTCAGGGCTCTTTCAAAAATGAAAAGCAACAACATGATCGAAAAACATGCGAACCATTAAGCAAGTAATTAAACCTCGGATTAAAGGAATTTACACGCTTTTATTGTTTCCAAGTAATTCTTGAACTCTTTTAAAAAAATGAAAAGCAACAACATGATCGAAAAACATGCGAACCATTAAGCAAGTAATTAAACCTCGAATTAAAGGAATTTACACGCTTTTATTGTTTCCAAGTAATTCTTGAAATACGATAACTGTTTCCATGTAATCAATCGCTACAAGCTTGAAGAGCTCTCAGCCCGGCAGTGAGGGCGACTTGGATGTTCTTCACTTGATGAGGTTAGTGATGGCCGTGCAGACGATCGCTATCTTCACGGAGTACGAGCTGCGCTGCGTGAGCGGCGACGGGACGGCGGCCTTGGCGAAGACATCGTCGCACTGGTGCGCGAGAGAGATTGCCTCCCCCGCCTTCTCCTTCCCCGCCGCGTAGTCGCGGCTGTCGATGTCGTCGTGCGCTTCGGCGAGCGCCAGCTCCATGCTGAAGTACAGCTCCTGGCAACGCCCGAGCGCCGCCCGCGCCCTGGCGTCGGTGCCCGGCCTGGCCAGCATCTCCTTGATGTCGTTGACCGTGCTGCCGGCGTTGTTGACGCCGACCAGGGCCGCCACCTTGGCCAGGCCCCACGTGTCCGCGTCGGGGCCGCCACGGTAACGGCTCAGCTCCGACACGCAAAACTTATAGTCGACGCGCTTGTCGTTGTCAGCCGCAGCCTTGCATGTAGTCTCGGGGGTTGCGTGGACGCCGCTCATCAACGCGAGGGCGACGGCGGCTACGGCGAGAAGAGTCGTCGTCGATGGCCTCATCTTTTTGCCGGTTGTATTCGGACAAAGAGGGAGGTTGTTAGATGGTGGTTGATTGCTTTGCACTAGTAGTTTTGTTGGGAGGAAAATAGGTCGGGTGGCCGTGAGTACTTATAGGCAGGGCGGCAGGCAGCTGGGGGCCGTAGGCAATGGATGAATCCCCCGATCTTTGATTGGCAACCAACCATTAAACACCTCAGGCGCTCCCATGGAATTCTTTTACCACCCATTTATTTAGGCTTTGGTTTTAAAAAAGCCATAAGCCACTTTACAACTATAAACCAAAAGCCATAAAAGATGTGCTTATTTTGGCTTTTGTAGGTTAGAAATAGGCCTTGCCACTTAACTTCGTGAAAATTATCCACCAATACCATTATTTATATAGTTTCAATCCTTCTCTTTTTCTCCTCATTTTTTCCTTTTGTCAAACCAGACCGCACAACTCACCTCTAGAGCTTGGCCCTCGCCGTCCCCATGTTGGCGCCGACAATACCACCCTCCCTAAGCACGACATCGTTGGCCCCGTCCTCCCTGCTACTCCGACACTTCTCTACAGCCCCGTTCATCTCGTCCAGATCACCACCACGACCCCGTTCAAATCTCCACTGTCTCCACTAGATCCCCTCCATGACCACCTCTGTCTAGCCAGCCACTCCCGCTTCTTCGCACCTGACGAACGTTGTACTCTACCATCGTCGTCCTCCTCTAACCTCCCTTCGCAAACCTCATCCGCCACCCCCAGCGGATATGCTTCCTCCGTTCAAATATGGAGGGGAGACTGGGTGGCAGTAGCGACAGATCATCTCTAAATCCCGACGGTAAAAGCGATGGTGTCCAAACGGCTATGACAACCACTGATGAGGCCGATGGTGGCTTAGTGGTAGTGGAGACATTACAGTGGTGACCAGTGGTAATGTTGGTTATTTCATATTTTTCTTTCTTTTTCTGAATTGAACTATGATTACCAAGTTTATGATCATGAATTGAATTACCCTAATTGTTGTTTGTTTTGCCAATTATTGTTGTGATTTAACTTATTTTTCTTTGATTGATTCATGTCATTGTTGGTCAAATCTCATGACGCCATGACAAACTTTGGAATTATTGGACGTAATAAAATTCATCTCTGACATTAGGACAAGTGTATTTTAGACATTTCAACAATAAGCCATCGCTCAAAAGCCAAAAAAGCTAAAATACCAAACAGCCTGGCTTGGCTTCAAAGTAGAATGCTTTTAAGCTCCTTAAGCTAAAAGATTGGCTTTAAACTATAAGCCAAAAAGTCTAAACCTAAATAAACAGGGTCTTAGCAGGCAACTAGTAAGTGTGCACGATATTAGCAATAATCAATACACGTCACTAAGAAACTAAGAATGAAAATAGAAATAACTTTTAATAACACCCTTTCTCATATAATATAGATACCGTATTTGAATTTTTTAAAAAGATGTATTGAATAAACAATTTCAATTAACAGGAAGACATCCTAAAGTTGAAAGTTACTACAAACAAGATCTTTTTTGTCCGTATTGTTAGTCGTGTAACAATGCTACCCTTCAAGGCCACAATCAAAACATCTACATGCATGACTCGCATCTCCTTCCCATTAAGAAATCATATGAAAATCGGGAGATGAGCACACATAAGCCCAAAAATCCCAAAAGTTCTTACACAAATAACAGAAAGGAAGAAAGGGTGACGAAATTCAAACAACACTATATGGATAATTCCCACAAAGTACTTCGAAGCCAGGTCGTGCCAAAAAACATAGTGCGAGAAAAAATGGTTTTGGCAATGATTGAGCTCATTCTTCCTGCACGCCACTGTAACCGAATAAAAATCCTACAATTGGTAGGTGTGTCCGTTGGTGTAATTTCTTAGTGTTACCGTATATCTTCTTTTTTCTAAGTAAATTTTGTAAACCTATAACTTTAATATCAGAACTATCAAAAAACTACACATCTTAGCTCGAATTTTGGAGATCCACAAATGTAAGCACGAAAATTTTCACAAAGCTACAACTCCATTACACTGCTACCTTCCCTGAGTCATAGATATATGAATATTCTTCCAGTGGCGAGCCCAAATGGACCCATTAGGGTGTGTTTGGTTTGCTGAATATGGACGGCCGGATCCCAGCTCCACCGTATATTGCGAAAAATTCGAGTGTTTGGTTGGACGAATTTACTGTGGAAGCCTGGATCCGCTCGTCCCCGCATACGGTCTCATCCGGGACCGGGAGTGAATGCCATTTCGACCGAATCTGCCCGTCCAGGACCGAGGGAGTCGAGCAAGACCTTCATACAGCCTCATATACAGCCTACTAATCACATACTCATTCAGCCTGTATCCACAGATACATCGAACCAAACACTCTTCTTTTTCAAAATACGGCCCTCCTCATCCAGCTTCCCCTTATCCAGGATATACGATCCCACTACCCAAAAGCAACCAAACACACCCTTAATGGCATTTTCATGACATGTGATTTCCCTTATCAACAGCTCCTTCTAAGCTATTGTACAATGATCTAATCATAAGGCTGAGAATATGCTAGTTTCTACATACTGATCAAAACATGGTCCAATCGAAACTTCTGTAATTTTAGCATGTCACGCAAACTTTAGATGCACAATTTAATCACTTCTCAAATTCAAACACAGTAGTGTTAATTATCTTCCTCACATATCCTTTGCATCTGATAATACCAACGATGCCATCTTTTTACCCAGAATTATAAATCCTCGATTTCCAACTGCAGCTAAGTGCAAGCTGCTATGATTGGGCATGGTTAGCGTTGATCGGAGGTCTTCTGGTTTTGAGTGGACGATATGAACCATCTGTTTAAGAATGAAAAATTCAGGAAAAGCACAAAGACAACAGTAAACATAAAGAGTATATGGCACAAACGGAATAGGTAATGTGGAGGAAACCGAGTACATAAAGAAGATAGATATGAGAGGAAAGACTAAGTGAAATTGCGTAAACATAGATTGCTAGAACGGTGAATTAAGAGAGTGTTTTCCTAATGTTATATAACGCGGTTGATAGTAGTCGTGTAGAAAGGTGTGCTAGTTCATAATAATGTATGCATTTGGGAGAAAATAAGAAAGTATTACTAAAACAACGTGTAATTAGTTGATGGAAGCAGATAAAAAGCATTAGCATAATATGAAGCAAGGTTTGTTAATAACAGGATGTAGAAAATACCGTGAGAGTTATGTAGGTGGAGAAGTGTAAGATTGTGAAGATTCTTGTAAGCACTGCTGCAAAGCGCTAAAAAAGGTAAGTACACATATTTGTTTAGAACTATGCAAAAAACATAATCAAAGAAAAAGGAAAGCAGAGAGGGATTGCATGTATGTATATCAAAAAAAGTTGTTGTTACTGTAAACAAATTGGATTCTCAGTATATTAACGGTAAGAGAACAGTAAGCAATACCTGGTGTATGAACAAAGATCAAAATACAAACCAGTAGTTCTGGATAGGAACGGAGAGCAAAGAGTTGGAGTAACGCTTACGGTTGGGCGAAACGAAGAACAGCTAGACGAAGAGCCGGATTGAGGGTATGAACAAACCAAAAAGTAAAGCATAGGAGGTGAAGAAGTTAGATGGAAAAGCAACCGGACGTGTGAAATGTAAAACGCAAAATGTAAATTTGTCTGACAAAATCCGGTCTTCATTTAAGCAAATAGCGCAAAAAACGATGAGTGAAGGGAACGAAAGAAGGAAAGGAATACGAAGCGAACTGGGCTCATTTTGTCAGTGACTGGGTAGCGAGGAGCGGTATGTGTGTAAACAAAACTTTCTTTGAGCAGATATCTGTTGGGAAGTGTAACATCCCAAAAATTTGGTTACTCAAAAATATGGAATTTTAAAAACTTTTCTTGCATTTTGATGGTATTTGGATTCTTCTGAATCTTTATTTGAAAACTATGGAGTGTTGTTGCATGCAAATAAATAAAAATGAGAAATAAAATCCAAAGTGAAAATAGTAACAATGTTAATAAAAGATATGAGAATAATACAAATCAATGAATTATGAATTTTAAACCAATTTTTAAATTACACTCAAATCCAAGTTAAAATTTAAGATTTAAACTCAAAGCGAGAGTCAAGCAATCACATCTAAATGATTAAATTGAGAAATTCTAGATTTTGAACATCCTGCAAAAATGGAAATTAATAAAACCTAATAAAAATTTCAAGTTTAAATTAAAAGTATAAATTCTGAAAACTTTGCTTAAACTTTCTCGTTTCCCCCTCTTTTCCTTCACTTTCTTCCTTCTTTCATTTCCATGTGGCCCCTTCTCCTCCTCTCACTGCCACTTGGACCAGGCTTCCTCCTTTCTTTTTCTCCTAGCTCCCCTCACTCTCATGGCAGAGCTAACTCCACGTCGCTCTTCCCTGGGCGCCGCCGTCCTCCTTGCGTCACCCGGCCCCGCCTCCCTGTGTGCCCGTCCTCTCCGCGTAGCGCACCTGCCCCGGTCGCCATCGTCGCACGGCGCCCCGTCACACGCACGCCCGACTGACCACGCCATGCCCTGCGCTCGCCTGTCGCCGTCACTCTGCATCGCCCATGCCGCGCCGACCCGCTCCCACCGCCTACAAAAAACCTCGGCCGAGACCTCCAAGCTCCAATCGCACCGCCCTCCTCTATCCATTCTCCCCTCTAGCGGAATTGCCCCCCGGCGCCCCTAGCTCGCCAGCGAGCGGCATCTTCTCTAGCACCGGCCGGTGGAAATCCCGCCAAATGGCGCCACTGCGATCCGATTCCACCGCCCAGGAGCACCCTCACCACGCCCGCAACCCTTCCCCACCGCCGGCCTGCGCTCTCCTCCACTGCCGCGACCCCGCCACGGCGACCCGGCCGCATCGCTGCATGCGCACGTCGCTGGCCCGACCTGGCGTCCCTCCGGCGGCATCAACCCTGCCGGTGAGCTTGCCGCGCCTCAACCATGCCTACGCGCACCTCCCTTCTTTCCCCCTCTCCTCCGGCCGCCGGCGCCTCTTCTCTACTTCACCGCCGGCTGCCTAGAGTCGCCGCCCAACTGTCTTGACGCTGCCCCGGCCGAAGTCCTGCCACCGTGAGCTTCATCGTCACCTGGGATTTCCATTTCACTGGTCGCCCAAGCCTCCTCGGCTGCCTTTCGCCGGTGCCACCGCCCCTCCCCCATGGCCGAGCACCTCCCCTGTTCGGCCTCTGCCCTGTTTTGGAGCCGCTCCCGCCCCTCTTCTTTTCTAGCAAGATCCTTTCTCACTGGCAGTCTAAGGGCCTGTTTGGAACAGAGGAATTTCACAGGAATTTTGCAGGAAACAGTTCAATTCCCGCAGGAATCGGGAAAAATTCCCGCATTCCAAACAGGGCCTAAATCTTCTGCCCACAAGGCTATCAGTGCATGCTCTAGCAATTGGCAAGTCCCATGTTCCCTGTTCGAATCCAGCCGACTGCACTTTTCTTCCCCATTTTTATTTTAGTTTTTGTAGTCCGTTTCAATCTAGAAAAATTATTGGAAATTAGGTAATAATTTAGAAAAGATAGTAAATTCAATTAGGAGGTAAATAAGATTATTTAAGGTTTGGTATTTGAGTAATTACCACAAATAAAAAGTTAATGTGCCCTTGTTATTTAGTCCCAAAGTCAATTAGTGATTTTATAGGTATCAATAAAAGATGACTATGGTTAATTATCCAAGAGTTTATAAAAGACACTAGATATCATTTTTAGCTATAAAAATAATAATGATAATAATAGTAATAATAACAACACTATAATAGTAACTAAAATGTACGTAAAATATCTATGGTAACTAACCCAAGGGCACATTTAAACTAAATTCATGTTGGCGTGTCTATTAAAATCCCTAGGTCGTTCGTAATTAAGATAATCCCACCACTTGGCATATTAATGAACAAGATAATGTTAGCACAACCTAAAAGCATACATATAGAATTGCTAAAAATATAAACCGTAAGATTAATTCAATAAACTAGAAATCATATACGTCGTGTGTATAACCCATACCTTAATCATTAAAAGCTAACACTAGGTTTACTAAATATGTTAAGCATGATTGCATGTAACAAGTTGGTGCCCATATAAACGGATCCTAATTCGACGTAAGATATGTCTAGTGACAACTAAGTGCACATAAAATATCACACCATAAGATGTTATAAACCTAGACTCTAAAAATTAATTCAGCAAACTAAAGATTGTATACATCATATATATCACATGTGCCTTGAAAATTAACACTCGACAAAATAATGCTCCGCAGATCTTGCACACTGATTCATAGGTCTAACCTAACTCATGGAACTCCCTTGATAAATACAAAAATAATAAAAAGAGATTATTAATAAAAAGATCAAGTCATCGTATTCTACCACCGGCCTTGCCTTAGATCACTTGAATCACTCATTGACTCCTAGTAAAATTAAATTGAGTTTATTTGGATTTATTTGGATCTATTGAGTTATTTGCTTTTATTTGGATTCAGTCGTTTATCGCGTAAATTAGAAACTGGAGTCTTGAAGATTCCACGGATCAAGCGTGGTCGGAGCAAGGTGAAGATAAAGACTAGAAGCTCAAGAGAAAGCATCATATGAGCTCAAGTTCGTGATAAACTGCGCCAGGCGAGTCAATACTTTGATCATGTTGAACCTACATTTTCTGCAAATTACTTTTGTTTAAATTATCAAATTGCATGCTGTTATTTTATATGCAAATACATGTTTAATTTAGAATTCTAGTTAAATGCCTATTATCTAAATTGATTAACCTTTCGAAAATATATGAGAACCTTGTCGCCCTAGCAAAATTATAATAGTAACCTTTCGAAAATAAGTCCCTAATTATAAGCCATGCTTAGTACTACATAGATACTCGGGGCGCTGAAATACCCCAAACATCATTGTTATTTTTAAACATGAGAAACTGGTTTGGACAGTCATGGTGGGAATGACTGGTATATATTGGACATGATTATTTTATGTTCCCAAAAACCCCAACTTGCTTAAATATCTGGGCGGATGGTTCGAGTGTGTGTGTATGTGGTGCGGTGGAAGCACAAAGTGAGTAGTGGTAAATCCGCCCAGATACCACTAAGGACTGAATCTTGTCATGACCTCCTGTGTAAAACAAGTACAACCACAAGTCTGTAAAGTACAACTTGGCTTAGTAAATTTACCGGACCCTGGAAGTCATCATCATGGTAGTAGTGCAAGTGGCGGCCTAGGTGGCAGGCTTGAATGGGACTCCCGCAAGTGCCGGCCTAGGTGGCAGGCTTGTGGGGGAAGTTCTCCTGCGACGCGCTAGCAGTGTGGGTAGCCAGCTGCTAGGCGTATAGGAGGGGAACATCCCGCACAACGAATGGGTCCCACCGCAAATGGGAGCAACCCAGGGGGTGAGATGATGGAAGGGGCGAGGTACTTTGAATGGTTACTGTGATGGTTTGCTCAACCGCATGGCTAAGGAATCATGTGGGGCAACGAGTGATCTGTCTCTTGTGGGTAAAGTGTGCAAACTCTGCAGAGTCAAAACTATTCGAATAGCTGTGCCCACGGTCAAGGGCGGACATGGGAACTTAACCAGATATAGTTCTATTTCAAAAACTTTGTGGGTGGAAATGGAAAAAGTGGAGGGCAGCGGAAAGCCCTGATTTGAGTTGTCCTGGGTGTCGTCCCAGTGGTAAGTTAAGCGGCTATAACGCTGAAAGCTGTCAAATGGGGTGATGCCATATGTATGAAAAAATTATGGTGATATTAGGCATATGGTGTGATGCCATATGTTTGGAAAATCATGTTAATATTCCTTGAACATTATGTTTTGTTCCAAAGCTGCTAGGTCTTAGGAAATTTTATGTATTGTATTTCAAATAGTGGCATTTCTATTCCTACAAAATAAAATATGGAAAGAATAAGCAGGGTCGTGAGTAAAGGAAATAGATGTTTGTAGTGTATACATAAAGGTATTGGTGGATTCATGTCGATCATAAATAGGAAATGATAGTGTGGGTTCTGGGAGAAATAAATTGGTGGAGTCTAGTTGAATAGATAGGCTAAATAGATGATCTAATTGAATTTTCGGGAATTTGGAGGAGTAATACAAGTATTGGATCATAGTTCCTGATTAGTGATTTACTTGGTGGGAGGATACTAGTGGATCGTAGAATTAATCAATGATATTCTTGGTGGATATATAATGGTGAATCGTAGAATTGATCAATGATATTCTTGGTGGATATATAGTATTGAATCGTAGGCTTGATCAATGATATTCTTGGTGGATTTGAATCAATAATAAAAAAAAGATTGGATTGTTAGAAAATCTTGATGAGAATGTTCGGTGGATTAATTAGGTGATGTCACTCGCTGTTTGGAGATTAGACATCAGTCAATTTGGAAAGAGTATGTTTGGTGGAATATCTAAATAATGTCACACGCTGTTTGGAGTTTTAGACAGCAATCAATATAAAATGTGTGTAGTCGGTGGATCATTTAAATGATGTCACTCGTTGTTTGGAGTCTTAGACAGCAACCATTACAGAAAGAATATGATCGGTGGATTGAATAGAGGATGACACATGCTGTTTGGAGTTTAGACATCACGCAATAAAGAAAGTGTAATTTCGGTGGATTAAGTCAAGTATGGCAATCACTGTTGGGAGTCTTAGACAGCAGCTAATAATGAGAGTGAATCTTTGGTGGATTAAGTCAATGATGTCAATCGCGTTGAGGAGTTTTTAGGTTGCAAAAACAACAATATGATTTAATAACAGAAATGCTACCAAAAGCGATTTTTGGCAAATAAAATAACCCGAGCCTTTCCTTTGTTAAGCCATGCATACTATTTATTTGCATTCTGTGTATTGGCTCGCGGAGCACGGGGTTGGAGTGCTCACACTCGCTTTTGCGACAAAATTCAGAATCAGGAATCAAATCACCTCGCCTCAGCAACAAGATTGGACAAGCTGGCAGAGAAGATGAAGATATCAAGGGCTAGGTCACGAACCTCCAGTTGGCTGCCTGTGGGCATGTCCTGAAGGTCCCACTTGTGTGCTTCATTCCGCTGCTGCAATTTATTGATTTCGGCCTAATCGGCCCATGAGTAAGTCTACTATTATATTTGCGCTTCCGCTTGATATGTACTTTTGATATTCAGAACTGTAATCTGTGAGCACTATCTACTGATCCAGGGAATAGTGCGGTGGAATCACAGAGGATTCCAGATTGTATAATCTGGGCTCCTACAGGAAGCGGGCTTTGATATAGGATTCTTGTGCTAAATACTTGGATGAGAAGATGAATGAGTTGCGTTGACTTATTTCGTGGGCACCAGCGTTTATGTAGGCAGTTTGCGTGCGTGATTGTATACGCGTTAGTTTTGTTTTATGTAGTTATGTAATAGTTTATATAGGTGAGTTATTGAGTGTAATTTATTGTATGTCAATATAGGAATGGAACCCTTTTTGTATCGTATATGTTTTGTTTAGGGATTGGGTATGCTATCGAACACAAAGTAAGCAAAAACTTTTCTGGGTACGCTGAGGTAACCAATACAGTATCTATTACATTAGAACACTATTTAGTCATGGTGAGTTTGTTCGGGGGGGCAGCATGACTAAAAACTGTTTACATAGCAAAATGTTTTTGTCAACGTGATGGAAGTTTTGCTTCTAGCAACGAGCCTAGCGATATTAGTGCAGTTTGTAGTAACATACGTACACCGTTGTAATATGCTAATGTGAGGACAAAATGCAGGCTATGGCACGAACAAAATATGGGACCTCCCTGAAAGAAACAGATGATTCAAAGTAAGTAATGTGTGTCATGTTCGTTTTTTGCTTTCAGTAGCAAGTAGGTGCACTAAAGAACACATGAGTATGTACCTAGGATCATGCCTTACTGTTTTCCGCCTGGGAATAACTCCTTTGCAGCTCTGCTTTTTTTGGCAGATCGAGTTACTCTGCAAAACGACATTGAGAAGAACAGTTATAGACCTAGAATATATATTTTGTTATTTGTTTGATAATAGTGTTAATAACAATGTATTATATTGAAGAAGAATACTTTTTGCTTTCTTCTGTGGATGAGGTCGGTAAGTCAGTTCTGGTAGGCATGTGCGCTGGACACGGTGTTTTCTGATAGTGTACTGGCGATGATATCTTGTAATAGATATGTAAATGGTTAGAGATGGATAAATATATATATATATGGGAACCAGCATGTATATAAATTGCATAATGTATGGAGAGTTGTCAGAAAGCAAACAGTTGTGTATTTTTTACCTGTGGGGTATGAGCAGCCGCTGCTGTCAGTGGAGTAGGCATGTCTGCATACGTAGTAGCAGGAGGCAGTGGCGTTGCTGGAACTGGAAGAAGGTGCTGCTCATGATGTGCATAGCTTTGTGTTTCCGTAGGTGGTAATAGTGTATGCTCTGGCTTATTTGTCAATAATAACGTGTTTTGGTCTGGTCGAGCTGTTATTGATCGTACATGGAATGTTGGAGCATCATTTTGTAAAGACCCCTGTGACATCTGAATAATAATTTCATACTGTTGGCCAATAACTATTTTGATCTCAATTGGAATAAGGTTTGGTTGGCCTTCAGTTGCCACAACTAAAAGCATAGGGGGTTTTCCAATTAGTTGCTGGCCTATGTCACCAAAAAAACATAAACTCTGCATAAACGTGTGTGTTTTCCTCATTGGTATCGGGATTAGTACCATAGACGTTTATCTTGTACCTGTTGCAAAATTTGGAAAACATGTTATGTACTATATGGTTTTGATTAGATAAGCACTAATAACAATAACAATCCAAAGCGTGCAGGTGTGTGAATATCTGTATACCTTGGTTCTGCTGCTGTGCCATCGCATCTTCGACATTTGTATCCATCTCCGTCTGGGAAAGTCTTTTTCCAGCATGCAGAGCATGATATATACCACCACGATTGTGTTGACACTAAGTCAGTGATAAGGATGGTAAGTTTGTATTGCTGGCCCTGTATGTAATATGTTTGAAAAGCATAAGTTTGTAGTCTACGAAAAGGCTGGCTTTAAACATATGTTTGAACTATATTTTTTCTCGTACCAAAACTTTGTGAGGTATGAGGTCTATTAGCTCACTCACTATAATGAAAATTGGAGCGTTATGGTTATGAGCATCTCCTTGCCATTCAATCTTGTGTGAATGGTTGGTGATTCTGCACACCACATTGTTAATAAAAGGAAAAAGAATGCAGAAAGAGTATTTTAAAAGTGTTTTATTTATTCAATAACAGGTTAATTGATTGGAGAAAGGATGATGAATAGTACGTGTTTTGTAGAGAGTGGATTTCTGGTATTGGTATATTTATATACCACTTTGATGCTGAACTGGTCTGTAATGCGAGCTGACCTGATCATACATATAAAACAAACAATATGTGTTAGCAATGTAGGGGGGCAGGAAAAGCACAAAAATTAGTTTTTGTTTGTGTATAACTGATAAATGAAAGATACTATGATATAAACCTGAGTATGTACCAACAGACATGCCTACAAATAAAGCAATGATTGGTATCGTTTGAGAGTTGGTGAAAAGGAGTTCAACATTAAATGATTCAGCATGCTTGCCCCATAATGTTATAGTTGCTGCCTCACTGTGAATGAAATATAAGGCAAACTGTTTTATGAAAGCTGATATGCTAATAGTATTGGCATAGATTATCAATAGTAAGAAAATTATCAAGAAATAAAACGCTGCAGAAAGTTTCTATACCTTCCATCTGTTATTTTGACAGTGTGTTTAACCGTTGGACCTAGCTTTGTTGTTGTTTGCATAATTGGTGAGACAACAGTTATGAGAACAATGATATCTAACACATGTGGAAACAAAATGAGTAAACAAAAAAGAAAACAATGTAATTGTATAAAAATAAGATGTTCGCTTTATAACTATAGGCGTATTTATACCTGATAGCAAATCTTTTTTTGCCAATACGACTGTTTAAAACAGAAAAAGGCACCGCATCGTATGCATAAAGGGGAAAATCATCTGGTTTTGGTGATATTTGGTTAACTCTAGTATACTTTGAAAACCAAGCAGAAATGGTATTATCAACTGCCTTATATGTCTGCTTTGCTTCAAGAACTTCGAAATACTCAAATTCGTAAATAGATCCTTCGTTTAGCAAAGATGCAAATTTATCAAGCCATCTTTGGGGGACCACTCCTTCCATAAGATGTCCCTAAAAAGGATTGTAACTGTTTTTAAATGATAAGAAATAGCTCTATTGCATGTATAAGAAAATAGAAAGAGAAATACCAATTTGATAATAATACTATGTATATTAAGGAGAGAATCACTGTAAATGAAAAAAGGATACAGTTTGTATAGAAGAAATAGGTAAACGAGTTGAGAAGTAAAAACCTGTTCGTCGAGCATGACGAAGTCTAGATGGTATACATTTGTTGGATCCTGTGGATTGCAAAATTCCCAAAGCCGTGCTAGACGAACAAGGATTTTCCATTTGTGTGAGCTTCGATTGATACGATTTAACGGTGTATACATATTGGAAAATCTGCATAAGAGATGATGTTACAGACTAAATATTATACAAATAGATGTGTATTACAAAATGGTAAGACACATGTTTATAACAGACTGGTAAACAATAAAGTAAAGAAAGCAGTTATGTTATGTATGAGCAAATAAGTATGCATATATTGTGTTTTTTTAGTAAAAGACACAAATTTGAAACTACTAAAGCCCACCTGTGTTGAATTATTTTAAGAACACACTGAAGTAGCAGGAAAGTCCACAGAGCAGAAAAGAGGGAGTATGTAGTTTATATGTATGATAAGGTATGAACATCTAGATTCATATATGGAGTACATAAGGAGAACTCTACTTGTGTATAGCTGGTCTGGTTATTCTATATGAAGGGGCCTGGGATAGCTTTTTGAAGGGCCAAGGTTAAATAAGAAAGGGAATAAATACTAATAGCAAAAAGTATTATATAGAAGTGAGCACTTCTTTGTATACTATATTTTTTGTTTCAGCACAAGCAGTACCGTTGTGGTCTTCAATAAGTAGGGGTGGAAAACGGTAACGGATAATTCGTTTTATCCGATATTCGTATCCGAGAAAATGCGAATGTGGTAAGCAAAATCGGTATTCAAAAATATTTGTATCCGTATTTGAGAATATTCGTATTCGAGAATATTTGTATCCGTATTCGTATTCAAGAATATTCGTATCCGTATTCGTATTCAAGATTATTCGATTCATATTTGATCCGTTTCTAGAACCAATGAAAAATCCGTACGAATTTTGTGATTCAAAATTTGAATTTAGGTGGTTTAAAACCAGTAACCGGTCAAAAATCGGTGAAAAATCGGCAGAACTGCTAGGAATCCGTTGTATCCGATATTCGTATCCGAGAAAATTCGTATTCGAAAATATCCGTATTCGTATTCGAGAATATTCGTATCCGTATTTGAGAATATTCGAACCCGTATTCGTATTCGTTTTAAAAATATGGATTCGTATTCGTATTTGAGACTATTCGATCGTATCCGATCCGTTTCCTGAACGCGATGTAACACGGGATATTGCCACATATAACTGTCCATGGCAAAAGACTGGGTTTCTTAGATATATGCCAACTTTGTTTAATGTCTGCCCTTGACTTTTGTTTATAGTCATTGCATATGAAAGTTTGATTGGGAACTGTCGGCGCTGAAGAGTAAAAGGCCAACGAGGGCTTGTTGCATTTAGAACGATTCTAGGAATACAAATAGACTGACCAATGTTAGTGCCAGTAATTATACGCCCTTCAAGCACTCGGTCACCAAGCTTTGTTACGATCAACCGTGTTCCATTGCAAAGACCCATAGATTGATTTATATTTCTCAGCAGCATTACTGGAACACCTGTTTTTAGGGAGATAGCATGATGTGGAAAACCATTGACTGTTATAGAATTCAAAAATTCAGGTGGATATAACAGATCAGCATCACCAATATGGCTGTCAAACTGAGAAATAGAATCAAAACTAAGATATTCTCTTGTATGACCAGGAATTTTGGTAAAAACAGCCATGTTTAGCTCATCAGCAACATCATTAGTTGGGCAAATAATTGCACGCTCTACAAGATATAGACTATTTTGGTAGTTGGTAGAGAATGAATCATAGGTAGCGTCCACAAGTGCATCTAGATTGTTATTAATTGGCAATAACAAAAGATCTTTTGGAATAGTTATCCAGGATGGTTGAATTTCTCCTTGATTGTTTGTCATTGGTATTTGGCCGTTTCCAATGTCAAGTATCCACTGAGCAAAAGCAGAAAGAGCATCACGTTCTGCAACTGAAAGATTTGGATTATGAAGCCTCATATTTGTAGTTAGCTTTAGTATCTCAACATGCTGCTAGAGTGATGATCTAATAAGTGATGCTTCGATAATTTCTGTTCTGGTACCATTTTCAATGACAGGTAAGATTTGTCAGAAGTCTCCACCAAGAACAACAAGCTTTCCACCAAAGGGTACAACCATGTAGGTAGTATCTTCAGCAGACATAAAATCATGTAGTGTTCTATCAAGTGCTTCAAAACAATGTCTATGTGTCATAGGAGCTTCATCCCAGAGAATTAGAGAAGTCTTCATAATAAGTTCAGCTAGCATTGTTCCACGTGGTATACTACATAAACTTCTTTCATTAATATCAAGAGGTATTCTAAAACGGGAATGAGCTGTGCGACCACCTGGAAGTAAGAGTGAAGCAATTCCAGATGAAGCTACAACAAGGACTATTTGAGCTCTAGCTCTTAGAGTTGCTATAATAGCATTCCAAAGAAATGTTTTCCCAGTACCTCCATGCCCTGACACAAAATAAAATCCACCTTTACTATCAGCAACAGACGATAGAATCTTGTTATATATAGCAGATTGTTCAGCATTTAGCTTAGCATACATTCTTTGGGCTTCTGTTGTTAAAACAGTACGGTCATATGCTAGCTCTTCGGTTACAAGTCGATTACCAGAGGTAGGATCATCATGTGCTAATTCACTGACTATATTATATGTACCAAAGTTAAGACCATTCTTTGAGAACATAAGGAACACATCCTTTATCAGTTGGCACTGTAGATAACTATCTGGTATTGAATATGTTCGATTCTGTAATCCTTGTCGTATTTTGTATGCTATATCGTCAGCAAGAAAGGTCCAATATTTGTCAAATAAGTTTTGAGGATTAATTATACTACAGAAAGAGAGCACCACCATAAAAAGATGTCTAAGTTGATGCGGTGTAGCCCAAACAACTGCTTCATCAAATAGCATATACCATTCTGTATCATCACCAACTAAACCGCGAGCTCTGCAAGCTTCTTTGAAAGTAGGATAGCATACACCATTGAAAACTCTAACATCTTTTTTTCCATTTTCTGTTAGTAACGTCCCATGTCCATCTTGATTAGCAGTAAACCATTCGGTTAGCGTAGTTTTGTAAGCCCTTGGATCAGTAATAATTTGTTCTAGATTTGTTTGTTCATGATACATAACCTTATTCATACCAGGCATATGCACAGCTAATCGCTCAACAGAAGGCATTCTACCATGTATCTCAAATTCAAGTAATCGCCAGATTGCTTCGCATGAAGACAAATATCTATATTTTTAAATAAAGAAATATTAGTTTTCAGTAAAAAAACATGTGCATGAAAATAAATTTATATAGTTTCATGCAACAAGGCAGCAGCACAACATGAGAAAGCAGGAGTACTAAAAACTAAAATTTATATAGGCAAACCTATATGGATTCATATAAGAAAGTACTAACAACAGGTGCAAAAAATAAGGAATTCTAAATAACTTCTTGTAGGAAAGCAAAGCTCGTTGAATGCATAAGCTATTACCTGCATTTAATATAATCAGCGATTTCATCTATTCCTTGTTTAATTTCTGAATTAGGTAAGTTTGATGGCTGGTTAGCACTGGAGAAATTCATCTTTGCTCTATCTTGACCTTTAGTAAGGTATTTAAACAAATACTTCACAAGATTTGTTTTATTGCACCATTCAACATTGATATGAGCTTGAAATTTTTTTGAGCAAAGTAATATTGTATGGAACTACCCATCTGTTGTCCAATTTGATTCCATTCTTGATAACGAAATGACCATCATCTCGTCGACGATACACTAGAAAGCCAGATTTATCAATCGTTGTTTCTAGGTTGAATTTTTTAGGATATCGTTTTGAGCACAAGCCATCTTTCATACATGGACATTTCTTGTTTAAATCTCCACATGGACCGTGCATCATAAATTCATCAACAAGAGCATATCCAAGTGGGTCAATAGCTGGATCAGGAATTTCAGCACATATAAGGCTATCTATATACTCAGCAGTTAGGTCTGTGTCATGATGAGCAAGCCATATAAGAGTATGAACATGAGGTAATCCTCTCTTTTGGAATTCAATAGTGTATAAAACTATTACACACAAAAAAAGTACTTAGAGCATGGAAAAAATGTATTACTTTTAAAATGGCAAAAAAGCATATGTATACAAAAAAAACAGACTAACCTGCTCGCACAGGACCAAAAGTGCGGCCAGCTTTAATGTCAGAAATATACTCGGTAAGCTTCATATGGAACACTCGAGTTACAATATCAAAACGATCAACATATTTCTGACCAGGCTCGTATTTCAATGCGTCAACAATTTCTGGCCATCGTGCATTGCATGTAAAAGTAGAAAACAAATCAGGAGCACCATATTCACGGCAGATAGCCATAGCGTCTTGATAATTGAGTGCATTATATCGAGGTCCACCAGTGAAACTCGCAGGAAGCAAAATTTTAACTCCAATGTTTTTGCCTTGTGATGTGCCTTTGCCAAGTGCGTCTGAAATACCCTGATATGTTTCTGATCTTAACACATCTTGGTTGAAAAAATTAAATGAAAGACGGTTTGCTTCAAGACATGAATAACAATCAACCTCTATCTGATTTGAAAGTCGACCATAACATGTATAAGGATTTGGTTCGTTTCTTCAATAATGACATTCATAGCAATAGTATTCAAGCATAGATACTTCATCCCTGGCTGAAGATACACTATCATCTTTATATTTGATACCAAGATGAAATCCTTTTTCCCCATATGGAAATAGCAATGGATATTGAAGAGACATAAGACTGGGATTCAGAGGCGAAACATGCTTTAGTTCACTGTAGTGAGTTTCAACAAGTATGTCAAATGTGTTATTCTCTAAAGATAGGTCACCTACGATTAAATCACTAGTTCAAGAACAGTTGGCAGAGAACATCTATCACCATGACTATCAGATGAGCCAATAAGCCGAATGTAAATCTCTGGGTTTTCTTCAGAAAATAATCGATCACGTGCTAGTCTGAATTTTTGGACTAACACATTGCAACAGTCAAGCATGCTAATCAAGGCAGCAACAATATTAGGATCTGCTTCATCCTGTGCATTATCTTCTTTACTGAACAAAGATAATCTATTCTCAATTTCGTTAAATGTATAATAAATATATAGCTGAGCATACTGAGGTTTCCGTCCTTGAACTGGCATTAATGAACCAATACGATGATGAACAACACCGTTTATACGGAAAACATAAGGAGCTTCACCAGTGTTAATGGTTCTATCAACATCTACGCCTAAAGAGATGAACGGAAACAAGGAATTGTAATGACATATCAAACGCATAAATTCATTTGAACGGGCACCTTTATTAAAACCAATAAGTTCTCGAAGTGGATGTGGCAATTCTTTATGTGGTGGAAGGGAGACGTTCCACCACGGCAACACTTATTATAAACAATTCGATGATGTCTAGAGGAACTCCTATGCTAAGACCTTTCTTGAAACCAAAAAACAGCACCACACCTATTACATTCGTAATCTAGACCGCCATAATATGATTGATTGGCATACATGGCTGAAACAACGTAAGAAAAAGTCTACTGAAAGAAGGAAAAGAAAGAGATAATATAGCAATGTAAAACACATAGGGAGTATGCGGAGGGAAAAAAAACCGAAAAACAGCATAGTTAAAGCATATTGTCAAACCTTTTAGGTTAGAAATTTGTTCCTTAAAAAGAGAAACGCCTACCTCTCTAGGTGAAATTTGATTAAAAGGGTACATGTTACCTGAAATGAGAACAAAATGCAATAGAAACTATAGAACAAAACATGCTGAAATATTTATGATTAGAACAAATAACAAAATAAAGAACACAACAATTATTCAAAAAGAAAGACAAATTGCGAAACAAGCTACTGTCAAATCTTTATGGCTGCAAGTAAGGATAAAATAGAGAACAAATTTTTTTTGGGAAAACCATAATAAAGCATGCTTAAATGTCTATGATTCAAAGAAAAGAAAAGCACCTGTTCTAGCAACATTGCGCAGCAAATTGGATAACCTCCTTTTTTCTATTATTGGTTGCATCAATAGAACTAACCAACGGCAAGAAATGGTCTCCTGCCATGTTGACAGGCAAAAAAAAAAACAAATTGGTAAAAAACAAGAATATAAACCACAGGCTTTAAAAAAACAGAAAGTAAATAGCTACAAAGAATGGACATAACCATGCTAACGCCTCCATGGAAAAAGTGTATTAACATATGTGGAAAGCACTGTAGAGCAGTAAATGAAACAAAAAAACAGTAAGAAACAGGAAGTGTTTAAATAACTTGAAAAACAGAAAGGACTTGGTGTACACAGGCTACGAAATGGTAATGACAAACATACACGAATCAGATGTTGCTTGCAAAGGTGCTGGTGTAAAGTCATCAGACAAAACATCTACAAAAGGGACCGATGAAATTTCGGAGACAATTGGTTGTTTTCCACATAAAATTTCTTCATGGTGGGCTTTAGCAGAGGCCGACAAATCCATAAAATAAAATAGCAAGAACTAACACACAAATAATGCAAGCAAAACGCAATGAGAACAACAGAATTATAGCAAGATCTGTAGATACAATGATAACTAAAAACATGTACATCACATACTACTTATATATGGAACGCTAACAGGCGGGCAATGAGTAGTTCTCGAATAATAAGTCCAAATATATTATATAACAGAATATGTTCCAACTATACCAGATTCTATAAAAACATCAATGAATGCAAACACATAAACATCGAGTTTTTTTGGTCGATGCTATAGCGCAGCCTAAATAACGCATAAATAATATTAAAAGCTATATGTGAACCATAACATGAATAGCACGTTTAGATACCTTACATAAGAAAATATGCATATTCTATTATAAACTAATATTGTTAGAAACAGCAGAATCGTAGAAAACTGTATAACTATATTAATGCATACAAAGGTTAGCATAAAGTTTTTTTGCTGATGCGTAAACAACACTAAATGCTATATATAAAGCACCACACGAATAAGATGTCGAAGTATATTATATAAGAGGATATGTGTCAACTGCACCACATCTTGTAAAAACACCAATGAATGCAAACACATAAACCTCAAGTTTTTTTGACCGATGCCATATTGCAGTCTAAACAGCACATAAATAATGCTAAAATCTATATGCGAATCACAACATGAATGGCATGTTTAGACACCTTACATAAGAAAACATGCATATTCTATTATAAACAACACGTTAACATATTCAAATATCTTATATGAGAAAGTACGCACGCTCTATTGTTGGCTATACGTAAATTATACCACAAACAACATATTAACAAATTCAGATATGTTTCATGAGGAAATATACATGTTCTATTGTAGACTATATGTAAACCACAATATGAACAACATATTTAAACATCTTACATATAAGAAAAAAGCGTATCAAAAGTCACCCTCACAGAGCGCACAATGGAGTGTCGTCCTTCTGGATAACAAAGCGCTATGCTTCAATAGCGACTTAATACCCGCAAACAAGAATACTCCCGTAATCTACTCTCGGTCAGGCAATAACAGACGAAAACACAAAAAGCATAAAGCACCTGCAAAAGTATGTAAATAATGTCATAAAACCAAACTGGAAGTACGTAAAACCAAGCATTCTAATGTAAACACATGATAATATCGTAAGAACAAACCGCAAGCATGTAAAAATAAGTATTCTAATATAAACAAACTGAAAGTATGTAAGAATAAGCATTTTAATCAATAGACCAAAACAGAGCGCTGCACTTCAGAAGCGATCTAGTAACAGCGCACAAAAATGTTCCCCTGATCCACTCTCAAGCAAGACAAACAAGCCGCCAATAAGTGTCTGCAAAAATATGTAGACAATGTCAAAAAAACAAAATGGGAGTATGGAAAAACAAGCATCCCAATCTAAATACAGAAAAACAAGCATTCCAATCTAAACACGATAGCATAAAAACAAAATAGGAGTATACAAAAACAAGTATTCTAGTCTAATTAAATACAACAACAGAAACCGCAAATCCAAAAAGCGTTTTACAACCATCAGAAAACATAAATCCAAAAAGCGGATTGCAAACATGACAAAACAAAACACTTAGCAAAAACGAAAACGAAAGAACAAGAGAAATATTCTAGCCTAAATACGTAAATCATGAGCCCAGATGTTAATCGAGACCAAATACAACAACACAAACCACAAATCCAAAAAGTGTTTTACAACCGTCAGAAACAAGAGCACATAAAACGTGAGGGCACATTTTAATTGCAGCTAAATATAACAAAATACAACAACAGGAACCGTAAATCCAAAAAGCAGAACATAACTATCGGAAACAAGCAACAACAGAAAACGTAAATCCAAAAAGCGGATTACAAACATCACAAAACAAAACACTTGGCAAGAACGAAACAAACATTTAGCAAGAACGAAACCGAAAGAACACACTGGAAGCGCTCAGCAGCAAAATAACGAACACAAAACAAGAACACCAACGAAAAGCGGAAAAACAAAGCAGAAACCAAAAAACAACAAGGATCCTAAAAACAACGCTAAACCGCTTAAAAAAACCGACGAAATGCACCAGCCGGCTCGCTCACCTTACCTTCAACGAACAAAATCCACCCAGCACACGAGGAACACCGGCGAAAAGCGCAAGAACGGAGCAAGAACCAAGAACAAATGTTAGCAAGGACGAAACCAAAAGAATGCATTGGAAGCTCTTAGCAGCAAAATAACGAACAGCGAACAAGAACGCCAACAAAAAGCGCAAAAACAAAACAGAAACCAAAGAACAATAAGAATCCTAAAAACAACGCTAAACCGCTTAAAAAAAGAGCCGATGAAATGCACCAACCGGCTCGCTCACCTTACCTTCAACGAACAAAATCCACCCAGCACACGAGAAACACCGGCGAAAAGCGCAAGAACGAAGCAAGAACTAAGAACAAATGGACACACCACACCAAATGAAAAGCGAAACGAAAAACCCCCTGACAAAATCCGCAACCCGTGCGCACAATAACAATAAACATAAGAGGAAAACGAGCTGCACGCCGGAAAAGCCGACCACAACAGAAACCAAAAAAGCGGGACCCAAACATCATACACTAACCCGTCGCTAAATCGCGTAAAAAACGAAGCCAGCTCGTCCTCCACCTGGAAGCTTTCAGCGGCACTGTTTCTCTGGCGCGGAAGAGAAGGCAACGCGCGAGCGCAAACCGAACCCGCGCCTCGCTACCAGTGCACAGCGAGCGCAACCAGCCCGAATGCACAACGCGCACCCACGCGGCCATGCGTCAGGCAACGAGCGCAGCACGCACACGTGGCACAGGCGAGCGAACGGGAAGTCCCCCAACTTTACTATACGGTAGATGTATGCATAAGATAGAGGTGAATAAAGTAGAGTATGTGATACATTCATGATCATTGTCTTATCTTCAAAATAAAAGAAAGTAGAAAGTTAAAAGCATAAACTAATATAAATAGACCCTTTATTTAGGGTGGGAACAACTACTGTTTAATGTACAAATTTAAACAGTGTTTTTCATATTAGTATACATATTCACCCACTATATTAAGACCGATATATTATTAGCTCCTTTGAGAGGCTTGTATTGGTCGGTGATTAGGCTAATCATGAAGAGTTTTTTTTGTCCAAAATGGCAAACTTTTAAGTATGATTAGCAAAAAAGACACCTTCGTAGCCGTAATTGCAAAAATGACACTCTCTACCGCATGATCACCGTGCGGCATTAGCCATGGGCCGACATGTGGTGAGGCGCCACACAGTCACCATGCAGCATTAGCCACGTGTAACACCCCGGTCCTCCTCAGAGCGCGGGATGCTACCACTACAAACACTTACCATCTCAAATGGGTGCTGCTATTAAAAATTTTGGCAGCATCTCCCTTGTTTATATGACTACAAACAGGGAGCAATCAACATACATAAATCAAATCACAATAGGATAACCAATTCCATATCATATATAGCTATAACATGTATAAACTTAGGGCTCTATGCCCATGAAAGCTCAACACCACAACATACATAAATCACCAGACACCTTCTTGCTGTCTCGGTGCCCAACCGACCCAAGAATTCAGTGATTTCGTCACTTATACTCGCGGATCGAATTCTACACGCTTAATCTCGCCTTGCTCATGATCGGGCCGAAAAGACAAGCCCTCTAATCTTTCTTTTCACTAATATTTCTCTCTCCAAATAGTTCTACCAATTAACCTTACTTTAATTTATCATCTGCTGACTAATATTACCAGTTGCTACTACTACCCTAGTACCTCTCACAAGCAGCACTACTTCCCTTCCCTCTCTCTCCTTCCATGAATTTAACAAGATCAATGGCAACAGCACCAATTCATCGTCCAAGCGTCCATCTTAAAAAAATGACATTTTAATGGCTACACGAATCAATCCTAAAAGTCGACATAATAACTTCTACAAGAATCGATGAATAAGCAAGGAAGAAGGTTTTTGAAGAGTTACCCTAACCCCGAACAACTGGATCGGGGCACTACCTTTCATTCCTTGGCCGGATCTAACGGATCAAGAGCCGGATCAGACTTCCCTTCTTTTTCTTCCTCTCTTTTCCTTCTTCTCTTCCGTTTTCCTTTCTTCTTTTCTTCCCCTCTTCTTCTTTCTCACGGCCGACTTCTTCTCCTTTCTTTTCTTCTTTTCTTTTTTCCCTCACCGCCAGCCTCCTCTTCTTTCTTCCCCTTCCTCTGTTCTCCCTCCCAACCAGTTGGCCCCTTCCTTCTCTTCCCTCGGCTGGCCGGCCCTTCTCTACTCATGGTCGGTTCCTGGTTCTCCGCTTGTCTCTCTCTTGCGCGGCATGCAGCCGGAAAGGCGGCAATAGCACACAGCCGACAGAGCAAGGGGGCGACGATGAGCTACAAGGTGGGGCGGCGGCAGCAGCAAGGGGACGGGGAGGCGAGGTGTGTGTGAGGGAGCGGTGGTGCTAGGCGACAGTGGTGCACATGAGCTAGAGGTGGGACTCGGCAACCGCGAGGGAGGTGTGGAAGCACGGCAGATACAATGACGGTGGCCGATGACATGTGCGCGAATGGAGCAGCTAGGGGATGGCATAAGGAGGAGAGGATAAGCATGATCTCCTCCCCTGGCTGCCTTCTTATGTGGGGAGGCTAGGTAGGGGCTAGGCTGGGCCGAAACTGGCCTAGCTCCTCACAGGTATTACACTCTACCCCCTTAACAGAATTTGACCCCGAATTCTAACGTCTGACAATCTACACGGAAAGACAAAACTAACTGAACTGAATGGAAAAGTACTCTAACTCGTACCTGTAGAGAACATCTGTAGGTAATTCTCATGCATGCGAGACTCTAATTCCCAACTCACTTCTTGCTCAGATTGGTGCGACCAAAGCACTTTTACATACTTTAACGTTTTGTGTCTCAACACACTTTTTGGTTCCTCTAGAATCTGAACTGGACATGATTCGAATGTGTGATCTTTCATGATGATCAGTGGTTCTATCGCAATCTTATGTTCCGGGTCCCTTAGGTACTTTCTCAACACAAACACGTGAAACACATTGTGCACTTCGCGCATAGACTTGGGAAGGTCCAACGATATGCCATCTTTCCAATTCGTGCCAGAATTGGAAATGACCCAATGTACCTTGGTCTAAGCTTCCCTTTGGTACCAAATTGCACGATGCTTTTAGTGGGAGACACTTTCAAAAGCATCTTATCCCCCACTTTGAACTCTAAATTTCACCTCATAACATCCGCATAGCTCGTCTGCCTACTCTAGGTAGCTAGCAGATTATGTCTAACCTCCACCACTCATTCCACTGTCTGTTGGACCCAATCTGGGACTAGAATTGCTTTCTCGCCTATGGCATCCCAGCATAGTGATGATCTACACTTCCGCCTATACAGAACCTCGAATGGCGTTGCCCAAGCATTGGAGTGGTAGCTGTTGTTGTAGGCAAACTCCATGAGTGCTAATTGATCCTCCCAGCTATCTTTCTAAGACAGAACACATGACCTTAGCATGTCCTCCAGTGTTTCAATGGTGCGTCCAGACTGCCCATCCGTCTGTGGGTGGAAAGCAATACTAAACTGAAGTTTTGTGCCAAGAGTGCTTTACAGACTCTCCCAAAACTTAAAGACAAACTTAGCATCTCTGTCCAAAACTACCATCTTAGGCACACCATGCAATCTCACTATCTCACACACGTAGATAGGTGCCAAATTACTCACTGAGTTCATCGTACAAATAGGAATGAAGTGTGTGGACTTGCTAAATCGGTCCACCGCTACCCAAATCACATCCTTAAAGTGTGTGTACTTGCTGAATCGGTCCACCACTACCCAAATCACATCCTTACCTCGCTGAATAAGAGGAAAGCCGACTATGAAATCCATGGTAATATCATCCTTGGCCACTGAGAAACATCCAGAGGCTGTAATAACCCAGTGGGGCGCTTATGCTCAGCCTTCACTTGCTGGCAAATCCCGCAACAACCACTTTTATTCTCTTCTATCAAAAACTCTTTTTCAAATCCCGATACATCTTGGTCTTGTCAAGATGTACCATGTACAGGGTACGATGAGCCTCTCTCAATATATCGTCCTTGACTTGAGCCTTTTGTGGCACGCAAAGGTGGCCCTGAAACCGCAATGCACTCGACTCATCAAGGCTGAAATTCCTCATTTTCCCCTCATCAAGGTGCTTCCTCATTTGTTGAAGCAACCAGTTATACCGTTGTGCCTCTCTAACTCGCTCTGGGATCACCGATTCCAGCAATAGCTGTGTCTTAGGACGTGTTGTACCAGCATAATGATAGGAAAGCTCATCCGATTGAAGTCAACAATAAGACAGCCTAAAGTGCAGGGTATTATTTTGTGACTAATGGCATTAGCAACCACATTCGCTTTGTCCAGGTGGTACTAGATAGTGAGATCATAGTCATTGATCAGCTTCAACTACCTTTTTTGCCTCAAATTCAACTCCTTCTAAGTGAAACTGTACTTGAGCCTCTTGTGGTCAGTGAAAATATCGCAGGACTCTCCATACAAATAATGCCTCCAAATTTTTAGAGCAAAAATGTAGGATCAATTACTGCAATCAGAGAGGATGAATGATTGTCGCCGCCTTTTCGAAGTCTCCAGACGATCGATGATGCTTTTGACTGCTCAAAGATCAATCGCCTAATCAGATGCCTAGTGTACAACTGCTTGATCAACCGTTCTGCTCAACCGCCTACTTGATCGACCAATATGTTCAACCGCTTCCCTCGATCACTTTGCCCATTGTCGTATAAACCAACCCACCAGCACACTTCAAGCAAATCAAGAACCAGATTGATTTAATACTATCTTTATTGCTGGAATTTTATGGATTTACAAAGTGCCCTTACAAGCACCCCTAAAAACCTTCTCGATGAAAGCCCTCTCAAAACTGCACTAAAACTTTCTAAAAAGCCACACGTTAGCCTTTAGCTCTCCCTGCTTTTATAGGCTAACATCCGAACCGTGTTCAACGCAAACACAAACATAAAACTCTATCTCTTCCTCAAATCAAGGGACCCAAAACCCTTCCGAACATGGGTTTTATTCAAACTCTCAATCTTCTCAGTTATGGACTCCATTCACAACTCCTAACCTAACATGTGACAAAGTTTCCAGGACAACACCTTCTATATCTTCATCATGTACCATCAACTTCCGTGTTAAAGCCTCCAGGACTGCACCTCCTGTAGCTTCTTCATGCATCATCATCGCTCGTGTTGAAGCCTCCTGGACCGCACCGCTTGTAGCTTCTCCATGAATCACCACCTTTGATATCCACATGCTTCGGTGTGAGCCCGACCACCTCGCGTGACATTCTCGACCGCCTGTACCTCAAATTTCCCCATCCTAATCCTGGTCCTCCTCATCACTGACCATGACCACCTCCACGCCAACCTACACATCAAAGACCAAATAACATTTTCCCGGCATAAGTTCTTTACAATTTGACAATCATCAGCACACACACTCAAACCACACCTTTAACCATCCACGAACACCAACCAGATCGTCCACTAACAATACCAAAGCCTTACCTTAGCCTCTTCAACCTCATATCTCATCGGCGGCTAGCCTCTCCGCCTGGCCGTGCCACCTTGCTGTGGACAACCCGCCATAGAATCTTATAGCCTGAGCCAACCCCAACATGGTCATCCCCTTGCTCCAGGGATATTCAATACAAGCTCGTCCTCACCGATTAGCCTTTCTATAGCTCCTATGCTATGGTCATGTCCCGTGGAGCTCACCTTCCTCCGCCCCTCTAAAGTGATCCCAGACCACCACCAAGCCCTAAAATGGGTTACCCGCCCCTCCTAGAACCCATCCATACTCTTAGATGCCATTGAAAACTAGCCTACTCACCACAATTGCTTGCCATCGCTTTTCGTCACTCGGGAGCACCATAACACCCAACCGAGGAAGACAAAAACTATTCATCATAAGTCATGGGCCACACAGTAGTGGCCAGCACACCAAAGTTGATTCGGGCTGAGCCCAATGCTGTAGTGGTATTGTTCACCAGCCCGACCCACATCCACTCAGATTCGACCCACTACTGTCCAAGATCCAACCTATTACTATTGCAGATCCTATCCACTTTGAACAGTACAACCCGTTACTGTTTCTAGCCCAACCCACAATGAACAGTAATACTCCATTACTGTTCACCAAAAACTATTAGACATATACGTCCATTTTAATGGTTTTAAGCCCATTTAAACTATTTCCAGCTCCGATTCATCAACCCATACTCCAATAAAACCAACTTTATTTGGTTTCTTTGTATTTTCTTTCTTTTATTTTACTTCATTTTTCCTAGCTCATATTCTTTTGAGCACGAAGTTGATTACTTGATTTTTATTTGTGCTAGCACACGATTTTGCTGGACAGTCACTCCCATAAGCTTATCACGAACCGGAAGACCTAGAGCAAGTCAAAGACTTTAAACAGCAAGGCATGCCATAAGTTTTTGATCATGTTGAACCTACACTGTTTTAAGTATTTAATTACCGTGCTTTCATTACTATTATTTATGCGCTATTATTTATTTAAAATAATTGTTTAGAATAGCATGGTAATTTAGTTATGTCCTACCACTGAAAAACTTTGTTTTATTTGATGGCCATATTCATCTTAACTAGACATAGTAGTAATAAATTATTATAAAATATAACATGGTAGATAAGGAGCACAAATGCTTCATACAACAAAGAGGTTCGGCGTTTTGCCGATAGAAATTTGAAATAATTTTAGGGTTAAGAATGACACGTGGAAAGCCATGAGATGGTTGAAATCCATAACCTTATTCTAGGAAGGAGGCTTGGATTGGAGTGGTGGCAGTGCCGCAGTGCACTGGGTTATGCATCAGTTCATCTGTACAGAAAGCAAATCCTTAGCATGACAGGAAAGCAGCCTAGCATCTGGGGCAAACTGGTACCATCGCACTTGAAATTGGATTGGAACGCATCAGCCATCAGGTCACTAAAGATATCCCTCCCAATCTGTGGGTACATGTAACAGCCCTTAAAGATGGCTAAGTGGTCATCCGGATGCGATGCATATGGAAAAACTGTAATGGAAAGTGTTCATCCGGATGCGATGCATATTCTAAAATGATTTCGCTCAACTCTGTTCAGCATTAAGTTCGTAGAACTAGGAAAAAAAATAGACAGACACGGCATTTGGTCAAACATATAGCAAGCAACAGTAGTAAGCCAGTAACTCAACCAAAAGCAATATTAGAGTACATATTCACTAAGAAACAATCAAATATCTTCGCTAACAACCAGAACCACCCCAAGGTCAGCACCAGAACAAGATCACAGAGGAGTACATATTTGCAACAAATCACAGTATTGATTAAAAGAATACAAACCTCCCTAAATATTTTTGCATGCCTAAGTAACTACGGATGCATTGAGGATCAGAGAACTAGTCTTCGAAGTAGCAAGCAGGTCTCAATAATCTCCACAGCACCAAGTAAACATCAACAGCCAACCACTTCATAAGGATCACCACATTGTTCCAGACAATTTCCCTCCGCTGCAAAAGCAGTACTGCACTACAGATTGTTATCACCAAATAAAACACAAACATGTTTTTTTTTCGATTTATTAACATCATCTGTCAAGCATATCATGTGGAGAGTAAATGTGCAACTAATATCACGTTATTACACTACTTTACTGGGATTCACAAAGGCACGACATTACCAATCTTCATGAATGATACATATGATGATTATGACAGAGATATGCAAGTCAGTGTGGGAGGCCGTCTGCACTATGCGAATGGGCAGCGACCGAGTTCAGGAGGCAAGAATGCAAACTTTGCGTCATGAGTTTGAGCCATTCGCTTGGGGGACACGGAGACCATAGATGATTTTTCCATGCGCCTGACTGGGCTGATGGACCATCTTCGTTCTCTAGGAGATCCCTTGGAGAAGGGACAAGTTATCAAGAAGTTTTTGTGGGTTGTGCCGCAAAAATACTCTCAGGTGGCCATCTCTATTGAACAGTTCCTCGACCTTGACTCCATGACAGTCGAGGAGGTGACTGGCTGGCTGAAGGCTATTGAAGATTGACTGGGATTTCGTGATGGAGGAGGAGGAGGCCGTCTACTCTTGATCGAAGAAGAATGGCTGACACGGTCTAAGAGCAAGACACACAATGAGTCATCCACATTTGGCATCAAGCCTTGGTAGTCAAGCCATGATGGCATCAAGCTTTGGTAGTCATCCACATTTGGCATCAAGCCTTGGTAGTCAAGCCTTGGCAAGCATGGGCTTCAACCCAAGGGTACCCCTAATGGCAAAGAGGTTTTAGGACTTAGGAGGCAGACAAGACAAAACCAAGGTAAAGTGTTTTAATGGCAACATTTTTCGACACTTTGCTAAGGAATGTCGCAAGCCTCACTGAGAACAGAAGGAGCAGGTGCATGTTGCGCAGGTTCAAGAAGAAGAACCCACTTTGTTAATGGCACAAGTGTGTGCGTTGACAGGGCTATCAGAGTAAGAACTAGATGCTGTCTTTCTCAATGAAGTCCATGTGCAGGTGAATCTTGGACATGAAGGCAATACTTGCGACAGTGTGTGGTACTTGGACACCAGCGCCACAAACCACATGTCCGGCACAAAAACAATTTTTGTCGACCTTGACACAATGGTGCGAGGGTTGGTGAAGTTTGGAGACGGGTCACTCATTGACATCTACGACAAGGGCTCAGTGCTTTTCAGGTGCCACAATGGAGAACACCGAACACTGAGTGATGTCTATTACATACTGAAGCTTCACAGCAACATTGTCAGTGTTGGACAACTAGATGAGCGTGGTTGCCAAATACTCGTTGAAGACGACATTCTCAGTGTGAGAGATCTGTTACACGAGACGACGGAGGAACGACGAAGTAAGACGAAGTAAACAAGATCAATCGCAGAGAGACACGAGATTTAACGTGGAAAACCCTCCCAATGCGAGAGGGAAAAACCACGGGCACCAGCCAGCAACAATCTTCACTATATCGGGGTGAGGTTACAACGTCCGGGATTTACAACTCTCATTCAATTATCCCAAACAGCGACTTACAGGATATATATATATATATATATATATATATATATATATATATATATATATATATATATATATATATATATATATATATCAGGGAAACCCTAATTTGACTAGGATCCACACCGCGGGGGGGGGGGGGGGGGCTTCGCCCCCCGCACTTCCCAGGCGTCCCTGGGTGCACGGGCCTTGCACAATGGGCCGCTTCAGGACTCCGCTCCGCTCCGGCCCTAAGCCTCCGGTGACGGGCCTCCGCTACGCTCCATCCAGAAGCTGGCCTAATTGATGTATAGAATTTGGATCACAAATCAACATACTCCACCTTGAGACAAATTCCTTCCTGTAGCATAAATCAATCCTTCATCCTGAACACAACAAAGAAAGAAATACTTTCGGCGCCACACAGCCTCTTGGGCTAAGCTGTAATACCAACTAAGCTTGAGCAAAGCTCAAACTTAGCAACAGGAACTGGCTTTGTCAACATATCAGCAGGATTTTCATGAGTGCTAATCTTGCATACCTTTAGCTTACCCTTTGCAACAATATCTCTGACATAATTATATTTAATCTCAATGTGCTTTGTCCTCTCATGAAACATCAAAGACCCAACAGCACTAGCATACGGAACTCTGGACATGTACTCAACCTCCTCATCAGTGCTAGGACATTGTGAAGCTGACAATTTAAAGTGAGGTGCAATGGGAGTACTAACAGGCTTTGAATCATGCATGTTGAAACGATGAAGCACTTTCTGAATATAATTTTGCTGACTAAGAAACAATAAACCAGAAGCACGGTCTCTAGTAATTTCCATACCTAGAATTTTCTTAGCAGCACCAAGATCCTTCATCTCAAATTCACTGCTCAACTGAGCCTTCAATGCAGTGATTTCTTTCTTGCTCTTGGCAGCAATCAACATATCATCAACATATAACAGCAAGTATATAGGTGATCCATCAACAAATTTAATGTAGACACAGCTATCATAATCAGATCTTTTAAAGTTATTTGATAACATAAATGAATCAAACCTCTTATACCACTGACGAGGAGACTATTTCAAACCATATAAGGACTTCTTCAATTTGCAAACATGATCCTCCTTACCAGGCACTATGAACCCTTCTGGCTGGTCCATGTATATCTCCTCCTCAAGATCTCCATGCAAGAATGCTGTCTTCACATCTAGCTGCTCAAGCTCAAGATCACGCATAGCAACAATACTAAAGAATGTACGGATTGAGCTATGCTTCACAACTGGGGAGAACACATCTCCGGCCCTAAGCCTCCGGCGACGGGCCTCCGCTACGCTCTGTCCAGAAGCTGGCCTAATTGATGTATAGAATTTGGATCACAAATCAACAAGATCAGCATAAGAAATTGTTGGCCAAGGTAATGAGGTCTGGTAGCCGCTTGTGCATGCTAAATCTTAGAGCAGTTTTTCTATCCTTGAGGAGGTACCAAGAGGTACCAAATTAGATCCAGCCGTTCAATCAGTGTGATCAACGGCTCAAAATTTGGTACCTCTTGGTACCTTGTACCTCTTGGTATCTCGCGTCCGGTACCAGTAGGTACTGCCAAATCTCAGTCGTCCGATCAGTGTGATCAACGGCTCAAATTTGGTACCTCTTCCCCCTCAAGGATGGTAAAATTTCCCTAAATCTTAACATTGTAGAGCCTATGCATTTGGTGGCCTGGTGCACCGAGGAGGCGTCGCAATGGCATGCTCATTTTAGCCACTTGAATTTCCAATCCCTTCGTAAGCTAGCCATGAAAAAGATGGTGCACGGGAAGCAACGATGTTCTTCATTCCCTGAAGAGGCTAACTACCATGCTAAGATAGTTCTAGAGCTGGTGCATGGTGATCTTTGTGGTCCCATCTCACCGGCCAGACCTGGAGACTAGAGGTATTTCCTATAGCTCGTCGACAACACGACTCGCTATATGTGGGTTATCTTGCTGAAATTCAAGAATGATGCTACTGTTGCTGTCAAGAATTTCAAAGCCAAGGCAAAACTGCAAAGCGGTGCAAAGCTAAAGGTCTTTTGGACTGATCGTGGAGGGGAGTTTACCTCTACGGAGTTCGAACAATACTGGATGGACCAAGGTGTCACAAGGCATTTGATGGTGCCATACTCCCCATAGCAAAACGGCATCATTGAACGTCGAAATCAAACGGTGATAGGAATGGAGATGAGTCTCTTAAAGGCAAAGGGATTACCGGGCTATTTTTGGGGTGAGGTAGTCTCCATGGTTGTTTACATCTTAAACCAGTCTACAATAAAGAGCATCAACAGCAAGACACCCTATGAAGCCTAGTTTGGAAGGCATCCAAACGTGCAACACTTCTGCATGTTTGGGTGTCTTGGTTTTGTCAAAGTGGTGAAACCGAATCAAAAGAAGATGGATGATTACAGTGTACCTATGGTTTTTATTGGGTACAAGGACGAGTCCAAGGCTTATAGAATGTATGACCCTGTGGCTAAGAAACTTCATATCTCCTATGACATTGTATTTGATGAAGAAAGGATTGGGACTGGGGCACATCAACAGATGATCAAGGAGAATTGACACCGGGTGAAATGTTCACAGTCCATTACACTTCTTATCACAATGTAGGAGATCTTCTGGCAGGAACAGTAGACGCCTCCAGCTGGAACTGCACCATTCCCTTTGGCATATACTCCCACTGGAGTCAAATGGGCCACCCCACTGAAAGATGCTTCACCAACCTCAGAAGAAAAACCCAAGCACTACAAGACCTTGCAAAATTGTATGACACACTATTGTGCATGAGTTGACTAAATCTTTCAATGAAATGTGTCTTCTTGCAGCAGAGGAACCCTCCTCTTTCTCAGAACCTGAGAAGCTTAGGTGGTGGCAAGATGCAATGCAAGAGGAGATCAATTCCATTGAGTCTAACCAAACATTGAGCCTCCTGCAGGGGTCCGACCGATTGGACTAAAGTAGGTTTTCAATATTAAGAAGAATGCCCAAGGATAGGTTGTGAAGCACAAAGCATGGTTGGTGGCCAAGGGGTACATACAACAACAAGGTGTTGACTTTGAAGAGGTGTTCGCTCTTGTGGCTAGAATAGAGACAGTTCAGTTACTACTGGCTCTCATGGCAAGGAAAGGGTGGGAAGTACATTATATGGATGTAAAATCAACCTTTCTGAATGGATATCTCCAAGAGGAAGTTTACGTATGCCAACCGCCAGGTTTTCTAAATAAGAAGAATGCCCACAAGGTCCTCCGGCTAAACAAAGCTTTGTATGGCTTGTGGCAAGCACCAAGGAATGGAACATGAAGCTTGATAGCCGCCTTATTTCACTCAGATTTGAGAGAAGCCCTTCTGAATCTGCTGTGTATAGAAGAGGTATGGGGTCATCAAGTTTGCTTGTAGGAGTTTATGTTGGTGACCTCATTATCATGTGAGCCCCATACACAAGTTCAAATAGGAGATGAAGAAGGTTTTCTGTAAAAAAAATTATAATAAAAAATAAATTTTATTTTTTTCTGTATTTTTTATTATTTATGATGGATGGGAAAATGGTGAAAATATAAAAAAAACTAGCCATTGGATGAGAGATTTGAGTGGTTTAGATTGAGGGGATAGGGAGGGGAATAGGGAGAGGGGATAGGGAAGCACCATTCATCAACTTGGCCCCGGTTTAATTGGTCTTTTCGATAGCTTTTAACATTTAACTAAAATCATATTATAGTAGTCGTTAGTCTTTTTTTTCTAAAATATTCAATTAAAAAATAGAAAATAAAGCACTGTTATACTCCACGGACAGTAAAAAAAAACTGACACGCTCCAAACTACTACAAACCAGAAGCCAAAAAGTTGTTTGGAATATGGCCTTATTACCATGATTGTTCTTAAGGCTAAGCAGCAAAGAGTTCACGGGATTCAATTCCGAAAAATCCACAGCTAAATTCATCTAACATGTAATAGCTAATTAGTGAGACTCAAACTTGGCACTCAAAACTATGATCATTAGCCACAAGACACGTTTTCTGAGTGCTACCTTTTTCACTGGATCTGTCCGTACGTGCGCCTCTTTCTTTGAATTCTTGGTCATGTTTGTAATAAGTTTTATTATCGTACTTGAGAAACTGATCACGCTTTTCTAAAGCTGCTCGAGCTAGGCTTTAGTCGTGTCTCGTCACTTGAGTGGCAAGCATTAGCCAGTATCTATCATGTTTGAGTACGTCAGTACCTGGCAAATACAAATATACTTTGTTTTCTAACGAGTAAGTGCAACGCCATGCATGTGTCAAACGAATAGAGCGATCTCAAGATAAAGGGAGCGAGCTAGAACGGATGAGCATGCGAGATATTTGGTCCGGAGTCGTCACGCATCTTTGGACGTTTTGAGCTATAAAGTTTGTTAATATAAGTAGGTTACAATGAGTAAAAATGTACCTACCAGCACAATTAGTTGAGGAAGTGTACAAAATGTTGTTGTTTAAATCGAATTATATATGCATGCATGTCTTTTGCTTGAAGGTACAATCGCACCTAAAGATTACATTAACATATATAAACGGGGGAAAGCACGTGAGTTTGACATTTTACCAAATAGCTCCTTAAAGATAATCGTTGTACAAATATGCAATCCAGCCAGAGCTGTTGTAAGGGAAAAGGGAAATACATGCGGCGTTTCTAGTCGACGCACGATATAATTGTAACTATACTTTTTTACCCCAATCTGGATACACACGCGGCGCGGTTCTGCTAGGGAGCCTTCTATGTGTCAATGCGAAATTTTTGGATGCGTTTTTTTATATGGTAGGGACGATGGAGAAGTCGATATAGATTGCATATATAATTTTAGACTCAGGTTTTGAGATAGCAGCGGATGATAGAGATATTGACACGGACTACATACATGGTTTTAAACTCGAGAAATCATTCGAAGAATTCACTTCAAGAAACCATCTTATTTATTTTGACTTTTGAAGCCAAATTAAAAGATAAAAGACAAAAACCAAAAAAATAGTGCCACATGCAAGCGAAAATCCTTTTAGCTCAAGATTGTTCCATTACAGTTTTGATTCGAACACCATTAATTAGTTCAATGTATATATAAGTTTGACACCAGCTGATCCACATGAGAATCTCCATTGCAGGCTATCTATTCTAGAGTATTTTCTGTTGAAGTATAAGTGAATTGTCCATTTTTCCTCATCAGCTTAAACTTTTGGGTGAACTGGCTGGTGCATAAAACCCAATATGGTATCAGAGCCAAGAGGTCTCGAGTTCAAGACCTGGCTGACGTAATTAAAAAAATTAATTACAGTCCACTTCTATTCCACGTGAATTGTCCATCTTTACTCATCAGCTTAAAGTTTTTGGGTGAACTGGCTGGTGTATGAAACTCAATATTTTCTTCTCCTCTTTTCTTCTTTCCTTAATTTTGAATTATCTTGATAGTTTGAGAGCTAGCTAAATGTATGTACGTGCATGCGTGTGCATTAACATGTGCACATATACACCATCAATTTGATTGCACTGTCGTACATGCGTCCTTAAGTTGCCAATTCGCTCCCATTCAACGTTCTTTGATGGAAAGAAACAAACATGCGTGCATGGCAATTGCTGTTGTGGCGTCGGCGTCTGTAGAATGGCCTGTCCTTACGTTGCTTAAGCAACGGACGACATGCTTCAACGTGTACTGCTCCTTACGTTGCTGATGTGCAGCTCTACATTGCTGATGGATTTCTTTTACTGGATGAGATCGCAAACTTGCTGAACCCCCCGTAGATTTGTTTTTGGAAGGTTGTCTTTGAAACACGGGAATTTGCTAGGATTCTTGCAGAAATTATACTACTTCTTATAAAATTCGTATGAAATTCATGTAAATTTCCTGCGTTCCAAATAAGTTCTTGACTGTGGTCGATCGGTTGCATCACGAAACTATAGATCGCTTGTCATCATAATTATTTCAATAAATTACATAGCCCACACCATTTAATTAAAATAATTGAAGAAAAACACCGTGCATGTCGATCGTCGTTCCCTTTTTCCAATGGGTTCAGCGGCGGCGACCTTTCCCATCACCGGTGAGCTTCGCAAACAAGGATGATAACCGAGAGGTACTGCTAGCCCCGAGCCTCAACACTGCAGAATTGACCCCCTCTCTCCAAGCTTCATATATAGTACGATGGAATGATTGTACAATTACCATCGATCCTACGCATGCGTAATCCTATCCTGAGAGAGCCCAATGGGAAACACACGATTAGTTTCCACGTGGAAATATGCTTTTCTTTTCCTAACATTTCTTTAAAGAAAGGGAGTGTCTATACAACATCGCAACACCTCCACATCCACGTGGAAATAGGATAGCAAGCCACATTATATTCATTTTCATTTAGGGGAGAGGGATTAATTTACACACGGTACAACATCGCAACACCTCCACACCTCGATCCTACACACCGAGCAAAAGAAAGGCAAGATGTAAACATACGAGATGCAAACCATCACCATAGCCGAAGCAAGTACTTAAACCACGAAACTAAAGGAAACCACACGCGCGCCTTTTATCATTTCCATGCAGATAATAGTACTAGTGGTAGACTACAAGCTTGAAGAGCTCTCTCGCGACTCTAGCTTGGACGTTTCTTCACTCGATGAGGTTGGTGATGGCCGTACAGACGATCGCTATCTGCACGGAGTAGGAGCCGCGCTGCGTGATCGGCGACGGGACGGAGGCCTTGGCGAAGGCGTCGTCGCACTGGTGCGCGAGAGAGATTGCCTCCCCAGCCTTCTCCTTCCCGGCCGCGTAGTCGCGGCTGTTGATGTCGTCGTGCGCTTCGGCGAACGCGAACCCCATGCTGTCGTACAGGTCCTGGCACCGCCCGAGCGCCGCCCGCGCCCTGGGATCCGTGCCCGGCCTGGCCAGCAGGTCCTTGATGTCGTAGACCGCATTGTCGGCGTTGACGACGCCGGTCAGGGCCGCCACCTTGGCCAGGCCCCATGTGTCCGCGCTGGGGCTTTCGCGGTGCGTGCCCAGCTCCGACACGCAGAAGTCGTAGTCCACACGCCCGTCGCTGTCGGCCGCAGCCTTGCACGTCGTCACCACCGTCGCTTCGACGCCACTCGTGAGCACCGCGAGGACGGCGGCGAAGGACGCTGCGGCGAGAAGGCGAGCCGTAGACGGCATCATGTCGATATTGTTGGTTTTGTAACTTGTGTTCCGGGAGGGTGTGATAACTCATGGTGGGCTCTATCTTTGCTGGGACAGAATTGAGGTTGGCACTGACTGACGGACTGCATACATTTTATAGGCGCTGATCTACCGATAGCCGAAACGATGTAGAATGAATCGTGGGGTTCACCTGTTAGATTTTGGCCCATTTAGATGTGTTGTCGTAGACCTTTTTTTTAGATTGGACACTTATACGCCAACGGCCTATTGCAACGTATGTGGGCCTCATGGATATTCCCGCATCATGCTCTATTGGAACGTTCTTCTCCTTCTTTTTTAGGGTATTGCGACGTTCTTCTACCAAAAACTTTATTGCCGAGGAGATATGCATGTCGTGTCAATTGTCCCTAATACCGAAAGTCGTCATTGCTCTTCCCGCCATGCCTCATTACCGACTGTGGAAGGGACGTCGACGAAGGGGTACTCGATGGCCACCGCTACTGGATCCGGCCGCTAGGAGCAAAGCGATTCTCACCGATCAGCTCCATCGGATCCCCCGCCAGGAGGCCGAGGAAGAGGCATCAGTGTGACAGCTCAAAAATTTTCACAAATTTGAATTTGAGCACTTTTTTTGAATTTGGACGTTTTTGCCAAATCCGAAAATTCCGACCAAAAACCCGCTTTTTTATTTTCTGAATTACGCTTTCCACCTTGAGAAAGCACATTCTTGCTACCTGTTTTCTCCCCTATTGCTACTTGCCTCGCGTCACGCCGCCATTCCCACGCTCCTGTGCAGCCTCAACACGCCGTCTCCTTCGCCCCCGCCAAGCTGCCCCAGCACCCATGCCACCTAGCCCACCACCTCACACCGAGATTAAACACTGCCCATGCCAACACCACGCCATCTTTGCCGTCGACTTGCACTACCGATAAACCATGCCGCCAATTGCTCGACACGCCGTGTCTACCACTATTTTTCTTGCCCACTTTGCACGTTTGCTCCAGAGAGGAACGACGCCTCCTACACCGCCAGCACTGCCCGCTCACCCGTAAAAACCACGTGACTATCCACATCATTGCCCACGTGCCAAGCTCGCCCTGCAACACTCTCCCGATGTAAACCGCCTTGCGCCGACTATAAAGCCAAGGCTAGTGACTACTTTAGCCTCTCCTTCACACACCCTCATACATGAGTCCATCATCATCTTCCCCGGGTGTATAAAGCTACACCGTCGCCATCATCCCCAAACCGTCCACACCATCTTCAAAATTTCCCATCTCCGTCCACACCCTCTTCAAATTGGTCACGTCCTTAGCATCTCCTCACCACCATGAAGCTGTCCCCTAGCTTCCCACCGCCGTGTGCCATCGCCCCGCTGCCCATGGCACCGTCGCCAACCTTCCACAAACCACCTTAGGCCGAGCCACCACAACCACAGAGCTCCCCTGACCTCCTAGATGCTCGAGCTGCTGCCAATTTTGCTGAAGTTCCACTGCAATTCTATCGTTCTGTTTGCATGTTCCAATCGAGCTCTGCCATCATCAGCTTGCTCCAGGCTGCCACCGACTACGTGTGTGCCCAAAATAGGTTGCTTGCATCTTGTTATTGCTCATCGCACAATCGCTTGCCGACGTCTACCGTCACCGTTAATGCCACTCAACCACCATGGGAGTTGAGCTCCAGCTTACTTAAAATGTGAGCTGGGCCGCGTGCCCTAGGGGCTGGCAAAGCCAGCCTAGGCCGGTGCTTAAGCCCAGCCAGCTGAACTAAGCTAGCCAGTGCTATTCACATCTCAGCCAAACACTATGCAACCCTATAACACCCAATGGTCCAATACTATTAATTCAACCCAACCCAAACACTATTCAACCTAATCCGCTATACAGTAAATAGGGTTAACACTATTCACTCAACTTGACCCACTAGAAAGAATATCAACTTGGTACTATGCACCCAATCTGTTACAATTCATCTGAAATCTGACAACCTAGTTTACACTCATTTTGACCGTTTCGAGCCCGTCCAACTCATTTTCAACCCCATTCAACCTAACCAAGCTTAGTTTAAACACTATCCTCTTAAATCCATCTTCTTTTATATCTTTTTCTAGACTTTTGATTTTATTTTATTCCCAGCTTGCATTTTGTCAAGCAAGGACTTATTTATATTCGGTGTTTTACGCTAGCATCTAAATTCAACTAGTTGGCCAATGAAGAAGCTACTGGAGAAACTAAAATAGATGGTATCAAACCTAAAGGCTACGAAGAAGTAATCGAAGACCCTGTATAAGAAGACAAATCAAATGTCTTTGATCATATTGATCCCACATTATTTAATCATAATTACTTTCATTTATGTTATTTGAGTATTGTTATTTACATAAAACAATAATTCAGAATGACATGATAAATAATTATATCCAACCACTAAAAAGCCCAGTCATACTCTTGTAAACCATATTCACCTTGACAACCAAAAGTGTTATTATAATATAAAATCACCCTATTGATAATTAGCAGGTAGGTTAAAAAATATAAATGCTTTATAAATACTATTAAGGATTATTTGATCTAGCGCCGATAGACTTTGAAATAAAGCTAAATATTGAAGCTTCTTACTGGGCAACTACTAGATGGTTAGAGCTCATGACTTCGATCGAGGCTCTGGTTTGGATATGGTGGTGTGGTGCCGGTGTGTGCATGGTATGTAAAAGATAGTCTCATCTATGGTAAATAAGGACTAGACCCTTAAGTCAAGTAAATAACACAGAACTCGCCACTACTACAAAAGAGCCTAAACTGGACGCTTACATCACAGACTGTTCCTAGGAACTGTCTATGCTGCAAGTATCACAGACATATCATACGAATAACCGTCTGTGGTATTTTTATAGACGGTTTTTAATACAAACCGTCTGTAATAACTTCATTATCATATATGGTTCTAGATAAGAACTGCGTGTGATAATGGCAGTCATCACAGACGATTCTTATCAGTGATACTTCACATGCAGTTTATATTAAAAATCGTCTATGATAATAAAGTTATCATAGCCGGCTTGTATTAAAAACTATCTGTGATATGTTTCCCCACCTTACAATCCTCCAAAATATCATAATCTCCCGCCTGAGTTCGAGTAGGATTGCGTTCCGAGACATCTTTACTAAAATGGGCATAATTTTTGCATACGGTATCCGTTTTCGACGTTCTTGTACTCATTGGAAAGCTAACGACGAGCCCAATCAAAAAATGATCTACTTGTGCCCGTCACTCTCTAAGACCCTCAAAATCGGCCATCTTTAGCCCCAAATTTGTGTTACAAGCTTTTGATTTGTATTTTTGCCCCTTTTCTTGGTCTTCCCTTCGGAATTCGGATTTTGCTTCAATTGAAAAGTTGTATATCTGATCGAAACCTTTCAAATGAGTATATATATATAAGCCATATAAAACTTTGCTATTTTATCTTTTGAGACTAGTTGTTTATATTGCACTGGCATATAAAACTTTGTGCTCTAATTCATAGACGGTTGGTATATAGAACCGTCTGTGATAATCTGACCGCTAGGCCCGTTGATCCTCCCCAACCCAATCCTAGCCAATAGAAATCAACCAACCCTCACCCCACAGATCGTAGCTCCACCTCTCTGTCCCCGCGCCAAAAATTTTCGCACTCCCGCCTCTCCCTCCCCTATAAATAATCACTAAACCCAACCTTCTTACCATTCTCCTCCTCCTTGACCCTTACCATGATAGCCCGCACGAAGTAGACCACGAACAAGTCTACGAGAGGCAAGACACCGCAAAAGCAACTAGCTACCAAGGCGACAGTCAATCAACGTCAACAATGGTGGGTGTCAAAGACATCCAGCTCGTGCGCTGCATCCGGGGCGAGAAGGCCTAGGCATAGAGGATCTTTGCTTTTTCTCTATTCTTGTTGTGTTAGATAGATGGGTAACCTGCTCGTTCTTTTGGGATATTATAATGGTAGGCTCTAATCTTAATAAAAATGGAATGTGTACTGTGTTTCTTACTGTATTTGCTTATTTTCAGATAGCATAGTTAACATTTTCTGAGGCTTGCTGAAAAAAAAGAAAAAAATTAGGTATAGAATGAACTATCATAGATGATTTTGTGATATAAACTGTCTGTGAAGGATTATCACAGATGGCTCAAACCAAAAACCGTCTGTAATACTAACACATCACAGACGGTTCTATCTACCAACCATCTATGATGAAAAAAATATCACAGATGGTTCTAGCTACCAACCGTTTGTGATACTCATCCATTACAGACAGTTGGTAGCTAGAACCGTCTGTGATGTGTGAGTATCACAGACGGTTTTTGATTCGAGCTGTATGTGATAGTGTCCTTCATAGACGGTTCTAGTTACAAATCGTCTGAGTTGTGATTATCACAGATGACTCACAAACCGTCTATGATAACCTCTGATTATCACTGACCCATAAATTTAGACAGTTCAAAAAACCGTCTGTGATGATCCTTTTTGTAGTAGTGTTCATTAGGCTTCATGTGAAAGAGAAATCATTGTATGTTGAGAAGATTGACACAAAAGATAGCCCGTCAGATATGTTAACCAAGGTGGTCCCATAGGCCAAGTTTGAGCATTGCTTGGACTTGGTTGGTGTTCATGCTTACTCGAGCTAGCTTCATTCTAGGGAATTGGAGAGGTGAGTTTGTTTCTTGTTGATATATTCATTTGGAGATGAAGAATTTGAAGATTGAACTTTTGACATCAAGACTCTTGATGTGTTTGTTCTATGGTTTAATTGTCACTGAGGTGGAGAATTGTGATAATGTGTAGCTTCTAATCTCACCATTTGGAAGTCATTTTGGCTCATTCAACATGTAAAACATTGCTTAGGTATGTTGTAGGCTGAAATTAAGGTTGTTTATAAAATTTAGCAATCTTAGTAGCTTTTTGGCAAATATACCATTTTAAGCCCCTCCCCAACTCAAGCCTGGAGAGAGACTTCTTGTTTTTGGCTTAAGAGAGAGGGCTAGGGTTAGGAAGAAAAAGAGGAGAGGCTTTATTGCCACCAAATTCATAAATTTGAGTGAGAACATTGGGGATTTGGAGCCTCCTCACCTTGTTGGTTCCAATTCTTGTACTTGTTTTATCTCTATAATGAAGAATCATCTCGCTGTCGCTCATGGTTTTCCCTCGTGAGGGGTTTCCATGTAAATCTTGGTGTCTCCCTTTGATTTGTGGTATTTTCTTTATCATATATGTTGATTTGAGTCATCATCTTGTTTGCTTTGATTTCTTTGCTCATGTTAATGATGTATGGTTTGAGTTGACATATAAGATAGCACACGCGTGTTCTTTTATATATGGATAATGATGTTAGGATATTGACATTCTAATGAGCTAACCTTGCAAGTATATTCTTATTGGGAAGATTAGACAGCTTGGTACTTGTAAACTTGAGGTCAATGGGCTGTTTTCGTTGCACGCACACAAGGTGTTTGGTGAAATGCTTGTGAGAAATTAGCTTGCTGTTTTTGGTCGCTTCCGCTATCCCTCTGAGCTCACAATTTTGAAGATAAACCAGCAACCATATTGAATGTACGCACATTATCAAAAGTAGGTAGTGCAAACTCGAGAAAAATCTTTATTGATTTATACAGGAAACAAACATAACTCAAGATAAATGAAACATGTATCATATATATGTAGATTGTGCATACGTATACAAACAACAAAGCGGCTTGAAACATCACTCCAAGCTAAGAACAGACAGCCAGCTCATGGACAAGATCACAGGCAAACATCGATCACAATTTACATACACACTGCACAAATATCATTTAGATAACTGGCACATCATGGCTTGGTCTCCGACTCCAGAAAGTGAAACTCTGGTTTCGGGGGCAGCTCGTCCTTGGGCAATGGCGGCAGTTCATGCTCTGGCACCACTGGCTTTGGCAGCTCCGGCACGGTGGGGTGCGGCACTTCCAGTTTTGGCATTTTTGGCACAACCGGGTGCGGCAGTTCAGGCTTTGGCAGCTCTGGCACCGCAGGGTGCGGCACTTTGGGCTCCTTTGGCGCCTCCGGCACGACCGGGTGTGGCAATTCGGGCTTTGGCAACTCCGGCTCTACTGGGTGCGGCACTTCGGGCTCCGTTGGCACCTCCGGCACGGGTGATAGTTCAGGCTTCGGTAGCTCAGGCACAGTAGGGTGTGGCGGCAATTCGGGCTTTGGCAACTCCGGCACGGTGGGATGTGGCGGGTACTCCTCCTTGGGCGCGGTCTCCTCCAGGTACCGTGCCGCGCTGCTCATGCCACTGCACGAGAGCAGCAGCGCCATGAGGAAGAGAACGGAGGAGGAGCCCTTGGAAACCATAGTGGGTGATGAATATTGTACTCCTGATCTGTGTGTATCAGTGAGAGTGCTAGTTTTTGTGATGGTTGGGAGAGAAGAGAAGCCTGCTATTTATAGTGCCAAATGAAAGCTTGCAGCATGTGCTTGCATGCATGTTTGAAGGAGTGTTTTCTTGATCTTTGTTACCATGGTAGGTCATCTGCATTTCGGTGCTAGTTTAATTCAGTTTGTCAGTGTGTGATCTCTCCTGATGTCATGTGTGGTTTAATTAGTTGGGAATATTGAGACCTGAGTGATCTGGTTGGTGAATACACCACGCCCTGTGTCTAATTTTAGAGTGTATATACACGTGAGCTACACATCTGCTATGAGGCTAAGCAACGTAGACCGTGCTTGTAAAGGACAATAGCTGAGAAACATATTATGTTAAACTATGCTCACGTAATGTTTGGTTTGGGTAGGTCTAAAGAGGGTTGGAAATGGCCACTGTCGTAACACTTTCCAAGGCTTTCTTTTGCATGTTGCTGTGATGGTTTTTCAGACTACGTAGCGCGCTATACAGACAATACAGTATAGAGAAGGCTACAGAGGAGTTTGTCTTGAGTGCTAACAGTAAGAAACGACCAACGTAAAATGAGAGGACCGGTAGACAACGCCCTGCTCCGAATAGGTTTTTTCCATTTACTTTTTTCTCTTATTCTTTTATATTATCCGTGCTAATATAACATTTTTTCCTTTTATATATAATTATACAAGATAAGCCAACAATAGTTAAGTACAAAATAAACCATAAGCACCGGCTTATAAGCCACTTAGAGCACCCAAAAAATATAGATATATTTGAGTGGATTTTTTACAGTACATTATACTAGTAATATAAAGGTAATAGTAGAAATAAAATCTGACCGTTGATTTATGAGGATATTATAGACTTTTATTTTTTATTTTAAGATACCGTAAAATAGCGCGCGCGCACACACACATACATACAGATATTCACGCATGAGTGCACAGCCAAATGATGCATGTTCATGCAGTTTTCTTGTCGACGGGCGCCTCTCCCTCCCCTATAAATAATCACCCAAACCTAGCCTCCTTGTTGTTCTCCTCCTCCTTGACCCTTACCATAATAGCCCGCACGAAATAGACGATGCACAAGTCTATAGGAGGCAGGACACTGCAGAAGCAACTAGCTACCAAGGTGTAAGGACCCAGATTTTACAATCCGGATTCCTCTGTGACTCCACTGCACTATTCCCTGGATCAGTAGATAGTGCTCACAGATTACAGTTCTGAATATCAAAGTGCATATCATGCGGAAGCATAAATATAATAGCAGACTTACTCATGGGCCGATTAGGCCGAAATCATTAAATTGCAGCAGCGGAAGAACGAAGCACACAGGTGGGACCTTCAGGACATGCCCACAGGCAGCCAACTGTAGGTTCGTGACCTAGCCCTTGACATCTTCATCTTCTCTACCATTAGGTCCAAAAGTATTGCCGAAGCGTGGGTAGCACTAGTCTGATTAGCTCCAAGTCCGGGTTGTTGCAGTTCCAAGGATATTTACTGTAGTAGTTCTTTGGCAGTTCTGTCTCTTAGTACTACCCCCTTAAATAAATGATGATTGTCATTATGATTGGAGGTAATTTGATCTATCTCGAATCTTGGTCCTCGGGCTGGCTGAGCTCTTAGTTGGAAAATTGCGAAGGCTTCACTTATCCTTGGTTGCCTTGGCTTCAGCTATTTATCACTTTGCTGCAGTAGATCTAGCTGGGTTTGTAGCAAATGGGGCGAGAGGGAATAGCATGAGGTAAGGGTTGAGTCGTGGGGGATAAGGTAATCTAACCCATCTTAACTTTAAAAGAGCATACCTAGAGAACTGTGCTGACACAAAACCACACAATTTTTCAAATGCAAGCTTTTCCCATGACTGTGAAATAGAGCACCCGAGGGCAAGAAGGCAGTGCACCGGGCCAATAGAATCTTTCAACAATACATCGTCTACTTGGGGAGCACACATAAGAGAGCGCAGGGCCTATGCACGCAGTCCATTTAAAACGAGGCCATTTTTTTTCCTACCGACCATCTTCAACGTTCCTAACCTTAATTTCTTGGAGTAAAGGTACGAGAAGAGGATCAAAATCTTCCTTTTGAATTAATAGACAGAGAATGGAAGTATTTGGGGGGTAAGAGTCCATGAAGTAAGAATGGCTAAGGCAGCATTTGGGTGAGAGAGATTCATCTAAGAGAGATAAGAATGAGCAGTATAGCATATATTCTTGGAAATAGTATTTTAAAGAAATATTTCTAGTCATGAAACTAACGGCCATGCTAACTAGGTCACGACCTGCAGTTGATATGCTCTGATACCATCCCTGTAAGGACCCAGATTTTACAACCCGGATTCCTTTGTGATTCCACCGCACTATTCCCTGGATCAGTAGATAGTGCTCACAGATTACAGTTCTGAATGTCAAAGTACATATCATGCGGAAGCATAAATATAATAGCAGACTTACTCATGGGCCAATTAGGCCGAAATCATTAAATTGCAGCAACGGAAGAACGAAGCACACAGGTGGGACCTTTAGGGCATGCCCACAGGCAGCCAACTGGAGGTTCGCGACCTAGCCCTTGACATCTTCATCTTCTCTACCATCAGGTCCAAACGTATTGCCGAAGCGTGGTGATCTGATTCCTGCTTCTGGATTTGTTATGAGAGCGAGTGTGAGCACACTAACCACCGTGCTCCGCGAGCCAATGCACAGAATGCAAATAAATAGTATGCATGGCTTATCAAAGGAGAGGCTCGGGTTATTTTATTTGCCAAAAGTTGCTTTTAGCAGCATTATTATTATTAAATCATAGTGTTATTAAATCTACCTAAATCCCGCACGGCGATTGCCATAATTTACTTAAACCACCAGATACACACTTTCCTTACTGATTGCTGTCTAAGACTCCAAACAGCTAGTGTCATCATTACTTAATCCACCGAATATACTCTTTGCAATTGATTGCTGTCTAAGACTCCAAACAGTTAGGGACATCATCTATCTAATATCATTTAATTAATCCACCGAACACACACTTTCTATATTGAGTGCTGTCTAAAACTCCAAACAGCGAATATCATCAATTATATAATCCACCAATATCTTTTGTATTCCAAATTCCTAACAATCCAATCCTTTTTATTGTTGATCCACAACCATAGTTTGCTTTTTCAATAATCAACCTTATTTTCCCATCATCTATCCCTAACTCATTAGTATACCTCCACCAAAAATATCATTGATCAAGTCTATGATTCACTAGTATTCATCCACCAAAATATCATTGATCAGGTCTACGATTCACTAGTATTCATCCACCAAGAATATCATTGATCAAGTTTATACTCCAATAAATGTTATCATACCTCCTAATTCCCAAAAATTAAATTCATCCATCCAGTAATTGATCAAATTATATTCATCTCATTATCGCCAACATCTCCCAAGAATTTATATTAGTTATCAGTGCTATAATCCAGCAAATATCTTTGCACTCCCTAATTCTCCAAAATCATTTAAATCATCTATCTAGCTTATGTATTCATTTAAGATCCACCAATGTATCTATCCCAAAATCCACTCTATCGTGTCCTTTTTATGATCGACATGAATCCTCCAATATCTTTATATATTCATCACGAACATCTATCTCCTTTACTCACGACTCTATTTATTCCCCTTGTATTTTATTTTGCAAGGATAGAAGTGCCATTATTTAAAATATAATACATAGAAATTTCCTGAGACCTAGCATTTTTGAACAAAATCATAATGTTCAAGAAAATGCAATAATAATAGCGATCCAGATTCCATCCACCGTTACATGGCATCCGCACCATATGCTAACATTTCAGCGTTATAACCGCTTACATTACCACTGGGACGACACCCAGGACAACTCAAATCAGGGCTTTCCACTGCCCTTCCACTTTTCCATTCCCACCCACAAAGTTTTTGAAATAGAACTATATCTGGTTAAGTTCCCATGTCCGCCCTTGACCGTGGGCACGGCTATTCGAATAGTTTTGACTCTGCAAAGTTTGTACACTTTCACCACAAGAGACAATCAACTCGTTGCCCCACACAATTCCTTAGTCATGTGGTTGAGCAGAGCATCACAGTGACTTTTCAAAGTATCTAGTCCCTTTTGTCATCTCACCTTATGGGAAACTGCCCACTTGCGGTGGGTCCCATCTATGCGCGGGATGTTCCCCACAGTTACTAACGCAGCCGGGCTCCACTTCCCGCAACGTTAGAACAGCTAGGAAACTTCACCCTCCACCAGTGTCCCTTAGGGCCCCCTTGCCCGTGCGTATCCACTTCTATCCACTACCAGTGAGATGAGTCCGGGGTTTCGACAAGTTTACTTAGCCAAGTTGTACTTTACAGACTTGTGGTTGTACTGTTTTACACAGGAGGTCATGACAAGATTCAGTCCTTAGTAGTATCTGGGCGGTCTACCACTAACCCACTTTGTGCATCCACTGCACCACACACACACACCCTCGAACCATCCACCCAGATATTTAAGCAAGTTGGGGTCTTTGGGGAGCATAAAATAATCATACCAACATATATACCAGTCATTCCCACCATGACTGTCCAAACCAGTTTCTCATGATTAAAAATGACAATGATGTTTGGGGCATTTCAGCGCCCCCGAGTATCTATGCAGTACTAAGCATGGCGAATAATTAGGGACTTATTTTCACAAGGTTACTATTATCATTTTTCTAGGGTGACAAGGTTCACACATTCAATTATTCCAAAGGAGGTATAATAATATTCAAGGTAAACAATGGGCATATAACTAGAATCTTAAATTAAACATGTATTTGCATATAAACTAACAGCATGCAATTTGATAATTTAAACCAAAGTAATTTGCAAAAAACGTAGGTTCAACATGATCAAAGTATTGACTCGCCTTACACGGTTTACCGCGGTTTTGAGCTCACTCAAAGCTATCTCATTTGATGGTCTTGGGCTTCTGGTCTTTATCTTCTCCTTGATCTTGTTCTCGCTTGATCCATTGATTCTTCGGGATTCCAGTTTCTAACTATGCGATAAGCAACTGAATCCAAATAAAAACAAATAACTCAAGAGATCCAAATAAACCCAATTGAACTTGATTAATTCTTATTATGATTAAATAGGTGATTCGAGACGAGGTTAATTGGACGCGGAGCATTGACGGAACCAAACTAGCGATGATTGGTAGCTGGCCATTAAATACTATGGCTTACTCTATTTTATTTAATAACTTCTTTTTATTATTTTTATATTTATCAAGGAGGTTCCATGAGCTAGGTTAGACCTATGTTTCGGTGTACAGGTTTTTAGCTGAGCTTGGATTTTGTCGAGCGTTAATCTTCAGGGTATATTTCTGGTATTGATATTTGGAGGTGCTGTGGAATTTTCTGGTATTGATATTTTATTCCGTAGCATTTGTATTACGTTAATCTTAACTTATTTATGGCCGATGAAGCACGTTACATAGGATTACATTTCATCATCGTTATTAATTTAAGGCTGTCATTTAAGATTTTAGGATCGATGGTAAGGCAATGAGGATGTCTATCTTTCTAGTAGGGTTCAGGGTGAATGCAAAATATTTACTAATATGTTTTCTAATGGACTGCATACATATCCTCTACATTCCTCTAGTCATTTTCTTGTAATTAAGGTCCTTGCGATATTTAGACATTTATACAAAAAGAACCATCTTAAACTTTCAGGTTTAGAATAAATAATAAAGGCTCATTAACTGTTCACACATGATAATTAATCTAATGTTAAACCTTAAATAATATCATTTACGCCTAAATTAAATTTACTAGTTTCTATGAACAATTTCTGATTTTCCCACTCTGAAAAGTATTAAAACAAAATGGATCAAAAGAGTGGGGAAAATGAGGGAGAAGGGAACTTGAACACAGGACCTGAGGGTTGGTGCGCCTGGCTTGACTTGGCTGGCCAACTGGGCAGCTTCCCGCTTGAGACAAAAGGGGGGGAATTGGCTTATATAAGTTGGTGCAGGGAGTGAGTTCCCAAACAGAGCCTCCATCCCAACCGAACAGGGGAGGCGACAAGATCCGGCCGGCGGCGGGGGCTCTGGCGAGGAGAGGCCTGAGGGGCGGAATTGGTTAGCAAAATGAGACCCCAGGAAAGCAAGGGATCTTTTGGAGGAGGCGACGCAGCTTGGAATGGCGTGGTGCGGCGGGGGCTCTGCTTGAGTGGCCGGCGGCGAGGTGAAATGGGGAGGCGGCGACCGGAGGGGAGGAGGAAGAAATCGGAGCGCGCAGAAGCTACACGGGGTCAAGGGGAGTCTCACCATGCTATTTGCCGAAGCGGGGAGGCACCAGAGGGGGCCGGCGACGTGAGCCTGTGGCGGCGCGGCCATGCGCATGGCGTCGGCGACGCACTGGCAGCGGGAGCTGCGGCCGGCGGTTGCGATGACGTCGGGACACCGAGGTGGTGCTCCCACCCCGCTGAATTGTCCTGGGATCGGCCGAGGAGCGAACGGCGGTGGAAGCGGCGGCGGTGGCCGGCGTTGGGGAGGAAAGGCGCTACGGCCGTTTCCGGCTATGGGACTTCAATTAGCCGCCGGGGAAGGAAGAAGTGGGGTAGAGGCGCGAAGGGGCGCGGTCGGATTGGCCGGGGTTTTGCCGGAGGGCCGGGATGGCGTGGATGCATAGGCGGCGGCGCATGGGCGGAAATAGGGAAGAATGGGTAGGGAAAGGGAGAGGAGTGGCGCGGGGAGCAACGAAAGAAGGCATCTCGGGCTCCTTAAGGCGTGCGCATGCGGAGGAACGGAGCCGGGCGTGGGCGCTAGGACCGGGTGGCGGAAGGAGGATCTGCCGGGCAAGGACCGGGCGTGTGGCTCGATGCGCAGAGGCGTGTGGCTCGGCGCGTGCAGAGCAGGGAGGAGGCAAGTGCGCGGAGGGGACGGGTCAGGTGGCGTGGTGATGGTGCATGCTGCGGTGTCAGCGGAGAAAGGGGATAGCAGCGCACGCGCACGGGAGAAAGAAGGGAGGAAGGGAGGCTGGGAAAAAGAAAGAAGGTGTGTGCGCCTGGGGGAGGAAAAGAAAGGGGATGGCCCGGGCCCGGTGGCAGTGAAAGAGTATGGGGAAAGAAAAGGAGGGAGGAAAAGAGTGGGGCCTACCTGAAATAGAGAGGAAAATTGAAAAATAGGAAATAAAAAGTTTTTGGATTTGTAATTTTTTTAATTTTTTTAATTTGAACTTCTATTTCCTATTTAGGATTATTAATTCCAATTCTTCTTTTGAAATTGCAATCCAAGTCTTTGTTCAATTATCTAAATAATATATATATATATATATATATATATATATATATATATATATATATATATATATATATATATATATATATATAATAGTCCTCTATGTTCGATTTTATTTATTTTTGTTGCCCCTTTTAATACTCTTCCAAAAATGAACTATTTATGTTTTAATTCAAGTTTCTTCCTCCCTTTTGTGGACCATATTTTCATATTTTATTTTTGAATGTTTGGGTTTCCATTGTTTGCATATTCCCCTTTATTGCATTATTATTAGTAATTTTATTTTTCGAAGCTTTCTTAAATTTTTGAATCCTCCACCAAAATCAGAAATCACCATAAAATCCAAATTTCAACAGAACACGTTGCAAAACATTTTAAGAACTTTATATTTCCAAAGTCGAATTTTTCAGGATGTTGCACAAGGTAACACTCAATCAACACCGACGATGGTGGGTGTCAAAGACATCCAGCTCGTGCGCTGCATCAGGGGCGAGAAGGCCTAGGCATAGAGGATCTTTGCTTTTTCTCTGTTCTTGTTGTGTTAGATAGATGGGTAATCTGCTCATTGTTTTGGGATATTGTAATGGGAGGCTCTAATCTTAATAAAAATAGAAGGTGTACTGTATTTCTTACTGTATTGGCTTGTTTTTAGATGGCATAGTTAACATTTCCTAAGGCTAGCCCAAAAAAAGAAAAACAATTAGGTATAGAATGAACTATCACAGACGATTTTGTGGTATAAACCGTCTGTGAAGGATTATCACAGACAGTTCAAACCAAAAATCGTCTGTGATACTAGCACATCACAGATAGTTCTATCTACCAACCGTCTATGATGAAAAAAATATCACTAACAGTTCTAGCTACCAACCGTCTGTGATACTCATCCATTACAGATAGTTGGTAGCTAGAACCGTCTGTAATGTGTGATTATCTGTAACATCCTGATTTTCAGAGCGTTTTTGAAGCTTTTAAAATAAAATTCACCATTTGGATTTTTCTGGAATTAATTAAAGCTTAATTAGAATTTTTATTAATTAAAAAGATTTAATGTGATTAAATTAAACATTAATATTTATCAAAAATATTTTATTTGTGTTCCTTGTGTCACAAGAAATTTTTCTGTATTGTCTGGGATTTTTCGGAGTTTGTTTGAGCTCAATTTTAAATTTCCAAAAAACAGAAAGAGGAGAGAGAATGAACAGTACTCAACACGTGTCATGGTACGGTTCATCTTCAACCTCCAGCTACGATCGATCCCAGACCTGTTTGCTCTCGTTTTCCTTCCTTTTCCTCTCTCTTCATAACTTCCAATCCGGACCTTATTTCAATGTCCTCCAAAAGGAAAGTTGTGCCAAATCACGCAAGGAATCCATCCCAACTGGCATCTTTCTGTTTCGTTCATCCATTTGCCTTTTATCTCCTATTTTCTGAAATGGACTCTAAACCGAAATCCGCGAATTGGAGTCGGTTTCTACCTTTTCCAAGCCTATAAATACGACCCCTTGACACCTCTAAACCCATCCCAAGCGTGCCAAGTCCCCTCAAAGCCCAGGATGCCATCGGCACCAAGGCCCTTCGGTCCCGAGTTTGCTCGTCGCGTCCCGAGCTATCCGGTGAGTTTTTCCGTGATTCTTTCGCGTCATATTGTGCCACCTTGTCCCATCTACCTTCTGGTCAAATTAATTTGGTTTTCGTGTAGCCAATCTACCGGAATTGAGTTTTCCCCAATCTAGGTCAAGAGCGCTTCACGACGTCGATTCGTCGCCTCCGGTAAGCTTTAGCCCTTGCCGTAATTGTTTTTAGACTTGCCTCGTTATGTTCTACGCCGTGCTTCCTCCCTTTTCCCCAGAAAGCCTCCACAAATTTTTGCCTCCGAACCTCGCCATGGCCGCCAATGGCATCTCGTGTCCCCATCTATCCGGTGGTGTTTTCCCCCAATCCGTTCACGTCATATCGTGCCAAACCATCCCAGGTAGCTACCGTCCAAGTGGTTTTAGATTTCGTTCACCGAGCACCAAGATATTAAGTTTTTGCTTTTTCCTTCCCGACGTCGTTCAAACGTCGATTGCGCCGTCCCCGATGGGTTTCTGGCCGAGCCGATAATTTTTCTAGCTTCACCAAGCCGCGTTCTAGTCCGTGCTCACCCTACTTCTCCAAGTTCTATGCCCGAGTTTTATTCCTCTCTCCTACCCATGTCGTTGTAGCCACCCGTGCAGTCATCGTTCTCTGTTTGGCGTGCCGTCGCTTCCTATGTGTGCCTTAGGTCCCTAACAACCCATTTTGCTAGTTAGATTCATCTCCCAAGCCTCCTCTCGCTGGCGCTAGCCCTCTCTCTCGGATGAACAGTAACTTTTGCTATTTTCTCGCCCGGCAAACTTTAGATCGCTCGTTCTCCTTCGTCCTAACTCCGATCGACCCGATTCTTTTTCCTAAATTCATCTAAAATTGAGCTCTATGTTTTGGTTCTGGTTTTGCAGTTTTTGGAGTTCATTTGAATTTTATTTGAATTTGTCTTTGTGTTTCATTTTGCTTTCTCTCTCGTTAGATCACGCTTTCCAAGGAGCGGAAGCAGGATCCGAAGATCAAGAATTCCTAAATGAGCAAGGCCAAGGCAAGTCATGTCCTTTGATCATGTTGAACCCTGTTTTCAAATCTATTATGTATTATTTTGTTTTAAATTATCATGCATTGCTACTTTATAATAAAACTCTTGTATTGGTAGTTAATGACCTAATTGATTACTTCCTTCTTGATAATTTAAATACCATGATTCCATTGTCACCATAGGATGTAAAATTATTTAGTGATGCAATATTTGTTGTCACATGGGTTGCGCGTCTAAATTGCTTAGCCATGCTTATTGTTAGTACGTTGGGTCTATTATCACATGTGTTAATTAATCTTGACTTAATGAGATACTTGAACGTGGTGGTCAGCCACAGTTATAAAATTTGATTGCCATGACATGGGTAGTGTCATTGGTGTTGGTTATAAAAAATTGGTTTTCACTTTGGCGAATGATCGTGCAGTAAAGGGGAGAAGTGTGGTTAACACTCCAGGGATGTGGATGCTTCGCCTGGGTAATACTTAAGGACTTAACTTTGTGCGCCATTGATCTGAGCCTTACCGTACAACCACATGTCTAGTATGGGATAGACCTAGCTGATTAACATGCAAAGGTTTAGTTCAAATATCACCATTGGTAAGTGAGAATCAGGGGTACTGGTTTACTCACAGTGAGGAACAGGGTTACTGTACTCATACGGCGCAAGAGGGGGCTTCTGACTGTGGTTAACCCTTCAGCAGTGAAACCTTAGCGGGTGATGTCTAACTAGATTGGAGTGAGGTCAATGCTTTGTGATAACTTATCTGGGTCTCATGCCTAAGGAAGCATGCTGGCTATTAAGATGATTTATCTCTTGTGGGTAAAGTTGTGCAACCTCTGCAGAGTGTAAAACTATTCGAATAGCCATGTCCTCGGTCATGGACAATGCTCGGTGATTTCACACGAGGGGTAGAGTTTTCATAAAATTTTGGTTGGGTTAAGTGAATGGGTAGTTCACTGGTGGTTCATTATGTGAATCTTGGTTCGTGGGTGATTCATTGGAGTGAATGGCCAGTTGACTTGGGGTTTGTCTCAATTCCTTTGATTACTTATTTATTATCTTTTTCAAAGTCAGCTTTTCAATCTATTTATTGTATTTAATTTAAATTGTTGTTTTCTGCAAAATTAACCTTTCAGCCATCCTTTGGTAAGCCTTGCATACTATATTGCATTTTTTTGTTACAAACGACTTGCTGAGTACTCTATGTACTCACGGCTTTATCTATATTTGCTCAGTTGAGGAAGAAGGACCAGATCAGTAGGAGCTACTTGAAGGAGGATACTTCAACGACTTCACAAATTAGGACTTCGCTCCCCAGTCGATTGCCTGTGGGCATGTCGAGCGGCTACTATGCTTATTTCTGGTTTTCCGCTGCTAGCCTCTTTAAGCCTTTTAGGCTATTAATTGTAAGCTTGGCCATAAGATCGCACTCTGATAATTATTAATAATATTTGAGTCTTTTCCTAGTAAATCGTGATATGGTCGATATTTCATCTTTGTTTATGCTGTGTGCACTAGCGTGATCCTGGACTAGTGCAGAATACATAGGAGAGTCCGGATTTGCATATTCGGGTCTCTACATTATCACAGACGATTTTTTATTTGAGCCGTCTGTGATAGTGTTCTTCATAGACGGTTCTATTTACAAACCATCTGAGTTGTGATTATCACAGACGACTCACAAGCCGTCTGTGATAACCTCCAATTATCACTAACCTGTAATTCAGATGGTTCAGAAAACGGTCTGTGATGACGTTTTTGAACCATCTGTGATAACCCTTTTTGTAGTAGTGCGCTCATCCACAAGTTTGACTTGTCAACCTGGTCTAGTGCACTGCTCGAATCGATTGAATATCTGCATGGTGGTGGTTATCCTAGGATCGTTTGGATAGCCCACAAGGAAAAATGAGTGAAATAGAAGTCGAGCTTGGTGTGCCACTTGCCGTGATTTCCGCATTGGCTAGTAGATTCTTGACGGTGGTTGAATGGCTCTGAGTCTATCGAGCAAAAGCTAAAATGAAAAGAGCATTGAAACAACCTTATTAATCTCAGCTTAGTCGCATGCTATCATGTTGCATGTCTACAATTTGACATTATGAGTTTGAGATTTCTCCATGTCACCCAACAGAGCACAACATGTATCACAATCATCACGGGAGGGAGCAGATGTAAGTGAAGTAAGCTCCCGTGATATTCTATCTACTTCCTTCTCTAACTCGGTACACCTAGCCCTAGCTCTAGCATGAAATCCACCTAGCTTAAGAAAAACATGATTGAGCTGGTCGTAGGTGGGGGATACCTCGTCGGAGTCGGAGTACAGCTCGCTGTCGCTCACTTCGCCCTCAAGGGCCATGAAGCACATGCCGGAGAAGTCATCGCTGCGCTTGGGATCTTGGTCACCCATCTCGTCGTCGTCGCTCCATCCCTCCACCTCGCTGAGGTCGAGGTCGTCGAAGGCGGTGAGGACGCGGTGGAAGAGCTTTTTGGCCTTCCCAAAGTCACGGAATTTCTTCTTGCCTTGAGGATGCGCTGGAGGCTTCTTGTTGCGGTTCTTGTCGGTGTAGTCGTTGTTGCCCAAACCGCCGTAGTCACCTTTGCCCTTCCCCAGCTTGGGGTAGTTTGCCCGAATGTGTTTGGGGCCACCACACTCGAAGCAAATCACGGGTCCTCCTCTCTTTCCGTCCCTCCTCTTCTTGTAAGCATGAAAAAATTTCTGAGCTAGGAGGCTAACTGCTCATCCGTAAGCTGCTCTAACTGATCATCAGTTATGTCACAGAGAGCAGCAAGGGAGAATCCACACAGCGAATCAGAAGAAAGACCAGAAGCCGAACTGGGATCGATGACTAGGGCCATCGACTGTGACTTCGACTTGCGAGAGACAATGTCAATCTTGTGAGTCTTGAGGCGTGAGTACAGCGCATGAAGAGTCAAAGTCGAGAGGTCCGTGGTGTCTTTGATGGTAGTCACCTTCATCTCCCAAACACGAAGGTTGAGTGCAGCGAGCATCTGTCGAGCGTTATCCGAGTCGGGGTATGTGAGACCGACCGCTCGGAGGTTGCTCAGAATCTTGTGAAAACGCGCAAAGCACTCATCGTGGGACTCGCCAGCGAGCATTTCAAACTTGTTGTAATCTCGCTTGAACTGGTCCTGTCACACCGTGTTTATTTGGGTGGTGCCCTCATGGTAAGCATCGAGGGTCTCCCAAATATCGAAGGCGGACGAAAGATGAGAAATGCGGTCAAACTCGCTACGACTCAAGCCCTGGATTATGACGTTCCTTGCCTTAGCGTTTACCTCAACATCATGCATATTTCCAGCATTGATGTTCTCATCGGCAGGAACAACAAACCGGACCTTGACCTTACGCCAGATGGCGTACCCCTGAGCCTGGATGTACGTCTCCATTCGGTTCTTCCAGAAGGGATAATCAATCCCATCGAAAACCAGGGGCTTGGTCATGTACTTGTCCGTCGCCATGGCTCTAGAGACCGGTTAAGATCTATTGAGAAGAGCTAACCGGCTCTGATACCAATTGTTGGACCGAAATGGCGACAGAGGGGGGTGAATGTCGACTTTTAAAACAACCCTTCAAAAGTTCAACTTAGAATATCTTCTTCGAAAGCTATAAGAAGCTAAGAGAAGAGATCGTTAAAACTCACTGCAACTCAAAAACTTAGAGGAGAAAATAGGGGAATACTTGCTAAAACAAAGCATCAAGAAAACTCATCAAACATTGAGCTTCAACTGCACAAACCCCCTGGCCGGTCTGACCGGTGTGCAACGGCCGGTCTGACCGCCTGCACACCGCCGGTCTGACCGCCGTGTGTGGGTCGGTCTGACCGGCCGGGTCCGGTCAGACCGCTTGCAACGAGCCGGTCAGACCGGGCTTCGAGATTGAGTGCAGATAGGGCAGATTTTCAGACAGAAAAGTCAATACTTCAGAGAACTCAGAGGTTTCCTATTTCCCTAAACAGCCTAGACTAGCAGGAAAACATGTTAAATATCAAGAGGAGCCTAGAGAAACCAGAAAATCCATCTCATAGCCAAGAATTTCAGATTTGGGCAAAAATCTGAAAAGATACTGAGCCAACACCAAAAACCAAATTTCTCTCCAATATTTGATCCTGTGGACATGAAACTTTGAGGATACCTACTTAATAGCCTCTGAACTCTAGAAACCAAGTTTCATGCCATCTCAAGGAGGAAATCAAAGATTTACACCAAACCCTAGAAATGCTTGGAACACTTCAGGGAGGTGCACAAAAATCCAAAATACTCAAGATTCACAAGTCCTTTGCACATGAGATTTTGCAATCGAGTTAGCAATAATCTAAGGACATCCCAGCAAGAACCTCAGGCCATTTCCTCAAGGAAATCAAGAAATTCATCAAAACCCTAGAAATGAAAAAATACGAACAGAGAAACTGAAAAGGACAAATCTTTGATTCAATCACTTTGCTCTAGGGAGAAACCAATCAAATGATCTTGAGACCTATTCCCATCACAGAGCAACCCATTTTGGGCCTTCTCAACAAGAAACAACTCAAAATCACAAAAACCACAAAATCACAGAAACAGAAGAACAACGAAGAACACAGGAGCACGATGGATAAACTTCAAAGATTTCATTCCTGGAAATAAAAGGATCACAGAGGAGTCCCCATACGCATGTACATTAAGAGGAATGATTACATGAAGGATCAGCTCTACCTCACCCTCTCCATCTCAAGAACACAAGCTCAAGAACACAACATCCTGGAGGGGAGACAACATACACAACACAGGGAGACACCCTCTGCTCTCTCCAACCACTCTTACCAACTAAAGCCTAAAGCCAAAACAAACTCTCAAAGCTTCTTTTGACTCTAGCAAACCCTAACTCTCTCCCAAAGCCATGAGGGGGCATGCATCCACTCCCTCCTATTTATAGCCCTTGGCTAACGGGTCTCCAACCCGTTACGCCCGCTAAACCCGAACGGAACCGGCCTCCACTCATGCAGCTTTGCGTTTTTACCGAAACGCCCCTCCTGCACTTTCCGGGAAGCTTTCGCGTTCCTTGTCGTCCACGACTCGCAACCACCTCGAGTTCACGCCGTCTTCGGCACACCTCGACCGTTCTGACCTCGGCACCACCTGCGCCTAGTCCGGTCCTCCGTGCCTCGCCACGACTCCGTCTCGACGTCCTACAGCCATCACAAACAAGAAACACATCAAATAGCACCGCTCGATACATGAAAGCATAATGGCATCAACAAATCATACTTACCCATGATAGAGGCCAAACCTGTCGAAACAAGAGAATATGCATCCTGAGCACTTTGACCAGGTTTGACCAAGTCCGACCGAGCCCGATTGCACCCCGCAATGTCACGGTCCGAACCACCCAAACCAAACTCGACTTTCCTAAAATGATGTCAATTACTCATCATACACACGGGATGACCTCCACATGGTCTCTCAGTGGATTTCCCTCCAAAATCTGGTTGTTGACTTTTTGCGTCAATTGTGTGAGAGTTATGGAGTGGATCTTGTATGACTCTTCTTGATTTCCTTCTTTGGGGATGAGCCCTGTTGTTAAAAGGAGTAGGATGTGAGGGAGAAAGAAATGCATTCCAGGGGAGAGCAAGCATGAGCTGAGAGAGTGAGCTCTAGACAGTTCTGTGCGTGTGTGCTCTGTGAGTGTGAGTTCCCCTCTCAAGCATGTAGTGAGTGGGGTGTATTTCCTTGTGTAATCATTCCTCTGTAAGCAAGCATTCATGGGGATGAATCAATTTATGAATTTCACTCTTGCTTGTCATTTTCTGTGATGGATTTCGATTTCTGCACTCTGTTTGTCATTCTCTGTTGGAGGTGGATTTGAGTTGAATCTTTTGTTTGAAAAGCTGGTTCTTGATTGTTCAGTGATGGGAAATACTCATGGCCATATAACCAATCCATTCCCAAGAGCAAATGGAAGATTCAACGATTTCTGTGATTTCTGAATCTTTCGTCCCATTTCCTCTATTTTCCACTGTTTAGGGTTTTATGTCAGGGGTTCCTTGGTTCTTGTGATTTCCCTTCTCAAGTTGGGTTGAGATTCATGCTTTAAGCCCTGTGATCACCTCCAGTTGAAATGCAAGACCTCTTGAGCAAAGGTTGAGAGAATAGAAAGAAATTTGGAAATTTGTAGGAGGCAAGAAGAAGCTAAATCTTATTCTAGACCAATCCAAGATTTGCAAATTCAATCAAGGTCTAGGATATGATTTTTCTGAGGATGTTAGGAAGCATCCACCTGCTGTTCTTAGACCCATAGTAGCAGGTCTGGTGTTTCTTGTGGTCATGTGTGGCACGCACCGGTTGGACTCTGTCCCACCTATAGGTTATGGCTGAGCCATGGGACCTTAATCATTTAGTTAGAGAGTGCTTAACATATGCATGCATGCAGTTACGTCGCCGCTTTCCTATCGTTATGGGGGACGGTATCCATGTATGCATTTGGTTGACTAGTAGGTCATTCAGTGCACGTCGAAGAAGACAACGTGGTTCACAGCATGTGGTCGATATAACACAGTTGACACAACATGATCTAAATATCATGATCGACCAACTTGGTTAAAATATCATGGTCAACCAACGTGATTGAAATATCATTATCGACCAAGGTGGTCGAACTATCATGGTTGACCAATGTGGTCGGAATATTATGGTTGACCAACGTGGTCGAAATATTATGGTCAACCAATGTGCTCGAAATATCATGGTCGACTAAGGTGGTCGAACTATCATGGTCGACCAACGTAGTCAAAATATCATGGTCAATCAACGTGGTTGAAATATCATGGTCAACCAAGGTAGTCGAACTATCATGGTCAACTAACATGCTCGAAATATCATCATCGTTCAACGTGGTCAAAATATCACGGTTGGCCATCATGGTCAAACATATCATGGTCGAACAACGTAGTTGAAATGTCATTCTCAACCAACGTTGTCGATATATCATTCTCGACTAATGTAGTCAAAAATATCATTGTTGATTGACGTAGTTGAAAATATCATTCTCAACCAATGTTGTTGAAAATATCATGGTCAGACAACGTAGTCGAAATATCATGGTCAAACAACGTTGTCGAAATATCATTCGAGTATTGTTCACTCGAGTATTGTTCGTCTGAGTACCGTTCATTCAAGTACTGGTCATTCGAATACCATTCACTCCAAGTACTTCTCATTCAAGTACTGGCCCTTCGAATATTATTCATCCGAGTACTAGTCATTCAAATACTGTTCATGTTGAGTACTGTTCATTCGAGTACTAGTCATTCGAATATGTTCATCAGAGTACTTTTCATTCAAGTACTTCGAGTACTCCACATTCGGACTCAAATGTGGGTTACGATAGCTTCGTGCTTGGAGTCTTCACCCGCAGCGTATTCAAAATTTTTGACCGATACCCCTCAGATGTTTTGACTTCAAGCTCGAAGCTTCCGATCGTTTTGCACTAACTCGGACTTCGAGATCGAGCACTACTGTACTCATTACCCTTTGGCAGGATATTAGTTCCAACAGTTTTATATTGCAACGGATATTAGCCATCAGTATAATTTATTAATTTGATGATTATTCATTTTAGATATATTTATTCATATTTTATGATCAGGACAAAATCGGTGTCAACAGATGCCCCTCGAGGTCTGGGCGCAAAGAATATTTATTTCCAGATCTGGAGCTCGATATGTTTATATTCATCATGTGTATTTTCCTTTTTGGGTATATTTTGTACACCTCCAATATATATATTTGGATGCGGATGTGCTCGAGTTATTAAGCTGTATATGAACATGTTTCTAGATCATGCATATACGTGGGCCATATCGCCATGCATGCGTGTTTTAGTTTTGGCCATATATGAAATATGAGGGATGGGCCCTCATGTCATTAGTGCCTATCCTGATGGAACTACTCTTGTCTTTTAACAACAAAGAAGTTGATCTGTAGGAGACGTGTGTCATGCCGTTTTACTGATTTGCACATAATCTACAGGCTAACCGAGCGCTCACGTTATCAACCTTCGTTTTTCATGGTCACTTCTCTAGAACTCAGACTCAAGTTTTCTTGTTCTCTGATTGAGTCATCAACACTTCGTCATCACTCGGTATGTCTGGCTTCTCCAATTGACTTTTACCTTCTTCTGTGCGTAATAATCCTTTCTAATTTTTGCCACGGAAGGATTGGATGCTGTGTGGTGTCAACGACTGTCTTCTAACTGTGTTTAGTGTGTCAACTTCTCTTTAGTAGGTAAGATTTCCCAATCCTCTCTCTATACTTTTTTTGTTCTGCAAATTGCATTGTACTTCCATAGATTGCATGCATAATAATGGTACGTCATCCTAGCTTGCATATTTGGAGATAACCTACCCTCTACATGTGTATATATATTTCAGAGTTTCTTTTAATTGCACTACTCGTATATATTTTTTAAATGGCGGGGGAACAACAGCCATTTTTTGTCCCACTCAATGTCACTTTCAAAGGTGGCAAGGAGGCAAATTTTTTAGCCTGATCTTGTTGAGGCTATCAACCCTATAATAAAAGAACAGGAGATGCCCCAGGGGACTATCGATTTCAGTCATCGTGGGTAGAAATTGGGTTCTTCATTTTTTAGCTCCTCCAGCACCTCTGCCCCAACTTGACAAGGCTATTTCCCCAAGAACCAAGATGGTCAAAGAAGGCCTCGGTTGATAGAATCACGACATTGAACATTTTTCATCTTTGACTAGGCAGGTTGAATGGGGGAATAGAGGTCCTAAGAAACCATTCTTTGGTTCTAAAGGGGGGTAAGGATGATGCCGACTACGAGTGCCATTCAATCGAGGAGCATGCCTCATGAGTCATTTACGTGCGAGAGAGTGTGTCGTTCAGTACTCGTCCAACGTGGTTGACCAATGTGGTTGAACCAATGTGGTCGAAACAACATGACCGAACCGACGCGGTCGACACAACATGGTCAGCACAACATGGCCGAAACTCATGAAGTGTTGGAGCATAACCCTTTGTACCACAGTTTAAGCTCATGCAGTTTTGGAGCTCTTTTTTACTTTTTTTTTGCACCACAGTTTAGACTCGTAAGGCTTTGGAGCTATTTTTCTCTTTTTTTTTCTTTTGCACCATAGTTTAGGCTCGTAAGGTTTGGAGCTTTTATTTTGACACCGCAGTTTAGGCTTGTAAGGCTTTAGAGCTTATTTTTTTTGCACCGCAGTTTAGGCTCGTAAGGCTTTGGAGCTTATTTATTTTTGCACCATAGTTTAGGCTCGTAAGGCTTTGGAACTTTTATTTTGGCACCACAATTTAGGCTCGTAAGGCTTTGAAGCTATTATTATTATTATTATTATTATTATTATTATTATTATTATTATTATTATTATTATTATTGTGTACCACTGTTTAGGCTTGTAAAGTTTTGGGGCATTTTGTACCACAGTTTACACTCACAAGGCTTTGGAGCTTTTATTTTGGCACTACAGTTTAGGCTCGTAAGGCTTTGGAGCTTTTATTTTGGCACCACGGTTTAGGCTCATGAGGCTTTGTAACTTTTATTTTGGCATGCTTGATTCCATTGAAAAGGGACACCTTTTTTCATAAGCCAAGAAAAAGGTTTGCATCTCTCGGATAAATTTGAGATAAATCTCCTAATATATGCTAACTGACCTTGGAGGCTCTTCAATTCATGAAGGTTTTTAGGTGGCGGTATTTTAACAATCATCTTTATTTTAGTTGGGTCAATTTTGATTCCACTCTATGTAACTATAAAACCTAGAAATTTTCTAGAAGAGACCTCAAAGGCACATTTCATTGGGTTCATTTTCAAATTATGTTGTTTAAGGCATTCAAAAATCATAGAGAAATGTTTTAAGTGATCTCTTCCATGTTTTGATTTTATAATAATGTCATCTATGCAGCACTCGACGATGATGTGCAGTAGTCCATCAAAGACAATTGTCATGGCTCGATGATATGTTGCACTAGCATTTTTAAGTCCAAAAGGCATAACCCTATAACAGAATATACCTTGGGTGTTTAGAATGTTGTTAATTCCTCATCTTCTGATGCCATTTTTATTTGATTATAACCCAAAAAAACATTCATAAAGGAAAATATTCCATGTCCCATAGTAGCGCCAATAAGTATTTTAGAGATAGGTATTGGAAAATCATCTTTAGGGCACCCTTTATTCAAATCTCCAAAATCTACACATACACGGGTTTGCCCATTCTTCTTCTTGATAGGTTGAATGTTGGAAAGCCATTTAGGATATTTGATTTCCCAAATAAACCCAGCTGGTATGAGCTTATCAACTTCAACTTCTATTTTTGGGAGTATTTCTGGTCGAAACCTTCTTTGTGGTTGCTTGACCGGTGGAACGTCTTCTTATACAGGGAGGCGATATAATGCCACCACTGGATCCAACCCTGGCATTTCTTCATATGTCCAAGTGAACACATCCCTATTTGTGGAAACAAATTTATGGTATTCTTTTTTAATTTCCTTGGATAAATGTTTGCTGATATAAACTGGATAAGGATCATTGGGCGTTCCAATGTTGATTTCTTCCCATTCATCAATGGTGGGTTGATCTACATCCTCCATTTGTGGAGCTGCTGCTATTGTGTCTATAAATTCAGCCGAGGTCATACAGACATCATAACCCAACCCATATCTCTTTTCGTTTAATGTTTGATCTTCGTGCAGGGCTTCAAGTTGTGCCTGGGACAGCGCTTTTTCAAATGGTGCAAGCTGCCCCAGCCATTGCATAAAGAAGGACTTTTGGATATATCATAACCCGTTTTCTGCATCATATAAAGAACTTTATTATCATATAGATAAATAGGCAATGATTTATCATCCTTATTTGACAAGGTGATCTGAGTCACAGCTCTTCTTTTATTTTTGCTTGTGCTAGAGCTATGCAATTGATTTTGAGCTTGCTTTATTTTATGTTGTACCAAAGGAGGTAAGGGTGTCAGAAATTCAATACCTTTATTAGAGGATGACTTATTCACGACATGAAATATTGGATCTCCTTTCTTCCTTTGGTTACTTGGTATATATGCAACACCTTCTTTCTTGATGAGGCTTTCTCAGTATCTCCCTTTATGAAATTTGATTCTGGTACAAACACTGACTTTGGCTTATGCACTTTATCGATGGGCTCAAAGTAGAATTTTGCATCAGCATAGAAGGATTCAGCTATCGTGAATGACTTTTTATCAGCAAATATCCGTACTATCTCCCCTAACTGATCCCTATATTTGATGCATTGATGAAGCATAGATGGTACGACTTGATTTTATTGCAACCATGGGTGACCAAGTAGGGCATTATATGAGATAGTCGCATTGATCACGTGAAAGTTTACATATGTGCGTAATGGTTCCAGCTTTAAAACCAATGATATGGTACCCATAGCTTCCTGGCCATACTGATTGAAGCCATGAATAACCACACTAGATCAGCTTAGATCTTTTTCAGAATACCCGATTCTCTTTAGGGTACGCATTGGTAATAAATTTATGGCAGATCCACCATCTATTAATATATGATTTATGGGCATCTCATCAATCTCACCGAACATGAGAAGTGGTATATTATGCTTTTTATAACCTAATAGCATGTCCTCCTCAGTGAACATCATATTTAAGGTCTCAGCTACCTCTGTCTCTGCTTGTGACACTTCTACTCTATATTCTTCAGGGAAAGAAAGTGATGTAATAAAAGCCCTACGCAAATCAGATGAAAGACACAGAAAGCATAGCTGTTGTTTTCTTTAAGTGAGAGATTACATCATACTTGATGACATATTAGCAGAGTCAGTCATTTCATTTGAGATTATATCTTTGTCTTTGGGCTCCCTTCTAGCTGGAGGATGAGGATCAACTAGTTGGTGGCCTGATCTAAGTTGAACTTGGTCAACATCTAGAGATTCTTCTTTAGGGAAATGAAGAGAGTTATCATCATCATCTTCGAAGATCCCAACAGTGAGGACATTGAATTCTTCATGAAGACTACTCGCATGCTTCATCCATCTTCACTCTATTCTTGACGTGAAGCATGGAACCCCATCTTGTGCCATCATTTGCTGTAGTACATGGCCACCTGGCCACCATTGCCCCCTATCTTGGACTCTTTGGAAAGTTGATGGGTTAAGCTTTGTGGCATGGATCCATTGATGAAAAGCCTTTCTTTAGGTTGACAGCTGCATCTTTGCTGCCGACCACGACATGGTGCATGGCCTGAGGAAATCATCAGAATAAACTTAGACTCTAATATTAGCATTCTTTTATCATAAGCTGATGTCATATTATGAGTTGGTGTTAGATTCAAGGATGCAAAACTCACCAAGTCATCTTAAAAGGTGGTGACGTTTGCTGTAGCCATTTTCTTGCCTTTCTTGAAGCTTTTAAGGAGGTTTGCATCAACTGTCCCTTCATCAATCATTTTCTGGATAATATTCTTTGCCACAAAACAATATTAAAGCATGTGCCCTAAGATGCGATGGTAGTGGCAATAATTTGGCTCACTGAACTTGGAAGTTTCTTCTGGTCTTTTTGGCTTAGGGAGTTCTATGAGATTCAACTCCCATAAGCCCATAAATAAGTCTTTGACCTCCTCATTTGGGAAGGAGTACTCCCTGTTTTGTCGCTCACTAAGAGTTGGCCTCCTATGAGCTTGCATTCCCATTTGCCCTTGATTTCTTGTGATGGCTGCCCTAGATTGCGATTGTGGAATCACTACTGTCACTTCCATGGCTTGCACCTACTTTGGTTTAGTAGGCAACTTATCACGTTTTCCACCTTTCTCTACAGACTTGATGAATGTCTTTATTTGATGTGCAACATGTTGCATATAATTTTCAATATCCGTAGCCTTGGAGGCCAGCTCTTCAAAAGTGATAGGCTGCACACCTTGCAAATAAACAGCCATATCAGGGCATAGATTGTTCATGCACATCCGCACTACTTCAAGCTTGGTAATTGGCTGTGGGCAGTGGAGACTTAAATTTCTCCATTTGTTAACGAAATCAGTAGCCTTTTCATTTGCTCTTTGCTCTGTTTGGGTCAATTTGGTGATGCCTACTATTCTCTGAGTTCTATAGAAGTGCTCAAAAAAAGTGTCTTGTATTTGTTCTCATGTCTTGATCGACCCTAGTGCCAACTTACTATGACCAGACAATATTTGCACAAATTATCACAATAGAAGTGCCCCGTTATGGGCTGTATCTGACAAGCTGCAAGAAAATGAGCTATGTGCTCTTGAGGAGACCTAGTTCCATTGAACTTATAACTTGTGGCTGGCGGTAATTGCTTGGGAAATGCACCATATCGATATCCGGTCTGTACGGTTAAACATACCCCAGACGCATTGAATAGTGAGTTTGCGTATACTGGGCTTTAACCCTCTCAACGATCATCTTTTGAATCACCTCAAGGCTGATTACAGGCAACGATTGGTGACCATCATGGCTTGCTGCAGCATACAGATCATTATCCCGGCTTGTATTTTTAGTTCTTTGATTGCGTAGAGCAACCAATTCATATTCTTTTTGTTAAAGTGGAGCTGTAAGTTGGGCTAGCTGCTCGTCAACTAAATGTGTTTCATGTGCTGCAAGAACTTGTTCTGTGCAACTTGGCTCAAAACTACGGGAAAGCAATTCATAAGCATTTGTAGCATGAGGAATATCATCTTTAGGCAAAGAAAAGGAATCACTATGTAGGGGATTATGAGACCCTGAGTAATTTGAATCATGCTCTTCATTACCTGAATTTGATTGACTACAAGTTACAGGACGATGACCCTTTACAACACTCTTTCGGGCTTTCTTTCTTTCGAAGTGTGTTGATGTTGAAGATGCTTTGCTGGTGTCATCTGCCACCTCTGTGACTCCGATCGGCATTGAGAGAAGCACCTCGACTGTACTTTCTTTGAGGCCCTTCTGAGTTGGCCAGGGGGCCATCGCTGTTGCCGCCTTCTAGGGTGTGCTTGCTGGTTTCTCCTCCACTTGGATATTGCTACCATGTCTTGATGAAGGAGATTTTGCCACTTGAATTTTGCTAGATTGGAGTCAGCTCATATTGCCAACTCCTTTTGCTTGTAGGCTGCTTGTTTTGCACTGCACGGGCAACCTGGGTGACATAGTTTTGTCGCGAAGGGTCTTTCTCAACAAACTCTTGGTACTCCGGCCACTTGGTGAGGGCTTTCGCTTGCCGCATAATGGCACCCTCAACATCATTTGCAGATGTGGACGCACCTGGAAGTATCTCCCTCAGAGTCTGGCAGATACTCCATGTGATATATGCATCCAGGGCAAGATTCATTCTTCTTTGAATCCTCGGGCGGTTCTTCCTTACCCTGTTCCAAATGGTATTTTCCACTTGCTCATGTTGATGATTTGCCGTGATAGAGTCAATCACCATTGGGAAATCAACCCACGCACGCCAAGCATTGTGTTGATGGAGACGATGCCATGACAAAGAAAAAGAACCTTCAAAGAAAGGTTGTGGAATTAGGGTAGATAATGACATAGGATCTGAAAGTGTAGCTGTTGGATTCATGTGGCCCTTCTTGACATCACCAAGCATAAGGTACACTCCTTCCCATAGGAGCGTACGCTTGCGATCCGGTTCAGGCACCAACCTACTAGGTTTGTCAGCCAGTGTAGGGATGAACTTCGGTGCATCAGCACGGAGTCGAGTTTGTGCATGACATAGTTTTCCTTGGGATGGTGACATAGCATGCTCTGCCATCACAGCCTTCCCTTTGCCAAGTTGTTGCGGACAATGGGGTTGGTCTAGCACCACCGCCTTTCCTTTCGAGGTTGATGAAGTGACCAAAGTTGCAATCTTGCAAGGAGCTGCCCCTAATATGCGTAGGGGAAGCTTTGACGAGCTCACCCCCAACAACTTATGGGCAGTTTCCAAAATCTATTTAGAGCATGAATTTATTTAGTTCTTTTTGGATATTTTTTTCCAAAATGTAGAGCATGAAAACCTAAATTATTTATTTCTAAAAGCAAAAAAGTTGATTTTTTTGTGGAGTTCTCCTATATCTCCCTATCTCTCCTTAATCACACTGACCGGTGGAGCTGCCTGTCATCTCCTTCCTTCCCTTCTTCCATCTCCAACCGCTGCCATTGATGCCTTCTGAGTTCTTAATGGCCAACCGTTACTCCCCGACTCTAATATTGCCAATGAAAGCCCTTTTTATTCCCCACTTCCTCTAATAGTTTTCCCTACTTTAAACCCCATCATCAGCCACAATCATGCACCACTACACCGACCATAAATTCGGTGAGCCACCTCTCGGCCATTCCTCTTCTTCGAGCCTATAAATACCTTCCCTAGCATCTCCTGTTCACACTCTTCCACCCTCAATTATTGCTCTTGAACGCCTGAGACTTCTGCACCGAGTTTCTCCTCTGTCAGATTAAGTCGAGCTCCAGTGAGCCTCTTTGGGGAGCTCGAGACTCTTCGCGCTTTGCCTCCACCGTCTCTGTCTTCACCAAGCCTGCACGATCATCTGTTGCCCCTTTGCCGATCCAATCCACCGCCAGAACTCTTTCATTGTCGATGACTGAGCCGCTTCCACCACTTCTTCCTCATCGCTAACTGATTTTTGACTCTTCGTGGTCCACGCTAAGGTGTTGAACTTCTCTCCTGTATCTTTCGATTGCTATAGTCTTTTTGGACCGCTGTCACTTTCGATCGCAATTGCTTCTAACCACTACCGCTTTCGTTCACTAAAGCCTGTCATTCACTATCATTGGAGATGACCGTTCTGGTTGGTTATGACCACTATCATCAGGTACAACCGCTCTGGTCAATTACGATCACTCTCAGTAGTATAACAACTCTCGTAGGTTTCAACCACTGCTACTATCTACCACATATAGCTTTCGACTGCCAAGCTTCAATCTTTAAGATTCTGACTACTCTTGTTTCTGACTACTCCCATGTTTCTGACCACTCTTGCTTTCAACCACTGGAAGATCCGCCCACTATAACTACTCTGACCATGTATAATTTCTCACCCTTCCGACCACACACAAAACACTCTTACTTCCAACCACCGACCACTCTGTAGAGCTTCCGATCACTGACCACATTATAGCCTTCAAGTACCAACCACCTTATAACCTCCAAGCCATCTGGCCGATCAGACTGGTCCGAACCTCCCTCTGGCCGATCGGATTGCTCCGATCTATTCCAAGCTTTTTTTTCTTTGCAAAATTAATTCGGCCAAAAAGATTAAATCTAATGCTGATGTCATAAATTCAATATCCAGTACAAAAATAATTCCAGAAAATATCCATTTCATTTTTCCATAGTTTTAAACTTCCAAAAGCACGTATTTCTTCATCCAAACTCTAATTGGACCCGTTCAAATTTCTAAATTCATCTAAAATCCTAAACTACCAATTTCAAGACTCTTTTTGAATTTTATTTGAATTTCTTTGCTTTGGTTCTTTGTGTGTATACTACGATGATTCCAGATAATTCGATTTTAACAATTTGCAACACCAAGACTTTGAGCAAGGCAAGTTACACCTTTTATCATGTTGCTCCTAGTAATTTAAACTATTTAATTATTTTTAAAATTATATGCATGTATACTTTTATTCAAACTTAGTTTACAATTTGATTTAGATTCTAGTTATACCAATTTCCTTTGTATACAACCAAACTCAACATTGAAACCGAACATGCCTTGTCACCCTAGATAAAACCTAGTTAGCACATTAGTGTCAACTGGAAACTTTATAGAATTGCTTAGCCATGCTTATAATGATTTTGGTGGGAATAATTGTTTCACTTAAAATGATGAATTCTAAAAAAATTCATTCTTGACTTCGGTGAGTCGAGAAAGACTATGAAATTTTGGTAAAATAAAATTGTAAAATCTAGTTTAGACTTAGGCAATGGTAAGGTGGTGGGTGCTTGCTAGTTCTCATTGTCGTTGGGTGACACAATGATGATACCAGGCAAAAGGGGTTTGTGCGTAGCACCTAAGTTAAGTTAAAGACTGGTCTGTGAGCTACTATTACAAAGTCACACAGTACTACCACAAGTCTGGAATGGGACAGACCTGGCTAAGTAATTTGTGAAGTTCCAACTTTGGTTTCGCTACAGGTTGAATGTGAGCGTGGCGTAGGCTGCGAGAAGTATTGTTCACTCCGAGTACTGTTCATTCGAGTACTGGTCATTCGAGTACTATTCATTCGAGTACTAGTCATTCGAGTACTGGTCATTCGAGTACTATTCATTCAAGTACTGATCATTCAAATACTGTTCACTCCAAGTATTATTCATTTGGGTACTGGTCATTCGAATGCTGTTCATCCGAGTGTTGTTCATTAGAGTACTAGTCGTTCGAATACTGTTCACTTTGAGTACTGTTCATTTGAGTACTTCGAGTGCTCCACATTTAGACTCAAATGTGGGTTACGACAACTTCGTGCTCAGAGTCTTCGCCCATAGCATACTCGAAATTTTTGACCGATACACCTCAGACGTTTTGACTTCAAGCTCGAAGCTTCCGACCGTTTTGCACTGACTCAGACTTCGAGATCGAGCACTCCTATACTTGTTACCCTTTGGTAGGATATTAGTTCCAATATTTTATATTGCAATGGATTTTAGCCATCAGTATAATTTACTAATTTGATTATTATTCATTTTAGATATATTTATTCATACTTTTAAGTTCAGAACAAAATCGGTGTCAACACAAATTTGTCGTGAATCCACAGGCCAAGGAAAAAATCACTACTCGACACTGAGTGGACCTACCATTGTGAAAAATGTCAAGTGGATTTCCAGTCCCACTTCCATATGACTCCTTGTTCACAGGCCATCATGAAACACTAGAATAGCTAACCCTCCTATAGACATTTGATCGAATCGAGCAGTGTACTAGACCAGGTTTGATAAGTCAAACTTGTGGTTGAACGAGTTATATGCCCTTTAATTGGCACAAGGGTCTAGTCCTTATGAGGCTATTATTCATATACCCTATTGTAACATCCAAAATTTTGGATGATTGAAATTTTGGGCAAATTAAAAATTTTATTTGCATCTTAATGGTATTTGAATTTTGATTAAGCATCTTATTTGGATTTTCATGAGTTTTGCGCTGAGCAAAATAAACAACTGGAAATAAATCCCAAGTACAAATAGAAATTATGGTAATAAAAGATACAAAATAATCTTCTTGAGTTGAAAATTCTAATAAATCGAAATACCAAAAATCCTGAGAACGAAATTCAAGTCAATAAAAGGCAACCAAAAGGAGTATTATATTTTTGTATCTGGATAATTGAACTAAAAATTTGATTTAAAATATAGCAGAACTTACATTCAATAATCAAAAATTTAAATCTAAATATCATGCAAAAATTTGAACCACTAATCATAAATGTGAAGTAGAAATGTAAATTAGAAATTCAAAAACCCAAAACAATTTCTAAATACTTCCCATTTTCCTGAATTCTTTTCCTCCCTGCCATGGGCCCACCTCCCTGTTTTCCTCTCTGCCCGATGGGCCGAACGCTGCTGCCACCTCCTCTCTTCTTTCTCCCCCTCCCGTTCTCCCTCTGCTGACTGGGACCGCCCTCCTTTTTCTCCTGTGCACGGACCAGCCTGGCCTCTCCTTCCTTCTCCCCTCAATCTTTCTTTTCTTCTTCTCTCTGTCTCCCGGGTACACTCCCTGCTCCCATGCCGAGCTCCGTCATCCCGGCCCCGCCTCCTCTGGCGCACCTGCCCCCGTCGACTCACACCCGCGTCGCGCCATGCCCCTGCGTCACGACCGTGTTCCCTTCACATCCCACCTGCCCCTGAGCTCCCCATGCCTTGTCGCGCCTCAGCACAGCTGCACGTCGCCATTGCCCACGCCCCGGCCCCATTTTTCCTCGCGCACGCTTGCATTTAAGAAGCCCTGAGCTGCCTCATCCTGGCCTCCCCGCGCTCACCCATCTCCTCTTCCTCCTTCCCCAACTCCAGGACTCAACCGCCGCTGCATGCCGCCGGCGCCTCCACATCACTCTAACCGGCCCGGTGGCTTGCTCCAAAAATTAGCCGCGTCACCTCGTGTCCGAAGACCTCCTCTCCACTTCCCCTTACCTAATTGAAGTATTGTGCGCCAGGGAACACCGACGCCATCTTCCGCCCCAAGTCCGGCCGCCGCCGCCCCCATCTCCGCCGCATCTCCTCTAAGGCGTCGCGGCTCGATTCCTCCTTTCAGAAGCTTCACCACGCCGCCATGAAGCTTCTCTGAGCGCCACCCTACTCATCCCTTCACCATCGTTTGCCGGCGACGCAAGCCCCTCTGCGCTGCCGCAGGCTCACGCCGCCGGCACGCCTCACCACCGCCCCCGCCGAGCCACCACTACCGGTGAGTTCCCCACGGCCATCTCCCTCTCCTATCCCCCTTGGGTTCCCTCCTTCTCCTCCCCGATCGCCGCCGTGCAGTTTGACCCCGCCGCCGGCCACTTCTCATGTCCGCCCGCCCTTCACCGACGTCACCAGGGCCCAAGCGTGACCTCCCATGGCTTCCCGGCACTCCCAGAAACCCATTTCACCGGCCCCCTCTTCCACTCCGGTCATGCCCCAGGCCCAAGCTTTGCCTTATTTAGTGTCTCCCCCTTACCCAGTCAGGAAACACACGCGGCTCAGTTGGTCACCGATGCTTGTGGCTTACCACTCTCACCGTGAGGCCCCAGGTTCGACTCCCTTCACTGCACCCTTTTTCCTTTTATTATGCTATCCCATTTTCTTGAGCCATTTTCAATGGAGCATAATTAGGAATTAATCCCAGGAGATAAGGTAACTGATTTAGGTTCAAATAAAATTTACCTATATCTAAAATATGGAATGTGAGCATATGGAAAATTAAGGATTAAGGGAAAATAGTTAGGTAAAATTTAAATAATTAATGGGAATGCAAATTAAAACATAAATAAAATATAAGGTAAGGATAAATTAAGTTAAACCCTAGCATTAAGATTCATGCAAAATAAAGATGTAGCCTGGGATTATTGTACGTCAAATCTAGATTTACTTTTAGGGGTACCTCTGTTTAGTGTAAAATGTAGTCGTCTAAAATATGGTTGTCACTCCTAGGTCTTTAAAAGGTACATAAATTGATAGTAACCTTTTATCAAAAAGGCGTCTTCAAGTAGAAGTGTCCTATTAGACATATATATGTGTATATATTTAGCAATAACAATAGAGTAACCCTTAGGTCAGCAAATGTTAAAAGTAAGCTACCTAATGTAGTTACGTAAATAGTAGTTATCACTAGCATGTCATCGATAAATAAATAAAGCTAAGTCTAATAATAATAACAAAGTATAGACAAAATGATGATGGTGCCACCAATTAAACCTCAACGTTATTTAGTACATAATAATGTCAAGCATGATTGAGTATAGCAAGCTACGACCCGTATAATTAGATCGTAGTTCAAATTAAACTAAGCCTAGTAATAACTGAGGATACATAAAATGTTGAGCCATAAAACGCTATAAAACCAGACTCTAATATTTAATTGGTAAACTAAAAATTATATACATCTCTATATATATAACATATGCCCTGAAGATTAATGCTGGACAAATACCAAGCTTAGCTAAAACTTGTACACCGAATCATAGATCTAACCTAGCTCATGGAACTTCCTTGATAAATGCAAATCAATTAAAAGAAAGTCATCAAGCAAAAGGTCAAGCCTCGCTTTTTCCCAATCGGCCATGTCTGGCCACCTTCTTTTCCCAAAAGCAGATAATTCATGTAGGTACATCTTCACTTTTGATCTCTCATATTTCTAAAATTTTCCCTCACGGTAAAGCATTCAGACAACTCGTCCTCCTGCTCAAACCCAGCTACTGCTGTGCTTACAACACACTAACCTGAATCATCCTTCTATTCCCAAATCATAATAAATGCCTAAATTAAATTAAATCAGGTATTTAAAAGTGATTGGATTTATTTGGATTTCTTGAGTTATTTGTTTGTATTTGGATTCAGTCGCTTATCGCATAGTTAGAAGCTGGAGCCCCGAAGAATCAATGGATCAAACAAGATCAAGATCAAAGTGGAGATAAAGACCAGAAGCCCAAGGCCATCAAATGAGTAGCTTTGAGTGAGCTCAAGACCGCGGTAAACCGCGCAAGGCGAATCAATACTTTGATCATGTTGAACCTACATTTTCTGCAAATTACTTTTGTTTAAATTATCAAATTGCATGATGTTAATTTATATGCAAATACATGTTTAAATTAGAATTCTAGTTAAATGTCTATTATCTAACTTGATTAATATTGCCCCTCCTTTGGAATATTTGAACATGAGAACCTTGTCGCCCTAGAAAAATTATAATAGTAACCTTTCGAAAATAAGTCCGTAATTATATGTCATGCTTAGTATTGTTTAGATACTCATGGGCGCGAGAGCGCCCAAGCATCACTTTTAATCATGAGAAAAGTTGGTTGGGCAGTCATGGTGGTAATGACTGGTGTATGTTGGATATGGTTATTTTATACTCCAAAAATCTCAAATTGCTTATTTGTCTGGGCGGATGGTTCGGGGGTATGGTGCAGGTGTGCACGAGAGTGTGGTTTGTGGTAGAACCGCCCAGATAACTCTAAGGACTGAATCTTGTCATGACCTCCCGTGTAAAACAAGTACAACCACAAGTCTGTAAAGTACAACATGGCCTAGTAGATTTACCAGACCTTGAAAGTCATCATCATCGGTGGAGGAGGTGAGGTAGTGCAAGCGGTTGTCTGTGTGGCGGGCTTGAATGGGACATCCGCGGAGGGTGAGCTTCTGCTGTGGCGTACTAGCAGTGTGGTAGTCATCTGCTAGGCGTTCAGAAGGAGAACATCCCGCACAACGTATGGGACCCACCGCAAGTGGGAACAGCCCATAGGGTGAGATGATGGAAGGGGCGAGGTACTTTGAACGGTTACTGTGATGGTTTGCTCAACCACATGACTAAGGAATCGTGTGGGGCAACGAGTGAACTGTCTCTTGTGGGTAAAGTGTGCAAACTCTGCAGAGTCAAAACTATTCGAATAGACGTGCCCACGGTCAAGGGCGGACATGGGAACTTAACCAGATATAGTTCTATTTCAAAAACTTTGTGGGTGGAATTGAAAAGTGGAGGGCAGTGGAAAGCCCTGATTTGAATTGTCCTGGGTGTCGTCCCAGTGGTAAGTTAAGCGGTTATAACACTGAAAGATGCTATATGGTGCTGGTGCCATGTAACGGTGGATGGAATCTGGATCGCTATTATTATTGCATTCTCTTACACATTATGTTTTTGGTCAAAACTGCTAGGTCTCAAGAAATTTCTATGTATTATATTTTAAATAATAATAATACTTCTCACAAAATAAAATGTTAGGAAGAATAAACAGAGTCGTAAGAAAAGAAGTTGGATGTTTGTGGTAAGTACATAAAGATGTCGGTGGATTTACGTCGATCATAAAAAGGAAACGATAGTGTGGATTCTGAGAGAAATAAGTTAGCAGAGTCTAAATGAATAGATAGGCTAGATAGATGATTTGAATGATTTTTGGAGAATTAAGGAGTGCAAAGGTAATTGCTGGATCAATTTTTGGAAGATATTGGTGATAATGGGATTAATAGGATTTGACCGATTACTAGATGAGTCAATTGAATTGTTGGGAGTTTGGAGTTATGATAATTGGAGTATAAACTTGATCAATGATATTCTTGGTGGAGGTATACTAGTGGATTAGTTAGAAATAGATAATGGAAAATAAGGTTGATTATGGTAAGAGCAAATTGTGGTTGTGGATCAATAGCAAAAAGGAATGGGTTGATAGGAATTGTGGAATACAAAAGATATTGGTGGATTGTATAAATGATGTCACTCGCTGTTTGGAGTCTTAGACAACAATCAATTTGGAAAGAGTATATTCGATGGATTAAGTAATGATGACACCCACTGTTTGGGGTCTTAGACAGCAATCAGTAAGGAAAAGGGTGTCTTTGGTGGATTAAGTCAATTATGGCAATCGCCGTGTGGAGTTAGGTAGAATTAATAACACTATGATTAAGTAATAATAATGCAACCAAAAGCGATTTTGGCAAATAAAATAAACCCGAGCCCCTCCTTTGATAAGCCATGCATGCTATTTATTTGCATTCTGCGTATTGGCTCATGGAGCACGGTGGTTAGTGTGCTCACACTCGCTCTCATAACAAATCCAGAAGCAGAAATCAGATCACTAGGCTTCAGCAATACTTTTGGTTATGATGGAGAAGAAGATGAAGTCAACAAGGGCTAGGTCGCAAACCTCTAGTTGGCTGCCTGTGGGCATGTCCTGAGGGTCCCACCTGTGTGCTTCATTTCCGCTGCTGCATCTTATTGATTTCGGCCTAATCGGCCCATGAGTAAGTTACTATTATATTTACGCTTCCGCTTGATATGTACTTTGATATTCAGAACTGTAATCTGTGAGCACTATCTACTGATCCAGGGAATAGTGCGGTGGAATCACAGAGGATGCCGGATTGTATAATCTGGGCTCCTACACCTATGCACACTGACACCACACCACCATATCCAAACAAGAGCCTCAAATCCTAGGGTGCCTAAGAATGGTTGCAATATGGGCATTTTGGTCGCAATATGTAACAAATGCTTCGAAGTTGGTTTCGTTGTGAGTCGTGGCATTTAAATATGTTGCAATAGGTTATTGCAACTCAATTTTGATGTGTTGCGATACTTTGACTTTCGCAACGAGCACAAAAAGCAAATGCCACGCACGATATGGTCGCAATAGGAGATATTGCAACCAATAGCATCGTTGCATTAGTAATTGTTGCCACGACACACGTTGTGGCAATAGACTATATTGCCACCAAACATTGTGTTGCAAGAACGAGCCAATATTGCAACGCCATTGCTTCGTGGGAATAGAACTAATTGCCACGGACTATGTTCCATTGCAATAAAATCTTCTGCAACGAAAATCATTTGGTGGTTATATCCGTAATTGCGACGCACAATGTTTCATTGCAATAACTTATGTTGCCACGTAAATGTTTTGGTTGCACGTAAGTGGTATTGCAATGACACATTGGTTGTGGTTACTAAGTCTTATGGCATTGCACAACCTACGTTGCAATATTGTTTATTGCGACAAACAACAATTGATGCATTTCAGTTTATTGCGACGAGGAGATTTTCGTCGTGTACGCCTATTTCGTTCGATATTTATATATAAATTTATTGTTGCAACATAGATACAATAGAATTAAAGAAAAAATGAAAGACATGTGAGTACCATGAGGTCATAGGCTCCGTCCTTCTAGTGGCTTTCCATGAAGTAGCCTCAACCCTAGTACCATTTTAAAGTCTTTTAGTACGAAGCTGAATTATTCTTAGTAGTTGAACTAAATTATTTTAATTATACCATCTACTAATAACATCTACTAATAGCTATCTATACAGTAATTTATTTAGCAAAGTTGTCTAGGTGAATATAGTTTTCACAAATGTGACATGGCCTTTTGTTGGTAAGATCTAACTATTTATCTGATCATTCTGAACTATTATTTTATGTAAATTAAAGTGCTCAAATATTAATAATGAAAGTAATGGTAATTTAATAATATGAGATCGACATGATCAAAGACATGTGACTTGCCTATTTATCCAGAATCTTCGATTACTTCTTCGTAGGCTTTAGGTTTAATAACATCCATCTCTATTTCTCTAACAGCCTCTTTGCTGGTCAACTAGTCGAATCTAGATGCTAGCACAAAAAATGAACAAAATACAATAAAATATCTGGAAATATATATAAAAGAAGTTGGATCTGGACACGGTTTAAATAGGTTCAACACGGTCGAAATGGGTATAAAAATGCTTAATAGGTCTTGGATAAATAGTAACAACCAGATGAATAGTACCTAGTTAGTACTATTCCTCATGGATCGGGGTTGGTGAATAGTAATGGATTGGGCTTATTTCATGGGTCAAACAGTAATGGGTTTGGGCTATGAACAGTATCGATTTGGATGTGAATAGTGTTGGCTGTGAACCTGGCCCATTCGGCCTACTGGGCTATGACAGGCTTTGGGCCGAATCGGCCAACCTAACTACACGGCTTGCCAAGCATGAGGCCTGCTTGGCTTGAGCTTGCACTCATAGCTGCTCGAGTAGAGGCGAGTAGTGATGATGGCGATTGGGCAACAGCGATGATGATCGGCAACGAGCAATGGTGTGGTGAGGGCCAAGCGTATCCTTTATGACCCAATGTCCAATTAAGACCTTGCCTGGTTCCTTCCTAGATAAATCTACTTATTACCCCTGTTGTGGAGGGTATAATAACCTCAATAGAGTTACTAATCTTGCCCGTCCTCAGATGAAATAATGGTTGATATGACCAGTACGGTCCATTAGAGGAGTGAAATTTATAAATCCTTATATTTATTCATATATAGATGTCCCAATCCTTCCCTTCTGTTGTCTGCCATGGCAACCTCTACCCACCCTTCATTAACTTTACTTGTCAACTACTCCATTAATTAACTGCTACCACTTTTCTTTTCTTTCTCATGTCTTTTATCCAATTTAATCATGGTTTTTATTTTTATGCAGGGTGATAATAGTTTAACAAACAAATACTTGTTTTACTGAATATACTCTGCTCAAAAGCTCAAGGGTATGCTTGCCTAAGTTTAGGTCAAAATTCTAGGTTCCAAGTCACTTTGATAAAACCCACTCTCTGATCCTATTTCCTCTCTTGCAATTAGTGCACAGGCCACTGTTTAATTTATCGATACCGAAGAAAGTAACATGTGGTAAATAATTAAGTAATTTTTATGACTCAAGTGCTATTTTAATCGTCGCGCTAAAGTTTAATCGTTGCGTGTAGTTTTACTTAATTGCATAAAGATTCTAAATATCTGGATGGCAACTAAATATAAATAAATCTTAATGGGTTTCTACCATTTATATGCAACGAACCAATTAATTAAGTATTTAAGTAAGTATAAACATGATTTAAATAGCAATATACCAATTTAATCGGCATGAGCTAAATTTTTAGCCTATTGACAACACTCAGTTCATTTTTACTAAATGCGTAAGCTTGTGAATGGCATAATTTTATTTTTATATTTGATGTACTAACAACCATGGAATGTAATATTTACTGATTTCAATGAATGATGAAATTTATATTCATTTACTTTATTGTCTTTTATTCAATTGAGATTTCTGGGCAATGGTTTGGATTTGAACTAATTAATTTGTGATGTTAATTAGATGATTAAGTATTGTTGTTAATCCACAATTCATTGATTAAATTAGTTCTTGAAACACAGGGCGTTACATCCTCCTCCCCTTAGAAAAAGATTTCATCCTCGAAATCAAGATCTTACTTAGGGAGATTTGGATAGTTTACATGCAGATCCTCCTCTTTCTCCTATGTTGTTTCTTGTACAGAGTGGTTCCTCCACTGCACCTTGCAAAAATGAATCGTTCAATTTGTTAACTTACAATCCTTGGTCTCTAGGTTCCTTAGTGGACATTCCTCATAGGTTAAATCCACTTGAAAGGGAATGTTCAACTTAATCACTTGTTTTGAAGGTTGGCTGAGGCATTTTCTGAGTTGAGATAGATGGAATATGTCATGAATTATGGACAGTTGTTTAGGTAGCTCTAATTGATACATAGAACTACCGCCATTGCTCTAGGATTTTAAATAGTCCAACATATCTAGGGCTTCTTCTCTTTCAATCCAAACTGATGGGTTCCTTGCGCCAGCGATACATTCTGATACACGCAGTCACCGGGTAAGAAGGTAAGGTCTTGCCTATGTCGATTGGCACAACTCTTCTATCGGATTTGAGCAATTCAAAGTTGCTCTCTGATCACTTGTATCTTCTCATCATTTTCTCATATGATGCCAAGACCTAACAGATGTCATTCCCCAACTTCATACCAACAAATGGGTGATTGGCACTTTCTGCCATATAGTGCTTCAAATGGTGCCATTTGGATGCTTTCCTGATAACTATTGTTATAGGCAAACTCCACTAATGGTATGTGTTTGTCCCATGACTCTCTGAAATATTATACACATGCTCTCAATATGTCTTCAAGGATTTGATTGCTTCATTCGTTTGCCCGTCAGTTTGTGGATGCTAGGCTATACTGAAGTTCAATCTAGTCCCTAGAGTATTTTGGAGACTTTTCCAGAAACTAGAAGTGGATACCGACCTATGGTCTCAAGTGATAGTTTTAGGAATGCCATGCAAAGTCACTATTCTTTCTAGATATAGCTCTGCTAGCTTGTATGAAATGGGCTGACTTGGTGAGATGGTCTACCACTACCTAAATAGAGTCCTTCTTAAGAGTCATGGATAAACCATTAACAAAATCCATGCTTATGCCTTCCCACTTCCATTCTAGAATTTCTAATGGTTGCAGCAATCCTGCTAGACGTTGGTGTTCTACTTTAACTCTCTGACAGGTATCACAGCTACTAACACATGTGGCAATCTCTCTTTTCATGTTAATCCACTAGAAATTTCCCTTGATGTCCTTATACATCTTTGTGCTCCCTAGGTGAATTGTGTATAAGGTATCATGGCTTCTCAGATAATTGTCTATTTGATTTCTGGATTAACAGGTACGTAGATTCTACCATGATTGCATAAAAACTCCTTTGTCGAACTCAAATTAAGATGGTTGCCCTAATTTGATTCTTCTGATTTCTTCAATTATAAATGTGTCAGTTGATTACTTCTCTTTAATCTAGTCAAGTAAGGTCAGGTGAAATGTCATAGTTACTATGTTAGCTTCTGCCAGGGATGATATAAGTTTTATCTCCATTTTGGCTATTTCTTGCAATAGGTTTGGGTTATGTTCAGAGGTTGAGAGGTGATTACAATGAGATTTTTTGCTGAATGCATCTGCTACCATGTTTTCCTTTCTTGGGTGCTAATTTATGGTTAGGTCATAATCTTTGATAAGTTCTAGTCATCGTTGTTGTCTCATGTTCAATTCTTTTTGGGTGAATATGTATTTGAGACTTTTATGATCACTATATATGATACACTTCAATCCATACAAGTAATGCCTCTAGATTTTGAGAGCAAATACTACAGCTCCCAGTTCCAAGTTATGGGTGAGGTAATTCATCTCTGTGGCCTTAACTGCCTGGAAGCATAAGCTATCACCCAATCCTTCTACATTAATATGCACCCTAGTCCTAACCTTGAAGCATCGCAGTATACTTTATGCTCAATACCGCTTTTTGGTAAGGCCAGTACAAGAGAGGTGGTTAGAAGACATTTGAGCTTCTGGAAACTCTCTTCGCAATCTTCTATTCAATTATTTTTATCAACTTTCCTTAACAACTTGGTGAGTAGTGAGGCTGTTTGAGAAAACCCTTGTATAAACTTGTGGTAATATCTCGCCAAACCCAAGAAACCTCGGATTTCAATGCGGCTGGTGGGGTGATTCTAGGACATAATAGCTTCAATCTTGCTAGGATCTACTTCTATTTCTCTATCTGATACTAAGGAACACAACTTGGTCTAGCCAAAACTCACATTTACTAAATTTAGCATATAGCTGGTTCTCTCTCAACATCTGTAGTATGGTCCTCAGGTGTTGGATGCGTTCCTCCTTGCTCTTTGAATATACTAGGATGTCATCAATGAAAACAACTACGAATTTATCTAGGTATTTCATGATGTGCTTATTCATTAAGTTCATGAATACAACTAGTGCATTAATCAACCCAAATGGAACGACGGTGTATTTGTGATGTCCATAATAGGATACAAATATGGTCTTTAGGATATCTTCTGGCTTTACTTTCATTTGGTGGTATCATGACCTTATGTCGATCTTTGAAAATACACAAGCACCCTTGAGCTGATCAAATAGATTATTTATTCTTGGCAAGGGATACTTGTTCTTTATGGTGACTTTGTTTAATTATCGGTAGTTGGTGCAAAGTCTGAGGCCTTTGTCCTTCTTTTCCATGAATAATACCGGGGCTCCCCATGGGGACACACTCTCTTTAATAAAGCCCTTCTCCTCTAATTCACCTAACTAGGTTTTCAACTCTACTAGCTCTCGTGACGTCATTCTCTTTTATGAAATTTTGCGAAATAAATGAGTGTGTTGCTCTAGGATAAAAAAAGAACAATACCTAATGATGGTGGAATGATTAACTTACCCGTGACCACATCAGTGGCTTCCCCCAACTACTCAGCTGCTACATGTCAGTTGGGCTTGCCCTCCAAACTGCCTTCCTTTCCCTATTACTCTCATTGTTGCATTACCAGGTGCTCCTTGTCCATGCCCAATGGCTAAATTCTGAGTTGGGACTGGTGCTCGTGGTGCTAGATTTTGTTGCCCTTGTGGTCCCATGGTCCTGATAGGATAAGGACAATTCATTTGGATACGTCCTTCTTTCTCACAACTGTGACAACCTCTTGTACCATGAAGGCAATCCTTGGTGAGGTGTCTCCACCCACACTTGGCACATAGGCTTTGTGCAGAAATCTGGGACTAACTTATTAGCCATGGTGGTGATCTTGGAATGAACCTCTATGGCTGAAAACTTGCTTGTTGTTGTGGTATGGGAGGACGTGCTTGGCCTATTGTTGTGGGATGTTGGTCATATCTTGCCTGCTTCCACCTCTCCGCCCTTACGTTTGAGTGTTCCTTCTCCAATACAATGGCTCAATTGACTAAGTCTTCAAATTCTATGATTTTGTAAATGGAGGGATGCATCTGGACGTACTGATTCATCCCCTTCTTGAACTGGTCAATATTTCCCTCATTAGTGGATACATCATCTGGGGCATATCAAGATAGTTCATTGAACACGTGCAGGTATTCTGTGATTTTCTTGCTCCCTTGTGTCAAGGACCTAAATTCTTGCTTCTTTATCTCCTTCCTCCCTTGTGGAATGTGAGAGGCACTAAAACTCTTAGTGAAGTCTTCCCACGTTATTGGACAGTTAGCGTCTCGGTTTCGCTTGAAATTCAACCACCAAGTGGTGGTTGGTCCCGTCAACTAATGGGAAGCATATTGTACCTTCTGTTCATCTAAGCATCCTACCGTATCTAATTTCTTTTCCACCTTCCGTAGCCAATCATCTGCCTCTAATGGATCTATCGCTTGAGAAAAAGTGGGTGGAAGGGTTTGTAGAAAATCTCCCAAACTAAATCCTGCATTTGGTTGATGCTGCCTGGGGTTTGCTACTCTTGCCATTAAAGCCTCTAGAAAATAGTTCTGATTTTCCTGGGACTCCTTGTGGAAATTCTCCATAAACTTGAGAATCTCCCCCAAGTTGCTAAGGTTATCAGTGTTCTCTATGCTACCTGTGTCCTCAACCTCTGGCTGACTCACAGGCTATCCTTGTCTAGGCAAAACACTATGGTTGTTGGATTGTTGGTTACCCTCGGCTTACACATTGTTGACATATCCTAATCTAATGGTCAGATCAGGTTCATTCTGGTTAGGGTTCTCCATCTTGTAAAGATGCCATCTTAGCCCGGTTAACACACGTTAATGGGTTAAACATTTGGTTACAATTTTAATGTTGGGATAGTTATTGCTCTCTTTTGTAACCATTAGCGAGTTAAGATTTTCTTGCAGGTGATTTGGTGCACTCTGATAAGAATAACTTCTTATTATAATTCAGCAGGGTTGTAGGTGAGAATTTATCCATTTTTAGTAGCTGGAAGATTATGTTAGGTCTTTCCTCCTATTCTCCACATTGCAGCATACACAGGCAAATAAAACCCAAGAAACAAATAGATGCAAAAAGAACCAGCTCCTACACTACTCTGGGTCTACGTGCCTAGCTACGCTTGAGAACCCACTCTCTACATGTTTGGGAATGCTCAGATCTTGCCTCTGAGTACGAACTTACACTACATTGGATCTACGTGCCCAGGTACACTCGATAACTTGCTCTCAAGACTGCTCAAACTACATATTTGGGGAATGCTCACGGCCCATTCCTGAGTACACCCAGGATTTCATTCTTGAGTACACCCAGGACTTCATTCCTGGGAACGCCCAATTTACACGTTCGGGAGCATCACAGACCACTCATCTAGGAAATCTTTTATGCAGAATTGGGGTAAGTAAATTCTTATTTTATATCATTTGCCATCATTAGAAATTATATTCTTTATCTCTCTATACTGTCTCTACTTGATTTTTGGTGATGGAAGATGCATTCATTTAGTTGCAAGAGTGAAAAGATGAGAGATCATTGGGTTTGGCTCCTTTCTAAACCATTTTAATTACTAATATTGGGTCTATGTTGCTACAAATACCATAATGGACAGCACATACATAATAGCAAAAATGCAATTATTTGAATGTACAAAGATGTCCATGAAAATTTAATTTCAACATCTAAACTACCTAGGTCGTTTGCAATCATCATGATAATGCAGAATTTATAGAAAATATTACCAAGTAGCAATCTTTGAGTGATCACATGCCTACCAAAGTTATAAATTACACAACATGCACTCAGGTACAAAATTAAGGTCGTGTTGCTTACTAGTTGTAGTCATAATTTTTGCAAAAATTTAATACTTCTAAAGCTGAAAAGAACTACTACCTTAATCCACATCATTGTAACTAACATCATCTCCATCCTCATTGCCACTACCATACCTGTTTCCACCTCCTCCTCCGCTGCCCCTACCCATCCACTACTACTAGGATCAGTTAGGACAATGCCCCTACCCCTCCCATTACCTCACAATACCCAAAAAGTTGAATGGGCAACTGTTGCATCTCAGGATGGTCTTGGATGCACACTCATATGAGTGTTGGGGAATGTCCTAGCATCTACTTGGAGGGAGGTTATGTGGAGGGACCTCTAGGTACTGAGGAATGGATGATGACAGGCCTCCTATATCTGGATATGGTGAAGGGTATGGCTTAGTAGAAGGTGGTGGAGCTGTATGTGGTGGCATATTAGTGGGAGGTGGATTTGGTTGATTTCTTGGGGTTCCTCTTGGTCCTTGTCCTTGTGGTGGTGGGCTATAATCAAGCATAGGATAGTGCGGGTCCTTGTGCTACATAATAATAAATGGCTTCTGTAATTCATTACAACTGTGCTCAATAACATAATATCTCTGTCTTCAGTTATCTAAGCTCTCCTTAGCCCTGTCAAGTGAAACTCTAGTGTTGTGGTAAAGCATGGTGTCAGAATCATCACCATGTTGGAGGTGATGCTACAGGGTATTGGTGTCGAGGAATCTAATCCCAAACTGAGGCTAGAGCTACCCATAACTCCCTGGGGTAAAGGTAGGCACATCGCGATACCCAGTGCGACACAAGTGAGCCCCAAAATGTGACTTAATCTCATGCAAAGCTTATTTGGCTACTTGCTACATTGGTAGATAGTCATTTGCATAGTGCTAAGGCATTGCATGCTCCCAATAATAACCCATGTTTAATGGAATCCTCATGACTATCACCCCAATACATGATGGTGATCCATCTTCTGGTATCTCTTGATAAAACTCAGGCCAAGGTGCTCCTAATTCCTGTAGCATCTACCACAAAAGAACTACATGCTGCCTCCAAATATGAGATGGCAATACCCTAATACGAACCATCCTACAAAAGAGGGGGTTGAAATTAGAATTGGTAGTCCAACTTAAATCCTTACAATAAGAAAATAGTAGTGTTGAATTTTAGGACTAATTAGACAATAAATGGCATAATGATGAGAAGTATTAAAGAATACTTAATGCCATATAGCAAAAAAGTCCTACTTAAGTTCAGAAACTATCTCTAGTTATATGTGTGGTCCTCAAACCATTGCTCTAATACCACCTGTGATGACCCGTATTTTTACCATGGAGTAAAAACACTAGTCAATGGATTATATTTCATTTTAGTCGATAGAACATCACTCTAATAAATAATAAGTCCATCAGAGTGTTGTAACAGAATAATAATTAGAGATAATACATCATATTACATCCAAGTAGCCACGTAGGGCTAAAGTCTCATACACACCATTCTAGCTAAATTATTACAATACCAGAAGTAAATTCTAGTCTACAATCTAATTATACAAGAAGTTCTAGATATAAATACAATACACTAATATTATAGATACCCTAGGGGTTGAGATCGTGTGGCTCCTAGAGTCCTAGTTGTCCTAGATCTCGTATAAGGGATCACCCTCGTACGGCTTGATCTCAACACAATCTCCCTACCACTCAGGGTAGGGCTCGTCCATATAGGCCTCATCCACCCCAAGTGAGGATCCCAGCTTACTATCCTCTAAACAAAAGGAGATAATATCAAGGGTGACTATGGAGTGCTCAGCAAGCTTGTATAATGAATATGCATTGTATGCTCATACACTACATTTCCTTAAACATCTTATTCTCATGCTTAATATCATTCTCATTCTCTTTCTTAAACCATATAGAGAATATCATTCTCTTTCTTAAACCATATAGAAAGTAGATGTTTTTAGGTTACAAAAAATTTTGGATTATTAACTTTAGAAAACTACTGAACACTCGTATGAATAGCTAAAACCTCCATTGGTTTTCGTAGCCTCCAATCCAGAAGACATGCATGAATTCATGATTTATATAGCATTTCTCAAACTTGTATCACTTTACCCATGGATACTCTAATTCTTGTAGCGAATTGATCTCTGTATTTCCTTAGATGCAATGCCCAAATCAGAGTGTATAACTTTTTATCTCTATTTAGTATATTATACCTCCACCCGACTTACTTATAGTTGCTGGCACGAGGCAATGTACTACCCTTGCAATTATAAGACGGTCATTGGTCGGACTTATCTCCTATGGCCCAACATCCAATTGAGATCTCGCCCAACACTCCACATCGCTACTATATGCGTTGAGCACATCCTTTATGGCCCAAAGTCCAATTAAGACCTTACTCAGTTTCTTCCTGGATGAATGTACTTGCCCAATTGTGGAGGGTATAATAACCTCAATAGAGTTACTAATCCTGCCCGTCCTCAAATGGAATAATGTTTGATACAACAAGTACGGTACATTACATGAGTGAAGTTTGTAAAACCTTATATTTTATGCATATCAAGATGTCCCAACATTCCCTTTTGTTGTCTGCCATGGCAACCTCTGCTCACCCTTTATTAACCTTACTTGTCAACTGCTCCATCAGTCGACTGCTACCACTTTTCTTTTCTTTCTTATGTCATTTATCTTATTTAAACATGTTTTTATTTTTATGTAGGGTGATAGTAATTTAATAGAGAAATATTTGTTTTACTGAATATACACAACTCAAATGCTCAAGGGTATGCTTGCCTGAGTTTGGTCGAAGTTCTGGGTTCCAAGGTCTCTTTGATAAAACTCGCTCTCTGATCCGAGTTCCTCTCCTGTAATTAGTACGTGGGCTACTGTTAAATTTATCGATACCAAAGAAAGTAACATGTGGTAAATAATTAAATGAATTATACAAAAACATCCTTATGTGATCCCTGAATTTTATTTTAGCCATTTGTATATTTTTGACTCAAGTACTATTTTAATCATTGTGCTAAAGTTAATCGCTATGTGTAATTTTACTTAATTGCGTACGGATTCTAAATCTTTGGGTGGCAATTAAAAATCTAAATAATTCTTAATGGGTTTCTACTATTTATATGTGACTAACTAATTAATTAAGTATTTAAATATGCATTAGCATGATTTGAATAGCAATATACCAATTTAATCAATACATGCTGAATTTTTAGCCTACTGACTACACTCAGCTCATTTTTACTAAATGCATATGTTTGTGAATGGTGTTTTACAATGTAATATGATGAGCAAGGTTTTATGAAGTAATTTAACATGCAAATGAAACGCTCACGTTTAAAGGTTTGCAAAGACGACTTTTTATCGCGTGTGCTTAACTCTTTCCTCCTTTTTTTTCTTCTTTCCCTTCCCTTTTTCATTTTTTCTTTCCTTTTTTCCTTCACCTGGCCAAAGCCCTCCTTCATCCACTCTGTTTCTCCTCTCCTCCTTATCTTCTCTACTTCCTCTGCTCACTTTTCCCTACACCCTTCCACTCGATCTGGCTAGCCCTTGCACAGATTCCTACCGGCGTCACCACTACTAGCGCCTTTGGTCACAGCCCTCAAGTACCACCCCTAATCTCTATCCACCACGCCTCTGTGTCGGAGCCCTCAACTCTGGCTCCCTCAGTTCCCTAGGCCTATGCCCAAGCCTCATTGGCCCCAGCCATGGTCATGATCTCCCTAGCACCGCCTCCACCCCCTTGGGTGGCTATGGTTCACTTGGCTCCACTGGCATCTTCACCTTATGGGCCAACTCCTCCATGGCCGAACGTCTCCATGGCTACTCCTCCCCTTTAGCACCTCTTAATTTTATCTCGGTCTTTACATACTTCGGTTGCTTGATTTACTTAAGTCTATCTTTATACTTTGCAATGCATTTTTTATTTGAACCTTAATGAGGTTGGTGCTACTGCGACTACTACAATAGGGCTCAAAATTGTTCCATTCACTGGGGAGTTCAGAATAGTTATCAGGTGCGCATGGCATGCACATCACCATGGCATCTTCACCCCTCGGTATACTCCCTCTCCTCTCTACAGTCTCACTACTCTATATGGTGATTTGTGATGCTCTCAACCATGGTTTGTGATGTCTAGTGAAGTTACTAGTGAATGCTATGTTATGCTAGGTCATGGATGTTTATTTAGTACTTGTGTTCGGTGTGTGGTCCTGATCAGACAAAGAAATGGTTGGAAAGTGATTGTGTGGCCTACCTTTATCGGATGATTGTTGGTTTGATTCATGGTAGGGACGAAGATGGGTGTGGTGGTGGCTTTCCCGTGTCGGCTGTGTAGGCTATGGCTAGTGGGATCTTGAGGTTGTCTCCTCCTATATGCCCTCCTATATGCTCTGGCCTCTTGCTTCCTTGCTCCTTGGTCCAGACTAGCTCAACTTGTGTTTTTGTTTTGTGGTGGCTAACTGTGGGTGGCTTCCTTATGGTGGGTCTGGAGGGGAATGAGAATGGGGAAATGAGGAAGAACTAGATGGGGGAGCTCTCTGTGCTTTCCTTGCTCAGTTGAAGTGCTGCCTCTTTCTCTCTCCTATGGCCAATCTAGTTGCCCTTATCTCCTAGCTATGCATGGCTATGCTCTCCTATGTTCTCTCAGCTGCTACTATGTTGGAAGGGGATGCATTGAGATATTTGTGTGGTTGGGCTAGAAAATAGACTTCTGGAATAAACTCAGGTTTGTTTTAATGCCGAATGATGGCCCTACTGCTGCAAGAGGTGTCGACTGGCCCTGGATGATCCGGTATCTCCATGAGCAAAATGCCCATCTTGATAAGTAATTATAGGGTTCTAACAGCAATTCTTTCCTCTGATTTCTTCTTTTATTCGGTCTTTGTCGGTATCTCTATATTTTCTCTTCTCGCAACTGTAACCATAGTTCTTTTGGAAATCTGCAATTCGTAAATGTTGTATGAAATGAGATGCATGTAATTTAAGCTTGCCTTAGCTCCTGATTAATTGTAAATGTATGAAAGGCTCCTAATGTAATTTTATTTTATACTTGATGTACTGACAACATGGAATGTAAAATTTGCTGATTTCAATGATTGACGAAATTTATATTCATTTACTTTATTGCCTTTAATTCAATTGAGATTTCTGGGCAATGTTTTGGATTTGAACTAATTAATTCTTGATGTTAATTAGACGGTTAAGTAATGTTGTTAATCCACAATTCGCCGATTAAATTAGTTCTAAAAACATGGGGTGTTACACCTCCCAACAATCTAGGGTTCATCAATGTTTCTTCATGGTGTTCTGTAGACTACTAATTACTGTTGTATTCCAAATAAAAATACTTAGTCTGGTACTGGTATGAGTAGCATATTCCAAGGAAATTAAAGTATATTTGAGCTTTCAATTTCTCTTAGGGATGGTTGTAACTTTTTTTGAAAGATCTGTGATGGTTGTAACTTATTTCAGAGAAATACACCTGAGTTTGACTTCAAACTTAGGCCCTATTCGTATTAGCTTCTGCTAAGAAAAGCCAAAAGGCAATTCAAACATTGGGCTGCTTGAAACGGTTTCTCCACTTCTCTCGCCACGGTCTCGCTCACTTTTTGAAGCGTTTTCCAGCTCCTTCTAAAACCACTTCTTTCATTTACTGCTATTTATTTTTAGCCAAAAGCCACAGCCAATAGCCATTAACAAACGTTAATACGAACGCCCCCTTACTCACATATCCGAATGTGCTACCACAAAATCATGGGCCCAGCTAGATTCGGACGTCAATCTGATTCCATTGTTCTTCGACAGTGTAAAACCATCGACAAAAGAATACACTAACATGGTTGTCGGCAATTAACCTCCATCTTCGACAAAGTATCACCTACAGGGAATCTCTGACAGGTGCCTATCAACAAACCACATGCCTGACAGTTTCTATTTTTTGTCGATGACTATTGGAGTTAGTGTGAGCTCTGTTCTTTTTAGATTTTGGTTTTGGTTTCTGCGGAAGCCAAAACAAATGGGGCAGCTCCTCCAAGCAGCTTCTCGAAAACACTTTTCCAAACAGTTTCTTAAGCTTAAAATCATATGCGTCATTCACATCGATGTCTCTGTCAACCACCGTCGTCTCAAAAAGTATAGCCAAAAGTCATCAATTGTATCCCATCAAAGATGCGCCTAGTGCAGTAGTATTTTAGGCCGAGATTGCTCAGCTGGGCCAAATTACTGATGAGTAAAGCACGATCCGATTCCGACCAAGGAACTCCAAACACACCAACCCATCCTACGAGTAGTCTGCGGCTGCTTGCGGGTTGGAGTGAAGCGAAGTGCTCGGCGAGGCTCTCGCCCCCCTCCCCTCCCCTTAATCCTGTTAGGAAACCTGGGCCTGGGCGGGAAGCCTTGGCCCATGGTGGACACCTCACCAGTAGACTATAAATAGGGAGCTATACCGGCAGATTTTGTACACATGCAATCAGAAAAGCAATAAAGAAAGACCAGGAGTTCTCTTTACCTCTCTATGTTTTCAATCTATTATTTCCAGTCTTCTGTGATTGATCTCGTTTTGCATTAAACAGAGGAATCGATCGGACTGGTCGCCAGCGACGGTTCCTCAACACGTTATCAGCACGAGTTCGCTCCGGTGAATTGAAGGTAATCATCAAAGTTCTAATAGATTGAATTATCTATATCGCTCTAAATTCGCATTTTTTTTTGCTTTCTAGATTAATTTTCTACAGTGCAAATTCGCTCTAATCTACCGCAAGCAGACTTAAAGTCGCTGGCACAATGTCATTCAGTAGATTGCATCACAGAGTAGACGTTAATTGCACAATAGATTTGAAAAGAAAAAAAGAAAAAGAAGAAAATGTTGGCACGGCTGGCCCCGTATGGCTGCAGTGCGCGAAGTCACCGCCGGCCTACCGTCGGTTTACCCTCGGCTGCCGGTCGCCGGCCTGCAGCCGACACCATCCCGCACACGCCGGCCTCCCCTTGCGCATCACCCGAAGTGCCGTCGGCCTACCGCTTCTCCTCACGCGTCGGCCCTGAAGTGCCTCCTGGACCGCCGGAGAATAGGCCGCCACCCGGCCCAATGCGGAGGCCCGGTCGCTCGCACCCGAAGTCGACGCCGGGGCCGCCACTCGGCCCGGACAGCATGCCGCCTCGCCTCAGTCGCCCTGGCCAGCCTCCTCCCGGCCCGGACCGCGCGCCGCCTCGCCTCAGTCGCCCCGGCCGGCCGCCACCTAGCCCGAACCGCGTGTCACCTCACCTCGGACACCTGGCCTACAGCAGCCCGCACTCGACCGCGCGTCGCCTCGCCTCGGTGGCCGCCCACGCTTGAAGCCGCCGACCGCCCCTTGGCTCCCTCGGCCCAACCGCCGCCACTCGGCCTCCCAGCCAAATGCCCCGAATCGTGGTCACGTGGCCGCCTCCTTGCCGACCGCTCGCGCCAGAAGCCGCGCCGCCTTTTTCATATGCCGCCGTCGCCCGGATGGAGACCGGTGGCTAGGGTTTTAACCCTAGCCACCGAGTCAAATGGGCCGATGCCGACGTGGGCCAAACGAGCTGTGAACAAACGGGCCGGAAGACAGCCCAGCCGGGGTGCGAGAAAAAAACAACAGAAAGGTCCCCCCGAACATTGAAATTACCGAAGAGCCCTCAGATCTGGCATACGGGTCCCAAATTTTGCAGAAAGACCCTCGTAATTCCAAAAATTAGGAATAGGTCCTTAGATTTTACGAATGGGTTCCAAATTTTGCTAAAAACCCCTCGAAAAATCATAAAATTACGTGAAATTTTTGTCTAAACTAAAAGTTGTGTATAGACCCTCGAAAATTGCAGAATTCACTGAAAATACATATTCTAGCATAAAAGGGCATCGAGAATCTGAATTTTGAATTATTTTTAGCATTTGAAGCATGCTTATTTCTGCCATTATTATTTTATATATTTTCAGTATTTATTTACTATTTTGGTTAATCATAATTGTTTAAATTGCCTTTAATCACTAAAATTAGCAGTAAAATTTATAGAAAATTGTACCATTTATTTACCTGTAGTAAATTATTTCGTGCACGTTTACCAGCATTAAACCTTTTTATTCGTTTTATACACATGTAGATGATTGGCATCACGAACCAAAAGTTCGAGAAGCTGGCCCAGCATGGCCAAAACTATCTGACTTGGGCTTCCGATGTCGAGATAGTACTTGGAGCTAAGAAGCTCTGCGCAGCTATTGGGATCAGCACACCGCATGACGCCCAATGCACCCTGAGGAAAATGATCAGGCACTTCATTTCCTCAGGCACCACCTCTACCTCACTCTTAAGAATGAGTACATGGCAGAGAAGAGCGCACTAGCACTCTGGACCGCACTCAAGAAGCGGTTTGAGAGGCTAAAGTACACCATTCTTACTCAAGCAGAGCAAGAATGGATCAGACTGAGGTTTGCCGACTTCAAGATGGTCGGGGAGTACAATTCTGCCTTATATAGGATTTGTACCAATCTTCAACTCTGTGGCAAGCAGATCACAGATGAGCAGAAGATTGAGAAGACCCTATCCACTTTCCACCTCAATGTAGTACAATCTGCACGCAACTATCGTCAAGACGACTACAGCCGAATTGATTGATATGGTGCAGGTTGCGGAGGCTCAGGACGAACTTCTCCGCAAGAATTACGTCACTCAGCCAACTGGGAGATCCACTGGTTGTGAAGCCAACGCTGGGAGTTACAAGGTGCAAATGACCTTGATGAAGAGAAGGGGAAGGAAGGATAAGGCCGCAACCCAGAAAGGCAAGTCAGACGCTCCGAGTGAGAATAAGGCAAGCAAGCCAAAACGGAGTGGCAAGACCTATAGCCAGCAGGACCAAGGCTGCTTCAAGTGTGGCAAGTGGGGGCATTGGTCGCGGATCTGTAAAGAGCCGAGCATGTCATTGATGTCTTCCAAGCCCAGAAGAAGAAGGATGGCAAAGGGCAGCCTGAAGCCCACTTTGCATCTGTTAAGGGGGAGAGTTCTGAGCAGCTGCCTGCGTTGATGGAGGTTGAGACCATCCTAGCAGCAGCACCCCCTTTCGACCTAGAGGTAGCCACCGCCATGATTTCTCTCAAAGAGCATATCACTCCCGAGAAAATAGCAAAAGAAGTCTCTGATTTTCTAGCAGATTCAGTCTGATGCACAGAATGCATTTAGATTTTAATTGTCATTTATTTTGTGGGAAAAGGACAAGTTAGAACTTGCATGGATGGTACTTTAGCATCTTTGTTTTCTCGTGATGGTTGGGTGATTTTGATCAATTCATTCATTTATTCAATTTATAATGGCATGATATGTTCTGATATTGAAGTATTTTATTTATGTGTTGATTGCCTTCTAATACATGTTAATAGAATACCTTATATTAGAACACGTGTGGCACCCTATGGAGGAAGTGTGCTTAGCTAACAGCGGTACAACGAATACCATCTTAAGAGAGACAAAGTATTTTCAGTCGATTCGTAAGAATGCTGGCAGCCTTACGACATTCGCCGGAAGCGATGCGTATATAATTAGTTCAGGAAGAGCCACAATTATACTCCCAATGGGCACAACTTTGGTCATTGAAGAAGCCTTATTGTACCTAGAATCGACTATAACTCTCTTAAGTTTTAAGGATATTCGCGCTAATGGTTTCTACATTAAGACTGAAGAAGAGTACGATAAGGAATACCTACTTATTACGAAGCGCGAAGAGAATGGAAAAAGGGTATTAGAAAAAACTTCCTTCACTAGAAACTGGGCTATACTATACAACATCAAGGCACCTGCAGCCTACACTGCGCTGAAGATAGTGTTTAGAAGCTCTGAACTTTTTTGTCTCCGGCATGATATATTAGGCCATCCAGGTCTTCAAATGATGAGAAATATAATCAACAATTCCCAAGGGCATAATATTAATGTAAAGAATTTCCTGAATCACGAAGATTTTGTGTGCCCTGCATGTGCCACCGGGAAATTAATTACTAGACTCTCCACTCTGAAAGTGAAGGATGAACTCCCTGCATTCCCATCCAGCATATTGCAAGGCCATTCAAGTATTTCATGGTACTCATCGATGCTTTCTCGAAATAGTCGCATGTGGGTTTATTGTCCACAAGAAACCATGCTTTCGCAAACCTGATCTCGTAGATCATTCGCATCAGAAATATCTTCCCTGATCATCACATAAAGTCCACCAGAATGGACACCGCTGGAGATTTTACTTCAAAGACATTTGATGATTATTGCATGGTGATGGGAATTACAGTGGAGCATTCTGTATCGCATGTCCATATCCAGAATGGTTTGGTAGAGAATTAAATTTATTGTCCGACCTCTTTTGCAAAATTGTAATTTGCCAGCTACATGTTGGGGACACGCGGTTCTGCATGCAGCGAATCTCATCAACTTTAGACCATTGGCCTACAAAATACATTCACCTATGCAACTAGCGCAAGGGTTAGCACCGAAAATTTCTCATCTCAGGAGGTTTGGATGCAAGATTTGTGTACCTGTACCCCCTCCACAGCGTACTGCAATGGGCCATCTCTGTAAGACTGGGATATACGTTGGTTATGAGACTGCATCAATAATCAGGTATTTAGAACCCATGACAGGAGATTTGCATACCGCCCACTTCGCTTATTGCATTTTTTATGAAAATAATTTCCCAACATTAGGGGGAGGAAATCAACCCTTAGATGAAAAATATCGGGAAATTATATGGCAAGCCACGGAAATCCATGCACATTACCCGCGCACTAGTGAAGCAAATAGGGAAGTCTAGAAGATCATTGATTTGCAAGCATTAGCAAATTAGCTGCCTGATCACTTTAGTGATTTGAAAAGCGTGACTAAGTTGTATGTGCCGCATGCAATGCACCGGAGAGGGTTAAAATACCAAAGAAAGCAGAAGGTATCCCTATCCCGTCCAGAGCCCTTAGAATAAAAGGACGAGAACTCTGATTCCTCGAATCCCAAGTAACCGGGGATGCCCGGTGAAGAAGGATAAGAAGGACTTATCACAACCGATCACTGAAGTCCCCCAGAACGAGAAGGGGAGCCAGTTGAGACCTGGCACGAGTATGACACCTTCAGAAAATGATATATCGAATCTGAATATCCCCATGTAAGAACAAATCGGCATGGATATGTACGCACACATCGGAGCCGAAAAACTAAAGGAACTTGCCACTGTAATTGGAAGAAGTGATGTGCAAGGAGAAGCTCCAGAAGAAGCAATTGCTCCAGAAAAGCAACTCATGAAGAAATAGCTATAAATTATATGCACACGAGAGAGTCCATGAATAGGACAACAGCCAATGTTGATATCTACTTCGCAAAGAAAATTGCCACAATCATCGATCTTGATCCCGAGCCTGCATCGCTCGCTGAATTTAAGAAAAGATTAGATTGGGAAGATTGAATTATTGTCTCTGAACAAAAGAGAGGTGTTTGTGCTCGTATGCCGCACACCTCCCCATGTGCACCCTGTAGGGCATAAGTGGGTATTTGTTCGAAAGAGAAATGAAAGAAATAAAATAGTAAGATACAAAGCAAGGCTGGTAGCACAAGGTTTCACTCAACGTCCAGGAGTTGATTATGAAGAAACTTACTCCCCAATCATGAGTGGAATTACCTTTATATATTTGATCTCACTGGCAGCGAACTTGAATTTAGAAATGAAATTGATGGATGTGGTAACTGTATACCTTTATGGAAACTTGGATTCGGAGATTTATATGAAGGTCCCTGAAGGAATCCCTCTCCTGAACCAAGACAGAGCAAATAGAAATTTGTACAGTGTGAAGCTCAGGAAATCACTGTACATGCTGAAGCAATCTGACAGGATGTGGTATAATTGCTTAAGCGACTTTCTATGCAAGAAAGGCTACACGAACAATAAAGATTATCCTTGTGTGTTTATACGACGATCCCAGAATGGATTTTGTATAATCTCAGTTTATATAGATGATATGAGTATCATCAAGACAATGGAAGACATAAAAGAAGTAAGTTCTTACCTGGAGCAGAATTTAAAACAAAAAATTTGGGCAAGACCAAATTCTGCTTAGGCCTGCAGCTCGAGCATGTCTCTGAAGGAATATTAGTACATCAGTCGGCCTACACCCAGAAGGTGTTAGAAAGGTTTGGCTTTGAGAAGGCATACCCATAAAAAGTACCGATGATCGGGAGATCTTTACAGTAAAAAATATCCTTTTCGACCTAGGGAAGAGGGGAAGGAAGCCCTGGACCGGAATTCCCATACTTAAGTGCAGTAGGAGCACTTATGTATTTAGCAAACTGCACTAGACCGGACATTGCATTTGCTGTAAACCTGTTAGCCAGGTATAGTACAGAACCAACCAAAAAGCATTGGTAGAAAATAAAGAACATCTTTTGATACCTCCAAGGAAGCAAGGATCTTGGATTGTTCTACAGAAAGAATCAAAATTTGAACTTAATTGACTATGCAGATGCTGGGTACCTGTCGGACCCGCATACCGCAAGGTCACAAACAGGCTATGTATTCTTGTGTGGTGGAACTGCAATTTCCTGGAAATCGTCTACGCAAAGTCTTGTAACGACTTCGACGAACCACTCAGAAATTATAGCACTGTATGAAGCCGCACGAGAATGCACTTGGTTCCGACGAATGATTCACCACATCCAGCAGTCATGTGGGATGAATATTGTGCAAGCCCCCACAATTATCTATAAAGATAATGCAGCTTGCGTTGTACAAGTGCAGACAGGCTATGTGAAGAGTAATCTCACAAAGCATATCAACTCCAAATTCTTCTATGCTCATGAATTGCAAAAGATGGACGAAATTAAAGTACTGCATACTAAGTCATGTGAGAATCTGGCAGATTTATTCACTAAGTCACTTCCTGCATCTAGCTTTGAAATGTGCGTACGAAGAATTAGAATGATGGGACTTAGAGAAGTGCAAAATTCAGGAGGAGAACTCTCTCAGGTCCGTTATTAAATCTTGATCATGAAGATCAAGTACCTAAAGAAATATGTCCTGAAGATTGAATGAAATTAGGTGGATTGTACTCTTTTTCCTTTACGAGTTTTTCTAAAGTTTCTCGACCAAGATTTTTAATGGGGCAATTCGTGCAACGCAGCATAACATGTGTCATGTACTCTTTCTCCAAATTTTTCCCACTGGATTTTTATGGAGTTTTGACGAGGCATGAACATATCGGATGAGTGCCCAAGGGGAAGTGTTAGGAAACCTGGCCTGGACCGGAAGTCTTGACCCATGATGGGCACCCCACCAGTAGACTATAAATAGGGAGCCGTACCAGTAGATTTTGTATATATACAATCAGAAAAAAAACAATAAAGAAAAATCAAGAGTTCTCTCTACCTTTCTGTATTTTTAATCTATTATTTTCTATCTTCTATGATTAATCTTGTTTCACATTGAACAAGGAATCAATCAGACTGATACTCAACTACGGTTCGTCAACAAATCCGATCGATAGGAGCACCACGGATCCGAGTGTGTAGCATCCAGCGCTTCGCCTGGTCTCCTTGGCTTCTTTCTCCCCTCGGACAAAATCTTGTCTCTGCCTTTCCTGCTTCATCTTTATCCGGGGTGTGGTGCAAGGTGCGATTTTTTTTTTCCTTTCTTGAATTTTTTCGGGGGCAAGATTTGACGATGTCGCGGCGGGGTTTCCATTCCCATGTGTGCTCCAACTACGGTCTTGTTTGCTCTTTCATCTTTGCTGCGTTTCGTGTGCTCGAGTAAACCCTAGGTAGGTAGGTGTAGAACCCTAGTTTTCTTTGCCCATTCGTTTTCGCCATTCCAGTGTTGCAATCATGCTCCAAATGCACTTCTTTTGAAAATTTTCGGGCGGTTTTTGTTGGATTGAATCCTAGCTTCTTGTATTTCCCCGCCCATCCCGTGTGACTTTCTTGTCATTTCTGCTTGATCTTTGTGTGGTACATACTTGGATGCCCTGAAGCCTGAAGTTATTTCGAAGTCCTAAATTGAGCCTGATTTTCTTCGCAGGATGAAAGCTTTAGCTGAATCGCCTGGTCACCACAAGGTAATTAAATTTTCTTTTCTCACCTTTTTATGTGATGCGATGTGATTTATCATTTATATGTCCTAGAATTTGGCAATTGGAGTGAGATAATTACCTGGTTCTTTTAGCTACGCCTGACTTACCTGGTTCTTTCATCTACGCCTGAGTGATTATTCTTATCACAACCTGTACAGTTACAAAATCTGTAATCCTGAACTTGCATGTTATATTTATTGTCTTATAATCTTTTTTCTTCTTTTCTCAAAAGACACATGAGATGGAAAAGTGCATTTTGAGGATGACAAGGTTTTTGTGTTCTTGTTAGGATTTCATTCTGTGTGTTCTTGTTAGGATTTCATTCTGTCTCCCTTTATCATTTCCAGTCTTATTGCTCCATGAACATGACTAGGGTCCTTAACTTACAAGAACTGCAAAGTAGCAGGTGTTTTCATCGTTACATTTTTGTGGGTAAAAGTTTATTATACCTATGTTAGGTTCTGTATTCCGGCACCATAATATGCTGTGTGTTGCCCCTGTTATACATCACTTGAGACTCCATCATGTCACACATAGATTTTTGGACATGTAGCTAGGCCTTTTCCATCTCATGTGTCTTTTGAGTTGCAATACTTCAACGTTTAATCCCAGTGATGATCAAAAGACATCATCTGAATGACTTTCGGAGGGAAGAACTGGCCCCATGTTTAGCAGGTCTATGAAGAAGTTGAGAAAGGGAAGTTCAGAAAGGTTGTCCCTGTATGTTATCATTCCACCGAGATCAGGATATGAAAGGATATTATTCAACCAGAAGTAATATTTTTGAAGTAGCACCTTTCATGTTATGAGTCATTATCAGAAGACATTCATATATGTTATGAAGAGCACTAGTCTTTGATGACGGATGGGACTTTCTGGAGTTGTGCCTGCTTTGCCTGACTGACCAGTGTACAGATCTGTCACTGCAATGAGGCTGATCACTGTAAACTACTGTGTTCTGGTGGTAATGTGCTGGGAATGAGAATTTTGATCCCTGATCATCTGTGGTTTTTACAAATTACCAATACATGGAATCAACTTATTATATTTAAATACTGCTGCTGAGGTTACGTGTATGTATTGTGATATTTCACTGTCTCAATCATTGATTGTTGATCAAGGTGATATATTATTGGCATGTGTGTGTTAGCTATCTCAGTTTCTGGGACAAGAATTCTTGCTTGTTGTGGAAGTGACTTAGGTATTTGCAGTTGGTGTTAATCTATACTATTATCGGTCATGCTTTTCTGATCATTCTGAGGAGTATTCTGCAGCAGTCCGAACCACCTCTCAGGGTAATCAGCAATAGTGTGATAGATTTCATCCGCGAGAAGTGCTTCCCCTGGTATTGGTAACAAACATTTGGATGGGCTATACCTAACAAAGCATGCCTGCTTTGCATCTTGAGTCGTCACTAATATTTTCTGGAGCTGAGGTCAATGGAGCTGGCAAGGTATGCAGACGAGTTTGCATTTTCGGGGATTTGCATTTTTGTTTTTGCTAACTGGGTTACTTATCCTTGTGTTCCGTTGAGTTTCCCGGTATCCAGTGACATGCTCGGAACGCGTCTAGGTTTTTTGTCTTCTGCTCAGGCAACTATGCAGTCACCATTTTCGTATTCGTTTTGTGGACACTATCTGTGCACGATCTTTGCACTGATGGCCTCCATAATACTACTACATAACTTGTGTTGAACCATGTGTCACGCACGTTGTTATCTTGGTCTTGTAGCCAGGGGTGTCTTATCGGCGTATCCTGCTACTTATGTTGCCCTGATCTTCTTGGTTCTGTCTTGTTGACGGTGTGCCTGGCCGGTTTTATTTAGACGGTGGTGCTCGCCAGTTGTTCGTGACAACGCAAGCAGGGGCGCATAAATTTTGATCATAGCAAACCGACACGCTCTTTTGCTTTAGCACTGCATCAATGGCAAATCACATCATGTTTGGTAGATGTTGAATCGTTGTTCCTGTAAGCAGTTTGGCCTCGGTGTTAAAACTGGATTTCTCCAGCCGCATTTTGCTGCAGCCTTCTTTTCCCCTTCCCTCGTATTGCGGTTCGCTTTTGAACAAACGTGCTGACAGCTACGGATTACGACCTGAAGCACGGTATTATGATACGCTACTGAGAAAAAGTGAAGGTACCCGCCATCTATAGAAACGCACTGCCCTCTAGGCTCTGACGTATAAAAGTGCACTACCCTAACAAAGCTTCTCTTGGACTGTAAGTTGGAAGCGGCGTATTTCAGTATCCAGTTACGCGCTTGAGCTTGATCTATTCAATCCATTCTTATAAAGAAGAGGGTGACATGATGCTACTACTAGCTAGTACTCGGTTAGGGGAAGCCTGACCTGATGCACATGTTTGTCAAATGCACACATAAATCTATCCACATAAGTGCTATACAATATTTGGCTATTTTTTGGGCGAAAATTAGTTGAATTTCGTAGCATTCAATTTGCATCAAGATTCGTGCTCCCGCCCACCTCCATCTCTCTCTCCAGTGAGACTTCCCGTCATCTTGTTCTTCGACCGTCGCCATCCTAAGTTAGGGTTTTGATTCACCGGTTAGAGTTGGGGTTCATCAGTGACCATCGGGCTTAGAGGGATGTCGGGGTGGTGGCGAACCGACTGTGGGTGGTGACGGCGGTAGTGCATCAAGGCGGCAGTGGCGTCGTGGACGCGAGTAAGGAGAGCATGGGCGGGATTTGTTGGGGTGGAGATAACAGATTCAGTGATGATGGTGGTGGGGCAACGGCGAGCCACCGGAGACCGGGAAGAAAGGCAAATCGGTGATGGGGAGGTGGTGGAGGGGTAGCTGCAGACGTGGGTGAGGAGGAGAGCGGTGGCTGCAGGCAGGGGCAACGAGATCCGATGAGTGATTAGGAAGCGGGAGAGGTGACCATTGGTGGCGAATTCGATGGCGCCACCATCTCTGGAGCCAGGGAGGGAGGCGTGTGGCTGGGAAGGTAGGGTAGAGTCTACGTTGGCGACCGCGTGGGAGATGGAAGTGATGATGAGAGGTGGTTGTCGGTGGTCCTCGCTGGCGCTGGTGGCGACACCGACGAGGAGGGTGGTGGCACGTGGAGGGGTGGGGGTGGCTGCAGCCGAAGAAGGGAGATCGGGAGAGGGAGGAAGGGGAGGACTTAGGTTAGAGTTATATTTATAAAGGATTTGAGAGCTCGATCTGGGACGTTGGATCTCTATCTGATGATCTAGAATGACTGATTTTTAATAAAAATTAATAGTCGAATTTTTTATGGACAGACCTATCTATCGGCGTGGCAAAGTTGACCAAGGCAGCGGCGGCATTAAGGCCGCGGCGTCACGATGCACGTATTCAGATGGGAGCACGATGAGGAAGTGACGGAGGTTGGAATTAATTGGTATTCATTGCGTTGCGTCATGGCATCACCTTCTCCTTCAACTGCTTCAGATTTATATTTAATCTGATGAGAAGTTTAATCACAATTGCGGTTAGTGAACGCTCGGAAGCACCCATCATCCTCTCCTCTTCCATGGACAAGGAAATACTGCTGCTACTAGCACTGCACTGACGGCAACCTGTGCCAACTCTCAGATAGTCGACGGTTCTTTTAGGTCGTTTCTGAGCGTGCAATCCTATTCATCTGCTGTCACATGAATAATCTCATATCGACCACGAGTTGACGACTAAGAAGAAATCGAAAACTCAGCTTCGACTCTCGGGAGCAGCTTGTTCAGTTTGCTCGTTGTAACATGAAAGAGAACAATTCTGGTCCTACTACAGGGGAGGGAAGAGTATGATGTAAGTGTATCCGTGATGTACCAGAAATGCCTCCCTAACACATGAGATCGATCGATGCGATGCGATGCTCCTGTGAGTGTTAGTACCACAATTTCTCAAGTAGGCAGCCAGATATATCATGGTTATACTGAAGAAGTTCTAATAACACAGTACAAAAACTACTGGACCTAGGATTTTCTTGATCTTGATGCTGCTGTGTGATTGCATGGGTCTTCTCTTCTCTTCTCTTGATCATCCCCTCATGTTCCTCCTGCGGCTGCGGCTGCTGTTGCGATCGCCGTCGTCGTCGTTGGTGTTGCCGGCGTGGAGGAAGTCGAGGATGACGGGGCTCCGGCACTTGGGGCAGCGGGGGTCGGCCTCGGACAGCATGACGTAGATGAAGCAGCGCGGGCAGGCGGCGAGCACCATCGACGTCGCCTCCGGGCTGTCCGACCATTGCAGGCCGCCGCCGTGCTGCTCGCTCTCCGACGACAGGCACGAGCTCGGGGACGACTCGTCGTCCGCCGGCGCGGACAGCATCGTCCTCCTCGACGAGTCGCCGCCGCGCGCCGGCAGCGACAGGTTCAGCTTCAGGTCCAGGCCCCTCGGCCCCCTCCCGCCGTTGCCCCGGCTCATTCTGCCTGCAGTCACTGTCGGTCAGGCACTCAAGCCTTGCCTGCATATCCCAGAGCATAAACAGAATCAATCACTCCATTGATGCAAGTGATTAGAGCTCTAGAAAGGCTGACAGAGAGACAGAGAGAGAGAGAGAGAGATGAGAGTTTACTGTGATGTGATGCTCTGATGATTTGAAGCTTCAAAAGTGGTAGTTGTGTGAGGATGCTTTGAGGATGTTGTTTCCTTTGGGAATTGGGATGGTGGGGGAGGAAGAGATTGGCAAGTATTTATAGGGAAATGGAGAGAGGGAGGGAGGTTAATTGGTTTTTCTTAACTGCTACACTGTGGAGGAGTACTCCTTGCTACACACACACACTCTACTCCATCTCATGGAGTACTCTACTGCAGTTTTTTGTTGCTCACATACATGTATCCGGAAGGGGGGATGCACTCGCAGAGAGTCCTTCAAACTCAGGTGTCAAAAATACGACGACTAACCGAACATCCCCGTAATACTGTCGTAGCATGTGAATATGGAACGCTTAGGTAAATAATTAGTAATACTCTCTTTATTTCACTATATTAGAAACAATCTTGACTTAGAGTTTAAAACGTAGTAGAGTCTGTCTCCGTGTGTAACTCAAGTTGAAGTTGTGTCCAACTTAAAGTCCGAATATATATACTAGTAGGAGATTATTAGCCTATATATTGAAGAGACTTGTAGCCAGTTTTGTAAGAAAAGCAAGAAAAAGGAAAGCAAATAAGAGAATAGAGAAATTCAGAAATTCTCTTGTGTTCTCTCAGTTTATTTGTGATATGTGCGTTTTCTCCTAGATCAAAGTTTTAACAAGTGGTATCAAAGCCTAGGCGAAAACTGAGTCGTTGGAAAAATCATCTAGGCGATTCCGTTTTCAGCGCGTCTCACGGGGCGCTCCTGAGGCGCACATCGCTCGTCTTCACGCAGCTCTCCCGGAAAAAAGACGCGCGCGGCACATCCTTCCGTTCCCTCGGTCCAAGAGCCACTTCAAAGTAGCCCGAGATATTGATCCATGCTCAAGATCATGTCGCGTTCTCCGGGAAGTGGTGTCACCGGTGACGAGGCATCATCTAGTATGATGGTGACGAAGAGTTCCACTGTCTCGCTGCATTATCCAATGCTCACGACGAGTAATTGTGCAGCCTGGGCAATCAAGATGAAGAAAACGTTTCTTGCTAAAGCACTCAGTGATGATGAACCAACACTGCTCTAATGATGAGTTGAGTCAGGGATGTCGAAAAGATATGTCACCGTCCAAACTCAAGTAAGGTGAAAAGAAATCGGAACGTTAAGAAGATGTATTGCCGTCCAAACTCAAGTAAGGTGACAAGAAATCAGAACATTGAGGAGATGTATCACCGTTCTATGTCAAGTATAAGTTTAGTAAGTCGTAGTTAAGACCAACTGTCTCAATGTTTTAGAATTTTTGCATTTGGATGGACCCGTACCAGTTGAGTTGAGTTCCTACATATAGCTTGCATGTAGAACGCTTCATGTGGAGGCGCGACTGGTAATTCATAATGCATTAAGACTAAAACTAGAGTATGTCAAGTCAAGATTAAGCGGGAGATTGTTAGAAATAATCTTAACTTAGAGTTCAAAACGTAGTAGAGTTCGTCTCCGTGTGTAACTCAAGTTGAAGTTGTGTCCAACTTGAAGTCGGAATACGTATGCTAGTACGAGATTATTAGTCTATATATTGAGGAAACTTGTAGCCAGTTTTGTAAGAAAAGCAAGAAAAAGGGGAGCAAATAAGAGAATAGAGAAATTCAGGAATTCTCCTGTGTTTTCTCAGTTTATTTGCGATATGTGCGTTTTCTCTTAGATCAAAGTTTTAACACACTATATATTCTCTACAGCCCACTATACGCACGGATCAATGAAACATAAAATTAAAAAGTTAATAAGAATGATCATAGATATCTTATTAAATGACATATCATAGTAACTTAACTTCTTTCAAAAAATACAAAAACATTGCGATAACTACAATTTTGATTTTCTCAATAAATAAATATTTTAAAACGTATACTCTGATGCCGTAGACAAATACAGTAAAATTGCGGGAGCCCTGTGGTAACATGTGTAACTTCTAGCCATTGGATTATAAACTTGGTGGAGTGGAGTACTACTGTTACACATGTTTGGATCGATTGCTGTTTTCCCTAATTGGAGTTCTAGCCATTGATTCTCCGCATCTTGAATGAGGCCATCAATGGAATTGATGGCCTACAGTCGCTGCAAAGCATCAAAGTAAACGATGGACTTGAATGATGGATCAGAGCTCCCGTTAATTGAACGGATGGGATGGGCTAGCTCAGCTCTTCAATTGAATACTGAATACATGTCATTTTATGATTTTGCACACCAACCAAAATATGTATACAAAAGACCATCTTGCTTTTCTTTATTTGGCCACTTATTACTTTTAGATGTTGGAGTATCTCTAGACTATTGTAGTAAATGATCTTGGAAATAGGAAAAGAAGAGGTATGCAAAGAAAAAATTGTAAAAATGTAACACAAAAAATGTAGAATGACATGTATTAAGAACGGATAGTGTACTACTCTTCCTCCACTCTTCAGCTATTGTTCCAATCAAAGTTGTTAAAATCGTGATTGTAATCGTCCCACGAAATCAGTCCGACTCAAATCGCATGTTGAGTCATACCTAGCAGAATCATGGTAGAATCACGATCCTAGTCGTAGAATCGTGTAGAATTGTGGTAGAATTACAGTAGAATCGTGTAGAATCACGTATCATCCAAGATTATAAAACACTTAGATGTTTGGTTGTGTCATATCCCTCAATTCAAGTTATACGTTTAATACTAATTAGTTAATAGCTTAGACATTAAGATTTACAGGTCTGGAGTAATAAAAATTAATTTAATTATCTATTTATTTTACATTTTTATGTAAAATGATCAGATTATAGCAATATTGATAACATGGCTCTTCTAGTTGTAAATCTCAATGACATAGAATTTAAATCATGATTCTAGTCATGAATAATATATATTTATTAATCAAAATAGATGCCAAATGACCAAATAAACACTCATATCACTTTTGGAATACATGATAAATTAGAATAAATATGGTTTGATAGAATTGGATAGGATCTTAGATTCTACGATTCGATTGTAGAATACGATCCTACCAGAGTGTCTCTGATCTGATTCAGAATCACGATTCTAACAACCTTGGTTCCAATCCTACTACTCCCTTTCCGCAAAATGGCATGGCACAGAGCTTGCGTGCCCATGCACTACATGCTACAGTAGCTACTACTACTAGGGTTTAAAAGAAAAACAGAAAAACCTACCACCTAGGCTGGTAAAAGAACGACAATCCAGAAAATAGTCACTTCATACCATGGTTAAAAAAGCCGGACCGGACTGCCGGTTGAACCAGGAAAAACCGGAACCAGAGAGTGCATCGGGTCAGTTTGGTTCAAAGACCGTTCACGTAGTCGAACTAAAAAAATCGGGTGAAGCGGTTGGTTTTTAGATAAACCATTGAACGAGCTGGTTTCATTTGAACCGAGTGGTTTTTGAGAAGGACAAAATAGCCTTAAGGTTTCACTGTTTCAGGGGTAAACCTGGAAGAGTGGAAATATGCTCATTGATGTCTCAATCTCTGGGCAACTCTGTAGCCATCTGACATGGTCACACCAAGCCCGCTAATTGGGCCCTCATCGCCGCCGGGCCTGAGTGGTTGAGCCTGAGGCAGCAAATTGGCTGTCACCCTACGGCCTTAGTCACCGCCTTGCCATGCTGATCATCGTACTCATCGCCGCTGGGCCTAAGAGGCTGAGGCGGCAAATCGCCGCACCCCCTTGGCCGGTGCCCCTTGGCTAGCGTCCCTTTGGCCAGTGCCCCAACCCCCTTGGCCGGCACCCCCTTGGCCAGTTGGCCGGCGCCTCCAGCCCCCTTGGCCGGCCGCCCCAAACTCTATTAAGGTAACTGCTTCGAGTGCTTTCTTCCACATTTAGATGATTAGATCTGAGCTTGTGTTTGCTGGCTGGCAATTGTATTGTCATTGATATTTTGAAACTTTAGTACTTTACTTTCTGGGTTCATCTTTGAAAAAATTATAATCCAATAAATCTGAAGATTCTGGATATCAGCTTGTATGTGTCCATTGTCCAGTCATATACTCATATCCACACCGGTGCTAGTTATAATAATCTTTATGCAACTAAATGAATATTATATTCAAAGGAGAACAATCCCAAATTTGTGCATTAGAACAGTCCCAAAATAATAATCTTTATGCAACTAAATGAATATTATATTCAAAGGAGAACAATCCCAAATTTGTGCATTAGAACAGTCCCAAATTTGTGTATTAGATACTTAGGATAAGAGGGTCATATCATCATTGTGAAATGTGAATACTGTTTGTTTTCGTAGTTTCAGACCAGTCTGTAGGTTGAGGCCTACAAAAAAAATATATAATGCATAATGAGAAGGTCAGGTAGAGAAAACTCATTGTCAATTGATCTCGTTCTATGTGTATTTAGGTTAGATTTAGGTTCTTGGTTAAATCAATACTTATGTCATTATGTGATAGTTAGTCATTCTCTGTCCTTTGCTACTAAACAATTGTAGAACAACCATTAGCCTATTGGTTAGTCTAGACGTTGTGCCAAATACAATATAGCATCAAATGAATGTTGAAGGGATATTTTTTTTCACTTTAGTACTATTCCTATATAACTGGTGCCTACACTTGTCATTATCAATACACAATTTTAGTTTGATTGGGATGTATGTCTGATTTCTTATACTGACTGTAAGCTTAGTTATAATTTCTGCTTTACAAGAGTTCTTCCAACATTTGTTAACCTGACTACAAGTGGAGATGAGAACAAAGTTTTTGCTCCCTTTTGCAAACTTTATACCAGAATTACATATTCCTTTTTTTGTCTTATGAACTTTGCTTGCTAGTATAAGAGGATTAAGAGCCAGATTTCCTACCTGGCAACTAGGAATTTATGCTTTAAAATCTACACTCTGCTCTGCTGAGAGCCTAAGGATGAGAGGCTGAGACAGCTGACACTGCATCTGCAGTGCAGGGCTAAATGAACCGGCGATTCACTGGTTGAACCGCTGGTCGGACCGGTGTCGATCGGTGAACCCACCGCTTCGATCACCGGTCCGAGTTCAGTAATTATGCTTCATACTGATTCTCATTTCATACTGATTCAAATAAGTGTTATGTTAACATTTATAAAAAAAACCAAGCAAACACAGTCCTTTAAGGATAAAAATATAGAATTAAAAAAATGAAAATCCAAGCAGCAATAGCCTGAAACGGACCGATAACCGGCTGGCTACAGGCGTGCCTCCGGTAAATTTTCAAAATCCGTTTTTTTTCCTATTCCTTTCCCTGCTAGTACTACTGGTCTTCGGCGTGGCTCGACAGTCTCGACTCCGATTTTTCCTCTCTCTCCTCTCTCGGTTCTTTTTTGGCGACCAAGTGATAACTATACATTGATGCCGCTTTGTTGTGACGCGCGGAAGGGGAGGGCGCGGCACCGTTTTCTAATGAAGAAACGTCACTTCTCGCTTAACACAACGCTTAAACTCGGCCTTCTTTCCCGCTTGCAGTGCTTGCAGCTGTTTGCGACGCTTAAATGCTTTCCTTGCACAGTTGCACCGCACCAGCCATCTCCATAACGAGCCTCTACTCTTTTAGACAATAGCTAATATTTTTTATTTATATTTTTTAGACGGCGATAGACAACGAAGATATCGACGCATGTGATATATATAATTTTAAACTTTAAACACCATTTGAAAAAACCCACTTTAAAAATCACTTATTTATTTTAATTTTTAAAGAAACTAAAAAGACAAACCCGGAAGAACCGGACCTGAATCTACATCCCACCACGGTTGACTTGCTGCTCCAGTTTCGGCTGCGTTGCGTCTGCATACATGTGGCTTAGTAATTAGCCTCGTCATTCCAGACAGAGGAGAGCGTTGATTACTCAAGTGGTACTGCACTACTGGTACTACGAGTACAGGCTCTGGAGTCGTGGTAGACCATTAATAATGGCAATGCTATCCCCGAGTGAGGTGCCGTTTGATTGATTGGACTGAAATAAATTGGTTTATGATTAAAATTATACTGTAATTGATTGAAATTATATTTAGCTGATGGTGATTTATTTGACGTAATTAAATTTTAAAAAATTTAAAAATAGAAAAAACAGGTTAACCTATCACGGACAATGCAAACGAATATGGGGAAAACAACCGGCAAAAAAAGCTCAAAAAACTAAAAATCAGAAAAAAGACGAAATTTAGGAATTGTAAAAAAATAAGCCAGAAGCTCAAGCCGAAACGAGCAGGGCATGAAGATTTTGGACATGTTCTTTTGTTATTCAGCTTACGACTTTTAGCTACGACTTATGATTTTTGGACTATTCATGAAAAAAGCACAGATTAACAGAAACTCGTGTGCGATTTTGGCTAATATAATTGAAGTCACTACAGTGTGTACTACAATCAACTTGTAGACCACACCTTAAAAAGGCACTCCATTTGAAAGCTAGTTATTGTAAAAAACCAAAATCGAGCTTTTAGAAGCTGAAAAGAAGATGCCCTTTGCTTGGTGCAGAGGTGAAAATGGATCAGATACTTCCCAACCGACTGACCACCGAATCCAAGTCGGGTCGAATTCGAGTAGCATGTCGGATAATTGTCAAATTCGAAGTCGAATGCAGATAGTTGCTTCTGGATACAGAATCAGAATCAGCAGAGGAATATCCGATGGATACAAACAAATATCTGAGATTTTACCTAATAATACCTAGATGTATTTACCAGATATCCGGCCCATCAGCTGAATCATCATTTTAGCCCAACTGCCCTAACGCCAAGCCCATTAGCCGATTTAGCAGACAACACTAGAAGTAGACTCGAGAGGGAGGTTGCTCATATTTTGGCTAGCTTTGGAAGACCTGCTGGCGGCTGCTAGGGACCTAGGGTTCCCAATCCGCTGCTCCCTGCTTGTTGGTCCGCTGTCGCCGACCTGTGGTCCCTTGGGCTGCGGCTGCTGTTGGCTCGTTGTCCGCCGCTCGCCGGTCCACCATCGCCAACAGCCGCTGCTTGTCAGTCCGCTGTTGCCAACAACCATAGCTTGCCAGTTCACCGTCGCCACAGGTGCTGCTTATCCCCCTGCACCAAGGTAGGATGATTGTCTTACTACATTCCTCATGGTGTACATTTGTGAGTACTGACTACTAAGTAATGTCCGGTGTGGTGCTAGAATTTCAAACTTTTCAGAATAATGTTTGGTGCTCTGTTCCAAGGTTTTTGTGATTTGTGACACATAGACCATTGTGTTATATTTCCAGGGTGTTGTGATTAACATGCGATCTGGACAAAACTACTTTTTTTTACACATAGACATGTAAGTTTGATTACATTGCTAGCATCCCCATATTTGTTAATAGCCATATTTCAAATCTGTGAAGATTTGTGAATTTACATGTTGTTCTCATCATTTTTTAGGTTTACGATGGAGTCTGGAAGTGCAAGTGCCAATGCAAATACATTTGCATCAGCTACTGCAATCATTGGCCCAAGCATGTCTACACCAAGTACTAGTGCATTAGCAACAGTGGCACTAGCAGAGCCAAGAACTGAAGATGAAGGCGATCCTAATGTTGTTTTCACTGGAGAGAATGAGCCTCCTAGAAAAAAACAAAAGAAGAGTGCTTCTGGGGTTTGGGAGCACTACACCAGGGAATGCATTACGAAGACAGAATCAGATAGTGTTGTGAAGAAAGAGCTTTGGGCCAAATACAAGAAATGCACATACAAAAGCTGTGTTGAGAGCACGAGAGGTACAAAGGCTTTCGAGAATCATTTGGTGAATAAGCATGCTATAAAGCAAGGTCAACAACTACTTAAGCTAGAAAAGGGTGAGCACAATAATACTGCATATGTTTCGGACATACAGGTATGATGAAGCAGAAAGTATGAAGAAGTTTTATCTATCACTTTCTATGCATGAATACCCCATCAACATGGTTGAGTATGAGTACTTTGTTGACTTTACCAAATCTTTGCGGCCTAGTTTTTCATTTATGTCTCGCATAACTACTAGAAAAGAAATAGTGGATCTTTTCATAGAGAAAAAGCAAAAGCTATATGAACATTTTAAATCTGTTTCGAATTGCTTTTCCACAACCATGAATATGTGGACATCGAATCAGAACAAAGGTTATATGTGCATCAGAGTCCATTGGATTGATGACAATTGGCAAATGCAGAAAAGGATAGTTAAATTCATGCATGTGACAGGTCACCACTTAGGAACAGTGCTAGGCAATGAGTTTGTTATGTGTATGATGAAAATGAACCTTGAAAAGAAATTACTTGCAATGACTTTGGACAATGCATTGGCTAATGATAAATGTGTCACAGAAGTTGTCTCAATACTTAAGAAGTGTGCTTCCTTAATATGTGATGGTGCCTTTTTTTCATGTCAGATGTTTGTGTCATATATTAAATCTTGTTGCACAAGATGGTTTGAATTGAGCTACCGCTGTAATTGTGAAAAATTCTCCATTACAATAGGATAAATTTAAGAAATGTGCATTAGAATGTAATTTAGATATTGGGAGGTGTCTTTCATTGGATGTTTCAACAAGATAGAACTCAACATTTCAAATGTTGAAGCAAGCTGTTTACTATAGAAGGGCATTTGATAGGCTATTGTTCTTAAATACAAGAAAGTATGAGAAGTGTGCTTCTTCAGATGCAGATTGGGACATGGCGTCAGAGTTATGTAAGTGTTTGAAGAAATTTCATAAAGCTACTGAGATATTTTCTGCAAGTAAATATCCAACAGCAAATTTATTTTTTCAAAAATTTTGTGCAACCAAGTTGGCAATTGCAAAATGATGTTGTAGCTCTAATGAAGTTATTTCTGATATGGGTAAGGTCATGAAAGTTAAATACAATAAGTATTGGGAAAAGTCCAATACAGCTCTTGCTATAGCATGCTTTTTTTATCCTAGATACAAGAAAAGGTTGTTAGAATATTATATGAAGAAGATTTATGGGGAGGTTGTTGGTATGGTTGAGCTCAATGCATTCACCGATGTCATACGGCAATTATTTCAAGCTTACATCTCTACCACAAAAGAGACTTCAAATGCTACTTGTATGATACAATTGTGCCAACTCATGGTGAGAAATCCGAATTGGATGTGTACATGAAAGAACCACCAGTACGTTGGGTAAAAACTGATGATAATGATAAGGAATTGATATATTGTCATCTGGAGGGCTCAACAAGGGACTTTTCCTATTCTCTCACGACTAGCTCATGATGTGTTAGCCATTCAAGTGTCAACTGTAGCTTCAGAGTCGGCTTTCAGTGCTAGTGGGCATATCATTGATCCATTTCACCGTCGTTTAGATCCTGATGTGGTAGAAGCTATAATTTGTACTAAGGATTGGACAACTACATCAAGAAGAGGTAATAAAATATTTTTCATTTGATTGTGTAATCCATTTGTTATTTACTAATGTTCTTTACCATTGTAATGCTTCAGATTCTAAAGTGAAGGTTGCCTCACTCATTAATGAGTTCATAGAGATGGACTATGGGGATGTTCAACCTTGTTTGGATGTTGATACAAACATGGCAGAGGTTCATATAAATTATCTAGCGTACTAATAATGCCATTGTCCAATGTCCATTGTGGGTGTTAATTCAAATATTATTGGTAGGATCACTTTTGAGTTTTGTCAACTGGTTTGTAATAGCTTAAGCTTAAGCTTTTATAGTTTTATGTGCTAGACTACAACTTTATGCCATATGGACCAGGATTCAAAGAAAGGAACTAGTTTGTAACAGCTTATGAGCTTAAGCTTTTTATGTGCTAGACTTCTTCTTTATGCTACATTTAGTGATTTACTATTGAAGTCTTGAACTGAGAATGGTTGTATGCGGTATGCCTAAAGTTTGTATGTGCACCTGCACTACAAAAATGGCACGTTTGCACCTACTGCTATTTCTATTCTAATATTGAACTGAGAATGGCTATATTCTGTTTTATTAGTTGCTTGATGGACAATTTGTTATGATACAATCAATATGTCTGTTTTATTAGCATGCCAAGCTTTGCTTGCTTGCACAGCCCAAAAAATCTGTGTGCAGCTAGGCATTGCATGAGAAGGACGTTACATTTGTGAAAGCACTGTTGTACCATTGGAAAGCTATGAGAAGGCTATGGGATGGATTGTGATTGGTAAGCATAATTTTCAGTATATATCTTGTATCATTGGACCTTTTGAGTTTGTAGTCCCTTTCTAGGTGGTCGCTTGGAGCTATCATGTATGAAATGCTAGTGGGATATCCCCCATTCTATTTGATGAGCCTATGTGAGTATTTGGTTCATGGTGGGTGTCACGCGACTCATGCGCGCACTATATATGCCTTTTGTATTCCTGCATAATATCCGACTAGATATTCATTATCGTATTTGCGCCCGCTCCATATTCATTCCGTATATGTGACTGACACTACTTGGATTCATATTCCTATCCGGCATTATTCGTATTCGACTTTGAATCCGAGAAAAATATAGGATAGGCTATGAAATAAGCAATATCCAACCGAATTTGATCCGTTTTCACCCTTAGCTTGGTGCCAGCCTCAAATTGATAAGGGTCATGGCACCTTCGAAATTGTATTTGCCATGTCACCTCAAGCGCCACGTGGCAGCATCCAAGGTAGGGCCTCAAGTAAGGCCCTCCCACTGATTTTTTTGGGGCACCCTGCACTACATCTGCATGCCACACTTCTGTACCCCAGGATTAGGTTTCATGAATCCGGTTGATTAGGAGAGGCAGATCATCATCCTGCATTTCCACTTCGAGCTGTACTACTAGCAGTAACATTGTTTGGCTTGCGGACCAGTTAGGTAAGCTCCACTCTCTATAGCTAGCGTTTGGTTTGTTGCCGTACTTTCTTACCGATATGTTCCGTACCATAATTTACCGTTGTACTACCACATTTGCGCCCACAGAATTACAAAATGCAGTAAGTGATTGTGAGGCAAAATGTGGTTTCCAACCAAACATTTCCCAAATTTCCTCCGTTCAAGTTTATTAGACATATTTTTTAATACAAAATTAATGTGATGTTCTCTTTATACCTCTAATAAATATACATCTTCATCTATTATTCTCTACATGTATGCATTAAATATAGCATTTAGGGATAATAATTAAGAGTAATTTATCTATTTTTACTATTTTTTGATCTATGTGTTAAAAAAATATAAATTTGGATGGAGGGAGTAGATACCAGTTGAGGCAAGTCTTATGCGTGGGGCTTCTCCGTTCTCCTCGAGCTTATGTTCTGATGCTCTCAGATTCCTCACACGTGGGCCTGCCCGAGCATAGGGATCATGAGCTTGAGCACTGTGTGGTCCATGTTTCAGGCTCACTTGTTAACCAATAAGCACACGGTTAACAAGCACGCCTTTTCGTCATGTACGATGAGGACGCTCCCGCACACACAAAGGTCTAGGACTCACCGAAGCACAGACACACGTTTTCCATTGAATGTACGTAATTTTTTATTGATCACATAAGGCACCATGACCTAAAAAATCTATAAGGTTAGACAATATGATGTTGTCAGGAGTTACATCTAAAGAAATTGTAATGTGGTTTTTGAGTTGAACATTTTGAACGTTACATTTCAACCAGTATATACTCATATATTTACAAATGAAAACAGAGTAGTAATGGATGGTTACAAGATCAATGCCTATTGCGATCTTCCTCGGGATCAATTGGTCACTTCACCGTACCGGCGCCTGTAATACTTTGCCACCACTCGCCACGATTTCATGGGGCTCGAAGATGAACCCAGCTCGTAACCGTGCCACTAGGATAATATAATAACGTGATTAGTCGGTCTTTGGGGGCCAACGCATGTGCACATGCTCTTCTTTACCATTCCTTTCCTTGGCTACTTCTCGGAGCGATATTAATTACCGTAAGCTGAGATGCTACTCATATGATGTAACTATCCTTTTCTTCTAGCCTCCTAGACAAGTGTACTCTTGATCATGGTGAATAAAATTAGGGTAATTTTTATTTATCACTACAAATTTTCATGATCTCGTATGTGTTATCCCTTGTGTCATTGACATGTGAGCCCTAGATGAAATATAAAGAATTTGTGAATTTTGTGGTTCCGTAAAATTTATCCCAATAAAAATATAGGCATGGCCTTTGAGTCCTACTGGTATGGCATTGCATGATATTTGTTGTGGTTTTGCACCACAACAAATATAGGGGTTTCGGGGGGCCCAAGAATGGCACCCAGAGTCTAAAACTCAAGAAAGAGAAGTGGTGTAGAATGTAGCTAGTGTTTAATCTCAACTCAAGTTTATTACATATATCCAAAATACTCTCTCTCCTCTCCTATGGTGCCCTGAGGGTCATATTTATAGCTATGGGAGATGTTGTTTACACAAACGCCCCCTTAGCGTATTTACTAGCAAGGATAAATATGTCATTTTCTTGACGTAGTCTTAGTAGGCTTGCTTTCTAGTTACACGTATAATAGGTCTTTCTCCTAGTGGGCCGATGGAGCTAAGGTGGGGCCCACTCCCCAACAGTAGCCTCTCATGGTCAAGGGCTTCGTAACCGCTAGGCTGACACCGTGTCGTTCACGCCTTGGCTCCCTCCGTCCCTTCGGCCCACTGTTGCGATCCATGAGGTGTTGTACGCCTGCGCTGTGTAGGTTGTCACATGTGTCTTCCTTCGAGGCGCCTCTAAGGAGTACAGTTGGATCCCATGCGGTTCCGCTTCTTTCAACGTGCTCGGCCTCTAGTTGGGCTTCACGTCAGGCCTTGGCCGAGGCATGCCCTCCACGATTGGCGGGCCTTCCGTCATGCATGCCTTCAGTTTGGGCACGCTCCGTCCACTCCGTTTCCTTTCACGTGTCCTGCCTCCTGGGCTATTGTGCATGACTCGTGTGACGGGTGTGATCACGCACCGCTGGCATCGTACATGTGGCATTGATCCAATCGTGGAGACGTAGGCGGTTGTGCCAGTTATAGTGGCGCGCGTGCCTCCTCGGCCCTCGCATTGCCTTGTCGTCCCGCCCTCTACCACCGCCCATCACCAAACCATAGTCCCCCAGGCTCCCTCTATATCCGGGGGGCGTAGTAAATCCGTTGTCGTCAGCGGCACCTTAGCTCCTCCAGCTACCGCTCCTCTTCTCTAGATTTGGCGGTCCTCCCTGCTTTTCTTCGCCAACGGTGACCGGATCCGGCAGGGGACTACCAGGATGCCGAGACGTGGCGGCGCCATGGCCAGAGACGACAGATCTTGGCAGCGTTAGATTGCTACTGATGCGGATCCACCTAGCAAGCTAGCTGAACCCCGTTGCTTTGGCCCTGATCTTTCACGATACGCCTTGTTGGATGCCCTCTCCAAGATGAGCCTTCTCCCACGCACACCGCAGCACGTGAACGAAGGGTAGAGAAACCGAAGTTTCAGCGAGTAGAATCCAACACCACAATTGGATTCAACACACCAAGAGCAATTCCTCGATGGAAATCTCAAGAACACGCCAACAATGGCCACCAAACCATGGTGATTTTCTGGTTTCTATTTCTCAAATCATAACCTAAGTTACAATGGGGCTAAGGCCCTGGCCTTATATTGGTGCACAATGCACGGCCTTGATTACAACTCATGCACTACTTGGCCTAAGGCCGAAACAAACTCCAATACGAACTAAAAAGCAAATACCTAAACTGCTACCTCTGGTTTCTCTCTCAATTTGCAACTTGACCGTGAGGATTCCGTGGCTGGCACCTCATCTATTATGTGGGGCTTCAAAATAGCTTTCCAACGAGTCCAAGAACACCCAAATCGGACTCCGTTTGTGAAAGTTATGGATGTTTTAGTATCGGTCTTGCCAGCTGTCCCAATCCGAGTCCGAATCGGTTTCAAATCTTTATATGTTTTGTTTTCTTGTTCAAGGGGCTTCCAAATCCGTTTGGAACATGAAAAGGAGTCCTTCTCAACCTTTAGAAAGCCATGGTGTGGTCGGATTTTATTCTTACTTGCATTGCAATACTCGAACTCTTTATGTTTGGCAAGTCTCGCGCGTCTCTCCGGACAGCTCGTGCAGCATCCAATGAAATTGCCATAACTTTGTGTATGAAGCTCCAAATCAAGTGCTGTTTGATTCGTTGGAAAATAGACTTCATTAGCTTTCCAAATATGTCTCTTGTGCACATTAGAAATCTCAGAATTGGTATTCAAAGCTTCTTGAACATTATGCACAGAACTACAAGCACTAACTAAAGTTGTAGTGCTACTTGGTGCCACATTAGCAACGCTGTCAAAACGCTATAGCATTTTCTAGCTTTTTCCATTAATTAATGGGGCAGTAGGAGCATCAGAACCGAATGGCGTTGTTTACGTGCTCACCTCTTTGTCCTAATTAAAGAAAATAATAGTAAATGCAAGGAACGTGCACCACCTATATGTAGATGTAGGATATAGTAGCATGGTTCCTAAATAATTGGTCACTTGATGACGATGAGAAAACTAGCACCCCTGGCCTAAGGGTTGTACTTCTGTAATAGGAAAAGACTTGATGAAACCATCGACTTCAAATAATGCCACTCCACGTTCGTACAAATATAGTACCATTATTTGATCGATCGTGGTAATGTGGATTACAGTTTGCACCCCCACATATGAATGTGATTCAGAGTTTTTGTTGCGGTTGCTGCTGCTGCTGCAAACGTCGAACTATCAGGGAGTAGTGCTGGTCCCTAGGGGGATATCAAACGATAACCACCCTGAAAACTTCCAGGATCTGGTCTTGAATTCAGAAAAGGCTCAGGGTGTAAAACTAGTGGGGTTAGGTTCTATGCGTACTAATTTCTGCTAAGAAAAATTTAAAGTTAATATGAACAGATGATTTTTTGAAATAGCTTCTCTACTTTTTTTGCTACCATTTTGTTTTGAAGATAAGACAAGAAGTCATGAGTGTATCACCTATCTCACTCCTCTCACTTCCGTCACGCATACTCATCTCTCAGTCACGTTGCACCACTTATTACCACCTTATAAAAGATATTTTTTAATCACTTTTATTTATTTTCAATCAAACACTAATACAAACACCCTGATACCGTTTCCCAACCTCTTCTAGATTTTAAACACAACTTTTACTACAAAATCCATGCACGGAAAGGGCTTGAATATTCTGTCATTTCCTATGTTCAGTACTCCATCACTGAGAAAGTGCTATTATATTACACACTCAACCCGCAGACTTTCGTGTGCAGTATAATAAGTACTGGGACTACCGCTTGTCCATCACACAATGCTGCTAAGCTGGACCACAGAAACATCACTGTCAATTTCATATACAGTTTGCCTATCAGGCCCTGTTTGGAATGCGGGAATTTTTCCCGATTCCTGCGGGAATTGAACTGTTTCCTGCAAAATTCCTGCAAAATTCCTGTGAAATTCCTCTGTTCCAAACAGGCCCTCAATTATATTCGTGAGACATATTACATAGAGAAAAATGGTGATTTTGATTGATACAACTAAATTTAGTATATTTTTTACTATGATTTTTTTCTATTAGCTCCGTCTTAAAAAACTAGTTACTGTAGACAGTAAAACATTAAGCCAACTTTAAACCCAACAAAATCCAGCCCAAAACTGGCCCATTTTACTGTACCCATCACTAACTACAGTTTGATCACTAGGAGACTGCACAGTAGTGTTATGCAAACACACCTCATCTCCTTCAGGTTACAAAACCATCTGCAAATCGACTCCTCTCACGCAACTAAGAGTAGAACTACGGAATTACATCTACTAAATTTATAGCAACTGCATGCCTCTTCCATGAAGTGAAACATGAACTAAATCTAAATCCCAATCAAATCCCGCTCATCCAAACAGGTCTCCCATGTCCCAACTCCCAACCCAATACCATGACATTAGTATATCACTATTTCGTTCACTCTCCTTGCTCCTAGCTGTAGGTTTGGCAGGGTGTAGTATTGGTATAGCGAGACAGAGGGGTGGATGACTCCTTCAAAATCTTTTCTCAAGTATTATCAATAATATGTAACAAAAATACAAACTCACCAAAACCAAAAGTTAAAGATCACAAACCACCCAAGACTTTTCTGTCTAATCGATACTACCGCCAGTCAAGGGGCGGTTGGACCAGATTGGCCGGTCTGACCGCTTGCTTCATCGGTCCGGGGATGTAGGTTGTATCGCTCGGGTCCTTATGATATGACTGCTCGCCGAGCCAGTGCACAGAACAACACTGCATATGATCTAAGAAAAGAGCTAACTTCTAAACCACTAATCCAACACGATGAAACTTGGCATAACTCCTCCTTAAGATTTGAGGAACCTACTCTAATAATAGATCATAAAGATCAATGCTAAAGTTTCAATATTTATACAAAACAAGGAAGATTGCGCTAAAACAGGGCAAAAAAGAAAAACCTTTATCTACTCTTGCTTGTGAGTCATTGATGATCTTTGATGGATTCTCACATATCATAGCAAGTTAGATCACAGTATAAACTCAAACCAAATAGCTCACAAAAGCAAAACCCTAAAATAACCTCTCTTGAGGAAAACCAAGTAAACTCAAGAACTTTCCCTAGAACATGCCTAGATGGATGTGATCTAATTTTCAAGAGATATCTTTATCTCTTACGTATCCTTGGCATTAGAAAAGATCAAGAAGAGAAAAATGCAAACAATAAAGCTAAGCAAATAAAAAACACAAACCAAAATTCATGGTACAACTCACTTAGATGCAGTTTGGATGTTCTTTCACTTGGAGATGAATGTTTAAAGCTACTCCCTCATGAAGGATAGAGCTCTAAGTCTAGAGCACACACATAAGCCTCTAAGACAAGGAAACCATAATCCTCTTTCTCGTAAATACATCTCCCAACACACAAAAAACTTGTATAGTGAAGACTCCTCACCTCTCATCAAACCCTAACCTATATACACTTAGTAGATATAACCATTTACAAATGGAGAAACCCAGTAATCCACACACAAATGAGTTTTACTCTTACACACACTTACACGCTTTTCAAAGCATGACTTCAACATGGCTTCGATAGCCCGATATAACGCTCCATCCTCAAGACATGACCTAAACCACTTAGGTCATCATCACAATTTTGCAAACCACCACTCCAACAGGTATTGGACAATTTTCTAAATTGCCACCACTAGACTCCACTACGCTTTTCTCGAAGCAACTTCCACACGACAACACGATGCCCAATGACCTATCGTCAAGATTGTACACTTCCAAAGGACTGTCACCACTTGAAACGTCTCAAGTCCTATGACACACCACATCATAGTCTTTGATGCCCAAATACTTGCTGCCAAGATTATACGTCTGCTCCAAGGCTGTCACCACTTGAAACACATAAGTACAATAAGCATACCACATGCAGACATTTGCCTCCTCACGATCCTTGTCTTTCTCTCGTGCTTCTCCGCTTGAGAACATGCTATGGCCTCAAAACGCTTCCCTAGCCTCGGTCTTGCTGTTGATCGCAACAATCATCAAGCACATTGCACATCAAAGAATAAGCAACTGATCTGAATACAAATGACATGCACTTGACTCTCATCAATATAATAACATATGCATGAACTCACGCCATAACACTCCCACATGCATGGACTTCTGCTATGACTCACACTGTTGAACCTAACTCAGCACACTCAACTTCACAAAGGCCGGTATGACCGCCAACCAATGGCCGGTCATACCATACTAAATCGATTTCAAATTCCCTCAATAACAGAGGACCGGTCTAATCGCGACACTCATACCAGTCAGATCGCCCTATACCCACTAGTCAGACCACCATACTCTAGCCGGTCGGACCGCTCTTCGCAACTCAATGCACACCTCTCTGGAAAATAGATACCGCCAACTTCGTGCTGGTACTACTGCTACTTTATTCGGACCACACCTCCCTCGACCAATCACACCGCCTGTGCAAGTCGGTCAGACCCCTCTGCAGGCCGATATGACCACTGTCACCTTGACAACAAAAACCAGATATTACATGGTACAAAATCAAACTCAAAATTTGATGTCAAAGTATAAGCAAAATCAAATATTCATCATAAACATAAGGTGACCTCCATATAGTCTCACATACTAGCTGTGTACACTTCTTCGGAGTGTAGAGGCTGGAACTCTTGTTCCATTATCTAAAAAATATAGTCTCACATAGAGCAATCACATATTCTAAACGTGCACATTTTGGTAGCCAAGGCAAAGCTCTAATAATAATCAAATTACCAAATTATGTCAAACAATTAATTATAAGGATGTCAACATAGAAGGTAATATTAGCTTAAAGTCTATGAGAACGAACTTCAGAATCTGCATACCTTGTTTTATCCGGGGTGGATATGTGTTGCTCCAGAATCCAACCACATCTGCAAGCCTGCAACAACCACCATGCTACATATCTAGGGATGGAAACGGATCGAATAGTCTCAAATACGAGTACGAATCTATATTTTTAAAATGAATACGAATACAAATTCGAATATTCTCAAATACGGATACGAATATTCTCGAATACGAATACAGATATTTTCAAATACGGATTTTCTCATATACGAATATCGGATAAAATGGATTTCTAGTGGTTTTGCCGATTTTTGACCGGTTACTTGTTTTAAACCGCTTAAATTCAAATTTTGAATCACAAAATTCGTACAGATTTTTCATGGGTTCTAGAAACAGATCGAATACGAATCGAATAGTCTCGAATATGAATACGGATACGAATATTCTCAAATATGAATGCGAATATGGATATTCTCAAATATGGATACGAATATTCTTGAATACGAATATGAACATTTTTTAATACAGATTTTGCTTACCATATTCACGTTTTCTCGGATACGAATATTGGATAAAAAGAATTATCCGTTACCGTTTTCCACCCCTATACATATCAATGTGTAAAAAATCTTGTCAATAGCTCTGTTACGAAGTTAGAAGTGAAAAATCGTTCTGGGATTAATGGATAAATCAGTATCAATGTCACAGTCCATGCAGGACAATAATCCACAGTTTCACACGTGTGTATATCCCCCTTGCAAACAGATGAACTTCGTACATGCACCACATAAAACATCGGTGTCACTAATTAAGTGTAAGATTGATCGTTACTTAGGCTCTAAGGATCAAACTATAAACAGTACCTTGATATTCTCAGTTTGCCAACAATGCATGCATTACCTTCATTGCTTGTGAAGACAGCATTCTAGTTCTTCAATGGCACCTGCATGGAGCACACATATACATGCCCATGAATGCAATGCTAAGGACGCTGATTTATTTGCATGTGTATGTGTGTTCCATATCTACTTGAGCAGCGAGAGACTATGAGAATTAAAGCACATATCTTCACAGTGAGCACATCGAGAAAATACTACTATTCAGGCTTGGATGCTCAAAAGCTCCAGATCTAGTGCTGCACAGACTTTCGGGCCCCCAAATTAACCATGGTAACAAGGCTCACCTAATCTCCCTACCATAACAGATGCGCCCGTGGCCTAATGGATAAGGCGTCTGACTTCTAATCAGGCGATTGTGGGTTCGAGTCCCACCGGGCGTGTATCTTTTCTCTTTTTTTCTTTCAATTTCTCAGTTATTTAGCCAGCCTGGTTTCTGAGTCACTCACTCAACTTAGCAAAAAATAAAAATTCAAAGAGACGTCTCTGCCCTGATCTCTTTCCTTTTTTCAAAAAAAAAAAAAAAGCTGCACTATCAGCTTTCCTCTCACTAAAGGAGATGACATGCCGACAGTCCCTTTTGGAACATAGATGCTCAGGAAAAGAAAAATGGCTGAACAAGGCATGAGCACCTAGTAAAGAGCATTTAACACATACAATTCAACATTTGACGGTTTGGGAGTTATGTCTATGTCGATGAACTAAACAAGGCTCCCCTTCCCCAATAAATTTGGCCTCCATTGGATGTAAGGCATTTATATGAGAAATATTGAATACAAGAAAAACAGATCAAGCAAGCATGAATGGTTATTGCCCAGCAACAACCGCTTGGCAAGGCCATCCCTGTAACAACTACTCCATCGTAGTCCACAGCACAACATTTATCTCAATGATAGTGTGCAAGGTTATCATGGCGCTCTAACAAGTCGCAACGCGACCAAGACGCCTGGACGCCTAGTCGACAAGGCGTCTGCCATGACGACAGTTAGACGATAGTAACAAATTACAAATAATACCTTACATGACTGAAAATTAAATAACCATGAAATATAATAGCACAAATTATCCAATAACAATATCCACAACAACAAATAGCATAGTTGTCTTAAAATTTCTTAACTTTCAGTCAATTTTTTTAGTCCTTAGATCTAGATCTAATCGTCCAGATCATTCCCCTCATTCTATATAAATCCATCCTAATCCTTAGATCCAGATTCAACCATTCAGATCATTCCCCTCATTCCATATAAATCCATCCTAACTCTAATCTCACTCAACTCCCACCCAACCAACCACCAGCTGTTGCCGCTTCCATCCCTCCTAGCATGCTGCCTCCTCCTCTGCCTCGCCCTCCAATGCCGAAGCACCAACACTGCCTACCTCCTTCCTTGGCCCCGCCCTCCACCTCGCCTCCTCCTTCCTCTACCCCACTGCAGTGGGAAGCTCGCGGCGGGAGCAGGCTAGAGAAGGGGGCACCGACACCTCTTCCGCCGCCTCCATGACCGCAGCCGCTTGGACGTTGCGGCCTCCTCTTCCGCAGCCCACCATCGCGCCGACGACGAGGAGGGCCGCCGCCTAACTCCTCAACCCTAGGCGACAAGCCTCGGTGTCTCCCTCCGGCCGCCAGAACAATTTGGCCTCGCCTAGGTGACATGTAGGCGACACCGTGACAACCATGAAAATGTGATTGGAAAAAATCCCAATGAAAGTGGAGTACCAAAGAAAAGAAGCCCAAAGAACAAGCATATAAGAAAGAAATGCTACAACTGCTATAAGCAAATCTCAAACCACTGAAATAGGCATTGTTGTAGTAACCATCCAACCAAAGTCCAGAAATAATACACAAACTGGATATCCAGCATTCTCGATTTCTGCAGAGTACCTTATCGTTCGTAACACTTAAAACAGGTTACCATGACCTTAGTTGTTACTACCTAAAGAACAAAAGTATTTGATACCCATACTATATTGTTCTTAAAACCATGTTATTCTCCTAAAACTCTAAAAATACTATGTATCCACTCCAAACAGACCTAACTCTTTTCTGCCCACCATCAGTCTTTCAAGGCACTGAAGGCACACATAATTAGTCTTTTAAAGGCTTTGACTGTGAGCACCTCAGAGAACCCATCACACAGGCCCACAAAGTAAAGTATCATAATGGTACTGGTAGCAGTGCCAATAAGAGGAAGTACATACTTGGCCACTTGGGTTGTTCAACATATGCAGTTGCCTACAGTTGCATAATTTTGTGACTAAAAATAAAAGGAAGTACATACATATGCAGTTGCTCAACATATGTTGTTTTGCAAGCTATAGGCAACAACAGCAGCCGCAGCAACATTCAACAGGACAAAATCACATACTGGTGGGGCTGGGGAGCACAAGTGCACACAGAAATAAGATTGATTCTTCCTGCCCTATGTTCTCAACTTCTCATGTTCTCAGGAAAGAAGTACAAGGGTTGTCCATGTACTGACATTTTATAACTGAAGTGGGCGACTTCACACACTAATTTACCATAAAAAATGGCTTTAACCTTTCTATAAAAGCTCACTGTTGTTTTCTTAGCACCCATACACAGGCTATGGGTCCTTTATTCACTTTGGGGGCATATCAGCGTATTTTTCTTTCTTTCGTTCTTGTATCTTGATGTTTTTTGTACACATCAAGCAATTCAATACATGGCTTAAGATCGTTCTCTTCGCATATCTGCTAAATTGCAGTTTCAGAAAATGGGTAGTTTATTTTTCTTCTAATTTGAACTTTTTATGCACCCTCCAATTTTGTTAAGGGCCAAAATATCACCTTTAGTTAACCAATCAAAATATGCAAAAAAAGTGTACCTTAAACTAACAAGAAATAGAAGAACATCATAATAGCAAACTATGTTCATCATTCCATTTGCATATCACAAACCACAACATAGACAGCCATCATGCAAAGTATTACCTTTGCCGTAGTATTTTTTTTCTTGCCTCCCTGTGTCTGCAGATATCATCTATTAGCCTTGATCTCCACAGTGCACAGATGGATTATCTGTTTACCCAGAGGATAATGTTGTGTGGGGAAGTCCTCCATCTAGAAACACATGTTCTATAGTTAGCATTTTATAAAAGAAACAACAGAGGCTAGAAATTCTGTAGTCTTATTGCAATATTGCACAATGATTCAAAAGCTGCATCAAGGTGCCCGATCATACCATGACAATCTGTTGGCATTACAGCAAATGCAATATTCCGTCCCATGAGACCACCCAATCCTGCTTCAGAGCTAATGCCATGTCCCCATTAACAAGCATTTCCAATGCAGTTTACACTTAACAAAAATAATTCAGATAACATATTTTATGAATAATACATATATGTCAATCACTCAATCATAACAAAATATATATACAAAGATCATCTTAAAGAAAAAAATTGGAAATCCTGTTACAAAGTTTTTTTAATCGAAAGACCAGCTTTCTTTTGCTTTGGAACAAACTATCACTATTCTATGCAGGCTAATGCTACATTCTAACTGCCTTTACTAGGAGAAAATAACTACCAGCACGATTTGGAATCGCACATCCCATGGTTTTGATATATATGGCTTGTTGCCTGATCAATTGTCCATCATCTGCTGCCTCTGGATCTCACTAATACATGACGTCAAAGAAGCTCCAGAAGAATTGACTGTCGTACTATTGCCATGGCATTGCAGCAACTGTTGCTGAAGATTCTGGATGAACTCATTCAATCGATGAATCATCTTTTTTTGAGATAAGATTACCTGCAACAAAAAGTATAACTTGATAAGGATAGCAATTCTATTTCCATAACAAAAAAAAAAGTCTCGTATTCACATTTGATACGATTAAAAAAAATCTGAAAAGACCCAGAACAAAATTTTGCCATCATCTTGCATTGACATAGCTTTTCCTAAACAATAACATAATCTTCAGGGTGATCACTAAACAGTGACAACAACATAGTAGCATATAAGGTTAGATTATTAGCATTATTAAACTTTCCCTCTGCATTGCAGGTGCATTTTACCATGTATGTAAGGTCTAGGCAGCAACAAGTAGCATCTAACATTTTTTTTTCTAAACAAGTATCCTATTATTCAACTAGCTCGTTTTCATTTTAGATCAATTTCTGGACATTTTCAGTTCAACAATTAAAAACTCCAGAACTTGTCTGACCAATAAAAAAAATCCAGGTACACAAAGTGGCTTACCTTTTCCTTGACAAGTTCTTCTCTACTTGAAATGTATTTCTGCTTGTGAGGCAAAGATTCCAATTCATTGACAAGTTGTTGCTTCCATTCAAACTGAGATGTGACTAATCACCAGCAGGAAAACAAGCATTACAGGCCTTGACATCATCATATTGTACTAGAGAAACCTACGAACAAATTCATCAATTAACAATTTAGCATCAGTAGCGCCCTTCTGACATCACCATGAAGTGAACTATAAAGTATGTTTGAAGTGCATGTACACACAAACAGAAAAGGTGTAAAACGAAATCATCAGCTATACTTATTTCACAGACATACCTATCAGGCCATCAGAAAAGTAATTTCCTATTTATTCCAATTATTGATCCATTACGAATTCTTAATACCTTTTCAATTCTTGCAAGAATCAAGATGGATACGGCCAGAGAGGAGTTCTCTTTTAACCCATAGTTATAACCCTGACCACAAACAACATCGCTAGAAGCTGTAGCATACCGCATAGTCATCACTCATCACAATAACTGTTGCAAGAATTGTTCCGTCTGACACTGAATGATCAACCAAGTTACTGAGCAAGAATAATACTGAGCGGTCGATGTTTTCAACGTCACAATCCTTGAGAAGTGCAATCATACCAGTAAATGATGAGAGGCGTGGATCAAATTTCAGGTCTAAGCACTAACCAATCGCTTGTGTACAGTTACACTACAAACCAACAACAATTCACACAATCTAAGAATTTCGACATGCTTCGCCACTCACCGTGAAATCCGCTTCCTATACTGCACGCGCACACGTATGGCGCTAGATATGATTCGTATAAGGAGACCTAAAAACAAGCAGAACCGCTCCCAATTTTGGGGCGCCGAGCACACGAGCGAAGCAGCAGACCAACCGGTAACCGGTAGAAGCACGCTGCTATATCAGAACCCTAAGACTCCATCGGGATACTGGGATCAGTAGCGCAACACACGACAAGAGGCGCGTAACGGAGCGAGACGAAGCAAGGAACCGAACGGGCCGGAGGGGGAGGAGAGGAGAGCTCACAGGGCACCGTCTCATCGACAGAGGAAGCGGCAGTGCTGGGGGTGCAGGGGGCGTCCCGCCAGCGATAGGTGAAGCCTCGAGGGCTCCGGCGACGGCGGCGAGAAGCGGACGGATGCTTGGGATGGGAGAGGGAGGAAGGAGAAATCGCAGGGAAAGGGAGAATTTTGGACCTATTTGGACCCTATACATCTGAAATTCCAATTTTGGACCCTAACGCAAAAAATTCCATTTTTGGACCCCTTACCACCGCGCAATTGCGAGGCGCTGCCACGTACCCCGGTCGTGCGGTGTGGTACCGCACGACCGCACTGTTCACGGGTCGTGCGGTACCACACCGCACGACCCCTCGCCGACCGCACCACTTCCTCACCGAGCGCACGTCAAAAAAATGGTCATGCAAACAACCTACAGACGTGTGTGCAAACGGCTGTCAAAAAATGTGCTTTCGGCGGACTGAGTTTGACTCCACTACGACGTGCGCTCGGTGAACACGCGGGGAATCTGGTCGTGCGGTCGGTCGGCAGGACATGCGGTCGTCCGGGTGGGTCATGCGCTCGGCCAGCGGAGACGTGCGCTCGGAGACGCGGACGCACGGTGAGCGAGGAGGTCGTGCCGTGTGGTACCGCACGACCCGTGAACAGTGCGGTCGTGCGGTACCACACCGCACGACCGGGGGTACGTGGCAGCGCCTCGCAATCGCGCGGTGGTAAGGAGTCCAAAAATGGAATTTTTTGCGTTAGAGATCCAAAATTGGAATTTCGGATGTATAGGGGTCCAAATAGGTCCAAAATTCGGAAAGGGAAGGAAGCAGCACCGCACGGCCGGGGAACCCGCTACGGACAGTGTGGCCTGGGCCCGCTCGTTTCGATCGGACGGTCAGCGTCTGCGTTTTGTGCACCAACCCCAATTTCTAAGACTTAAGATCCAGGCTTATAATTTATAACTGAGATTTTTGAATTCTGATCTATTTATAAAAAATAATACGTAGAAAGAAATAGTTGTATATAATTTTGATTAATACAACTAAACTCAATATAATTTATACTATTATTTAACTGTAGATTCTTTCTTAAAACACATATCTTTTAACAACACGTTACTGTTTTTCTGTATATATACCGTAAGTCGTAGGCACTGACATCCCAGCCTTTGTCACCTAGTATCACATGTTTCAAAGCATGGACCATATTTTTCTCTATGTAGAAAAAAATGGCTGCAGTCGCGCACCCCTCCTGTGTTCGCGCTCCCTTCCCGCCACCCTCATTGCGAGGGCGCCCCTGTGTCCGTGCACTCGCCATGGATGCCGCACCCCCACTTCTGCTTGGCGACTCACACCCGGCGCCGACGATCGCTCGTTTCCTCTTCCTGCCGTCCTCATCGCAAGGACGTGGTGGACTTCCTCGTCGCGGCCTGTGCCCTCGTCATGGACGCCGCGCGCATGCTCCGGGGTCCCACGCGGTAAGCTCTACGCCGACGCTCCGGGCCTTCGTTGCACCTCGCATCAGAGTAATGGCGATGGATGTTTGTTTTATAACAGTTTGCCTAGCTTCGGAGATGCTGGCCAGGCTCGTCGCCCATGAGTTCTTCGGCACAGTGAATACGGTGTGAGGTGGCCCTCCGAATTCATCCAAATTAAAAGATACAAGAACGATATTACATGGCATTAGATGTAGCTGGTTCGACAGCTCTGCAGCAGAGTATGAATCTTCTTTTGATTGCCAACCTCAAGGCATACAATTGGTCTGTTTGCTCAACCATGAAACAAAAGCTCTGCAGCAGTAGAGTTCAACCATAGTGGAAGTTTGGTCAAAAATAACATTGTTTATCTCAAAAATACCAGATCTAGTCCTCAAACAACAGCAATTCCGTTTATAACCCCCTCCCTCATTGCACGATTCCCAGACGCTGACACGTGTTAATCGTGCGGTCGGGAACCGCACAACCACTGTTCCCCGATCGCACGACTTGCATATGTACAGTACCACCTACGTTTTTGTTTTACAAGCATACAAACGCACGCAACAGCTAAACAAAATAACATTATCGTAAGTGGTATTGTACATATGCAAGTCGTGCGGTCCCCGACCGCACGACTCGGGTGAACAGTGGTCGTGCGGTCGCCGCATGATCAACCCATGAACAGCAGCCGTCGGTCGGGGACCATATGATTTCGGTGTCGTGCGGTCCCCGACCGTACGATTAACACATATCAGTGTTTGGGAATCGTGCGGTGGGGGAGGGGGGCTATAAACAGAATTGCTGTTGTTTGGAAGCTAGATATGGTATTTTTGAGATAAATAATGCTATTTTTTTATCAAATCTCACCATGGCGTACTAATAAAAAGAGTACTGCCAAACATGCACTAATCGTTCTAGATAGCAATACAAATAAAAAATATTTCAGTTTGAGTAGCGGGCGGCGATGAGGGAGTCCACTGCGTCCTTGCGATGAGCGCGGCGGGGAGAGAAAGCGTGCGATCGTCGGCGCTGGGTGCGAGTTGCCAAGCGACAGCGGGGTGTAGCGTCCATAGCTAGCGCACGGGCACGGGGCGGCGTCCTTGCGATGAGGGAGGCTGGAAGTCGAGGGAGCATGCATGCTTTGTAACAATTAACAAAAACTGAGACAGTGAAAAGGTGGGGGTTCAAGGCTCCGTCCGACAACAATTCACATCATGATAACCGCGAGAAAAAGAAATGGAAACCTGTAGGACAGTAGGACTACTTAGGCCCTGTTTGGAATGCGGGAATTTTTCCCGATTCCTGCGGGAATTGAACTGTTTCCTGCAAAATTCCTGTGAAATTCCTCTGTTCCAAACAGGCCCTTAAAAATGGTTCGTGCTCATGCACGGCGATCGCGTCGCATGTGGCGAGAGTGCACATGTGCGCAGCATGGCCTTTGACACACTGGTGAGTAGTAGTGGTTGTTTCTTAATGGAATCTCCTATAGTAAACCTTAGCGATCGGTTAGATTGCCACGTCACTTAAAAGCTAAGTTGGAGGAGAGAGGGTGAGAGACACTAAAATGTTGCGTTTCCTCGCATGATCGTCGTGCACGGGAACCAAGAAGACAAGCCACAGGTGAACATGTTGGAGAGGTACCGTCCGCTCCCTCTTAGTTTGTGGGGTCCATGCTATGGCGTGACCAGTGATCGACAACGAAGATCGGCTCGATGATAACGTGCTAGCGCGGAGAGGGAGGTGACTGCGGTGACCAAGCACGATGATGACGGCCTCGTCCTGACCGAATCCAGTGGCCACAATCTGGATCTCGTAAGATTCGACCAGATCTAGTTAGATCCTATTGTCATAGCATTAGATCCGCGGCAAGGAGGTAAGGGATTGCGGCAGTGGCTGGTGGTGGGAGAGGTACGAGAGGGCGGTAGAGTAGGAGGTCAGCGAGGGGAGGGAGAAGCAATGGTGCTCCTATCCAGCCATGGTGTCGAAGGTAGAGGAGGTGTGGGGCGGTGGTGCTTTGTGGTGGTGTGGGGGAGAAGAGCAGCGGAGGGGTGATCGACGATGAAGGGAGAGGTGTCGGTGCTTCAATCCAGCTGTGGTGAGTTTTGAGGAGAGGTAGGAGAAGGTCGATGAGTTCTGAGGCCGACGATTGAAAATTTGTGAAATATTAGTGTGTTTATTTTGTGGGCTAATGGTAAGAAACAAGCCATTGGAGTAATCATCTCTAATAGTGTTGTTTGATGACAAAGATAAATTTAGAAATAATAAAAAACAGATTATTGTACATGCTGTAACATGTTCAACCATTCCTTTCAATCCATCCACACACAGACACATGTTTTAATTCGCATGTTTATTTTGTGGGCTAATGGTAAAAGACAAGCTGTTGGAGTAATCATCTTTAATAGTGTTGGTTGATGACAAAGATAAATTTAAAACAATTAAAAATATACTTTTGTACATGCCCTAACCTGTTCAAATGTTCCTTTCCATCCCATCCACACACCGACACACATTTTGATTCATAGCAACCTCAGCTTCTCTCTCTCTCTCTCTCGTAATCTCAGCTTGCTGATACAACCACGTCGACCATTGAGAACTTTCAGTGGTGACTGGCAGCACAGGAGAGACGCCGCACACTACCTACTGGAGCATGTAGTGCACGAACAGGCCCAAATTGATTGAAGAAGCAATGCAACCTCTACAGCATGGGCTTCGATCGCCACATGCAGCTACCATCAATCAACAATCTTGGTCCTGATGCTTAACAATTCACACCTCTTTTTTTAGGAACAACAGTCCATTCACACCTCTACGGCTGTAACAATGGACTCCACCAGTATTGTTGATCTTAGGAGAGTCCAGTCGGTCGAAGGCCTAGCTAGATATGTACTAGTGTATATCTATTCTTAGCAGCAAGCATGTTTGCTTCTGGGCTGGACCCAGGCCTTACCCCACAGAGATAGTACGTCCAGGCTCTAACGCGACCAGCCTAGTTCATCAAGTCACAGGCTGTTGGCTGATTCTTAGTATCTACTTTTATATAAAAGGAGAGTTTATCTATTCACCATCTCCTTCTTTCGCCCTCACATCTTCTATCATGCACAACTCTCTATGCTGACATGTGGGCCAGGTAACCAGTTGTTGCTCGCACTACCATGGCATCACCCCTCCTACGCTCTTTTGGCAACTGCAGCCACGAATCAAGATGTTGGAGTATAAAGTGCACCCACCCATTCCCAGTTTCCTCCCCTCCTCCTCCATGGCTTTGCTGTGTGGGTGACGATCCGCGTTAGAATCCCACTTAGTTTGCGGCCGCCGCTAGCCATCTTCGTCACCAACAGCACCACCCCCCACGCACTCTTCCTTGTGTAGTGAGTGCAAGGCGAAAGGGGGGAAAGAAAGAGGGGGAGGATGATCTGCAACAACTCCATTTTAACCATCGCCACCTCCCTGAAATGCAAATTATATGTGTATTAAAATGAGGGTCTAACCTGATTGCTAAATAATCTAACTTTTGTTGGACCATTGAGTTGGCTTATGATGCAGAGATCTACTATAGAAGAAAACTTTGAACTGTAAGGACTGAGCTCTGCTCTATAATGATCATTTATAGTATGTCGTGTTCTCTTTCATGGCATTACCGGCATTGATGAAAGATCTACATTTGCATATTAGTTTTCTAGATTAGTCGATAGTTGACGCTGGCACATGCATAGCATATGCCTTGCACTAAAAATATTATAGCCTTCAGCCTTGGAATGTGATGCCATTATTTTAGTCCTCCATTCTATTTTGTTAAATACACTTGATTAATGCTAATACATGCCAGATCTCGCCCTATTATTTGTCATTGGCTCATTGTTGAGCTATTCTTTTTGCAAGATCTCAGGTTGCTAACACTACTACAAAATAAGCTATACTAGATGTCTCATCACGGATAGTTCATATGGACCCGTCTGTGCTTTGATTATTACAGACGGTTCATGGCTAAAACCATCTTTGAAACTATCACAGACGGTTAGGTTTAAAAGCCATCTGAGATATACGTACTATCATAGACGGTTTTTAATTAGAACCGTCTATGAAACTATCATAGACAGTTTGTATAACAAACCGTCTCCAATATGTGCATTGCAGCATTATCATAGACGGTTTGTATAACAAACCATCTCTAAAAATGACACGTCATCGATCCGTGACGTATCCTCCAGGAATTCGATCTTACTCGTCCATTCTCTCCACATCGAATGACAGGCACCGGTTCTTCCCACCGCTCGGCTCTTATTAATTACTCCCCATATACCTTCCACCGGCAGTCACGCGTGAGTTCATCCACTATATAGCTTCCTGCATCCTCCCCTCAACTATGTCGACTACCACCGTCAGCTAGTGCCTCCGTTGTGACACCACGGTAGACTGCACAACACACTCTTGCTGTAAGTGTCGTAAGAGTGTCTTCTGCAGTCTCACCGTCGTACCACAAAGGTGGTGCTATCGTCATCTGTTGCATCCAGCTTGTTCCTCGATGACGCCGACTATCGCCGTGAGCTAGCGCCTCCGTTGTGACACCACGGTAGACTGCACAACACACTCTTGTTATAAGTGTCATAAGAGTGTCTTCTGTAGTCTCACCGTCATACCCCAAAGGTGGTGTTACCGCCATCTACTGCATCCAGCTTGTTCCTCGACGACATTGACTACCGCTATGAGTTAGCGCCTCCGTTGTGACACCATGGTAGACTGCACAACACACTCTTATCATAAGTGTCGTAAGAGTGTCTTATGCAGTCTCACCGTCATGCCACAAAGGTGGCGCTACCGCCGCCTCTCCATTGCATGTGATATCCGACCACCATCCGATACATCCAGCTTCTATTGTCTGCCAGAATCTCTGCTTCTTATATATTCTTGCTGTAATGGTGGATTCTAATCTTAATGAAAATAGAATGTGCTGTTGTGTTTGCCACTGTATTTGCTTATTTTCAAAAGGTATAGGTAACATTATTTCTTGAGGCTAGCTAAAAAACAGAAAAATTTTAGGTATAGAATGAACTATCACAGATGGTTTGTGATCTAAACCGTCTACGAAGGATTATCACAGACGGTTCTATATACCAACCGTCTGTGATACACGCCAATCAGAGACGGTTGGCAACTAGAACCATCTGTGATGTGTGAGTATAACAGATGGTTTTTGGTTTGAGCCGTCTGTAATAGTTTTCTTCACAGACGTTTCTAGTTACAAAACATCTGTGTTGTCTTTATCACAGATGGCATGTGTGAGTATAACAGATGGTTTTTGGTTTGAGCCGTCTGTAATAGTTTTCCTCACAGACGTTTCTAGTTACAAACCATCTGTGTTGTCTTTATCACAGACGGCTCGTAACCATCATCAGAGATGGTTTCTAAACCGTCTAATATATTGCATGTGATAACAGGTAGTTATCGCAGACGGTTCATAAACCGTTTGTAATAAGTCACAATCAGACAGTTTTTAAAAATAAACATTTATGATAGCCAACATATCACAGACAACTAATACAAAAAATCATCTGTGGTGGTCTATATATCGTAGACGGTTTTGTGTTAGAAACTGCCTGTGATAGTTCTTTGTATAGCTATTTTTTGTTTTTGGCTAGTCTTAGGGAATCCTAGCCATGTTCTCTAAAAACAAGCAGGCAGAATATAGATAAATAACATATAAGTGAATATCAATCAAAGTAGTAGTTGTTTTAAAACACCATTCCAATGAGATCTTGTAGCAATAATATATGCCAAAATGAGAAAAAGAAAAGCAATTATCCACAAATTCTTCTGGAAAGTAGTCAGACTGCTCATGTTGGTATTTCTCAACAACTACAAGAGGAATATTAAAGCATTGTACACTTGGGCTTCAGGGTATGAAGCAAATCGCACACTCCAGTGTGTTAGGTTTTATGAAGTAGGTCATGGATGCTATCTCTTCCTCCGCATCATGTTGCGTATGGAGCAAGATCAGATCTCCATCAGATAGCGACAAGTTGAGAAGTTCGAACGAGTAATCCGCATCATGTTGCGTATGGAGCAAGATCAGATCTCCATCAGATAGCGACAAGTTGAGAAGTTCGAACGAGTAATCAGACTTGAGGTTAACTAATGCAATTTTTTGAATGTAAATACTTACCTTTGATTGTAATGAAGATATTTTTTATTCATTACTCTTCTTTGATTGAGAAGAATGATGATCTTATCTCCCCTAGTGCCTGACTGTTTTCTTGGTAGAAAAATTTACTAAGCATGCAGTTGTTGGACCCGAGAGCAACGCATCCGGATCCTCTATATAAATCGCACTTGTCCAAAATTAACTAGTGCACACAATGGACAATAAAGATATATGTCAACCATAATAATATTTATTGATTAGCAAAATATGAGCCTTAAGGCTAAAGTTTACATCCACGACACATAGGCCAAATTTAAATATTAGCAGCGGAGAAAAACCAAAGCGGAAGAAACCCACTAAGCCTGCCCACAGGCAAACGACAGTAAGACGCAGCCTACTCGTCCTGATCCTTACCGTAGACAAAGTCATTCTCCTATGAGCAACAGAATTAGCAAGGGTGGGCATATAGAATGTACTCTGCAAGTTTCATATAAAAATGCAATATTAATGTGAGGCTAATAAGTGATGGCATATAGGGCTGTTGGAGCGTAAAGCAGAATTTAAAGAAATATGGTAAATAGATAGAAAAATGCTAAATTTAATACAACAAGTAAAAACTATAATTTAAACAAATTAGTATAGTTAGCGCAGACACCGACCTAGCACTAACCTAACCACGGGCATCCCACTGAAACCATCTTTTCCAAAAGATCTCACATAGATTCCATCCATCCAAAAGCCTCTGATAAACTATTTTAAAAAATAAAGTCTAATTCGTGAAAAAACTTATTCAACATGATCATGACTGTAGGCACATCTATTCAGGATAGTTTATATACTCTACAAAGGTGGTACAACTTTACCCACAAGATATGATCAACTCATATTGTCACGCGATTAGTACACTTCCATGGGAGTGAGGCGGAGAGATTATGACAAGACCTTTACAATGCAAAGCAGTCAACATGGCCACGCCTCCACTAAGATTTCACCTAATATGGAATCCATTAAATCGGAACCCCCTCTTGCGCCGTGTGAGACTTCTCGTGGCCTACGCCACGCTTACATTCAACCTATAGCGAGACTCAGGTTGGGATCTGCAAATTAGTCAGTTAGGACTGTCCCATACCAACCTTGTGATAGGATGATAGGGCTTTATAACAGTAGCTCACAGACCAGTTCTTAATTGACATAGGCAGACTTTTCACTTACTCCTTGTGCTTAGTCCCCACGTTGAACCACCGAGCAACAACATATGATAGCAAGCACCCACCACCTAACCATTTCCCTAAATCTAAACCAAACATATGATAGCAAGCACCCACCATCTAACCATTTCCCTAAATCTAAACCAAGTTTTATATTTTATTTTAAAATATTTTATAGACCTTCTTGACTCACCGAAGTCAAGAATACATTTTTAAAACTCATCATTTCATGAGAAAAATTATCCTAAGTCTAAAGTTATTTCTAAGTATGTCTAAGCATTTGCTACAAAAGTTCTCTAGTCAATACTAGCATACTACCTAGAGTTTTATTCTAGAGTGACAAAATATTTAAGGATCAATGTCAAATGAGGTAATAACAAATAGGCATTAACTAAGTTTAAAACTAAAATTAAAATATAATGAATAGAATTAAGCATGAAATATAATTTAAAATAATATAATTTCATTTACAAACTAGGTTCAACATGTTCAAAGAGTGTAACTTGCCTTGCTCCGTGGATTGGTGGTGAGAATCGTTGGTGAAGTCACGCTCTTTGGGGAAGTCATAGTCTATACGCGAAAAGCTAGAATAAACTAAATTAAAATAAAATTCAAAAAATATATAATATGTACTGGGAACACAGGGACAGTAAAAGTCGTATGGTAATTTGGTAAAGCCGCATCCTTTTGGTCCAGTAAAGCTGGTGAATTAAGACAAGATTGAATTGAGAGCAATATAAGGACCTCAAGTAGCCAAAACAACGGCAATGGCCAAATTAGCTGTAGATATAAGGAGCTCGCCATCAATTATCGGTTCTTACAAAACAGTGAGCAGTAAGCTAAATGTGACCTGGACAGCGATTTTTCTATATATGTTTGAGGATATGCTCATGCAGCCTATCAAATGGATTATTCATTTATAGGTAAAGGGTGCACAAACCGAAACCCTCATCTTACTATCACGAGTAAAACACAAACCAGCGTGCATAAAAGATACAAATCAACCGGCACTGTAAGTCGCAACCATGTCTCCAGATCAGCACATAGACAAACAGCACTGTTGTTGTTTCTGCAGGCTGCAGCCGTCCCAGCACTTAAAAAAAAGGCTGTCCGTGAGGAGCCCAAAAAATTAGCTACACCATATAAGAGAAAAACTATACAACGGTATACCATCACATCGTTTTTTAACAAAATAAGGTCACACCGTTAGATCAGACCATCATCCGACCATAATCTAAACTTTAGAGCTCTCCTGAGCGATATCCATACGACCACCACTTTTTTCCCATTGCATCTCTCTCTCCTCTTCAGAGGCCAATGTAGAGCATCTTCACACACACACTCTCTCTCTCTCTCCCCCCTCCTTGCACACGGAGGTGGCAGGTTGTCGTGAGGGAGCGACCACCACAGGCGAGCTTGGTGGCATGCACCTAGGGCAACCATGGGGGAGCGTGACATGGAGTGGTGGCTGTGGGAGAGACGCATCGTAGCGAGCTGCTATGTAAGCTCCAGTGAGGAGGGCACCATGCGCCACTCCGACGGTAGCATTCTCCCTCACAACGAAGGGCACCGCTGCTCGAATGTGGCATGTTGTTCTTGCCCTGGCGAGACATCATGGTCATCCTCAGCGATGGCGTCGTGGGTGTAGAAGTGGATAACCCAGGAGGGAACCGGTAAGACCATCAACATCCCCATACTTGAACCTTTTTTGCCTAATATTTGCTTGAAATTTATTTGAAACCGTAAGTTTGTTTTTAGCCTTGTCATTTTAGACACCCTGAAACTTGAAACCTCAAGTTCGAAAAGTGCCGAGCAGCTCTCAACAGCGTGGTAATACCATCATAGCCAGGTGAACTTACCAAAACTAACTGAAACTTATTTGAAACCAATTAAAACTTGTTAAAACTTTTGATTAAAATTTGTTAAAACTTTCTAAAACTTTTAGTTGAAACTTATTGAAACTCATCAATTGAAACATGGCCAACCTTGAGTTCTAAAATCTAAAACTCATTGAAACTTCAGATTATAATCTTCTAGAAACTTTTAGAAATACACAAAACTCATTTAAACATGAAACTTTTCAAACTCTTTTGGAACTTGCTGAAACTATATGAAATTTGTTATCATACCTTTGCAACGATATACCATTCCCTTATCGCTCCCATATAAAAGCATTAAAAGTCAAGACACAAGGCATCAGTTTTGACCAAGCACCTAGTTTCATAACAAGCATCAAGCAGTACACATTTCATAATGAAAAGAGCAACAAAAGTGTATTAGCTCCTAAGCTTACACCGCTCATAATTCACAATATCGCATTGCTCCTAACAATCACAATCATACAGATTAAAGTTTCAATTCCAATTCTGTTGACTTCTTTCCATCAGCGTTCGAAGTACATGAAGAGGTAGCAGGGTGTCGAAACAAAAGACATTTCCTGGGAGCTGTGCAGCCGCTCAAAAATTGGGGTATACCACCAAAAGAAAAGCTCAGCTTATGTACAGGCCGTTCCATGGCTATATTATTCTTGCTTTGAACAATATAAACTGAATCCATGTAACTGTTAAGCAAACTATATAATTTACTGTATGAACTCCGAGAAGTTGACACGGAAATAATACACTCCTACTTATGATCACTATCATCCCACTGTCCACCCTCGTTCTGCAATAACCTCACGAACACGTGTAGCTACTTCAATAGCATCACTTAGGGGAGGGTAGCTCCAGCTGTTTGAAATCTACAAGGAAAAAGATAAATGATAAGCTATCCAAGTACATCCTTGTGAACCTTGAGGAAATGTCCAAAAATAAATTACTTGAGAAACTCCCAGCTATCACATGTAGCTACTTCAATAGCATAAATTATTTTGTTGATTTTCATCCTTCTATCAGTATATCTACTACAATCTTCTGTATGGTGGGACAAGCTATACAATTTAAATCATATAAGTACCAATGTGCGATAAAACTTGCAATTGCCATCTAATAGAGTTCATGAACCACATCGAGATATTTCTAAATTTCTAATGTATTTTGATTTGAGCCTTGTCATAAAAAAGTTATGGCAGCCACAAGCCCACAACTATAGTATTTCCCACATGAACTCTAATTGATGGCAAGAACAAGCATAAAGCATCTGTGTTGTGCTACTGTAATCGTGTAAATGAATTCGCAATGCATGAGATTCTATTAAAGAAGCGCATCAGGGACATAAAAGGAAAAGAATTTAGGAGTTAGGATCAAATTAACAAAAGCAGAAAGTTCAGAAACCAAGATGCACAGAAATTAAGTTCAAGGGATAAGGTTCAGGATATTGTTAAAAAATCAATGATTAGTACTATAACCTTGTTTGAAAGAAACGAATGTACCCATTACCCAAACAGGGTATGCTTAAATTATCAAGCAGGCACGCAGAACAAGTTGTCATCAACAGGATCGACAGACTTACATCTTCCAATCCAGTGAAAGGACGGGCAACCCCTCGCTCCCGTAGAGTCTTGTGAAAAGCTGAAAACTTCCATTTACAATGCTCGGCCCCAATAACATAAACAGGCTTCCTGTAACAAATGTGATTGGAAGCTAGTCATGCAACCTCATAAAAAAGGATGGCACATGCCAGAAGTCACGCAAATAGACAAACGGCTCACCCTGTGCTACACGCCTCACTTAGCATACTTATTGAGTCTGCTGTTACGACAAAAGCATCAGCCCATGCAAGATTCCCCAGGTGTGGGTTAGGTTCTGCAGAAATAAAATTAGTTCATCACAAATTGAACAACTTGCATAAAGAACATAAAGGATGAATAACTTAGTACTATCTTTCAGAATCTACCTTCCCCATCCCAAATATGGATCTTAAGATGTCCAGTAAACTCTTTAAATATAATATCAGAGACCTGTCAGCAGACAATTAAATTTAAATGTCAAGTTTACTAAGTTACATCATACTCCCTCCGGTAACAAATACATGTTATTTTGGACATCGACGAGGCCTTCAAAACACAACTTTGACCACTAATTTCTATTGTAATATATTTATAAAACCCAATAAATTTATAATATTACGAAATTACTTTTTGAGTAAATCTACACATATGATTTCATATATTCAATTTCAATATTTAAAAAGATACTAATAGTCAAAAGTTTTGAAAGTTTGACTGCACATGTCCCAAACGACATGTATTTGTGACAGGAGGGAGTAACAACCAATCAGATTTCCAAACATTCTACCTTTCGTGGTGTTCTCCTAGAGAATGAAATTCTAACACTCCCACAACTGTCTATTACATTATACAGCGAAGTTATGAGCTGCCTGGCAAGGTCTACACCATATTTACAGTTCCCTGAGCATTGACAAACAACACATTAGATCATCTTGGATCTGAGTATGAAACTCAAATTATTGAACGCATATAGAAACTGCAATCCAAGCACATGAGAAAAAGGCTTGATCGCATGATTAAAGGCCAACAGGTCCTCGCAAAAAAAAAAGGCCAAAAGGTATTTTGTTACCTCTCCACAAGTTAGAAAAGTCAAAATTCCTCCAAGATAGTTTATAGTACTTTTCACAAGGTGTACAGACAAAAGAAAACAGATCATGGCAGTGCAATGGTTTGCTAATTACCAGATTTGCTATACCCCCGCATACTACATACCAGATTCATCGACCATGAGTTGATTCGCGGCACGGGTTTACTATGGAATTTGGGAGAAAAAGTGGTGTACCACGAGTCCACGACCCTATACTGCATTCCTGGCAACTACTGATTTGCACAAACATTTAAAGAACAATATCAAAGGTGTGGTTCTCATATTAATCTACTATGCTGGCAAGCTGTAAAGATACAATTTAACTTAGCTAATTGAATCACGCAATACATGTATCAATGCAGCTAGCTGAACTTCATGGACCTCATGTTTATATTGAAATGAAATTCAGGATAACATGGTAAAATGGTATATCAGAAATTCAGAATCAACAAACTAATATTTCATTAATCCTGGAGGCCAAAAATTTTCCTTGGAGGGGGCGAAAATGTGGATCCTTTTTCAAATGAAAAGTTCACTCCTTTGCTTTAACGATGGTAAGGTATCTTTATGTTGTATCCTTATTAGTTGCAACAATTTCATAATTTCCTTACACTAGCATTGCCAAGAACCTATTTTCCGTTGCTACAATTAATTGGAGATCAACTCTCCCTTGAGATCACCAGACTACACAGCAAGAACATCAAATGTGAGCTCCTCAAAATGAAGAAAAGTCCTCAAATTACTATAGAAACTAATAAATTTACCCACTATATGCATTAAACTAGCCACACCCAACGGTATATCAAACAGACAAAGTACAATTATCTCAACAAAAGAAGGTATTTATATCAATATATCCTTGCTACCCTTTTTGTGTTTGCATGGCGTTTTCCCAAAGTAATCATTAGAGTGCAACCATTGACATTTGTCTAGATTTACTTGGCATCCAATTCCATCTCAAAACAGGACTAGCATATGCAAACACATTCATAATGACATGTGCAATGAGAGAGAGAGAGAGAGCGCTACTTGTGGGTCCCCCAATGTTAACAATTAGCAATGGCTTAGGCAAAGGAGCAAGCTCATCATGCCAGGCTATAGCAGCAAGACGCAGCGCAGCAGAATCAACTTGGTGTACTGCACCAACAGTAAGTACCTGAACTTTCAAATTCCAGAATCAGCATGGTATAACAGTGCAAGTGATTTTTCCATTTATGAGTAATGAGGAAGCAGCATACCACATTCCTCCCAGGCGGTTCTTGTGGAGTAATCCATCTCCGGAATAGGCGTGGAACTTCTTGTTGTCCACTAGCAGTTAAAGCATAGTAATCATGACGAGGAGTCACCACCAAATCAAACCTATCAAGGCGAGACCTGGGGTGCTGTATCTGAAATCCAAAGAAGAACATTATCGGAATTAAATTTATATTCACATGACAAGCAGATGGTTTATTTTGCTGTTCTACCATATTAACAAATAACAATGAAACTCAGTGGATTAGGTTTGAATACTACCTGAACGACAAAAACATTATCTGAAGCTAAATGCCTTATTGAGCTTGAATATGATATGGTATCCCAGCCACAAGCAACAACTAATATTGGGCCTTCCCTGAAAGAGAGTAAATTGTCATGATATCATGTTCACAGCTTAGCATAAGTTTAGCAAACAAAGAAGGCTACCCTGATAACAGCTTAGCATAAGTTTAGGAAACAAAGAGGGCTACCCTGATTCTGAGAACATAGAAAAACCTGGCAATGTAACCAACAACAACCACGCATGTTTAGGCAAAAATTAATTGGATTCTCCACAGAGCATGTGTTGTTTGCCACCGCCCTAAGTGACACAAGGCTGAACCATACAACCGCAGAAAACATAAATGGTAGCCTATACAGAAATATTCAACTAGCTAGTCATTATTTGTGACAACAAAAATCACTAGACAAATGAATGTTATTTCAAATCATCTTAAGAACAGGAGGTCCTCTTTAGTTCTCTTGTTCCAATGTTTCCTCCTTGAACCACATTGCACACAATCATTGGACTACATATTGTGCACAAGGTGTGGGAACTTGGCGTTGTGTATGCAATATGCCATGATAGTATGATACCAATGATCACAGCATGTAAGCATCCAAAGGCTGACATTGTTGAAAATGAAAATGATACACCAAAAAAGGCATCACAACACAAGAAATTAGGTGATTTTACTAAATTCCTACAGGCTGTAACTTCTAATTAGCCACGGTAATAAATCCACTATAACCAGCAGCCAAAATCCATGGACTAGACTATCATTTCAGTGATTCAACATGACCATGGAAATGGAAAAAAGGCAAAACCATATGCTCTTCCATACATTTAAACAAGGGAGCCAAGGGAATGGATCCTTACTTGTCGAATGTATCACGAGCTGTGGCCACGATCTTCTTGGTATCCACCTCCAGAACAGAAGGCAACCCAATGGATCCGCCATTCGGGATACGGTACGGCTTCCTCCCCTGAACCACCGGTGCTGCAAACCTCGTGTTGCGAAAGAAGTGCCTGAGCACTTGGTCAATTAACTTATGCATGGAGATTGGGAGGAAGTGCAGCCACTCGTTAATCCCTCCTCTCGGCCTCGTGACGCGCTGCAAGCCAAGCCCGGAGAAAAATTAACAAAATTTATGTGGCAACCACCGAACTCAAGCAATCGAACTGAGAGGGGTGGGGGTACTGACGTAGAGGGTGAGGTGGTCGGCGAGGCCGAGGGCGCGGACGAGGCCGAGGCACTGGTTCTCGGCGCCGGGGGAGCCGTTGCCGATGACGACGGCGCGGCGGACGACGTTGGCGCTGCCGCCGGCGAAGATCTCCGGCGTCTCCATGCCGCCGCCGGGGGGTTCGGGCAGCCGGATCGGCCTCATCGGCCTAGGGTTTGCGGCCAATCCCGACGGCTAGGCGAGGATCTCCAGTGCGATTGGGATGGAATTGGATCGCAGGTCTGGGAGACGAGGGTTCGCGGGAGGACGGAGGCTGGAGGGTTCGATGCGGGAGGGAGTGCGGTTTGGTGTCGAATCGGTCGGGAGCGGTCGCGTGTTTCCGGGCCTTTTAGGCTTTTTTTTTAATAAACGGGCCGGCTCGGCCAAACTGCTCTTTGAATATAAAATCATGACATATTCTATATCACTGTTATCCACTGTATTTTAAAAAGTACACATAAAAGTTATCAGCTATGTCGAGACTCGAATATATAAATTTAGACTCTTTGTGTGTTTTTTGCTCTGGTCTCGGATCACCTAGTATATACAGTAGTAACATAAATAAAATATCAACCATGATCATGATTAACTATGAAAGACGTAAATATTATTAATTATCAGAGTAATGATATCATGACCAATCTTACAAATAATAACCTAAATGGTCTAATAAAACTAGCAGCGAGAAATAAAGATAAATATAGTAGCCATTTGACATATCCACAAATAATCAACTGGAAATCAAAGTCTTAATCCAAAAAATCGTCGAAGAATACTCCTTCAAATACCTCTGCCTGATATGGTTTTTTCTCAGCAACTGAGAAACAAAGAGTATAGTTGTGAGTATATAAAGTACGCAACAAGTTATCTGTAATAAGATGCATTATATAATTATGCAAGACTTATTAAATGATAGTTGGATGGTTATGTTTGCACAAAACAATAATTTAAGTTAAATATAATAAATAATTAAAAATACACCTTGAAAATAATTAATAAGTAAATAAGTCAAATGAATTGAATAAACCACAAGTAAACTAACCATTCACCTCCTAATCCAAACTAAGATTTTATCAAAATCTACCTCTCGTGTGAAATCACGAGTATTATCCATAACCGAGGACACGACTACTCGAATAATTTTACACTCTGTAAAGTTTATATAACTTTACCACAAGACATAACCATCTTGAAAGAAACCACTTACATTTGGCTATAAACAGGGAGAAATCTACCTAATATCATTATCAATCACCCAACTCCAGTAGGTGTAAATAGTAGCCACCATTACGTCAATTGACACACAAAAGACATGTCAATATACATATACATAATGTTGATAGCTCATTTAAAAATGGAGGGTGGGGGGTGGGGGATACTCACTTTTATGAGCACGTGAAATCCACGTTGCAGAAAACAAATATGCAAAGTACAATAATTTTAGCACACAATAAATATGAAACTTCAAATATATGTTCATAATCATCAAATTTATTTGTCCTGTAAACCACTCAAGGGAAAAAGATCAAACATTAAGTATGCAAATAGATAACATATCAAATAACTTTGTTAGTCATCTAATTTTGGTTGAAGCATCACATCTGAGCATATAAGAAATAAAGTTGAAAGCAAAACCATTAAATATTCTACTGGCACTTGACTCTAAAGGTAAATTGAGTATCATTGCATCAATACATATTCACTGATGGCATTCTTACATATATAAGGATATACTTGATCATGTGAAACAAAACAGTGTTAGTGTTGAACATAAAATATATCCAGGCTTAAATATGATAGAAAAGATATACAGGCTTAAAAGCAAAGAGATCCACGGTTTGGTGGAAACAAAGGTGCAGATCTAACTCCTATAGGATCACAAACATTTATGAGTCTAAATTTTTTATTCCAAACTTCAAAATTTTTATTCCAAACTTTAAAAAAATTTGCACCCAAATAGACTAGAAATAAGCACTCTCTACATACATCCTACCGGTATACAAAGCCGGGGGGGTTCCGCGCAGGAGAGCCCCCCCACGTCACCGCCCGGCGCTCCCTCGGCCGGCGCGTGGACGCGGGATTCGCGTACGGCCGGGGGAACCGGTTTCCCTGAACTTTCTGGAAATTACGTAAAGATCCTTTTTCCTCGCGAACAGGTCCCTGCAAATTTTTTTTACCCCTCCACTTTGCAGGATTGCGCCCCGTGTTTTCCTAAATTACGTACGGGTCCTCGTTTATTTACGTACAGACCCATTTATTTACCTACAGGCCCTCGATTTTTTACGGAAAGCACCTTTAACTTTTTCGAAAATACACATGTGCCCTCGATTTTTTTTAAAAAGCTCCTCACGAATTATCGCCTCTTTTACTTCGGTACACACGGTGGCTGGCGCGGCGTGTCGCCGCGCCTATGAGGCTAGTATTATACAAAACAGTTTGCTTCTTACATCGCACCAGAAATAAAGCAAGGGCAAAATTATAGTTAAGTACGAATGATAGAACCTACAGGCTACAAAAAATAATACAAAGAAAACAACGAGGGGAAATTGGTATTTGGGAAATGAAGCCTTGGAGCTAGGTCCTACTTCAACTATACGTTCTCTCTTTTTTGTATGCAATCTACTACAGTAGAGCTAGTAGGATGCAAACATTAATAGATATATGTTAACTAAACCAAAATAATGATTTCCATACATTCAAATGAAAGTAAACAGGAAAGGTTATAAGTATGGAGCACTAAAAAATAAAAATAGATGCAGTGCAGTTCAAACAAACAAAAAAGAATTTAGCAAAAGACTGGATAGGATGGAGATGCAGACCTCTATTTTCCAATGTCCAGAATGATCTGAATGAACTCGCAGCCATGCATATATCCCACAAAGTTGTCCCTGGCAGCGAAGAAGAAGCTAGCATATTGATTTTAAATTGTATTCTTGCAATGTAGTGCACATATTTTTGGTAGATGGAAATAAGAAGACATAAAAGAACAGAGAAGACAGCATGAGAGAAATTTCTTTACGAACATTTACAGTGCTATGTGCAATCGCTAGAGGCTGGCTGGCTATCAACTACATAACAAAGTGAAAACTCAAGCAGACAACAAATGAGCTAATGTCACGGAACTCACCAACTAAAGAAAAATGGAGGGGAACACGTTAAGGATCAAATCACCCGTAAGATAAAATTGACTTGTGGTAACAGACTGATTGAATAATATTTCATTAAACACCTTGAGGGCAAAAGGAACATCAATAATACCACAATTCCTGAACCATCCATATTTTTCTTGAAATCAAAAACAGCAAATTAATTGAACCAGAAACAACCCACGTAGTAGCTAGAGGCGCATATTCCAGCAAAATAAACTGGAGAGATGGGGAATCACGAGAAGAAGAGGTAGGGACTGAGAGTGAGGTATGGTGAAGCTGTCACAACATGCTCGTAGAAGATTTAGCCCTCTTGATAATCTAGATATAGCAATCAAAGTGTTAGAGTACAATATATTTGGTAGGATAGAGTCCATTGGGATTACAATCCCTTGTACCGTCTTTCCCCCCAAGTCTTGTACCTCCATATATACCGCCCGAGAGGCTCAATGCAATACATCAAATTCCACCCAATTCTATCTTCCTTCATAAAGAAGCAACAAAGAAGAAAATAAAAAAGAATACATGCATAATAGGTCAGTTTATCCACTGCGTAATTTTGTTGAGCACCTGTCTTGAGGTTGATCAGGAGCAGCTGGTGACAGTGCACACAACGACCTTCAAGATGATGTGCAGTGGCTAGCGACGGCCTACGCATCGGCCTTGAGGATGATGGGGGAGGAAGAGCATGCGAGTGGCATTGACATTGGTCGTGTGCACGTGGGAGGACACTGGACACGGTAGCGAGGAGGAGGCAGGCCTTGAGGAGGGTGGGGAGCGCACAGTTGACGATTTTGTGTGGCTCAAGGATGGATTTGGCTAGGGTTGGATGTGGTAAGATGGTGCGACAGTGGCACGATAAGTGGGGGCACGGCAGTTGCGTGAGGAGGGGTGAGGCCCATTCTGACCGCGACGAGGGGCACGTGCAAGGGTGCGCTGCATGAATAGGAGGGAGGATGACAGACAAACTACTTCTTGGTGGACGATGTGATTCTGATAGCCCCAGCGGTGCAGATATGAGAATGGGCAACGATGGCTGCATAATTTCTATCGGTGGCTGACGAGGATTTTGTTCCCCCAAAGCACACCGGTGAGAGTGAGTGTCGCCCTCTAGATGGGGATGTAAGGAATCACGTGTGGCTGTGAGAGGCATTTGCATGGACGAGATCGGATCTGACCATTCACCACTGTGCAGCCGCCAGATCCACCCTTCGCCGGTCGTCCGCCGCCACGTTGCTACCGGATCTAACCTCCCACGGCAATCCCCACACCACCACCACCACCAGATCCACACTTGCTGGATGCCTCTAAGTGTAGCAAGCGCAAAGGCATGCAGTTAGCAAGGATGATGGGCCTATGCAAGTGGGGATGGGAAGGGAGCGGATGGCGAGCGACGGAGGAGGAAGGCACGGTATGTGAGGGGAGGGCACGGGCAAGGGGAGCTCACGAGAGGGAGGGGCGATGACAAAGGAAGGGGAGGAAGGCACGACCGTTGAAGGGAGCAAAGTGGCAAGGGTTCTAGAGGGGTTTTGCATGGGATTTGGGAGAGGTAGCCTAGCCCACATGACGACGCCGATTTTTAGAATGGATGTACGACCACCAACAAGTATTTTTAATTTTAATTTGATTGAAATGTGCAAAATTACTAAACTATTCCATATTGATATAAATACACAAATCTTATATCAAACCCATGGAAGATAGAGTCACTAAACAATCTAATTGTCTAGTGAATTTTCTTTGTTACAAGGAAAAGATAAACATAAAAGCTACATGTTACGTGAAGTCCATACAATTAAACCACGATAGTGTTGATCATCTAGTATGATGTGCTAAATCATGGGCTACACAATTTTGATCTCTCTGTCTTGGGGAACTCCACACATTTGGACCTTGGGTGATGGTACATATTCTTAGGCCCCATTCTAGCCCGCGTCAGCTTCCAACTTCGTGAAGTCGGTTGCGGGTTGGAATGAGTTAGCTTGTGCCACAGCTGCTGAGAAGCCCTTATCGTACGATCGAAGCTAGCAGCCCTTGAGAGAATGGATAAGGCCGAGGGGAGCACCAACACTTCACTCGCTCATGGTTTCTTTCACCACCTTTCCCCACTCCTATCTCTCACGCTTGCATGTACTGAGCACCTTTATTGATCCATCGCCCTTAACATCAGCCATTTGACCGTTGATCCTACAGTCCCCCTCTAGCCTGGCCACCTCCGTCGGATTCGATGAGGAAGCTCTCATTTGTGGCCTACACGATGCACTCCATCATTACCCACACCATCCCCGCCTCCAGCTTCCCCGTCGCTTTGGCTGTAGGTCCCACCGTCCCTGTCTGCATCGTTATTTTGGTCATCGCTCCTCTTCTGTGGCCTCGACTCCAACACTCCCTCCATCCCCACCTTCGGCTATCGCATTGAGGTGTTGTAAGGTCGAGGAGGCCAACTAGAAGGGGGTGATAGGTGCTTTTAAAAATCTCTTTGGCTAAAATCGAGTTTATATGCAGAAGAGTAAATCAAAGATGTTTTGCATAATTAAGGCCTAAATCAACTAGTCTCACTAAGTGCACCAATAACTTAAGTCTATGACGAGGGTTGCAATTCTAGGGTGACAAACAAGCAATTCAATTTCTATAAATATAAATTGTAAGTACATAAATTGAGCTAAAGAAAGGAAACCACAATTGACGCGTGATGTGTCACCGTGGTATTCGGAAACTTACCGATTTTCCTTAATCTACATTGAGGTAAGCCCAAATAAATTAAACCGGCTCCATGAATTAAATAAAATGCCTCAATTCCACTAGTGGTGGCTCTTTCCTTTTCTAGATAGGTGAGCTTCAACCTTCACAATATGTCGGGCCTCTTCACAAGCTTCTTTGAAGAGATCACCAGACACAACAACTCCAAATCATTTATGAGTCAGCAATCTCTAAGAGTAACATGTCAAGCTAATTGTTTGACTCTCACCAAGTGTAACGAATGCACAATCTCAAGTGAATACGAAATCCTCCTCTAGATACACCATATGCAACTAGAGATCCCTCTCTCCTTGCTCACAAGGTGTAACACATGCACAATTAAGATGAGATGTTCATACTAGTTCAAGGGAATGGAAATGAGTGTAGCAACTTATTCCCAACTGACCACAAGGGCTATTTATACCCTAAGAAACTAGTCATTAGGACAAGATTTCAGTCGAATTCAGCCAAAGGCTGATACTATCGCCAACTAATGACCGGCACTATTGCCTCCTTAGCAACGATTAGAAAACTAGTTGTTACAGCATCAACCGGTCAAATCGCCTTCACAGGAGCTAGTCAGACCACACCGATTGGTCGGACCACCACATAGGGACCGGTTAGACTAGACACCCATGTCAGACCAGGCGGTCAAACTGCCAACTAATTGTCAGTCAGGCTGGCCCAGGCAGTCAGACAGGCCAGTCAGACGGCCCTACTTTTCAACACAGCTGACACTTGGAGAAACAGTCATAATTTTTTTACTCTAATGTCGAAATTAAGTGATCTCAAACTCTGTGGGAAGCTTATTCAGAGGACTACACAACCCAACTAATTGTGTGATCTCAAACATATTAAATCAATACAGAAAGCATAAGAAATCCAAAGAGGCAATACATAGTCTAAGTCCAAAGATAAGAGTAACAACAAATCTTAGACCATGCCGAGGAAGGATGCATGAACTTCAACCATTTGCAAACTATAATCACATGCTACAATGATTAGATGTATAAGGCTCAATTATTTACAAAACATATTCACAATAGCATCATGCCACGGAGAGATAGGGCAAGCGAGATTAAGCTATAAACATATTGTGAGACTCAAACTACTAGACAAGACACCTCTTAGTAGTACGGTAACATATGCTAGCAATTCAATCTCTCAACCAAACACTGAGACCTACAAAAGACTAGGAATATATCCTTAACATGTGCTAGTTATACATTTGCCTTACACATCAACTTGAAGCTTGATGATGAATATCTTCACTCCAAGTCTGGGTACTTGCTTTGTTGTGCATCAATACATGATGTTATCCATCATGTTGAGATCTTGACTTGGTGACCATCAACATATGATATCATCCATTATCCTGAATCTTGACTTGATGACCATTAACACATGACACCATCCAAAGTCTTCATCATCACGGGATCTAACCTATTCATCAATTTGTAGAAAATATTAGTCCCGCAAACCATATTATCATTAATCACCAAAACTCACCGTTAATATGTAATGAAGGGAGTAGATTCTTCAATATCTCCATTTTTGGTGATTGATGAGAACTCAATTACAAATAGTTAAACTTAAATCATCATGAATATATTTCAACTATAAAAGCTTTATATACTCAATGTATGTGTTTCAAAGTAAAAATCCTCAATATGTGAAATAGGAATATGGATCAATACTAGTGAAATATCAAAACATAGAATGAACCCCCTAGATTTATGCATACATATATATTAATTGGAAACAATATGCACATATCCAATTTGATACTTTGGTGGAATTCACCCTATATTTTGGTTTCGAGGAATACAACAAGACATAAAAGTATAATTTTTCAAATGTGTACCTCCAAAATCCCATCTTTCCATTCAAATGAGACTAAATGATGTCATAGTCAATAAACATGTTAGTCTCACATATAGATTTATCATTAATCCCCAAAACCTATATAATGGAGCTTAAACTTACAGGTGCATCGATGTTGCTTTCGAGTTCCTGATTTTAATTTATCGTACATGTTGTTTATTCCCTCTGATTTGTTGCTTGTTACTGTCGGCATGGGTTGTTGCTTGCTACTGTAGACAATGCCATTTCTCGGTCTGATTTGTCGAGGATCCCTTTTGTTGCTCGGCTTTATTGAACATGGCATGTGGGGCTCAGTTTCTTGATTTCTCGGTCAGAATTGCTTCTTCCACATTGACGCAGATGAACAAGGACGTGGCTATGTGGGGATGAACTGCATGTGTGTTTTCTTGGAGATATGTGTGAAGGAGGTTATCGCACACAACTAGGGGTGAAAACAAATCATGATATTACTCGGATATCCGGTTACTGAATTTGGATTTGTCAGATCTGGATGGCTAATACCTGGATACGGATGCAAATCTGGTATGGGTTGTCACAGATTTGGATCTGGATATCCGAATAAGATCCAGATTCAGATATCCAAATTCAGCAGATATAATAGTAGTAACTTACTAATATGTATCTTTTGCATTTGACCTTCAAATTGGACATATTATATATGCATTTCAATCATTTCGACAAGCTCGTTATCATGGCGGGCTTTAATTTGGCATTTCATATATTTCATTTTGGCACATCCTCCAATAAAGCTTTTTGTATGCTCTTTTTACCTAAATTTGATATGTTTATAACCAATTTATTTGCAATATATCTAGAATTAGTTAGGATTATTGACAAAATGGTAGGAATGATGAATGATTACATGGTAAACTAGAGAAAAAGGGTCATAATTACTATAAAATCTATATTGATTTGTTAAACTTCATTGTGTTATAGGTATGATGTAGTCCTCAAAATCTGCGTTATACAAACACATGAGATAAATGATTCATTTGTTGTTGTCAAAATTTAATGTGTAGTTACATGTTAAAGTCACTGAGTCAGTTATTTATCAATTTAAAATATTAAATAATTTGGTGCCATGTTTTAAATAGGAGCAGCCACAAATAATTATTGGAATCCGAAAAATAGTTGAATCCGATTCGATTTCGAGTATAATCCGATCCAAATTCGTATCTGATATTTGTCCTGTCCATATTCATATCTGGTGTTTGTCCGATTCATATTTCAATCTAAGAAAAAAATATGGATGCGAATATGATTTGAGCACTACCTGATCTATATCTAATCGTTTTCACCCCTACACACAACCGGCCTTTTGGATGTCTCAACACAAAAGGTTATGATAACCTTTGCTGGAAGTTTATTGAGTGCATCGGCTAGACTTACCTTCGGAAGCAAATGAAGAACAAGTGGGACAGCCTCAAATGGGATTATGCCGCATGGAAGACCTTGAAGCAGCGTGCTATTGACTTGGGGTCAATCTAGAGATTGGCTCCATCGTCGCTGATGACCAGTAATGGGTGCAGGCAGCCGAGGGTGTGCCCTTTGCAAACTATGTGTTCTTACATTCATTTTCTCCGCTCTAGAATACATCACTCATTTCTTGCATGCCCAATTTTTTTGGTTTTTGCAGAGCAAGACCTCCATGCTCAAGTTCAAGAAATGTCCCCTGAAAAATCAAGACCTAATGAAAGTCATGTTTGGCACCACAACGTGCATGAGCGTGTATGCATTCGTGCCCAGAGTGGACACACTGCCATCGGATAATGAAGAGGATGTCCTTGGGACCGGTCTGCATGGTTCCAGCATAGTGTTGGTGATATGCCCTAGAGGCAACATGGCGATGTTATATATATCACATACTATGTTTATGATGCATTACTTTGTTCCTTGGAATAGACATTATCATTATTGATCAATGAGTATGTGACTTATTCATGAGACTCTTAATGCTAAAATGTTGCTATTTCTAAATGATCCCTGATCATATATCATATGAGGAACAAATATGATTCAAAGATCAACATATGTATTGATTGATGATCATGTCTCATGGATCATGGTATGGTGATACCAAATCAATAATATGGACATGTGTTAGTGAACATATGTTGGATAGACCCGCCATGAGACACTACAGAGATTCCATGTGTCATCAGTTAGTCTCAAGTAGTGTTTATGTAGAATCCTTAGACTTGAGATCATCATGGTTCCCAACATGCGTAGTAGCTTATTTTGGGACTACTAAACACTACTCCGTAACTGGGTAGTCATAAAAGTAGTCTTCAGGTTTGCCATGAAACATGTAGTGGGATGTGGATGATCAAGATAGAATTTGCCCCTTCTTATGGGAGAGATATCTCTGGGCCCCTCGATGTAATGGATTATGAAAGTGCGTGGCCATGCCAAGGTGATTGAGGAGTCAATCACAAGTTTATAATCCATCACGGAATCGAGAGAGTGATTGAGCTATTAAGAGGATGACACAGGTCTCGCCTTGAGCTCAATCTATATCGTGAGGCAAAGGGATTCGTACATGAGAACATTACAGGTTCAGCCGATATGATCTTTACGTATACTTTGGGGTTAATATGTCTTACTAGAGGCCGCTATTAACAGGGTGACCGAAAAGGCGTTTCCGGGTCGCGACCAAGTATACGTGAACCTACAGGGTCGCACACTTAACGGGTTGGAACACTAATTCGAATATGATTCGGATGTGGGCTCAATTCGGATAGAGATCCGAATAGACTCCTATTGGGCCTCGGTCTACAAGGCCCAAGTGAGGAGGTCTATATATATATGGTGGCGAGGGGCTGAGGGGAAGACACGCTTCTGTTAACCTCGAGAAAAACCCTAGCCGCCACCTCCCAAGCCAAACCCTAGCCGCTCACAAGTGCTAGTACACTCACGATCGGCGTTCCAGCCCCGGACGTGTGGATACCGGTGGAGGCGCTGCTCGTTGCGGTGTTGATCGGCATCAACAACTTACAGATTGGATCTGCTCGTGGTGTGGTTGATCGCGTGGAGGAGACGACCTGTTCGGGACGATCGGCTAATTCCACTACTACCTCGACGCGCGTGGTTGGATCGGCTTCTCCAACTCTTCTTCCGCTGCGCTGCGCGTCTAGTGGTAACGATCCATGATCCCTCCTTAAGCATGATGTCCTTGTGTGCGCGGTAGAAAAGTTTTGTTTTCTGCTTTCGTAGCCTACGCGCATTCCTTTACATAGGCCCATCCCAAGGCAATCAATTGTGGTTGTCATCATCTCCGTGCAGCAATAGTAAGAAGGGGACGACCATTGACCACGACACAGAGTTGAAGTGCCTCGTCAACCTGTATGAGAAGACGCACACCACAACAACTCATGAGTCTAGCGTGTGTGACTTACCCTATGCGCAACCTAGCAAGGGAGGAGATGTCTTGGCTAACGGCAATGGTCGAGGAGGCCAAGGCTGGAGAGGACATCGACAAACATTACTACGCCAGTCAACTCTTCATGAAGAAAGAATGCCGCAACAACTTCCTCACCATGACAATAGATGAGGGACAGATGATACGGGGTCGCCCGATCTTCTCGACGTAGGATCAAGATACTCACGTGGAATTGATGAATCGTAGTGATCCCCCGTTGCCAATGCAAGAGTTAGCACTCTATAATTCGCCCAATCACACGTGTTGAACTTCACGACCACCAGATGAAGTTCTATCGCGCTCCCAATTCCCAGCGGAAAGGTTGAACGATCTTGATTTCGATGAACTCAGCGAACTCCCAATTCCCTCATGTTGGTTCGGCCAACAGAAAGAACAAGAGTATTTTATTATCAAACGTGGTCTGTGCCCTAAAGGCTGCCAATACAAGGGTTATATAGCCCCTTGGGACGTCCATATGGTCCCCAAACCAAATACAACTCAACCCTATATGGTTTTAGATACAAACTCTTACAAAAAGGAAACTATATTTTTCACCCGTCACATTGTTTCGGTCATAACTTTTTATCCGTGACGAATTTGGAGGTGGGACCAGATCCATTGCGTAGCCCTTGAAATTATCTTTCCAACGAGTACAAGAACACCTGAATCGGACTCCGTTTGTGAAAGTTATGGCCTTTTTAGTAACTGCCTGTCAGGCTGTCCCGAACCGAGTCCGAGTTGAATCCTGAGTTGAATCCGAGTTTGAATTGGATTGAGCACGTGGGAAGTCTGAATTTGACTTGAAAATCTTATCCAAAACTTGTAGTTTAAGTCCTTGGGCTCCTCCCTTTTGCTCTCCCACTGCATGGGCTTCTTTCCACCTTGATGAGTTACATGGGCTGCTTGGTTTCCTCCTTTCCATTCCCATAGGCTTTGAGCTCTTCGTTCTTGGTAGCAAATATGATCACCCTCCTTATGCTTCTCCATTGCTTTGGCCCCGGAATCATCATAATATTCAAACCTAATAATAAACAAGAATTTGGCATAAGGTAGTATATCGTTCCCACGAATAGAAAGAAAGTCATTAAGAAACAAATTCACCTGACAATATTTAATGCGGCTCAATACTTCTTTCCAGTGAAATAATGTATTTGATTGAAAAGTTCTAATCATGTTTGTGTCCGCATCATCCTCCCCTTCTTCAAGAAAAGCCGTCCTCGGCTTTTGATAGCCTGAAATTGTACTAAACAAAGAATACAATGTGTATGCATGGTATATGTATTGGTCAGTTACACCCCTTCCGTCTTTCACATTATTATTACCTAGAGGTGTAGTAAGCAAAAAGAACAACACATATGCGTGGTATATGTATGAATCAATTATTGTGTCGTTGTCATTCTTACTGTTTTGCACAAACCAATTGATACTACAACAGCTATCAAATGCATACATTGCAATGTTTTCATTCACACCATTCTCCCTCCCACAAGAAAAAGTCGTCCTCGACTTTGAGAAGTACGTGGACAAGTCATTAATGGGCAAAACCAGATCAAACGGTTCAAATATGGAAGAGAAAATTTTAAGTGCCTTCCATGCTTCAACTGCGCTACTCTGATTATTTGTACATGATTGTTCATTAAAAGAGGAACAAGTAGGCACAAGAACTCTTTGTAAACAGCACGCACTATTGTTAAACCTCATCTCCTTGTGATCATGATATGGCACAAAAGTTTGTTTATCCAAAATATGCAATTTCAAATCAGCAAGCTTTTCACATGTAATGCATATTCGATAAACATAAAAGTTGTCATCTACACCATAATCTCCGATCAAATTGAACTTATATGTGTAGGCATAGGAACTAACTAGTGATTTTAAACATGAAATTTCAGCAACATTCTGAATGACACTAGATAGCTCTTTAGGATCATCGAACATGATATAATATAAAGAATCACTAGGAGATATTCGAGTAAGAACTTCCTTATGAGTAATCAATTCCATATTATGTAAATTAAGCAAAGAAATTTTAGAACATGGAATTTTCATTCGCACATATGAGTTTTCACAAGTACTCACTGTTTCACAATTAATTTCAGTACCAATATTGTTACCTTTGTTGTTCTCCTCAGTTGATGTAGGTGTTGTAGGTATTAAATCATCATGATGTAACAACGGGACAGCAAGTACTTCATCTTGAACCGTGGTTATCTCCTCATCTTTAACTTCCAATGATGCCGGTTGTTGAATGTTTAATTCCTCATCTTCAATTTCAACCTGCATAATGTGAGAAACAACACTAGAAGTATATATTAATGTGTTAGTTTCAAAATCAACCTCACTTTGTCTATCTTCTACTTCTCTCTTTTCTTTTGGTGTATCTCTCTCACTCTCAATTTGGATGTTCTCAAACTCACATATGGTGGAATCACACAGCTCACTCTTTTCAACACTCTCACTCAATTTGGCTATGTGGCTCTCATTCTCACATGGGTTTTGATGCATCTCAAGTGTTGTTTGTAGCAATGGGGCAGCAGTACATGTCTTCTTAACCGAAGGGAAAGTCCCATGCTCGGTCATCTTCTCATGTGTCACACTAGTGGAACCATAAGAGCTGAAGTATGGACATGGATTGAACCGTGATGTACGTCTCTCCATAAGTCTCTTCTCCTCCTTAATAGCACAATTCACAAGATCATGCATGCTACTAAAATATTTATGTTGAAGTGCAGCAGCGATCTTATAATTCAAGCCTTGTTTGAAATATGCCTTCTCTCTTAATTCGCTGGTGACACCGGCACGACGGAATGCATGCTTCAACTCATAATAGTAATCTTGAACAGCGTTACTCCCTTGTGTGATGCTCTCCACATGGTGAAGCAATTCCCGCTCATAATAGGTTGGCACAAATTCATTTATCATGATCACCTTCAAATTTGACCAAGATCTAATGAATCGTTTTCCAGATAATTGTTGCCACCAACTATAAGCATAGTCTTTAAACTGCATAGTGGCTCGCATCACTTCTTGGTCTTTGGGAAGCTTCTGAAATCTAAACTCTTTCTCCAATTGCCATTCCCACTCAATATACTCCTCTGGATCTTCACTTCCATAGAACGGAAGAGACAAATTGTTGGGTTTGGAATCACACCATGAGGAACGAAATACTGAAGATTCATTCCTATTTTGTTCACACCAAGAGGATCGAATTGTTGAATATCCTGTCATGGTTAGTTATGCAACATATATATATGTGGAAATCACTCAATCTCACTATTTTCTCTCCCAAGTAAAGTTCTTACCCTTCCGAAGTGAATTAAGGCCAATAAAAACTTACACCTGGTAGAAGTGACAACAGCAACGTGATGATTAAGCGAATTCAAGAGTGTTCACTACTTGCACAACAACGGTTATATGGTGGAGCTTGGTATGAAAGTGTATATCCTAGCAATCTGTCATTCTTGATGTTGTAAAGTTAAGTAATAATCCAAGCTAGAATACTTTGCCTAAGTGCTGATCCAAAAGATTTAAGTGAAGTATATGAACGCACACGCAAAGATCAATGTGACTCGATGCAAACAAGGGAATGAGCTAACTAGAGGCAATCTGAAATTAAAGATTAGATAGCTCGTTTTGCACCAAGTACTAGGAGAGACGCTAGCCAATTGCAATGATATGAATGTAAGGGCACGAGATTGCTCAAGAGATTAAATTACACAATCTGAATTTATGGACTAAGAACTCACCCAAATTCGGCCAATGTTTTTTTTTTCTTTCTTTTTCTCTTCTTCTCTTTTTTTTTTCAGCTGTCTTTTTTTTTAAAGGCCGAACTAGCTTTAATTGTTCCTTTGATTTTTTTGCAGGTCTCAAATATTTAGCAAAGTGTAAAATACTCAAGAGCAGCCCTAGATGCAATATTCAACAGCTAGTCTCAAAGATGAACAGGATTTTTTTTGCGGTACTGTAGCAGATCGCGTACTGTAGCAATATGGTACTGTAGCGATCGTGTACTGTAGCAGATCAATTTTTTTTGAATTTTGGATTGGATACAAAGATTAAGCTACGCAAATAAACACGAATGATCAGCACCTAACCAAAGTTCTAATGGATCAAAACTTAGCAAAACTCACAAAATTAACAGATGCAAAAACTAGGGTTTGGATATTTTTTTTTGTGGCAATTTTTGGTTTTAATGGACTATAGGACAAAAGTAAATCAATCTAAAACTAAGGGTAAATAATCCTACCGAGTAAACCGCGCTCTGATACCAAGATGATACGGGGTCGCCCGATCTTCTCGACGTAGGATCAAGATACTCACGTGGAATTGATGAATCGTAGTGATCCCCCGTTGCCAATGCAAGAGTTAGCACTCTATAATTCGCCCAATCACACGTGTTGAACTTCACGACCACCAGATGAAGTTCTATCGCGCTCCCAATTCCCAGCGGAAAGGTTGAACGATCTTGATTTCGATGAACTCAGCGAACTCCCAATTCCCTCATGTTGGTTCGGCCAACAGAAAGAACAAGAGTATTTTATTATCAAACGTGGCCTGTGCCCTAAAGGCTGCCAATACAAGGGTTATATAGCCCCTTGGGACGTCCATATGGTCCCCAAACCAAATACAACTCAACCCTATATGGTTTTAGATACAAACTCTTACAAAAAGGAAACTATATTTTTCACCCGTCACATTGTTTCGGTCATAACTTTTTATCCGTGACGAATTTGGAGGTGGGACCAGATCCATTGCGTAGCCCTTGAAATTATCTTTCCAACGAGTACAAGAACACCTGAATCGGACTCCGTTTGTGAAAGTTATGGCCTTTTTAGTAACTGCCTGTCAGGCTGTCCCGAACCGAGTCCGAGTTGAATCCTGAGTTGAATCCGAGTTTGAATTGGATTGAGCACGTGGGAAGTCTGAATTTGACTTGAAAATCTTATCCAAAACTTGTAGTTTAAGTCCTTGGGCTCCTCCCTTTTGCTCTCCCACTGCATGGGCTTCTTTCCACCTTGATGAGTTACATGGGCTGCTTGGTTTCCTCCTTTCCATTCCCATAGGCTTTGAGCTCTTCGTTCTTGGTAGCAAATATGATCACCCTCCTTATGCTTCTCCATTGCTTTGGCCCCGGAATCATCATAATATTCAAACCTAATAATAAACAAGAATTTGGCATAAGGTAGTATATCGTTCCCACGAATAGAAAGAAAGTCATTAAGAAACAAATTCACCTGACAATATTTAATGCGGCTCAATACTTCTTTCCAGTGAAATAATGTATTTGATTGAAAAGTTCTAATCATGTTTGTGTCCGCATCAACAGCTTTGGTGGATCAGGTGGACATGGGATCATCTGAAGAACATGCCTTAAGAAATATCGTCCATGTTTGTGTGGTCAATGTTTTCACTGTCGTTCCATGTTGCACATTTGATTTTCAACAATAATGTTAGTCGTTTCTCGCACTGCATAAACCACACATTTCGTTCTTGTGTCATGCATTGTAATGTTATGCACTACTATTTCAGAATGTTAAAGTTTGCTCAGAATTATTTTGTAGGTTATCGTTGAGTCCCTAGTTTGTGTTATTTGTGTTGGCTACTCAATTACTATTATGTTTTAGATATTGGTTTTGCTAGCCACTGAATGTCCCTCAGTTACTCATTTCGTGCAGAGATGGGCATGAGAGGGTCGCGTGGTGGAGGTAGCGATGACGAAGATGTCTCACTGGCTCCTTCGTGCTGCTGGCCTATGCCATCTTCGCATGCATAGATGACGACGCAACTTCATCATCTAGGCCACCATCAAGAATTCCTTTCATGACTAGGATTCAATGGGTACAACAGCAACTTGCCGACGATCAGCGATGCTATGATATGTTCAGGATGTGAAGGTCGGTGTTTGATAGGCTACAGACACTCTGGTGCCAACTAAGGCCTCAAATTCGTTATACAAGTTTGCTCGACAGAAGCACGTGCATTGTTCCTATGGACTTGTGGAGTGCTTCCATCCAACAAGCAGGTTGTTAACCAATTTGAGCACTCGGCCGGAACTATAAGCAAAAAGTTCACATATGTGCTCAAGTTTGTGAATAGATTGGCTGCTGCGAACATTGCATGCGCTGATCCAATTTTCCAGAGTTTGCATCCCAAGCTACTACAGCGGAGGTTCTCTGTGCACTTCCATAACTGTATTGGGGCAATCGATAGGACCCATGTGCAAGCTATGGTTCCATTCAAGGAGCGTGCTAGGCATTCCAATATGCATGGGTACACTAGTCAAAATGTGCTTGCAGTATGCGACTTCGATGTCCACTTCACTTTTGTATGTGCCGGATGGCCCGGATCTGTGCACGACACACACATACTGTAGGAAACACTTTTAAATTATGGAGACTGATTCTCTATTCCACCTATAGGTATGACACTATGCACCTACAATGCATAATCTGTCATGTCCTTTTTTTTACATAACAACAAATTTTGACATCTATTGTATAGTTCATGCAGGGAAGTACTACCTCATGGACTCTAGACATCCAAACAGGCCAGGGTACCTTCCAAAATAGCAGTCAACCTAATGGGATACAAGAGGTCTTCAACTTTCATCACTCTTCCGTGTGCAACGTTGTCAAGTGGGCATTCAGCATGTACAAGATGAAGTGGCGTATTCTGGACAACATTCATAGTTATGACGCACAAAGGCAGAAGGCAATAATTGTTGCAACGATGGCATTACACAACTTCAATATGGATTGCGAATTGCCTGCTATAAATTTTGCTGACCTAGCAAGGCAAGATGGAGGGAATGCAGGTCTAGCACAAGGCGCTGTAAATCAGGTTGCATATGGTATGGATGCTACCCATATGGACATGGTATGTGATGCGATTGCAGCATCATTGGTGGCTTATGTACGACTCATCGCGGATTATGCTTCTATGTATATTACAAATGTTCACGTGTCATGTGCATTTTTTGTAAGTCCCTTTGTACATGAACATGGCCCTAGTGTTCATCCATTATTTCATTACATACAACCTCTTGAAGTGTCTAATATAACCCTTCAAAAATCAATTCAGTAAAAGCCAACAACCAACATCCAAATTGAACACCTCAAGTTTTAGCTACAGTTTCTTGCAGTTGCTACAGTGTCATTTTAGCAAAAAGTCAAAAGCCATAGTTGAATTGAACAGGGCCTTAGACAAACCGAAAGTCTCAACTTCATCTTCTAAAAAACAAGCCATAATAAATCTCCAAAATAGTTGACAGGAAAAATGTCAGTTGACCATTGTTGTTTTACCATGTTGCTTTGGGGCACTACAAGAGACAATTAAACCAAGATGGGATGACGAGAGGATGGATGAAGTCCAGTTCTTCAAAAATTATAAATAATCATGTGTAAAAAATGACCATATCCCTCTTAGCTAGGGGGGAACTGAAGATTCTGTGTAAAACTTGTATAAATATGTGCAAAAATCCTAAAGAAAAGCAACATGTACATGGACGTCTATACTCTATACAAGGGAATAGAAGATGTCATGGTGGTACTATCTTTAGTCTCTTAACCCTCCAAAATGCCTCGAGATTTATGAAAAGTATAAGAAGATGCTCAAGATTTATGCAAAGCACAAGAAGATGGCACCGTGATTTTAATTTCAAAAGTTTGTATTATTCTCAAGGCACATTTGATTAGGGGTGGCAAAGTGGCCGAGGGGTCCTGGGGAGGTCCCATGGCCCGCCCTGATCCCTACTTGCCTAGCCTGACCCCCACAGGGATTCCGCAGGAATTAAAGATAGGCAAAATTACTTTTCTTAAAAAAATAATAATATGACTTTGCTTATTAATTTCTAATTATTTAGGCATACTTTTTATAAAAAAAATATAGCTTCAAAATTTATATTCTAACATATAGATTTAAATTTTAGTCCAAATGTACAAGAAAAATTAATAAATATTTCATATTTAAAACTATAATCTATTATAATAATATATTTTTATTTTTATTGGGCCCCTTTGGGGCCCTTCTGGAGGTGTGTAAACCCCGTCCCGACCCCGCTAGCGTAGTGGGGGCTCATCATCTTTCCCCCACGTGGGAGATTGCCCCCCACGCCCGATGGGGAAATTCCCCACATGGCCCCACCCTCACAGGGAAATTGTCACCCCTATATTTGATGATAACGATAGTACATGGATGTAGGAATAGCAAAAATTGATATGCAACATTGGAAGATGCATTTGATTCATTTTTTGTTATGTATAGCTCATATATGTAATGAAAAGGCTATATTTGGAAATCGAAGCACCGCTTTTTGGAACACAACCCTACAAAGGAAGGAAACACAATTTAGATGAGGTACAAAATATTGTGAACAAAGGATGCAGGGGGCGAAGCCTTGTGGTACGGACTATGAGTCCGAGTCAAACATATAACCAGGATATAAATATATACTGCCAACCTGTTGTAACTCTAATCATGAAAAGAAACTCCATATACAGACGGAGCTGATGCGATTTGCCTTCTGGGAACATAGGCATCGCCGAACTTGTTAATAAATCTTCGTGTCTCTTATGTGTTTTTGTGTTTGCTATGATTGATCTCTCGTGGTAGAGCTATCTGTTATAAATATGGGTAATATTTTAATTCTAAATTTTACTAGGAGACAAATACAATAAACCAGTGATGTAAAACTTACTACTAACAGCAGGCTACTCATCATATTTCAGTATATACGCAAGGGAAATATAGTAACAAAGTCGAACGAACACGCGAATGACTTACTTTTGAGCTTGATAAAGAACATAAAGCAGTGCAGGCTTGATGCAGTGCAGAACGTAGATGACACAGTGAAGTGAGCGGTCGCGCAAATGTGCGCTACCCAGAAACCTTATTGCCGCCCCCGTGTAGGCCTTCACGGTAGCAATGGTCTAGAGATACCGCTCCTCTTCTTCATAGTGCACGCCGGAAAGAAGAGTCGATGAAGTTCAGGCGGCACAGCACAACAGCACACAACTTCACAGGAGGAAGAGAATGGAGGCAGGCAGATTCTTCACACATACTCTAGACATCTCTAGCATATATATAGACAGACTGGCAACTGACATGATTAAAATAGTCATTTACCCTTTGATAACTGACATATTTAACCAGTCATTTACTCACTGGTAACTACCTGTCATCAAACCCAATAAAGTCTCATTCAAATGTTTGAATCTCATTCAAACAGAGAAAAAGAATGATGCATGGTTCAATAAAAAATAAATGTGGACTTGGTCTGCCAAGTGGCTCACCACGTCACGGCACGGTCGTTGTGTTGCAAATCACAAGTCATGCGATTTTCATGCAAAAATGCACGAATACATGCACGTGCGTGCGTGCGTGCGTGCGTGTGTGTGTGATTAACCATAGCCCTCCTCATGCCATCCCCATCCATGTGTCACATGATTCAATGAGTGTCAAGGGCTCCACCTTATAAATTGGTTCCATCCACCTTGTCTTAGCAATATGGTACTAAACCATGCATGATTTGGAATTAAGAAAATGGATCTTACTCACATGGGCCAATTTCTAACACTATCACTGGTTCCAACAATTTGTAGTTCCACACTTGCACCAAATCGATCAGCCACAGATCGAAGGGAGGCAAGTCAGCGGCTCTAGCTCAAGACGGAACCTTGTTCATATTGACTTCTACTTCTGGTTGATGCTTAGAAAAGCCAAAAGCCAATACGAATACACAACTTCTCGAAGTGGTTTCTCTACTTTTGTTTGCTACCATCTCACTCCAAAGATAAGGCAAGAGGTCATGGGTGCATTACCCACCCTGCTCCTCTTGCTTCCATCATGCGCACATATCTCCCCCTCACTTTCACCGCTTGGCTACTCCTTCTAAAAGCCATTTCTTTCAATCACTACTATTTATTTTTAGATAAAGCTAAAAGCTATGACTAAAACCCACCAGAAAAAAACAATAGAAGGGCCCTAGCAAGGAAAAATTCTATTGTGTCACGATGATATAATGTAGTTTGTGTAACAAGTCAACTAGAAAGTGTCACATGGCACTGTAGCAAATATTGTTTATTACTGTAGCAAAAATATTGTAGCAGCACTTTATTGCAGCGGAATATTCCCAGAAATGCTGCTACAGTGTTTTTGCGTACTGCAGTGCTTGCTATAGTTTCCTTCGCCATATGTCATCCTCTAATTGGCTCGTTATACAAACTGGCTTGTATCACCGTGACACAATAGAATTTTTCCCTAGTGAGCATCTGACTGCCACGGCCACAAGAGAGGTTTCGAGTCCGGCTCCTATCTTTGTGTCTAAGCCGAGGTGGGTTCTTTTGGGTTGTGCCTTATGGCTTAAAATTTTAAATTCTAGTTATTCATGAGAGACAATGTGTAGAGGAAAATAGCCGCATATGATTTTACTCGGTATAACTAAATTTAGTACACTTTTTACTATAATTTTTCTGTTGACTTCATCTTAAAAAATATACTATTTAAAAACTATTTATCTTTACTCCTCAAAAAGAAGGAGTTGGTGGTTGGTGCGTTCTTTCCCACCCCTTCTCACAAAAAAGCTATGCTAACTGACGTGTGGGCCCCTCCCACCCCGAAACCCGTGCGCTGCCTCCCCCCACCGAATCCCGTGCGGTTGCCTCTCCCACCTCATTTCTTCCGCCCTCGCCTCATTTCTCCGTCTCTCCTCCCCTCCCTCCTCCGCCGCTCCGCCCTCGCCTCCTCCTCCCCACCCCGTGCCGCCGTCGCCTCCTCCTCCCCCGCTCCTTCGCTTCGCCCTCACCTCCTCCTCCCCACTCCGCGTCGCCTCCTCCTCCTCCCCACACCGCGCCACAGCCTCCTCCCCTCCCTCCCACTCCGCACCACCGCCGCCTCCTCCTCCCCCACTCCTCCGCTCTGCCGCCTCCTCCCCCGCTCCTCCGTGTAGCCACCGAGTCCCCTCCCCCGTTCTCCGTGCCGCCACTCTCCCCTCCCCCATCTCTCCCCCTCCCACCGTCCCGATCCGCGCCCATCTCTCCTCACCGATAGTGGCAGCGCGGATTCTCCTCCCCACCGAGTCCTCCCCCAGTTCTCCGGGCCGCCACTCTCCCCTCCCTCCGTCCCAATCTGCGCCCATGTCTGTGCCGTGGTCATCAAGGTGGCGCCGCCTCCCAACCTCCACCGCCGCCAACGCCCACGCGCGCCGTCGCGGCGCACATCAAGGTCGACCGCTCCGGCCGCTTCTATAGCCCTCGTGCCACCCGTTGGATCTAGGTCACCCAGACCACCACCATCCCTATAAAATGCTCTCCTCCATCCCGAACCCTCCCTCCCCTTCGCTGCCACAGCCTCACTAGAGATAGAGAGAGGGCGCAGTGAGAGAGCTCCGGGAGAGGGCGGCGAGATTGTGCAACGACTGACCTACCGGAAGCGGCATAGCTACGCCACCAAGTCCAACCAGACCCGCGTCGTCAAGACCCCTAGTGAGATCAGTGGCTCCTGCGATTGCTCGTTCTTTTAGCTAATCTTGTAATTGTTGGGATAATATTTTTGCTGCTTATATTTCGACTAGAATTAGATGGATCTGCGCGTGAGATTTAGAACTGTTTTAGTTGTGGTGTGTGATTCATCTGGTACTGCAGTGATATTGTTTAATTTGGAGTATTTCTTGGGGGTTTTTCCAATTGGATCTAAACTTATAGCACTTATTGATTTGTGTTCTTGATTAGGTGGGAGGTTTGTGTACTAGTACACCAACAAGCGCGCGAGCGGGCCGAAATGCCCGGTCACGGGGAAGAAGATCCAAGGAGTGTGTGTTACCTCATCTTGCCATTTACCAGCTCTCGCATTAGTTTGCTATAGTATGTGTAGGTTGTATGGATCATACACTTGAACACTAACCGATCAATTCAATCAAGCGGTTCCTTATGGAAATATGGGACTAAGACTCTTATCTTTGGAGACTTTAGCATTAGTATCCTGTAGTAACTTTTGATTCATGTTCAATGTGGTAACAAAAGGGGAAGTGGTGCTAATTCTTGCTGAATCATGCTTTGTACCTTTGGTTATTGCTTAGTTGATCTGTTTGGTCCATTCAATCTCTGGTGAATTTACCTTTTGTAGTTTGGCTCAATTGATTGTTTTTATTAGTATGATGTTCGATTATAAGTTCTGTACTTCCTTGTATGTGGCATGTTGCGGTAATTTTGTACTAGTCAGTTTGATTGTCAAGGATTAATACTAGTTTGATTGTCAAGGATTATTCTTCTAAGGATTCAGATTTACTTTTTGTCTTTTTTTCCCTGAGATAGCAGGGAAATTTGCATTTGAGTTAGGATTATATGGTACTAATTTCATGTTCTTCATCTTTATGTGACATGTTACTTGGCCGATGATTACAGAGAAACATGACAAGCATATGCCTAAAATTTTCATGTGGATTAAGCCTAATTTTCTCTATGAGGCCTTTTGCATTATCATATTTTAACGTAGGTTTGAATTTTGATGTACAAGGCTTATTGCACTATTAGTCTGTTTGTTCCTTTGTTGTTTGCTATGCATTTTGCATTCACTATCTTCATAATTGCACTCTACAGATGGTGAGGTTGGATGATGATTAGATGCATAGTTCAAATGAACATTTGTAATGACTGATTACATTTAATGTCTTTTGCTCCTAACTGACGACCTTGTGTGGAACTTTATCAACTATTCAGAAAATTTCTAGGATGTTTGTTTAATTGTAGTATCTGAAAGTGATTTGGTTAATATTTTACCTTTGCTTTTATTTGGGAATGGAGTTTTCTTATTGCTATTTAATTTTCTAAAAGGACACTGCAAATGTTTATAAATGATGCTTAGGTGTCCACCATATGGGTGTTATATTTGTAGAAATGATGCTTATATCATTGTATGTTTGAGCCCATACATTAGTTCCACTTGTGAGTCATAATAGGTAGCATTGACAACTACTTGTGCATTGCTGCTGGATGACTATTTAAGTGTTCATATAACTGTAGGATGTACAGTAACATGGTTTTTTGTCAAGATGAAGCTTATTGTCATCATATTTTGGGAATCAAAGCTTTTTATATTTTCAAGATGAAGCTTATTGTCATCATATTTTGGGAATCAAAGCTTTTATATTTAATGTATTTATTTTTGAATTTCTATAGACTTGTTGTATCATTGTTCTGTAGCTGGCGACATAAGTTTTGGCATTTTTAACTTTTGTTGCAGATTTCTGATGTTTTTAATATATAGTTTATTTCTTTCAAGAACTTTCAGCAGGAAACCCGTATTTTGAGTTTAGTATCCTTTTCAAGCTTCTTTCGTGGAAACAACCTAAGTGCTATTTGTATTCAATACTAAGCCACACTATGTGTAGGTGTGCGGACACATGTTGCAGCTGTTGAACAAGCAGTTACACAAGATGCTACAAAGCTGGAAGCTCCAGTTGTTGTTATTACAGGTGCCTCCAGAGGGATTGGAAAAGCCACTGCATTGACTCTTGGAAAAGCTGGGTGCAAGGTGAGCTACTTAGCCATCTTAAAATATTCATTCTACACTGAGAGCAAGTTTTATAAATGCAGAAAGATTCAGCAGCTTATCCAACATCCAGTAGGATTTTTGTGTGTATGCTTATTTTTCTTACGTCTTACTTTTGTTATTTGGTGTCTTTTATATCTGAATGGTGTAATTTTCACATTCTTGTAACTCAATGGCGATGAACATTCCTGGATTGCTAGATATGTGGTTGTATAGTTGTACCTACGTGCTTGCAAATGCAAAAGGCCATGTCTTTTTTCTCCATTTATGTCATGCTAAATTTAACCTCAGGGCTCGGGGACCTGACAGTGATCTGACTTGCAGATCTTGGTGAACTACGCCTGGTCCTCAAGAGAGGCTGAAGAAGTTTCCAAAGAGGTGAGCATGCTGAATAAAAATTAGTATGTGCAATTATATATTGTTTGGGTATTATTGGGCTGTCTGTACTTCACGCCAGAAACTTTTAAGATAAGGACAATATGAAGACAGATAGTTTGTAACCAGTGCATGACCATAATGCTTACAGAAACTGAAGTTGAATGCTCATGCATTACTACGGAATTAAAAAAATTAGAATATATTTGTATGCACGTTTCAACAAAATTTACCACATGTTAGTTTTAGAATATGTAGTATGATAAAATGTTAAAATCCGTAGCAACGTACGAACATCCAACTAGTTATAGGATAAGTCATGAGATATAAGTAAAAAAAAGACTCCGAACCCAGAAGATGCATGGGAGATTTGATGATTTGCCCTATCTTTTTTTGCAGTTTGATAAAATGCCCTGCGATGTCTCACTGACATGCGGGTCAAAACTCGCATGTCAATGAGATATCATTTGCCATTTTATGAAAGGTGGGGGCAAATCATCAATTCTTCCGAAGATGCACAGCACCCTGAGCCCCTGTCCCGGCCCCGTGTCCGTGCGCCGGAAGGGGAGGGAGGAGGCCGAGACAGCGAGAGAGGCACAAATCTTCCAGAGCGAGCTCGCACACGCCAGAGAGAACATCGCGATGTCGACGGAGGCGGCGGAGAAGAGCGGCGCCGCGGCCGCGCCGGTGCGGTGCCAGCGCTTGGGCTGCGACGCCATGTTCACCGACGACGACAACCCCGACGGCTCCTGCCACTACCACCCCTCCGTATGCTCCTCTCCTCCTCCTCCTCCTCCTCCTCCCCCAAAACCCCCACCTGGAAAAATCGCATCGTGTCTCCGCTTTAAGCCCTGTGGATCATGGAAGTAGGCGCCTTCCTTCTCCGAGTTCGTGTGCCCAGCCCGGCCCTGCAGCTCTAACCCCCTAAGCTTGCTTCTTCAATCTCGCCTCAGAACCGCAAAGTCATATGCTAACGCTCAGGGTGTAGTCCGGCGTCAAGGGCTTTCAAGTGCTTTCGGAGACGGCGTGCGTAGGACACAGATTTGGGCTGTGCTGTAGAAATTGGAATCCGTCCGAATCATTGCATAACTGCGTGCTCTTGATGGCACTGTTAGAGACGAATTTGGGTAGTATCGATATATGTTGTAGACATTAAAATCCATCCGAATCATTGTATAGAGATGGGTAGACTCCACTGGATGATGGTAGATTAGTAGTGTGTTCCTGGGGGATAACATGATTCAGTCAGAAGCGGCTGCTGATGGCATTGGCAACAGAGGCTTAAGTAGGTGCAAGCAAAGTATTTAGAAATTCGTTCTTTGGGTTGGGGTGTTGATACCTGCAAGTTTTCTGTTGATGATGCATCGCGTGCGAGACGACTGTGTGGAAGATTTTTTGTTCTTTTTGAGATGGGTCATATCATTATTCAAATAAAGGAAAAGGAAAAAGGGGCAAGGGAGTACCTTTGCTTTCGGAAAATAGACAAAGTTAATTCGTAATAATATGAAAAGATAGGTCTTTCAGAGATTTTTCTTAGGCAACAATCACTTGACCCACATGTTGTTATAGTTCAAGTGCAGAAATGTTTCAGTAGAATAACAACTATTGCAGCACATTTTTTCTCATTGTTGCAATGCTCTATTGTGAATAACTCTAGTTGGTATGCTGCAATATTTTTAGAACAATGCAAGAATTATCTACAAGCCAAGGAAAAGAAAGTTACCTATTCTTCTAGGACAAGCAAAGTAGCAATTCTTTTGCGTCTTTTCATTCAAATCAAATTGCTCAACTACAAGCACTATCTTTGAGGCAATCCCAAATTCGATCGTAATGTTTAAGCACCAGTGTGAACGACTGGTTACTGCAATTGATCTTGATAGTTGTTCTATTAGATACAATAATGTTTATGCTGACAAAGTGCATACGGGATATCGGTTATAATATAAGACTATCAAATAGTAAAAACCTGTACAGATAAAATAGGAACCATTCAGTACATGAGAGTAACTTATATATGTGGGCCCCTCTAGGAAAAATCGTCAAAAGCAGCTGGGAACCGGGAGCCGGAAGGAAGAAATAGGTGGAAGTGCGAGAGTAGGAAGTCATTAGGGGGAAGCCCCCTTCCCCTCCACATGGGGGTGTATTTATAGGAGGTTGAGGGGTTCTAGGCTTATATGGGCCTTTGGTGGTACCATTGCCAATTAGGCCCATATGCTGTTTTTCTTGAGGAAATGTTATGAATTGACAAAAAATGTTTAGGGGTGGGTTCTTTTGGGTTGTGACTTATAGCTTAAATTATTGAATTCTGGTTGTTCACGAAAGACAGTACGTAAAGAAAAATAGTCGCATGCAATTTTGGCCGATATAGCTGAACTTAGTATATTTTTTTACTACAATCTTCCTGTTGACCTCACCTCGAAAAAATACATCGTTTGAAAGTTAGTTACTATAGCATAAACCGTAAGCCATAAGTGGAAAAGAAGGGAACTCTGTTTAGGTGGGCCTTTTGGTATGAATGCAATATTTTGGGCTATTCCTTGATACCTATGGGGACAAGTTCCTTAGGTCAATTGGCGACGTCTTCATCAAACTAGGGGGCACAGGTATGGATTTTGGTATGGGGGGCGTTCGTCCGAAGGGGTCGATCTCCCCTGTTACGACATATGTATTACAGATTCTATGACCTGACGAATTTGATTCCTGGTTTCTTGGTTTATATGAAGTGCTTCAGAAAATATATTTGCCAACTCTATGTTTGCTTCCATGTCTACTGCCAATTACAACCTTCATTTCCCATTTTTCACTAATAGTGTTCTGACAGCTTTCTCCCCCTTTCTTTGTTTTCTTTCAGGGAGTAAGTTTTTCCACTGTTCTTGCAAGGTTATTAATGTTTTGGAAAGGACCATAGGTTTTCTAAGATCAATTTTTTTCAGCCTATATTTCATGATGGCACGAAAGAGTGGAGCTGTTGCAAGCAAAGAAGCCACGATTTTAGCTTATTTTTGGCTATTCCTGGGTAAGGATCCCTCCCTCTCTCACTTCCTGCCACGGCATGCACCGACAACGTAGTCACCTATGTGTTGTCACGTATGGTGACACGTGCAAATTTAAGCTTGGAAAAGATCAAAAGATACAGTTATCAGCAAGTCTGGTTTTCTCTAGTACTTTCGCGTTCATGATGCATTGCAAGTTAGATTTACACCCCTTTGGCTATTTTATGGTAAAGCAAATGTGGTATTTGAACTTGGCTTGATCATGATCAGCAACCCTACCATAAGATTTTCTACTGATTTCCTGTCTTAGTTATTGTCGGAACTTGGAACTTGTTGAGTTTCTTACATGATAGGATGATAGAACAGTAGGGGATCGCTTGTAAACATATGTTGACCATTATTTCTGTCAAGGTACTATTGTCTGAAAAGGGAAAACCTATTTGTATTTATTATGAATATTGTGCATGTATTGAAGAGGCCCAATGGGCAATATATATAGGGAGTACAAAGGGATATTACAGGTGAATATGCCGATTCCTATTCTATCTCTAATATCCTTAACACCCCCCTCAAATGCAAGACGTATGCAATAGCATTGCATTTGAAAAAGGGTGAACACTTAAACAAGAAAAATCCGAAGTCCGAGTCTTGATAATGTCGTCGTTGCGTGCAGTTTTTTGAATAAACTGTTAAATCAAGCCGAAGAGGAATAGATAGAAGCATGACGGCGCAGATCGAAACCCAAGACAGCGGCGGCACAGTGCACAAGGTGCAAAAGATGCGCGGTGGCCTTAAAGCTCGGGGTAGCGACTAGAGAAGCGGCGGAATTATGACGACTTCTACGATTTGCACACGACTCAGAGAGTAGAGCGGCGGCTGCTGCCATGTAAAAAAAATTCCTACACTTCTATGACTGACAATAAATTTGTGGACTCGCAAGGCTTAGACGAACTAAAAAAAATTTAGAGACTACGGATTTTAGATGGACGCATTGAAGGACTCACGAAAAATAACTAAAGACTGCCTCACTGAACTCAGACACTAAAACAGGAAAACCCCCTTAAAATCCCCCTTCTCTCTCTCCTCACACCCCGATTCCTCATACCCACCCGCTCGCACGCCCGCTTCTCTCACTTCATTCCCTTCCGTCTCTGAGATGCGGGCACAGCGGCCAGGAGGCGACGACGCGGGCACGTCGAGGGAGGTGCGAGCACGGCGGCCACGAGGCGGCGGCGCAGGCGAGTCGAGGGAGGTGCGGGCACGGCGACCACGAGATGGCGGCGCGGGTGCGTCGAGGGAGGTGGTGGAGGAGTCGTGCGGCAACGAGATCTGGCGGCGGCCACGGGAGCTGCAGCAGCGGCCGCGGGGCGGCCGGGAGTCGACGGAGAGGGCCGGATCCGGGGCGATAAGGCCGGATCCAGGCTTGCTGACAGTGGAGTCGGCTGGATCCACGGGGCGAGGAGGCTGGCCTGATGGAGGAGATGGCCGGATCCGGGGCAGGCGCGACGGGCGCTTGCGCGGCAGCCTAGCGGTGCCGGTGTCGAAAGGGAAGGCTGGATCTGGTCGCGGAGGCGGCCGGATCCGGCTGCGGCTGGGCGCAGAGGCGCGTGCACGGCGGCCAGGAGGCGGCGGTGCGGGCACGGCGGCCGGGAGGCGGCGTCGGGGTGCCCTGATCTGGGACGGATGGAGCGGCGAAGGTGACGTCGGGGAGAGCTCGGATCAGAGGCCGGCGGGCATAGGCGCAGGTGGCGAAGGGCCCAGTGACGGCGGGGAAGGACCTGGCGGCCGGATCCGGCGAGGGGCAGCCAACTTCTTCCGCCTCTCGCCGGCGAGGCGTGCCGGAGACGACCGGATCTGGCTCTGAGGCTGCCGGATCCGTGCGGTGCCAGACCGGCGGCGGCCGGATCCGAGGCGGCGGCGGCCGGGATCGGTGAGACCGACGGTGAAGAGGGCCAGCACCGGACGGATCTCGACGGATCCTGTCTGGACGGCGGTGGATCCAAGCGGGGCGCAACCGGATCTGGGACTGCGTCTGGGCAGCGGCTGCGGATCGAGCTCGAGGCGGGCGCGGCGGTCGGGATCCCTCGGGATCCACCACGGTGACGGCAGCCCAAAGATGACAGCGGCCCATCTAGATGGGATCTGGATGGCGTGAGAATCCGAGAGTGCCGGCGGCGGTGGCATACGGCCGGCGAACAGCGCGTGCACGGCGGCCGGGAGAGATGGCCACCTAGCGAGGTGGCCGCCCCCGGGAGAAGAGATCGATGCTCCCGGGGGCAACAGCAACAGCGGAAGTACGAAAGTAGATCGAGATTAGGGTTTTAACCTAAGCTCTGATACCATGTTATGAATATTGTGCATATATTGAAGAGGCCCAATGGGTAATATGTATAGGGAGTACAAAGGGATATTACAGGGGAATATGCCGATTCCTATTCTATCTCTAATACCCTTAACAGTATTTAATTGGATTCACTTGAAGTCTGTATTGCTGAACAGTACAGTGTTAGTTCTACATGTTCGTGTGATGATGAGATTTCTGCCACTGTCATTGACCTGGTTTGGTCCATGCTCTATCACTATACTACTTGCTACACGACCAAACGAACAGATGCTTGCAATTTACAATGCAGACTAAACAGGATACATTGTGTTTATATTATTTTTGTAGATCTTGTAGATATTCAGTTGGACTACTGCTCGTTCGGGAGGGGTGAAGTGTCATGGGCATGGGCCCATGGGTAGCCACAGCCCATTAGGGGGGCTGCACGCAAGGAAGACTATCAGCAGCAATTAATTAGGATTTATTTATTTTGCTAAGTTATCTCTTTTAATAGTTACATTATCAAATTATTTTTCATATTATTAGAGGCTAAACTCATCTATATAAAGAAAGGAGCCGCATCATTGATAATCAAGTAAAGAAATAACAAAGTTATTCTCATCTATAGCCTCTTCTCTCCCAACCACACCGTCACCGTCCGGCCATCCTCTCAGTGGTGTTTACCCTCCAGGAAAGCAAGCCCATAACATTACACAGAACACTAAATAGCAATTGGCTCAAGAAAGCAATTTTACTTTTAAGGGATGTTCATAAGTATGGCCGCAATTTGCTGGTGAATAAAGCCTGAACTGATTTCTTTGTAGCATCATTCATAAATAAACTATTTTTTCTTTAACCTGACCAATATTTCGGTTTTAATCATTGCCGTTTCTCATTCTAGACCACACCATCCTTACTTGAAATGTCATCTTCGATGACCTGTTATACTTCAGCAAAATCAAACATAACTGATCGCATGCTCTACTGCGGTGTAGATGCACAACAGGGAAGCATACAACTGAAAAACCAGTTACAAAAGCTGTTTCTGCTAACCCTCCAAAGGCAGCTCCAATCCAGTCTTCTAAGCAGGGTGTGGGAGCTGATGCATGCTCAAGATGCCGTCAGGGCTTCTTTTGCTCTGATCATGGTGAGTTTGTGTTTGTATGCATTTTGCTCCAATACAGCTGATTAATTTTTCTGTTATGGATGAATTGCCGCCGACACATATGTGTTAGTAAAAAAACTCTCGTCCTTTGGTCATTTGGAGTAATTTGGTAAAGAGCGTTAACATACAAGCATAAACTATAAAACTATTCATCAAATGGACTATGCATCATGTATTTTCAGGATCACAGCCCAAGGCACAAAAACCAGCTGCTACCAATGGTACAAACATGGAACCTGTTGAGAAACCCTCAGCTCCACCACCCAAGAAAAAAATTGATCTGAATGAGCCAAGGAACTGTAAGAACAAAGGATGTGGTAAAACTTACAAGGAGAAGGATAATCATGATGCTGCATGCGAATACCATCCAGGTCCTGCAGTTTTTCATGACAGGATGAGAGGGGTATGTATTAGTTCTAAATTTCAGGTTCATTTGTGTTCAGTAAATCCTTTGCTTTTGCTATCAGCCCATCACTAAGTCCTGCATCTATTCTTGCAGTGGAAATGCTGTGATATTCATGTCAAGGAGTTTGATGAGTTCATAGAGATACCCCCGTGCACAAAGGGGTGGCACAATGCTGATGCTGCTTGAATTGACACCATGGCCCTTATTTGCAATTAGGTCCTGTCAAGCTTAAGGTTCTTTGTTGTAGTATCTCCTAGCGCATAAGGTTGGCATCTTGCCGCAATTTCTGGAGAATTTTACTTGGGAGTGTGACAAAATCTTTTGAGAATGGGCTGCTTTAGTGTGCTCTGAGCCATTGCCTCGAAATCTTACGTGATGTTTCATGTACTCTGGAACCGGAACTTGAAACCATATGCCGAGACTTGTTTTTAATTGAATTATGTCAGTTCGAGGTTAATTTTGTTGCTATCCAAAGCAAGATATGCTGGCACTTGTTGTGAATGACTGCACAGCGGATGTAGTGAAGTAGAACAGCTGCGTACGCTCCATTAGTACTGGTTGATGGTGAAGCTCTGCTCTGACTTTGACAAGATTTTCTTACTGGTGCGTCCATATTTCAGGTTGCAGCTCGAGCAGGCAGAGCCTGGACCATGCTAGCTCCCAGTTAGTTCTTTGCTTATCTGAAATGCAGAAAGTTATTGCCCACATTTGAACGATGCGATTAGATTTAATCGGAACAATATTACACCCTTAATTAAGTTTCTGGAACAGATTCTCTCTTGCATTATTGGTTAATGTTTACGCATGCATAAGTGCCATAGAAAACTACAGATTACTGCAAACTTGATAAGAAGAACGACGCACGCTAGGTTGTTCAAGGGATGCCGATGATTGGGATGAAAGGGAAGAAGTAGATGAGAGCCAGTCCCAGATCGTAGGGTGGGCTGCTGCGCCCAGCGCGCGGCGGAGACCTCACCGGCGTCTGCAGTGGCTGCCTGGGCATCGACGGCGCAGGCCTCCTGTCGCCACCGGCGGTAGCCATCGTCGCGAGGTCGCCGCACCTAGTGAAGACTGCGAGGCGGGAGCCCAGCACGTACGAGCCAGTCCTCTGCCCGGCGGCGACGACGCGCGCGACGGTGAGCCTCTGCGGCGCGCAGAGTTGCTCCGCGCCGCCGAGGACCCTTGCCGCGCACCGCGAGGCCGGCGCCTCCGGCACGGCCACTTGGAAGTTGCCGCAGTGGTCGGTCTGCGCCGCGTGCAGGCCCGCGCAGTCCCCGCACTTCACCGCTACCGCCACACCTTGTACCCCGCGCATGCACGCGCAAGTGTCACGGCGACGCTGCTCGATCGGTTTCGCAGATACACGCGCGCGTTGCTGTTTTTTTGGTCGTACGTACCGGAGAGGTCGTTGCCCGGGGCGCAGTCGAGGCAGGCGAGGCGACGGAGCCGCGGAGCGTCTCGCACGAGCTGCACGAGCACGACGGCGGCGAGGAGGAGGAGAGGCGACGAGGAGCCATGTGCGCGTGCATGCATGCAGTGGGGATACTTCCACTCATACAAAAAAATCATCATAGACGGTTCAAAACTAATCATTGATGATTTTTTGAATCGTCTGAATTTATGTGTCTATGATAATCGAACAGACGGTTTGTAAACTGTCTATGATAATCACAATACAAACGATTTATAACTATAACCGTCTCTGAAGAACACTATCACAGATTGCTCGAACTAAAAACCGTCTGTGATACTCACACATCACAGACGATTCAAGCTACTGACCATCTATAATAATCGGAGAAGAAGGCGTCTATGATACTCACCTATCACAGACGGTTGGTATATATAATCGTCTGTGATATAAAAGTATCACAGACGATTGGAAGATAGAACCGTCTGTGATGTGCGAGTATCACAAACGGTTTTTGGTTCAAGCCGTCTGTGATAATTCTTCATAGACGGTTTATACCACAAAACCGTTTATGATATTTCATTCTATATCTAAATTTTTTCTATTTTTTGGCTAGCCTCAGGAAATATTAACTATTTCATATGAAAACACGGAAATACAGCAACAAACACAGTAGTATATTTTATTTCCATTAAGATTATAATCCACCATTACAACATCACAAGATAATGAGTAGGTTACCCATCTAGCTAATACAGTAAGAACATGAAAAGAACACATCTGCTAATCCTATGAACCTAACTCTTAAACATGGCAAAAACAGAGATCCTAGTAGACAGTAGAAGCTCAACCGTGTCGATGAGGCCTCTATGCCTAGGCCTTCTCGCCCCTGATGTAGTGTGCGAGCTAAATGTCCTTGACACCGACTTGAGCGTCGCCTTGGTAGCCAGCTGCTCCGCTGTGTCTTGCCTCCCATAGACTTACGCGTCGCCTTGGTAGCCAGCTGCTTTCGCGATGCCATACCTCTCGTAGACTTGCGCGTCGTCTGCTTCATATGGGACAGCAAGGAGGCTGGGTTTGGGTGAGTATTTATAGGGGAGGGAGAGGCGGGAGTGCGAAAAAATTTTGGCGTGGGGTAGGGGGTTGGTCGGTTTCTATTTGCTAAGATTAGGTTAGGGAGAATTGACGGGCCCAGCGATCAAGGACATAATTATCATAGACGGTTTGTATATATATCAGTACAATGTAAACAATTAGTCTTAAAAGATGAAATAATAAAGTTTTATACGGCTTATATATGCTCGTTTGAAAGGTTTTGATGAGATCTATAACTTTGTAGTTGAGGAAAACCCTAAATTCCAAAGGAAAGATCAAAACTTTTGACAAAAACAGAAACAAAAAGTTTGTGATACAAATTTGGGGCTAAAGATGGCCAATTTTAGGGATCTTAGAGGGCGACTGACACAAGCAGGTCATTCTTTGGGATTGGGCTCATTGTTAACTTTCCAATAAGTGCTAGTATATCAAAAACGGACACCGTATGCAAAAATTATGCTCGTTTTAGTAAAGGTGTGTCGGAATGGAATCCTACTCGAACTCGAATTCATCTCGGGTGGGAGATTATGAAATTTTAGAGAATTGCGAGGTGGGAAACATATCACAGATGATTTTTTGTACAAACCATCTATAATAACTTCATTATCACAAGCAGCTTATAATAAAAAACCGTCTGTGTAATATCATAGAAGGTTTAAATAAATAACTATCTGTAATGTCTGCCATTATCACAGACAGTTTTTTAACAATAATTATCTATTAATTATCACAGATGGGTATTAGTAAGAATCGTCTATGATGTCTTGCATTATCACAAACGATTCGTATGAATATCTGTCTATGAAAAATACCACAGACGGTTATTCGCATGAACTGTTTGTAATAATTACAGTACAGATGGTTCCTGAAAAACCATATGTGACATAAGCATTTAGTATATCCTCTTTTGTAGTAATGTTCACTACAGAGCAAGTAGTACGTGCGTCCGTGTGTAGGAGCGGAAGCCACCGGGTGGGCTTTGTCAGGCTTCAGCCCACCCTACACCCCAAGCTGGCCAGCCTAAGACCCAAGTAGGTCAATGCTGGCTCTGCAGTTCCGCAGCCACCAGCTCTATGCAATATGCATTGCACGGAGATGACCAGACCATATCCACATTCACAGACCACAAACACACACACATGGCACAAGAGAGACAAGAGGGGCTGTGCTGCGCACGCACCTCGGGCGGTAGTCGGCGGCTGGCACCCAGCGCCGGTGGAGAGAAATCCGGCCATCTAGGACTAGGAGGGGCGGCGTGGCATTGGTGGCTGGTGCACGACAAACTAGCGGAGAGTAGATCTGGAAGGGGAGGACGGAGGAGGCCTGAGGAGGAGACACTGCGCCGCGCGTGCGCATTGCCGTAGGGGCCTCACTAGGGAGTGGCCGAGTGGGGGAGCCAAAGTGCCAATTTTTCGAATGCTCGAAGCCCTGCCTAAACCAAAGTACTACTGCTTGCTACCATGGTTGTGATTTGTGAAGAACTGTTGCTAGCTGCTGCCTACTGGGGAGTGGCCGAGTGGAGTGAGGACTGAGTCCGAGTGGAGTGAGGACTGAGTCTGAGTGGACTTCTAGTAAGTAGTTGGTGACTTGGTGAGTTGGCTCTAGCCTTCTTGGTTGCCGGTTGGAGACTTGGACCAAGTGAGTCACCGGATGCTTTGCCTTCTTGACTTGTTGTGTGCTAAATAGGTGAAGGGTTGGCTACTGGTTAGTGGCTACTCCTAATTGGCTTGGCCGGTTGGCCCTTGGGACCTGGCGAGGCCAGACGAGTAGGAGACTTGGAGTTGTTCATTGCTCAGCTACCAAGTGGCCGAAAGACCAGTAAATATTTAGTCTTTGCTCTTCATTTGATTAGTTGTCTACTATTAATATTGAGTATTTAAGTTATTGACACTGATCAAGTAGTCAACTTGAATACCTAGCAAGATTTATATATGTTGTATCATTGCCATTAATTAATTTGAATTACTAGATGTTAAAATTAAATTTATGTGTTTCGATTAAAATTGATGTGTCATATTTTGTTGATAGATTTGCTATAATGAAGTGCATAATTGTTTCGCAAGCAATTATAGTAGTACTCTCCCAACCAATAAGAGTGCAACTCAACCAAATAAGCATATTTATATATTCTCGGGATGTGCTTTCAGTGATGAGGTACTTTCTTTGTATTTATCTCTTTTTTTCTTTGTTCTTTTTTGTTTATGGATGAATTTGGATGGAACAAGAGTAAAATACTGTATTTGTGATAATCTACCTCCACACCTTAGTCCGCCCATAATTTTGTTCCTAGCTTCGCCACTGTTTTGTGTGCATAGGTGTTGTGTCACTGTTACCTACATACTAGACACAGACGAACGCCTAGTGCTTTGAGTTTTTAGCATATGTGGCACTATTTGGTAGTGTATTTACAAAAATAGTCGTATGTCGAGTGAATTCACAAAAATGGCATTTTTGCTATCCAGTGGCCAGGTAGCAGCGCACCTAGGTTGACGTGTGGCCGTGCAGTGGCCTGCCATCTTGTGGTCAGATGACAGGCTTCCTACCATCCCATTACCAGACGGCAGGGGGCTGCCGGCCCGTGGCAAAGTGGTAAGTAATTAAGCCAGCTAATTAGCTACTCCCTGCATACGCTGTAAACCCTGGCATTGTGTACCGCTCTCTGGAAGCATCCGGGAGGCCTGTATCATTATCGATAGACTCGACATCACCCCCACGTTGAATTGAAGGCTGCAAGATGAAACAGTGTTAGTTACAATAAATGTCTGGATGTACAATGCGATTCTCATACCTCCCGGATGTGCAGCGAAGATGAACGATGGTGAGCAGTAGTCTGCGTAGGTGGTGCGGACATTAAAAGTGATGCATCTTGATGACAGACCCTATAGCAGGAGAACGCCATGATGTTAGTGGAACGTAAGGCGTAATAGGAAAACAAAACATAAGTTTGACCATAAGTTACCTCCTCGTCGATACGGCCTACGGATGATCGACGGCTAGTAGTACGATGCTATGCAGACTCGGTAGATTGTGATGGCTGACTAGACTCGTTGGTCACGATAACCTAGGCGGGTGAGCATGGTGCCCACTCTAGGTGCCTGATGTGCATGGCGTGATCCGTTTAAACGGCTGCAGCTTAGGTTGTGCACTTTTTATGGCCTACTTTAGGATGTACTTCAAAGTATTCTATATAGCCGGTGGTGTGTCTAGGCTAGTGAGGGCGGTCTCGGACACGCTTGCGAAGCTTTGTGCCCGCTCCAATTGAAGTGACATATGCAAACAAGTTCAGTAACGATCATTATAAATTTCCATAAATGAATCTCTTAGAAATTGCAACTGTATTACAATGTCATGCCACCGTGAAGCGCTTGTGGCGATCGATCAAGCATTGTAGACTTGTCATCGTGCGTGATCTGCTCTGGGCGGTCTGGTCGACAAATGGAGAGTCTACTACGTGACCACTGTACATACCACTCTAGGTACTTGTCGTATGTCCGGGTGCGCCCTGTCGATCTATGCCATCGTCCACTCATGCTGCATTGGCCGCTAATCCATATCATGCTGACCAATTTTCGATTGCCTGCATTTCTAGAATCATGGATGTTACAGAGCAAGACATGAAAAGTGTAAACATTACTCGGATGGAGTTTGACTGATTGGTGTACGGTTCGCAGTAGGAACCAACTATCCGGAGGGGACACGACCATGTACGAGAACTCCAGATGGCATGTCGTTGCCCATAGCACCCACGTCCTACAAGCATTGCAGGGACAACCCGTACACGATACACCACTCCATGAAGTCTACAGTCCATGGACCCCAAATGACGTCGCTATCATGCAACGACTTCAAACTTGTTGTACCACAGCAAGTAGCACCTCCATAGTTTGCCCTTGGCCCAGCGCAAACAGGCACCAGTCCAACGGAAGCCCATAATAGGCCAGGCCCGTCTATTAGATCGGTGAACTCACTAAATAGGTGCATTGGCATCACGATGGTCGGACGCCCGACAAGGAAGTGCTCCCAACTCCACAGCTATAGGAGCATGTAACAAACGCATAGGTTGGGGTTATTAGCAGTGCCGCACTGGTAAGCGTCACACAACCCCTAATATGTGGGCGCATAGGATGGTTGATCCCTAACTGCACTGAGGCATCGCCCCAAACTCTGCGTCAACCAAAGACTCGATAAGGCGGATGAACTCGGCATTGTAAATATTGCTGTGTGTGCCTGAAAATATGCTCCAACCAAAGAGATGAAGAAGGTACGCGACGAGGTGCGTCTTGACGACCTCGAGTAGTGCATCCTATGGGCACATACTAAAATTCTTCAGCCAAGCATGGGGGATGCCACAAGCACCCTCTAGGATCAGCAAGCACAAACCAGTCCGCCAGCCCCTCCTAGTCTGGCGGTGTAGGGGCTGGAACAAGTGCGTCCACCTTACAGAGGGAGACCGGTCAAGAACAAGGACATCCTACAGAGTTATCATCATCTCACCCCCCACTGAAAGTGGAATGTGTGCGTCTCGGTCCTCCACCTGTCCACCAATGCCACGTGTAGGCTGCCGTCGATGGTGAATGGCGTCCAATGGAGACCAGCTTCACAAAGGGCAACAATCCTATGGCCTACAGGATTGAGATGTAGCACTCATCGCTCCCAATGATCTCTCCCTCCCCGTAGCTTTAAGGGCAGAGGTCCACCACGTCATCCGTCATCCATGAGTGGTACCGGTGGCTCTCATCATAGAACTGCTCGAGAAACTCTGGTAACGCCATACCTTCCAACAAGTCGGATAGACCAAATGTTAGTGCGAAAATTTACAATGAAAGTAAATAATAGCAATGCATGGCATGTTGATGTTCAATGTCAAATTTAGCCATATACAAAGGAAATGGGTGTAACTAGAATTTAATCAATTTTAAATTGCATTTGAATAAAAGTACACATGTATAATAATTTTAAAAATAACATAAATAATTTGAATTACTGGGAGCAACATGATCAAAGATGTAACTTGCCTTGCTCTGAATCATCAAAATTGAACTCTCTGGAATCATCGTAGTCTACACGCGAAGAATCAAAGCAAATAAATTCAAACAAATTGAAATAAACTCAAAAAATTCAAAACAAGTCTAGATAATGATAGTTTATGATTTTAGAAGAATTTAGAAATTTAAACTTGTCTAATCAGAGTTAGGATGAAGAAATACAGGCTTCGGAAGTATTTTTGTTGTGGTCAGAAATGGCAATAGTCGGAAGGTAGGAGTGGTCGAAGGTTACCGAGTGATCAGAGGCTTAGAAGTTGTAGGATATATGTGGTTGAAAAGCTTGCCAGTAGTCGGAAAAGCAATAGTGATCGAAAAAGTTTTAGTAGTTGGAGAAGCTTTAGAGTAGTCGGACGGATTAGAAGTTCTACAGAGTGATCGGAGATAGTTATAGTGAGCGGATCTTCAGTTGGTTGAAAGCAAGAGAGTAGTCAAAAACAGGAGTAGTTGGAAGCTTAATGATCGAAAGTTGTGTGGACGAAAGCTATATGTGGTTGATAGGCTTTGGGTGGTCGATTAGCTGTGGTAGGAAATTAGAGTTTTTAAAGTGGTTGAAAGGTTCAGTAACCTGTCGGTACTCGAAGCTATAGGAACTGGTCAATACTTACAAAGTGGTCAAATCTTTGGTGATAGAAACTTGGTGGTCGAAAGGCTTGCAGAGTTTAATGTGTGGTCGGTGGCTGAGGTGGTCAAACAGTTGTGATCGGATGGCTGAACGTGGTCGAAATTCTATACGTGGTCAGAAGGGGTGGTCAAAGACAACTGTGGTTGAAACTAGTTGTGATCAAAAGTCTTATACTGGTCAGAGGTTAGAAAGTCTAGAGAGTGATCGGAGCGGTCGAAAGCTATAAAGTGGTCAGAGGGATTGGAGGGATCAGAGGCTACAACATGGTCAGAGGGGTTCGAAACGAGGGTGGTCAAAACCACCGAGGTGTCAGACTATCAGGAGCGATCGTATCCGACTAGAAAAATTCAAAGAATATCCTGGAGCTCTTTTACACTTAGGAAAAATTCCTCAACACCCTTGAATCTACCCCACTGACGGCAGAGTCCCGTGTCGACCCCAGCTTGCTGTCCACGAGAGCCACCCACTGCTGTCCCCAACTTCCATCGCTGGCCTCCTCCAAAGCTTCTCTGGCCACATGGTAAGCGAGGTGAGCTTCCTCCAGCTCCATTCATGCCTATGCTCGCCCTAGTTTGCCCCCTCTCCTCCCCGGTCGTCGTCGCCCCACGGCCTCCCTGTGCTTGGCCACACCGATTGCCGCTGGCCCGCTAGGATGCCTCTTGGCCGGGCCCATCTCCTCCCTTGGCCTTTGCCTGTCCCCAAGGTTTTGCTTTGCCGGCCTCTGACCTCTCTCCGGCAGCCCTTACGGTGTCACCACCCACCTCCCCTGGCCGTGCGCCCCTCCCTGCCTCCCCTGTTTTCTGCCCGACCGAGGCCCCCTGTCTCTCTCTCTCTCTCTCTTTCTTTCATGACAAGGGGCCCAACTAGAAGATGGCCTCTAGTTCATGTTTGTCTTTGTATCCTCTCAATTTATTTATAAATCTTGAAAATTTTATTTAAAATTTTCTCAAAGGTTCAAGGTATTAAAATATGATTTATAAATAAGGATGGAAACAAGGAGTTAATTGCAACATTATAATGGAGGCTCTTGCAATTAAAAACTTACCTTTAATTAATTTCATGACAATAAAGAGTAATAAAATAAAATGATAGCCATCATGTAAAACTGAAATAGGATTGTGCATGAATTATTTTCCAAATGACAAGTAAGTATCATGGACTCAATAAAATGTTAATGTTAAAGTTTAATATGTAAAACTAATTAAGGGTGTTTATAAATTAATAATGCTAAGAATTTAATCCTAAATAAATATCAGCTGAGAATTAGCAAGTTAATTATTGCAAAAATAA